>OY720642.1:68768085-69381540 GCA_963169105.1 Ceriagrion tenellum | reverse complement strand
ACAAAAAACTCATTTATAAATTGTATTCATGTGGAGTTAATAAAAAAATAGTGAACAAGATAAGGGACTTTCTCAGTGATCATAAACAAAAGGTAGGTTATTGACGGTTTTAGCTCTGATATGGTTGAAGTCAAATCCGGTGTTCCTCAAGGAAGCGTGATTGGCCCTCTTTTATTCATTATTTATATTAATCACCTAGGTTCTCAAATTAGCAGTAAATTAAGATTATTTGCAGACAATACAGTAATCTACCATGAAATAAGCGATGACGCGGACTTTGAAGTTCGGTCATCTGACCTTAACAACGTTCATTCATGGTGCCAGGAGTGGGATTTAGGAATAAATATTAGTAAATGCACCACAGTTCACTTCCTGCAGAAGTCATCACACAAAAGCCATACCTACACCATGGGTGGAGTAACCATAAAATCTTGAAATACAGTAAAATATCTTTGAATTACCTGAACTTCAGATATATCGTGAGGAACACACATACAATACATACATGGCACAGCATTAATGAAACTAGGTTTTGTTAAGCGTATAATAGGAAGGTCCTTGGATGAAAAAGTAAAAGAGAGATGCTACTTCGCTCTGGTTAGGCCACACCTCGAATACGCTGTGAACATTTGGGACCCTGGTCATAAAGATTTAACCAAAAAAATTAACAAAATACAAAGAAAGGCAGCACGCTTCATTAAAAACTGCTACAAACGAACATATATTATTACGCAGCTGTTAGAGGGATTAAGGTGGGAGCCCTTAGAGACTTGGAGGCTGCACTCTAGGCTTAGACTGCTGGAGATACTCAGAACTGGTGTGTTTCAGAGAGACACAGAGAATATTATCATGATGCCTCACTATATTTCTAGGTCTGACAGATGCAATAAAATAAGAGAAATACCCTGCCAAATAGATAGGTATAAAACCTTGTTCTTTCTGTGCACAATAAGCGACCACAATAAAAACTGAGCTCCCCCAAATTCACCCTCATAGGACATATCACCATTTCACCGCCAAAACTTTTACATCTTTACATGGCTAGTGACCTACCACCCCCTGCCACACGGCCATGTGGCGGCTCGCGGGGTAGTATGTAGATGCAGATGTAGTATTATTGCAGGAAAAATTCATCCCTTTGATGAAAAGATGTGTGGGTTCAAACAGAAAAATCCTTTCCCTGCACACCCCGTTAACTTGAAATAAAGATCAAAGTAAATTATTCTTTTTCCCCACTGATTGCACCAGCTAGCTGCACCCACTAGATTTAAGGTATTATCCATTCAAATTGAATAAAATTATGAAACATTTACTTCAGTCTCCTGCAAATTAAAATCTCCCGTGCTTTACATTTTCCAGTGATTTTCACTTTTTTCCATTCTACATCTACATACCTGCCTGCCATACCATGCAAGCTGCCGCATGGACGTGTGGCAGGGGGTGTTAAGACACCACCTATGTAAAGATGTAAGGGATAAGGTTAAGAGAAGTGAAATGGTGATGTGTATTATGGGAGTGTATTTACTGGAGCTCAGTTTTTATTGTGGTCACTTACTGTGCGTGGATATAACAAGATTTTGTACCTATCTATTTGGCAATGAATCTCTCTTATTTTATCCCTTCTGTCGGACCTAGAGATGTAGTGAGGCATCACAATAGTATTCCCTGTGTCACTCTGAAACACGTCAGTTCTGAATTTCTCAATGAAACGAAGTCCAAAATGTAGCCTATGAGTCTCTAAGGGGTCTCCTTCGAAGAGTAAATCAGGGTTACACTTTTCATTACACTACGCTACAGGGTATTCATCATTTTTAAGCAAATTTTATGATAATAACTAGTTGCATGACCCACCAGAAGAGCTTCTGACTCTATTAGATGATCTACGGATTCCACCCAGCCCCTCGGAGGAAGGATGGAAGGCAGATTGTCAGCAAGCACACAGCCTTCTCGCTGGACCTTTTCAAAGAGCCCGTTGAAGCCCATCAGAAGCATTTGGCCAGGAGTCATATTGCCGTGACCACCCATCCCACTATCTTGATCTCTCGTTGATCCAACAATCTCTTCATCATTCCGAAGAATTTCCTCAAACTGACGACACAAACGTTCAGCGATGCCTGGAGCAGCAGAATGTGGAGACTGCAAATACACAAATTACCTTTGAGAACAATTTCTGGACTGGAAAACAGTGAAATTGAATGCTAAATCTACAACATACTTACAGCCCAAGAGATGACAATTTTAATTCAATCAACGGGAGTGAAATATTTCTAGACTTCTTGTTTCTGCATGACTAGTTAAAATAATCATGAAACCTTCAAGTAAAATCCCTTCATCTACTTTTGTTTCTACCAAGCCATTGGACATTGCATAGAATAAATAATACAAATTACCTTCATTAGAAATACAGATATTTAATTATAGTCCATAACTTGTAATTGGAAACTAGAAGAAACTTAAGATGAAACAAATTTGAAAATCCTAGGCACCTGCTGACACTCCCTTGCTTTAGGGCTTAGTAGGGCCATTATGACAAGAGACTACAAGTCTAAAAAAGAAGATCAACAGTATGGCACAAATTCAAACAAATATACCATAAATACTCATGTATAAACTGACCCTGAGTAAAGTCCGACAACCTAAATGTGCAACTGAGTTACCAGCTCAAAAATTTTCAACCAACCTACACTGGAGCTAATGCAACCAAATTAAGTCCACATTTTCTACATATCAGACACATTTTAAGCATCTTTTACTGTGGGAAAAAGGTTGTAATTTAGGGATCAGGAACATATCGAGCCTCAGAAATACATTTCTTACTTTCTGCCATCTTAATATAAAGTGTCACTTCTAATTTTCCTCAATAGATGAACCAAGAACAGATGCATTAGTCAGGCATTTGCTCTTCTAGGCTAGAAATTTCTCAAAACAAATTACATCAGTGGCTGAAAGGGCTGGGAGACAAGCACAAAAGTTGCTTTAGCTAGTTCGCAGGCTCACAATATCAACTTGACTAGAAAAGTAACAAGTATTACAGAAGATTATACCCAGAATACCGGTGACCTCCAAACAAGGACTCTCAACTTCAGTGTGATTAACAACAAAATCTAAACAACAAATGATTCCATAGACAGGGTGTCCACAAAAGTCAAAATAAAAAATACAAGCATAATTCCAGGTGAAGATTTTAAATGAATTCACTTTGTAATATTCCACATATTTATTACTCCGACCTAGGTTTCGACTTAAGTTAAGTCATTATCAAGCCATAATTCCAGATTTTCAGTTCTAAATTTTTAAAAATTCCAGGCAATATTATCAGTGATATCAGTATCATAAGAGCCAAAGTGATATTTTTCACGATTTACAAGTAATATGGATTGTCCCAGCTAAACACAACCTAATAAGAATACAGATATCAAATAAATATAAACATTTAAAAGAGAAAAAGTCTATCCTCCCCCACCAGATCACGCCATTTTTTGTAGTAATCATCGCAAGCCGGGAAATTAATTTAGCTGGGAGATTAATTCCACAGAAAAACTGCTCGGCTGCCTGTACAATTACATGCGGTAAAATTAATACAGTAGAATTCTGAATCTAAGTACATCGATTTTATGGAAAATTTGATTTCGCACAAGTTAGTGAGTGGTCCCGCCCGATTCCTTAAGCAACATGGAATTATTATTTGACCTCATTATGAAATCATTATTTGACTTTACGTATATATGTTACAATTTTACACATGGCTGTTTCGGTACCCGGTGGAGGTATCGAATTGATTTTATGAAATGAAATAACAGAACTTAAAGAAATTTCAGCAAAATCGGCCAAATTCCTGCCCTTATTTAACGAAAATCTTCATGATAATTCCGTACGACCATGAAATTCAACTGTACCTAGGCAATATGTGGCATTTAAATGGTATAATCTATTATTTTACTGTCCCATCTTTCAGCACGAAAAGTTATGGTTTCAAGGTGTTTACTTATTTACGCTCGGGCAGTTGCGCTGGAACTTTGACCTTGAAAGATAAACCCCCTCAGCTGTTTCGAGTGAAGAGATAACGCTTGTTTTTGAGTCCTCCCCCAATAGTTCAAAACAAGAATAATGATATTTAATACATTATAATTACAATTGATGTTATCGTTATCTACCTGTCTTTTTTTAACCTATCGCGCTCGGTCCATGCAATGAAAAATTCTACCCTTGCCATGAGCGCCGTGAACAAAGTCCTCCACATAGAACTCTCTCGCGACAAAGAATCGCACAGGCACCAATGCTTCTCACTGTCTTGGAGCACAAGTCAGCGGGATGCCAGACACATTCCTCGAACGTGTGGCGGAGGCAATCACACCCCTCTTCTCAGTACCATCTCCACTCATGGCCCGTGGCCAACTGTGTATTCGCTTAACACAATTGGGATTAATGATTAAATTTAACTGAGACAGGTTTCTTTAGCTTTTCAACTTATTTGTTATTTTTTTAATTGCCGTAACGCATAACTTTTAATCAATAACACTTTTGCTAAATATTAAATTATTCTCAACTACCTTTATGTTACGTGCAATCCTTAGGTTTTGCTTTGAATTTACCTACTTTAAACGGGACTTTATCTTTATTGATAACAAATTTCTTGTATAATGAACATTCAAGACAATTTCTGAGCTTATATTTTTCAATCATTCAACATATTGTCTTAGTAAATCCACAACGTAAAAAAACAATGGACCATGGACCATGGACACAGTCCGGCATACCAAGAGATGGGGTGCCTAGTTACCCCTGGGACTTTCTTTTGCTTGCTTGTATTCCACTCAGCCGCAAAGGCATGTTGCCTTGATGTTCATGCATGGCAAAATCTACATCGTTTACAAACGACTTTCATCTGCCTCCGTTGAAAAATCTGAGGTTGTTTACACATGGTTGCGTTCGTAGCGAAAGGGAAAAATGCCAAATTTTACCATTCATAATGTTGCTGGAGTTTATTTGCTATGCCTTCTCACTGATGAAATTGAAGACGAATAACAAATTTTTCTCATCTAAATGGAAGAAGTGACATCTTTCTCTCCAGACAAGCATAAGTGTGTCACAATTTCATAACATTTCAATACATACATACAATGTGTAGGGATTTTAAGGCCAGAATTTCAGTATGCATGAAGATACTTTATCAATGATGGATGTTGAAGATGCTGAAACTTCACATGTGGCATAGTCATTCTCACAAGCCCAGGCAGAGAGTTTCACCAGGTCATTACAAAGCACTGATAACACTTCGTCAATTCAGACTTGAGTGATTGCCCTGCCAATTGCTAGTGGTGACTCTAAGCTGCCGCTACCTGTGGGGAAGAGGGACACATTTCGCCCACCGCACAGTCAAATTGGAAAGGGGGTTGGGAGCTAGGGACGGGAAAAGGGAGTGGGTGGAGAATGGGTGGAGCCAAGGCCAGGCCGGGAAGCTGGTTGGGGAGAGAGGATTAGCCGGGAATTGTGCCAGACCCCCATCCGGTGAGTGACCTTCAGAGGGACAATAGAGGCATGAGATGTTGGGGAGGGGTGAAAGGGAAGAAGAAAAGTCCTTATATTTCGTTTCTTCCCTTTCACCCCTCCTCAACCTCTCATGCTCTCTCTGACTCCTTTCGAAGTGCAGTAACCCAGTGGGAGTTCTGTACCCTCAACCCAGTCAAATAGATTATGCAAAGTATCCATTATATATACTTTAGTTCTCAAGCTCTAGGGCACAGTACGTGTGGCAAAGATGCATAATACAGCGATGTGCATAGCCGAATGAATGCCATTATTTATGTGACAGACTTCGTAATAAAGTATTTTTTGTTCCTGTGGGGACTGGGACTAAAGTTCGTTATTTCGTAATATTGTTTCTTTACCATACATTTAGATACCCCAATTGTCGGGACCAACGATTTGGTTCATAAGAACGAAAACTTCATATAAACGTTGTTTTTAATAAGGAGAGTCTACTGTAGATGCTCCGGAAATGAAACTGTGTGTGGTGGGAGTGAGGGAGGCCAAAAAAATGGCTGCCAGGCATTAAACTGTAGGTTGCTAATAATCGGCCGATTCATCGGTATCGGCCGATAACGCTTGGCCGATTAATCGGCAATTGGCCATAATGCTTATCAGTGCAACCCTAGTCTAGAGTTGAGTACTTGAGTGGCGCCTCCAGCCACACGCTGCTACGAGCGACTGTGTTGCGCGGCTAGCCAAATCAGTTACTTCTTGAGATGGAGTCAAGCACTTCTTGCCGCTTAATAGCCACCACCAGTGCCCGTAGCACTTCATAAGCGCGCCACTGACTTCAGGTGGTCTGTGATCTTGTTTAAAGTCGCTACACACGTTCCGACCAGAACACCCAACTGTCGGGGCCGACGGTTGGAGGGATTCTTATCTCCCAACGAAAACAGTCAGAATCGTCGGACAGGTGGTCGGTCCTTGCATACCATCCAACTGCCGACCACCCCGATTTCTTTGGCGTCGCAACATCTGTGGCACAGTCGACCGACTCCCGCTTCCGACCCATCTCACATTACCCATTCACCCTGTGGATTTGCATTGGTAGCCAAAATTCACGCGATTACATTCTCAACTGAAAATTATTTTGTAGATTGGTCTGGTCCGGTGACCTGGTTGATACTTTAAGAGCAGGCTTAGCATAAAGAAATGGGACTCCTGAGGTGCGATCTCTAATTGCTGAATAATTGATACATGCCAGCTATCTTGAATTGAGTCTTGGAAGTTGATAAAACGTGAAGCAAATGTCAGTGATCTGCATGGCTGTATTCCTCACAATGAGTGTTTACAGTATGCATGTACTCCCGCATTTACGTGGCTGTACAGATTTGTGACTAAATGCAACAAATGAGAGCATGGGCTCTTTCACGGCTGTGCTTTCATGGTTTACTTAATTTTGCATGTTTAGATGATGATAAATTTTGATTTTATTATTGTTGAGAGAAATTTAAAGGCGACTCTTTTCTCTCTTCATCACCTCAGTTATTAATTCATCATATTATTTCATTTTTTTTAAATGATTCAATTTTTTTTGCTCACTTCGTCCCTAGCAATGCATTGTTCCCAAGGTAGTTCTTCTATTGCTGTCGGACACCGACTACCTAGGTCAAGAGGGAGACAGGCATCAGAAGGACCACCCCGAAGGAGCTCATACCGCAACCTCATGACCCCCGAAAATGTTAATGGTGAATACTAGGATGCAAACTCAATCTTTGTTTTGAACCTCATATTTCAGGGAGTCAGTCGCCATAGATCAATTAGCACCGTAAATATCAATGGCCTGGACGCCTTGCCGGAGCACTGCCGCACGCCACAAAAAACTACGCCACGACACCACCACTGACAAACACTACAGCATCTTATTGTCCAATGCGCAGTTAATGGGGGTAGAAGGACATGTGACGCTGACGTTACAATGGGCCTAACCAAGTTCAGGTCTTCGATTTACATATTAATACCAAAGCTAAGTCCATTATGCCATGTACAGTGAGCTAACAACATATATTTTCTGGCTTTCATGGTTGAATTAAAATATAAAATATTTTTTTCGCCTTGAAATGATGATTTTAAAAATTCCCGGATTGACAAGAAATTCCCAAATAATTCCCAGTTTTCAAGGGTCCGTGGACACCCAGCATAGCATACATAAAATGACTAAGTTGTACCCTAAATTACATTGGTTATTCATATTCCTGATGCTATTCATAAAAAAACATGAGGAAAATTAAAATGAATTACTAGTTTACAGGCTCTCCAGTCATGACTTTTTTTTTACTTTTTAGTGATCACTGTTACTTTTATTAAAAATAAAATCAATATTTTTTTAACTTCTCAAAAATATCCAACTCTGAAATATCACTATTTTCCACCAAATATTTCATTATTCAACTTATAGATGACTGATGCATATCAATCCTCTACTACATTTCTAAATCTGAGCACTACATCAAAAGACTAAAAAAAGAAGAAATCATAAGACAAAAATTACAAGATTCAAGGAAGCCTTCAGTCACTATAAAATTTACAGCTTCTGCTTTGAAGCAGGATTGAAAAAAGTTGTTAACACAGGACACTGATTTTTTTCTCCCACTGAGAAGGTAACATTTACTTGAAAAGGTATGTAAAAGGGAGAGCTTTGAGTGTTTTCAAATAACATTCCTCACCTCAGCACCAATGGCAACAAATTGCAAGTGTGTCTGCAGGACACTTAGAAGACGTTTGGTTGGAGATCTGGTGGAATCCATATCAGGCCCAAAATGATGAGTGAGATCAGCTCCAAGATTCCTTTCCAGTATGTCCAAGAGTCCCATCATCATCAAAACTGATGGTTCTTCTCCAATCACTGATTTCAGAGCTTCAGGAAGTATGATTGTTCTGACATTGAAATTTAAATCCTGCAACCGAAAAGAGGAGTTTAAGAAATTGTGCACCATTATGATTAGTAGAACAAAATGCCCAAGCCAAATAAAAAAGTAGGCGAGAGTTCAAATACAGTCATTTACAGAACACAGTTAACAATTGACAGCCAACAGCTTATATCACCAAAATGTTTCATACCCTCATACATTAGTTGTTGAAGTTTGAAATGTAATTATTTCCACTTATTTTTAACTATTCCAGAATATTTCCTAGTAATGAGCAGGCTATAGAGACCATATATAGCACAAATTTGTACATTACATCATTTCTAAGAACAAATTTTACCCAGGAAACATAAGAAAGAGATTGTAACAGTTTATAGAAAAGGAACCCTGAGGGTTTAAAAGAAGGCATGAAAGCTGTGCAAAAGAATTTATGGAGACATGTCAAGTTAAAAAAATAACTACAGGAAAAAAAAATAATAGCAAAGTAAACAGATGCAGACAATATGTTACCCTCTCAAAATTTGATCGCAATACTAGAATACCATACAGAATTCAGAATTAACGTGGCTCTTCCTAATGAACCCAATTCTGCCCACCGTAGCCATATGACTACACCCTGACACTTGTATGATGCTCTGTAGTAAGAAGCGCAAACTTTATTGCAATCAACTGGTCAACACAGCATCGTTTAAGGTCACAATCGCCAACATATTTTGCATTAGTTCTTTAGGTGACCATATGGGTAAAATAAAAATTCATCAAAATCGCAAACAAAAATTTTTCTAGGCGGAAATGGGTTAAAAAACTTCCATGGAGACAGACTGACGAACACACATCCTCATTCCTCATAATGTGAAATCCTCATAATGTGAAAAACAAAGGCATACCTGAAGCGCTTTAAAAATTCCATATGCAGTATGAAGACATTGCAATGCATC
Source organism: Ceriagrion tenellum (assembly GCA_963169105.1). Classification (NCBI taxonomy): domain Eukaryota; kingdom Metazoa; phylum Arthropoda; class Insecta; order Odonata; family Coenagrionidae; genus Ceriagrion; species Ceriagrion tenellum. The sequence continues at coordinate 69,372,206 of OY720642.1, read as the reverse complement.
TCTCAACTGTGGAATGTCTTCCTCAGTACTTGCACCCAAGCCGACACCACAGATTTCTCCTCCCCAAGCACCATCCATGTCCACAACAGAAGCAATTTCTGTGACTGTAGTGATGACATTGCACATCTCATCCAGGAACCAATCACCATCCCTTGAGCACAAAGTGGACAGGGACTCTCCCACTGCTGTAAATAACACCCATCACAATTAACAATGGCTTTCATCAATACAAAAAATCAATTCCAACATAAGAGTGATAACACCAGATATTGAATAAAAACACTAACTACAAGTTAAAGTTTCAGGCTTTACTTTGTGGAAAAGCGACACATGAAAAGAGAATTGAAAGAAATTGAATAAGACAAAATTAAAATTTCTGGCAAATGTGGTGTTTATCCTCTAAACTGTGAATCATGTCACGCTAGGTACATTGGCCAAACTGGACAGAAATTTGCAATTAGAATTAAGGAGCAGAGTAAATGTTTTTTAACAGGAGACGTTTCTTCGGTGTTTGCCAAACATTTATTAGATTCTAATCATTCAAGTGATTTTAAACCTTAAATTTTACATATACAGGGTCAGGGAAAAATATTACATTTTCTGGAACAATATGAAATTGTAAATGCTGTTAAACATAATTCAAATCTCGTAAATGACTTCACCTTTGACGTGCAATTGCCACTGATTTCAATTAACTTTTAATGTTCGTTTTTAGTTTACGCCATAAACTCAACCTGGGCATTGTGTGTTTATAACCTATCCCTCCCCATTGATGTCATTCTCCTTGCAACCAACCTATTTTCCCCTCCCCCTTTTTTTCCCCACCCTCTCTCCCCCAACTCTCCACCCACCCTCAGTTTGATATATATGGACAACTGAAAAGTGATATTGTACCTTGATAATGACAGAAATTGTCGAAACCATAGTTGGAAAAAATAAAACCGAGTGGAATGTACAAAGTGAGTTCTCCTTTCAAAACACTTACTCCGTAGAAATCTAGTTTTCAGCAATGAGATGTAGCTTTTCCAAAGGAAATGCAGCTAACAGTTCATGAAAAACATCTCTGCACTTACAAATGTAATGTGAACTAGCCCCAGGTGAAAAAACAACATGACCTTTGATTGATTGATTTATTCACCATAAAAAGGACACTTGTATGGGTTTCGTCTAGTATACAATTATTACTAAAAAATTCTACAATTCTACAAAAAATTCACACAAAGTTGTATCACTAAAAGAGAAGAAAAAGTAGTTTTTACGTTGTTACGACTTTTTTTTATCTCTCTATATACTCTTGAATGCTGTAGAAGGCATTTTTTTTACAAAAAACAACCTTTTAAAATACTTAGCACTTTTTTCCTCACTGCACATTGCTTTTCTTCTAAAGGAAGTTAATTAAATAACATTTTCCCCGAGAATTCAGGGTTTTTTTGAAGTATTGACACCCTGCAATGACCATTGAAAATATTGACTTTGCCTCTGGTGTTATACTGATGAACATCTACATTTCTTGCCAGAGAAACAACTTCGTAGCATGCAGAGAGAATCATTTTATACACGTATATGCTAGGGATAGTCATAATTTTATTCAGTTTAAAATTTAAAGTGTCTAAGGAATTGACTGCTAACAAAACCTAATACAAGTATATGACAGCTAAAAAGCCATGACAAGACATGACATCTCACAAAAACTATGTCAAGTACATATATAAGAGCTAGCAATAAAAACAGGAATTTCCACTGGATGCATACCTGAAGCAGCAGCAGACTCCATATTTAGGAATTGTCGATTCAGTCTTGCTAGGGCTGTCAGCACCACACACTGGATAGCAGCTCCACCTCTTAGTAAACCTCCCTCAGTAGCTATAAACCTTAAAACTGCATTGCGAGAATCCTCACAGGCTTGTAAGGGTGTCATGGTCATATTACCATCAGCTTCATCCAATTTCTCCACTCTCAGTCTGACACAAACTTTTTCTAAACATGATGCTGAGTGAGCTATTGAGGACTGCAAAGATCTACGGTAACTAATCACAGCAGCTAGGTCGGCATTCATGTTGCCAGGGCTCATGAGAAGAGATGATGCAAGAGAGTGCAAACGATGACACCTGCAGGGGAAAATAATGGAAAAAGTCAACTTATTTACCAATTCACCTCAACTTATACTAGTGTAAAGGAACTAATGTTGAACATGATTCCAATCAGGGCAGCTTTCTGGAGTGTACCCACAGATAGTATACAACAAATTGCAGAACGCAATTCACTAAATTTTCATTAATTCCAAATGATTCCCACACCTCAATCATTAAAAAAAATAAAATTACTGAATTTGTCTCACTGAAATCCAGTATTAAGAGGTGAATAGGGAAAGGCATTTAGAAGACAAAGAATAATTCATCACAAAGAGTTAGTCCAATTTTCATGTAATCCATTATGTAGCCTCCACAGCTGCATGAGTCACCTAAACACAACCATCTAATCTCTATTTATATGTATGCCAGAGTTAACTCTCAGGCCGATGAAGTTTTAATATTACCAGGCTATTACTGGTATCCTCCAAAGTACTCAAAAAGAACAAACACCTCTTGGTTTCACAATTAGGCTTCAACACAAGAAGTACAGGTGGGGTTAGCCATTTTGACCACTTTTCATTTTTGACAACCTTCACTTTTTACATTACTTCTCAATGATTTGTCACAGCCCATGTATACTTCTTGACATCTATTTTTTAGCAGAAGGATATAATGAGTAAATAAGAACTTTATAGCAGTGATAATTTCAATTTACATTAACTTATATCTATCCGTGCCATAATGCTCACTATTTCTTCCCAGATAACTAGGATTTATGCCATTATAAAATGGAGTTTTGTCTTTCGTTAAAATATTTCATGTATAGTTTATTGGGTTTTTTTGTAAATGATGACAATATTTATAAGCACTCAAAATATGAAAATACATGCACACACCCATAGTTATAATAAAATATTTCTAAACAATGTGCACACTATTTCTATTTAAAACCTCAAATAACCCTTCAGAAAATTATTTATTTCTTAAGAGTCATTTTGACACCTGAATCAGTAGCCGGTAAAGTCCGTTACTTCCTGTGCTATCCTCATGGACTGTTGTGCCTGGCACATGCCTTTGACTGCTAGTCATACAGTATTTCTGCCAGTCTAGAACACCTTGTACATTAGAAGATCACAAAAATACACAGAGGAGGATGGCTCTAAAGCTTGATAGGCAAAAGCAATCGGCTGAAAATCAAGTGATCTGGGTTTGAATCCTGGTTAAAGCAAATAATTTTCCCCCCATGGGATTTTCATAACTTTCATGCCAATCATCAACACTTTTGAAGTAAAACAGTTTCATGCCCATATATGATTACAGGGTAGTCAGCTTTTAAACAGTAAAAATAACTGAGACCTACTGCATATGACATCCATTTTATCAGGAATCTTTACTTTAAGCATTACACATTGTTTAATTTATTTTTGGAAGAATTAGATTGAATCTCAACACTATGAATTTGATAGGATTAGATCAAATCTTAAAAAATATCACCACATCATACATAAATTCTATGTGAGTCACATCATTCATTCCTCATTTTTAAGTCCCTTTCCTGTCTACCTTTGCAACATAAAAATGCAGGAAACTGCAGTAATTTCACTTGAAAATGACAAAATAGAATTCATCAACGTCAAAAAAAAATGCCAGTTATTCCTATAGATAATGGCTAATGCCATGCCTTCCAGAACCCTAGATGTGACACCTAGATTACTTAATGGCAGATTAAAGTATGTTCTGGACATGGATGACACAAAAGTGAAATGGAGTACCTTCAGCCATCTGCTGCATGTAAAACATTTTCTCTGAGTATCTGAAGCAATTGCAGGAGTCATTTTCAACAAAAAATTAAAACTTTTACATAGGGAAAATGTTATGAATAACCCTCCATTCCTAAATGATGTTCTAATGCATAGAAAAGGATAAATTTGCCATTCTTTCAAAATGAATCCTCATTTACGAGTACAGTGATGTTTTTTTTTTTTAATTGTTCCCTGAAGATGCCATCTGTAAATACTACAGGAGCTCAATTGGAAATAATGCCAAACACACATTATACTTCAAGAAGATATCCAAACTCATAGTTATGATAGGACTACAAACCAGGAAACAGCACATGAAATCATTCGCGCGTAAACATCACTCTGTGGATCAGAAGCATGGATCATTAGAAAAGCTAACCAGAAAAGAATAAAAGTATTCAAAAACTGGTGCTGGAGGAGGATGCTGAAGACAAAATGGATGGACAAAATAAGAAATGATGAAGTGTACAGAAGAGGAGAGAACTATGTGGAACACAATACAGAAAAGAAGACAAGATGGATAGGACACACCCTGAGACACAATGGATTTGTGAAGAACATAATTGAAGGCAAAGTATAGGGAAAAGTCCCCAGAGGAAGACCCAGGAATAAGTTAATGGACCAAATAAAGAGAAACATATATATAGGAAGAGAAACCAGGAGGTAAGGGCATTAGACAGGGAAGGGTGGAGGGCCGCAGTCAATCAATCTTAGGATTGAACGACCAATGAATGAGTTCTGACAGTTGCAAACACCAGCATTCTACTAAAGAAAGATAAATGGACACATACGTTTCCACAGTGAAGTCCTGGAGCAGTTCATTAGCCCACCTTGCATAGCAAATGGGTCTATGAGGGCTGGACCGACCATTTGATCTTGGGAAAAATGATGCAAGGGTTGAATACTGCCCTAGAAGATCCAGGCAACCATGAACTAGCATCATCCGTCGACACCTTGCAGTCCATAAATCTGCCCTGGCCTGATCACACTGCCAGAAACAAAATTAATTATACAATAAAAAGGGTCCCGTAGCCAATCACTAGGAATAAATGGGAATTAGGAATCTAAAGGAATTTAATATCATGAAACACAATTACACTTTATGACCTCAAATGAACTTAGACATGAATTTGAAGTTAGTAAAGGAAGAAATGACAAGAGTTCAAGAGGAATGACAAAGAACTTCACTGCAATCACTAACACACCTGTGCCACAGTTTGGACAGCTCCAAGAGATTGAAGCAAGCCTCGAACCAGGTCAAATGATTCTCTACTCTTCTCATCGCCCTCTCTCTCCTTGATGGAGAAACTCTGCATTTCTTGCATCCATAGCGACAGCTGTTGTCCAAATAAGGAACTGAGTGCAGCCTGAAAATAGATGAACAATGAATTTGATAAAGATATCCTTTAAATTTAATTGCCCATGTAAGCTACAGTAAGAATTCACAATGTCAACATGAGCCTTGTAAAATAAGCAGAGGTTAGTGTTTTAATTACATGGTTCCAAGACCTTTACTGTTAAAATTAAGTGTAGTTACTTTGAGGCCAGGGATGGACAAGAAAAATTTTCCATGCATGAAAAGTCTACTTTACGCACCCCCCTTCCCAGCCAAAACTCTTCACGAAGCAACATTATCAACAAATAATCCTAATTTTTTTATAGATAATACTACTATCTACTCTTAACCAGGATGTTTACGTGAATGTGGAAGAATTGAATCAGCGAAAGTCAGGCATCAGAAAAATGGAATATATTACGAGTTCTTAATACTTCAGTGCAATACAAAGAAGAGGGAAAAGCATTAAGACTTGAAGGGTTTACAAGCAGTTTATATGAAGTAGGGAGACGATTCCACTTTTTTTCGATTCTGATTCTTTCAAATCGATTCCCGATTCTGATTCCATCGATTCTTATTCCTAATGATAGGTGGGATATTGATATACCAGCAGCGTATGACTATTATTTAAATTCAAGTATTAGCTGAAATAAAATAACAAAGACAATTAAGTCGCTCAAAAAGTATATTTATCAACAAATAGCAAATATATCCTCAGCTTATTGAGGTAGATAAAAAGAACAAATTGACAGCCGGCACCCAAAAAGACAGACAAATATGATGTGATAAATGAAATTTGATTTGAATATTTATCTATCTGGAATCAACTTTAGGCGATCGATTCTCAATACCGATTCTATTCCTGAGAATCGGTGGAATTGAGAATCGACACTCCACCACCACCGATCCACTCCAATCCACTGATTCTCAGGAATAGAATCGGTATTGAGAATCGACATTTGGATTTCACTAATCCTTAATATAATGACAACTAAGAGATAGTATCTTTACATTCAAATCTTCTTCTAGCTTTACTTCATCCAAGTAAGACTCACTCAGACTGGAAATGCATTTCTGCACAACTGCTAGGAACTTCTAACCAAGCTCTTAAAGTTTCCGAAATATCACCGTTACTGACTCAGAAGAGCTCCATTTGAGTTTTATTAACTTTTTATATAAGAGGAAAACTTATTAATTGTAAAGCAGAGCTTCGAACAAATAAGAAACTGGTATACCTGATGAAGTTTTTCTTGAGCTTCCCACTCCTGGACTGCTTCCATTAGGCCCTTCTTGGCTTTTTCAACTGGATTTTCTCCATCATCAGAGCTAGAACCACCACCTCCATTCACCATCAGGGCCTTTTCTTGGTTACTTGTATTATCCCTAGAGAATATTTGCAACAAATGATGCACACATTAAAATTAAGAATTAAGTGTTGTACACCTACAGTTGGTAACACCACACACAGTGGGTTAAACACCAAAGGGTTGGCATTACACCCAGCTAAACAATAGGCATTGCGCCCGGGCGAAAGAATAGACAAGAATATGGGAGCCGAGCGTGGTTAATTACGTGGGTTACGAAAAACGGCATAGTAAGACTGAGAATCAAAGAGTGCAGATGTGTCCTGCAGATCGGGAATCAAAGGTGAAAGCGAGGGAAAGAGGTTGGCGGAGTACGGTGGAAGGGTGCAGACGTGGCAGTATGGGTGCAGACGAAAAGGCGCAGAGGGAAACCAGATACGTGAAGGCGCACTCCGGCCCAGCTTCGCGAAGGGAGATCCAGTGGCTAACCAGAACATCCACGCCGATAGCCGTTACCAGATCACGATAAGTGCAATAGGAACAGGGAAATTATATATATAATTTAAAGAACTTACGCCCACTGTTGTCAAATTATCCAGGAATATTTCAATCTGTTAATATATAAATATATATTTTATGCAAATGCTGTAAATTGGGCCCAATCATTTCTTTTGAATGAATTAAAATTATATCTGTGCATGAATAGGATAAGCAGTGTTTTTTTTTAATTGAAATGCCTTGCCAATGATTTATGTGTATGTGTTGTAATTGAAAGATTGTGTAAGGTAAGCATAACTAAGGTAACCGGCAGGAGGGTTAAGGGTGGGACACAATCAACGTGTATGTGTAACGTGAGCCATTAACGGGACTACGCGAAAAGATGGCTGACGGGAAAGTATAGCGAGCGGACACAATCAACGTGTACGGGGAGTACGTGTACGCGAGAGATGGGCAACTTTCATCTCTTCCCGTGTCCTGTACACGGAAAACCAATCAGAATAGTCCTGAGAATCCGGGAATGGGAGCCATCTGTCGGCAGACACATCCAACTGCTGAAGATTGCTCTTGGCTAAGACAACTTTTACTTCCACACTTGTTTACACCTGATCTCTTAGCTGCGCCTGTGTTAGTCAATTGTTACTCCGGGCCGCGTTAACGTAATTGTGACCGCTGACTTGCGTTCCCCGTCTCCCGCTGTCCCGTTTACGTCTCGCGTCACACATATACGTTGATTGTGTCCCAGCCTTTACAGTATATCAACAAAGAAATGAAGTATTTTAAGATAAGTGTTCAGGGGAGCTTATTAATTGAACACTTACTGATCAAAACAACCATGAAACTATACATCTGCCTTTACATCTGTGATGCCTATTTGAAGGACTTTCAGGTGAGTTAGTATGTAGAAAATTGGCATGAGTACAAGTTTAGACCATTGGATTAGATTGCAAATGCTGCAGCCACAGAAAAAAATCTAAAAATACTTTAAAGACATTTCCTCCATAATTTTAAACCAATACCCCTCATATTTTAATGATCCACGCTTATTGTACTTATCAGAAAATTTTACAAGTTCAAAAAAGCTAAAAAAGTTACTCTTTCCCATAATTTTTTCATTACATAAGAAAGTCATAATTATCTAAATATGCATTCCATTCTTTAGAAAAAATTGTCATTTTCTTTCCTCCTTTCATTTAGATTAGATTTATATTCGATCTTCGCAGAGATGACCATGTTTCTGACTACTTTGCTGCCTTGAAGTGGCTGCCTCTTGGCTCCCGAAGGAACTACTTCCTGGGGTGTTTTCTGTTCTCCCTCTTTCATACTCATATGCCTGAATACCTCTACAACCTATTTACCCTCAGAACTACTGTTTCCGTCAGAAGAACTTGGGCAGACCTAAACCTTCTCCACATACCCCAAGCCCGTACCAACCAATACCTAAATTCCTTCCCGATTATAGCATCCAAGTTTTGGAATTCATTACCCCCCTCAATAAAATGCTCCTCCACTCCGGAATCTTTTAAGAGGAAATTGTATGAATATTTAAAACAGTAGCACTGTTGTTCTGAAATGTAAGAATCTTTGTGTTGATTAATTTCACTTTTGTAAGAACCTTTGTTTTCAATTGCTCTTTTGTTTATGCTATGCTTAGTTCATAATTATTGTATTTTGAGCAGAATGTTTTCTGTACTTATGTTTTTTCTTTTTTGCTCTTATGGGTTTCCCAGAGCATCAATAAACATTCATTCATTCATTCATTCATTTCATTTTATCTGAAAGAAATTTTGACTGCATCAGAAACCTTAGAATTGACTTATGATAACAATTAATATATAGTCTTTTATCATGCTCAGGTTTGAAAATCCTCATGAATCTGAAATTAAGATTTTGATATTAAATTTGGCCAATTTTCACTGAGAGACCAACCATTTCAGTTCTTTCAATTATTCAAAATTTTGGAGACCTCCACACTATGTATGAGGCATTACTTTCTAGTACAATAATTTACCAATGGCTGCTTTAGAAAACTAACATCTGATGATCCAACAGTACCATCCTCCCCAAAAGCACTGCCCATTCATACGTTCCTGCCCCACTTTTTACTTCTTACTTTTGGATACAGCCATAAAAGGATAGAGTCTACAACAGCTAAATTTTTCCCATTTCATGAATGCTTAGAATTTGAAGTGTTGTAGTGACCTTGGAGCAGGATAAATCCCCAAATGATAAAAATCTTACGCTTTGGCAATTTCCACTCAGGGAAGGCTTTTAACAATTGCCAAGTGCACACGCAAAGAAGATTCCTTGATAAATTAAGGTAATGTATACACAGTCCAGGGTATTCTCCCAGAACAAAATGGTTACCCTGCTATGCTACAATGAGAAACAGATAATCAATTTACCCAGAGGAATTCCTGCTTTCATCCTTGTTCTCAGTATCTTCACTTTCAGTAAGGACTAAGCAGTTGGCTTCAGCATCCTTTAGAGCAGCCAGAACATGGTGCCATCCTTGTAACGTTTGGGCTCGAGAGCGATATGAGGACCTAGCTGCTTCCCAAGCTTCAAGCTGCACCTTTGCCTGAGGCAACAAATCCTTGAGATCATCCCTGAAAATAGAATAGAGCACAGCTCAGTGAGCTATCTTGAAATATGAGAGAATATTTTTAAGACTATGACAAGTAAAATAGGCATAGCTCAAAGATGATCAATTGATGATATTAAAATAGAGAAGTGTAAAATTTAAACACACACAAACCAGAGCACAAAGCATAAGAGAAATTCATTAATATAATTCACTAGTAAACACTTTCGTTAGTACAAAGTTATTCATATCAACTGCAGAATTAAAACAGCATTGCTGCCAGTACAAGGAGATTAAAAATGAATAAATAAACTGAAATAATAAAGGTATTTAACTAATAACAGAAAGAGCTAAAAATTCAAATGAATTACTATTATTAGATATGTATGATCACCAAAAATGATACTGTTCATTAAACATCTAGATATTTACTTCATTATTTTAAAAGTAAATAGTATATCCTGAATCATAAACAGAACTGAAACAATTTAAAAGCTAATTAAAGAAGATGATGCCATCAACAGCTAGTGAAATATTTCACTATTTCGATGAAAATGTTAACTTACTGATTGGCAAACCATTCATTCTTCATTTCTTGCACACGAACAATGAACATGGACTTTGTTAGCTCCTTCTCCATTTCCTTACGAGTCTGACGACCCTCAAGCACAGCACTTCCTTGTGGCCTTCTATGGCTCCAACCACCGCCATACACAGATCCTGAAAGAATTCATAATTTCAGATTAACTTGTCACACTATTGAAACTTCACTTCCACTGCATTAAAATATATGGAGAAAAAGCAGCGGTGATTACTTTACCCAAATGAGCTGTCCAATTTTTCTGACAAAATATGGGATTGAAGCTGCCTTTTACTACAAGGCCAATTCAAGAAAACTACTTTTCTTCCTCAAAAGTGAAAGAGGAAAAATTAGAAAAGAGATGCATTTATTTCTAAACATGAGGGTGATCAGCATATACAGAGGGTAAATGGAGAATAAGTTCAGAGAATGCAAAGAAAAGCACAAATCTCATTGTGTCACATTAAATAATACTCCTCTCTTTGCTTAACACTTGCAGGAGAGCCAATACCATAAAGACTGCATCCCTGACATGTAACATTCTGAAACCCAAGGCTTTGTGATTCTAGGGGATTTTATACAGTAACTACGGGAGTAAGAGATGGGCCATTCTGAAAATTACATCTACCTATCTACATAACACCCTGCGAGTCACTGCATGGGCATGTGGCAGAGGGTGTTAGGTCACCAGCCGTGCAAAAGTGTAAGATTTTGGGAGATGAAATGGTGACGTGTATTATAGGAGTGTACTTAGTGGAGCTCAATGTTTATTGTGGTCACTTATTGTGAACGGAAAGAAAGAGTTTTTGCACCTATATGTTTGGCAGTATATCTCTCTTCTTTTGTCGCATCTGTCAGACCTAGAGATGTAGTGAGGAGTCATGATAATATTCTCTGTGTTGCTCTGAAAAATATCAGTTCTGAATTTATCAAGCAACCTAAGCCTAGCGTGTAGCCTCCTGAGTCCCTAGGGGCTCCCACCTTAATCTCTGTAAAAGTTGTGAGAGACAATATGTATGCTTGTAGCTGTTTTTAACGAAATTTTATTAGTTTTTATTCCAAATGCTATAATGTAGTATTAGAAATAAAAAAATGTGTAAAAACAAATTCCTCAAATATGGTAGACCACAAGCAATTTGGCCTTCTTTCATCATTGTATTAGAAATTTTCGTTCAAACACTTGTAACGATGTATTATGTTCCTGAGGTCAGCGTGACCAAAGGGAGGTTACAAACCATGCCAACTTTGGGAGACATCACTAGGGACGCTAGGTTTGAGTAAACACTCTAAAAAAAGAGAGAAACAAGGGACGCAAGGAGGAACAATGTAAAATGGGCAGTCATAGTTTGACTGTCACTGTGAGCAGATGTGGCATGGAAGAAAAAGCAGGGTTGAGGAAAAGTGATTCCTGTGAGGATTGGAGACCACAAGGTGGAGCCTATGGACGTATAGCATGAAGGAAATTACCCCTGGGTCCGAGAGGGAAAGAGATATCCACTCACATGAGAATCGAGGAACCGAAAGGCCAACAGGGAGATGGATAAGTGGATAAAAATTCTGTTGATTGGGGTTGTATAAATATATTGTACCAATTATAAGTTCACTAAGGGATATGCCTATGTAAATTAGGCCCAATAATTTTCTTTGTTTGGATAAGAAATCTCAATTGAGACCAATCATAGTGCACTACTCACCTTTTGCGTGTTGTGCTTAAGTTTAAATAAATGTTTTGTTAGTGCATGCCAAAGAATTATGTTTCTCCCTTATTAAGCAATGTTATCCTGAGTGGTGTGAAACAAGCCCAGGTACATAATTGTATAAAAAGATGCAAGTTCATTTCTTTGGACAGCGTGGGGACCGGCATATTGAGAAAGGAGGAATAATCATTTTACAATCATAACCAGGAAGGTTAAACCCTTCAAACGATAGCCTCACAAATATTCCACAAGTAAAACCAGTCCACAAATGAATTGTACGTGCCTTCATTTACAAATAAGCCTGTATAAATTATACACGGACTTGGTTTTAAAGAATATGTTTGGAATATATCACTAGGAAAAATTTCTGAAGCATAGATGAATAGTACCAAAAATTATGGCAATTTTCACAGGTTGTCACAAATTATAAAAAATATCATGGTAATTTACAAAACTTACTGTGGTAATTTTCAGACTGACCCATCATTAGTTATGACATTGCCCATACCAATGCAACACTGAACAGAGAAGGGATTCTTCACCTTACAGAAGCGATAGTAATTTTTATGTCTGCAGTACAATTTCAAAAAATATATTTCAGTTAATAAAAAATTAAATACCCGTCCAGCAAGCCAAATAATATCCACACACACCAGAAATTCAAAAAAATCATGTAGAGATATGAATAATTCAAACATATATAATTATATGTGTACCAAAAAAAAAGACATTTGTCTAATACATATGGTAACAGTGGGAAAGAGGTAACCACTGACAACACATACTTGTCAGGCACATCGAAGGAGTTAAGAAAGTAAAGAGAAAACTCAGATAATTCCATCCTAAGCACTCAATGTATGTAACAAGAAACTAAAAAACAACATCAAACATGCCAGTTGTAGATGAATATAAAATAAACCACATGATTTTCAAATAAAATATTTTCCCCCTATTCTGTACTTTCTATATATATTCACTCATCTATGGTGAGCCCATCTAAAGATAACAGAGGTCTCTCAATAGTTAACGTTACCTGCATATCCTGCTTCATTCCCAGGTGTCCAGTCGACCAGTGGATCATAAACAAAAGCTTCCAAAAGTGTTAAAAGAGTTTCAGAACCATTCTGAAGGGTCTGCAATACATGCTCACAAGCTAACCTAAATGTGCCCTGCAATATCACAAGAAAAAAATAAACAATTACAACAAAACAATCACATGAACTAACTAATTTTACATCACTCAAGTTCAATCGACAACTCAACCATTTATCAGGAGTCAGAAGTTCCTGACCAATAATCCTAAATCAATAAGGTAGGAAGGGCATGAGTTCAATCATTTGTGTGTCTGAAGACTTAAAAAGACAATTAAAGAAAGAGGTGCCACACAACTGAGAAATCAAAAAAGTCAATTATTACAGCTGCTCGCATCGACTAGTCTTTCTGGTTTCACCACGCTAATTAGGAGTTACATAATTAGAAAATTGAGGAAATGAAGTTTGATGTGAAGGCATAAGTTTCAGTCTGTACTACTAATACACCATGAGATTTTCCAGGCATGAGCAAATTTTCAATTTTCATTTAACATGTTACCCCATACTACATATTTTGCGACTATTCACTAAAAAAATTCAAAATGTCCTCCAAAAAAGAAGGCTGATCAACATCACAGGTACCATATTCTCATTTGACAATGGAAAAAAATAGGTCTAAATTTCATTTATTGTAATTCAAATTATGTCTACTCTTGGTATCTTTTACAAATTATTTTTTTTATAAATTGCCACTACTTGATAGGTAAGCAGTCCATGTTTCCAAAAATCAAATTAGACTAGATTTATAAAAAGTTATCAAGTTATTTAATTTGGATTCCTAACATTTAACAGGGGCACTAATGTTCACCAAAAATAAACAAAAAGGTAAATGAAATCTTTAAGATATGTTCAGATCTGTTTATACAAAACCAAATGAGACATGACATATCTTCTTCCACTTATGCATGAATATGGGACTTTTTACTTCAACCAGAAGTGAAACTTGGCAACACTGGAGTCAAGGGGAAAGAGAATATGTATACACATGACTTAAATTGATCGATGTGATAACTCTCTTGAGAACTACTAGAGCACAAGGCAGAGAGCATGGGAAAGTTACAGCTGCAGATAATGGTACTCCACTGAATGAGTGAAGATAACTCAAATGGGGGCTATAGAAGCTAAAACCAATTCTTGAGTTATAGAACATTCCTTGAAAAACATATTTCATCTTACACCTTTTCATACATAAAACAAGTTTTCAAAATAAAAATGAGAATGCAACACAAATGACATACGATGCTTAATAGTTAATGAAGTAACGCATTACAGGAGCTCATTATTTCACTGCACAGCTACCAGTACACCACTGAATTCTCACCTCCATAAAAATACAGAAATTGGCCCCAAAAAACAATTCATTCAAGGGTAATTTTTAATTTGACAAGAGTAGGACTTTATCTTCAACTTATACATCAGAGGATTTCCCCTAATAAAAATTTATAGAAAATAACTTGGGAAATAAGAAACATTCGTGAAAGATGAAGAGTTGAAGCAGTAGAAACATTATGACAAGATTTATTTCATGATGAACTTGGCCTTCAATAATTAAAGCCAAGTTACTTATAGCTGAAATTTGTATAAAACAAGACTCACCCCACCATTAGCAGATAAGCTAATCAAATATTTATGATATCATAGGAGATTATCTGTACAGAATTTGTAGAAATAATGGCCTTTGTTCCATTCTCATTTTTGGTGATCTATACACTATTCTGGAATCATAATTTGGACAACTTTAACTTTCTCATTGAAAACATGGATTATCTTCCTTTCTCTCCCGAGTATTGAATACCTTAATGATTTGAGGTGTGTATCCCCTCATTTAAGGAGCCGATGACATAATTTGAATGAATTTCTGATTAAATATGTTTAATACATGGATGGATGACTATATTAGTCTCCCATTTCCATGAAAAACCACAATTTAACCAGACATATTCAATATAAATATCATAAATTGTTTTACTGAATGAATGAAAATGGAATTGAAGAAATGAATGAACAAATGAAAATGAAGAAATGAATATATCTTTGGTAGCACTAATTATGCTGTAGAGTGTATTTAGTGAGCAAAAGCTACTATTACATGAGACTTAAGTTTTGAATATTTATCAATCATCAAAAGAACTTCCAGATTTTGATCATATTCAGGTAATGTAAATTAGTCAATTTCAGCTCTATATATATCCAATCTAGCCAATCTCATTTCCTGATTCATTCCAAGGGCATTTTTTTTTCTCATTACAGAGATGCATAAAAGTAGCTCCTACACTGCATATCTCAATATTGGGTACAGTGCTTACTAACTCCTTACGAAAAAAATGAAGTGAGCTTGATGGACCATTACCTCTACTAAGCTTATCATTTACCACTTCACAACAATATGTAACTTTTTAACTTTTACAGCCTAGATCTCACCCTACATAACTGACTCACTAATCAGCATCAATACTGACAAGTAAATTCAAATATTTTGCACAATAATAACTTGCATACTCCACTCATTCACACACTCCAACTAGGTTAGCTCAACTTAAGTCATAAGCTAAAGGCCACTGGCTTGAGACCCATAGAATGGAAAAGAATGTGGTAATGCGATTAATTTATAGCAAGAAAAGACTTATAATAATAATTTCACTCAGAATAAAGTCTTCATAACTACGACACATAATTAATAATAAAAAAATAGTACTGACTTCTCAGAGACTATCCAATTAGTTAAATAATAATGAAGGAAAAATGCTAGAAAAGATCTCGAGTTGTCAGGGATTTCCCTCATGCCAATTCAACAAACTTAAAATTAATCAATTTTTGAAACTCTGATGCATTGGTGAGATGTCAGATTTCTCAGCAAAAAATGTATCAAATCTGTATCAGAGTACAAGGTAAATTTAATTATTTTACCCATTAGAGTGACTTGGGCAGACATGCAAACCCTCCCTATTCAATCAACATTTTCTCAATTATTTTTGCCTTGGCTGATGGAAGCCAGGGAAAATGGAATACGATATAAGTTGGTGAACAATTGATTAATGAAAGACCTTAAGTTTTAACGGGTTATATGGTGAAGAAAGATCTCTCAGGTCTTCAACATAGAGGTTGTCTGTCTCCCAATGTTTCAAAGTGAGTAGCATACTCCAATGGGTAAAATCGTTAAATATTTTTCTTAGACTCAGATACAGATTTGATTCATTTTTTGCTCAAAAATCTGATGCATCACCAAAGCATCAGAGGTGGATAACAAAACAGTATCAAAGGAGTATAAAAGGTTTCTCATTCTCAAGATTCATATGCTAAGAAGAGGCCTAATTTTAAAGATAGGCTGTTCATTGCTTTTGGGTAAGGAACACACTGCAGACATTCTCTTAATATAAAGAAAATATCTGCTCTTGGCAAGGTTTAGGAGGAAATAGTTTTGGATTTATTATTAATAAAGTCAAGGACTTGACAACTTAATGAATTAATCCATATAGATATAAGGGAAGTGAATTACCTTAAGCATAACTTGTAGGAACATGCTGCACCAATTGCAATAATTTTGTTGTTCCACAGAAAATATTAAGAAAATTAAAATTGAAAGAATTGTGCCTTTCCATCCATTTTAAAATAAAATGTTTTCACAACTACTCATTACTTTGACTTTCAACTCGGATACTTAAGAGCCAGCACATCTGTTAATGTCTTAAAGAGTGTACTATCCTAACTTCTAGGCACTATTTTCCTATGGTATAATTTTCTGGGGGGATAGCAGTTATAGCTTGGAGGTATTTAGAAGTCAGAAGAAAGTTATGTTAAGTTAAAATTACCACAAAGAGAATCCTGCCGGGCTCATTCGGAGTCACACATTATTTTAACTTTACCCTCACTGTATATTTTTAACCTAATTATAATTATAAAAAAAATAAACTTGTTCTCAACTTACGAAGATTATCATTTGCATGAAACTAGGACTCAAAATAGTCTACATATGCTACCCAGAAAAAAAATAAAGTGGGGACAGTCCTTTTCATGGAGGAATTTAACTGTACAATCTTCTTCCATCCAGGATGAAAAATATTACTATGTTGGTACTATTGAATATCCACTGTAAAATGTTATTGTTAAACCAAACTTTTTATACTGTGGATGAATTTTTTCATCACTGAAAAGAATTAAGCTAGTTCTACTGTGCATTAAATCATGTGCAGTGACATTCATTGTGATAATTCTATTATGTCTGGTAATCTAAATCTACTTTTTGACAAGGCCTATACCATACATATTGTAAACGATCATACAGGTGAATAAATGTAATTAATAGTAAATAAATAATATAAATAAACTATTGATCAATAAAATAGTAACCATTATTTTAACACAGATAAAAATGCACGATCAATGATATTAAATAAACCTGACAGTTAATCAACCTGAACGACAACCACCGACTCACATCAAAGCAGTATTCAGTTAATGAGAACATGAAAGTTCAGGGGAGATTAAAGATAAGCAACCCCTTTATCTATTAGTCTGGTGAGTGAGGGATTGACAGGGTTGATCAAACAGCAGAGGAGGGGTGGCAGACAAAGCAAATGCTATGCAGTCAGTAGGAAGATAAGGAAGCTTGACGGAAATCAAGCATAGCTGGAAGGGAGCAGTGGAAAGAGAAAACAGCCCAGAGATGAGCAAATGAAGCAGCCACCACATATCATTTTCAGATGGGAGGCAGCTCTCTCGATTACATCCATTATTGATTAACTTCATCACCCAAAATATCACAAAAAAATTTAAAAATGAACAAATAACTGATAAAATGATAATGAATCCACTAATTAGGAATATAACCAAATATAAAGCAAACAAAATATATAATTCTCCAAGCATAAACCAATTTCCAGGAACTTATACTGCAATGGCAGGATTACCAATTTCTCAATAATGAACAATAAATACAAAAAATACACTTCCCTAAACAAACAAAAATGATACAAGGAATTATTTCTCCTAAAAGATATATGAAAAATATTTAGGTATAGCTATTCAAATGGAAAATTTGGACACAAAACACTCTACTAACAACTAAAAACCTTCATTTCACAATATATTTTCATAACATACTGGATTTTAAGCATATTCTTTACTGACTTGGATAAAAATTTTGTAAAGACATGTCAATGATACAAAACGGTATTCTATACTTTTAAACAGACAACTGACAAAGAAAAGGACAGATTCATGAAATATGTACCCATCAATCACAATTCAACAATATTCATTCTTAATAAATTGGCTCTCATTGCTACCTATATTTCCCACAACTTAAGAAAAATAAACTTCAAGGGTCAAATATATGATTAAAAATCTAGCCTAGATTCTGGGTATTGGGACCCAAGTTCCCTCCGATTCATCTTTCAACAGACTTCTAAATTAATCTCAGGGTAGAATAGACGCCTCTTGCTTCATCCAACGTAACTCCCCCCTCCCTCTATGCAGGACACTCATTTATCAGGCAGAGGGGGCTATCAGCGGCAGAGTTCTCACTAATGTGCTTGATACTTCAGCTGGTGAGAGCCATGGTAAATGTTTGATTGCCTGGTTTAACATAGGATTTTTTTGCAACTTGCAAAAAGGGCTTAAGTGTTTACTTAGTGGGGGCAGAACTAAAAGTGACAAAGGAATAATAAATACACTGCAGATAGGATCCATTCTAATGGCAAGTAGTAATTATTCCTTTCACTAACATGTAATGTATGTATTTAAAAAAAAGACTGCTAAAATAACAGAATGAAACAGTGAAATATACATAGCTGAATGAATGAGGCTTACTTTAAAATGAAGGATTAGCCTATCATTTACAGTTTAAAGTTTCTTTCAAATTGAATGAGAACATCCAATTACATCATAAGGACTAGAGAAAGAAGCCGGTGGAAAATCAAATAATTTGTAATGCATACACACAGTGTAATAATTACAGTGGTAATGATATGTAATTACACCATGTGGTATGAGTCCACAAAGGAGGAAGCAATAATCTTTGGAAATGAGGGTTGGGATCCACAAAGGATAAAAAACTGAATCTTTTGTGTAGTTTTCCCATAATAGTGACATGTTTTCATGTATTTCTTAGAGAAAGGATCAATGAATTACTACTACAACACCCTAAGAGGCACAGAAAATGCTTAATAATCAAGAATATTTCACATATCATGAGTTCACATAATTTTTACATTGGGCTTTCATGTCTTCCACAAAACTCAGGATTGCAAACAAATTTTTTGCACTCCCAAGACATAAATATTAGCACATATGTTTTTAATAACTTCTAATTATCTCCTTAAAACAAAAAAATGAAGTCCTAAGAAAATTGTGTCCTGAATTGGTACATAGTATGTATAATGACACAAAGATGAATATTTTCTTCAAGGTTCAGATTTTTCATTCATTAACAACACAATGCCATGTAAACACCATTAAGCTTATGTTTCTAAGTTAATTTAAGATAATCAGTTTATCCTGCAAGAGAAACACTTTATTAGGTACTGTCAAGGGCCCCCAGTAGCACCTAATGTATGCTATAATTTAGTTAAGTGTTTATTGCTCCTATTTTATGCTATAGTTTAGGGAGGTAAATATTAATTAGCTTTAATGAGGCTTGATGTATTTGACTATAAACTGATTTAAATGGATATAAAATTCTTTTCACATGAAAACTTAAATTTTAAATACATGCATATTCCAAACATTCCAGGATCTTTTCTTTGGAAGTCAATGATGTTTTGAAAAATACTGATGATAAAATGAGCACTCAGAACATAACGGAGAGCACATTTTTTCACCAAAACATATCACAACATTCCGTAGTAATCACGCCAGGGCGCACACCAGAAGCGCTTCTTTGGATAATTGTGGATGCATTTTTACTAGTGGCTATTGTCACCGGCAATAGCCTAAGCATTGCAATTATCCTACGGACAAGAAGAAGAAGAACCAGGAAAAAGAAATCTAAAGTTAAGGGTCCCATTCAGCGGACAAAATCAAAATGTTCACAGCGGAAACATCCAAATGAGATGAGGACACACAGCAGCGATCATAAAAGTAAGAAATTATCTTTCAATAATTACATATTTCAATCAATACATTATGACCAGTTTAGATTACTTAGGCCTGATTTTATGTCTGATTTACATTATCTGAAAGATGACAGACATTTTCTTAACTTGATATTGACTGAGAGATCAAGTATGTTTTGTTTCTTTTAAAGAGACCATCAGTTAGCTGATGCATAACCAACAGGGAAATGTTAACTTCCATTTGCATATTGTTTAAATATCAAACCAGAGATTATAAAACAAGGCTTTATAGTTTATTTTAATAGCAATATAAAGGTAAAAATTTATCAAACAGCAAATCAAAATTTGTAATCATCCTTCAACTTAACTAATAAACAAGTGTATTTCTGAAGGTAGACAGCTAGGATCAAAAATCATACAACAGCAAATAAATTGCTTTGAAGTAACTTTTTTGCGTTCATGATCTAAGAAATACTGAAACAAATAGATTTACAAGGGGAATACAGAGAAAGCAATCATGTCAAAATCTAAAAAAATAGTAAGCATAAAACCCTCATAAGAACTTGAAAATTATACCAAAATTTGTACTAATGGCTTAAACTAATCCGTCATAAGCAAACGTGTTGCACAAGAAAATATGTATGCATTTTTCAATGTTCATTTATCTTAATGTTTTCATATTTTCCTGAATTCAAATGACATCTGAATACATTCATGCTTTTATTTATTGAAACAACCAATCTCTCAAAGCTCCAGATGAGCACTGAGAGTTATAGAGTAGGAATGGTGGGGGAAAATTTGCCTTTAGACAAGAGCAACTCAACATGAAGTAGGTAGTGCAAAAATAGATAGAAAATCGTAACCCCTAGCTAAAAAAAAGATAAGAAAGTGATGGGAATGAACAAATATGATTTCACTCAATCTCTACTCAACTTTTAGGAAAAGGCCCAGAGGATATGGTTGGATTATGTCGAAGGCCATCGAGATCATCTTGCTTTGTGCTCAGCCTTGCAATTTCAGATTTACTAGTGGGCTTGGCGATGCCATTTCATATGACCTTTTACATACAAGGAGCAGACAAGGATGGCTCAATCCGTCAAGATGAAGGCATTATCCTTGGGGAAATCGAGTGGACCTGCCTCCTAAGATTTGTTTTAATTGCACTAGCTTGTAGTGCATCAGCCTGCAACCTTTTGGCAATCGCAGTGGATCGCTACTTGGCCATTGTGTATCCACTGCATTACAATCGCTACATGAATAGAAGGTGAGTACTATCATATCACAATGATGCTATTAATTACTATCCCATACGTAGAGTTAAGAGGAATTCTAATCACATACACTAACATTGTGGCTTCATAAGATAGGAATACTTCCAAAAAGTTCCAAAACCAGTGCTATATCAGAAACGTGGGGGTAATTTATTGGTTAAATAGGGTTGCTACAGAATCTGGCTTTTTAAATTCCCTGACTTTTCCAGGTTTTCCAGGTGTATGAGAAAATTTTCCCTGGCCTATTTAAAAATTAATATCATCTGTGGTATGCCAAAATTAGCAGTAATTCAATTTCAATCACTACATTGACTACTTACTTAAACCATAACAAGGGTATAGGCTAAGTTGCATAAAATGCTGATGGTGATTGAACTAAGAGTAATAATGCAGCGATATGTAAAATTTTACATTTCTGCTCGAGGCTCAAAACAATGGGCTCATTTTCATTCTCATGTGAGAAAGTTTTTTAACAAAAATGATTAAAGTTATAATAAAATCATTTTATGGAAAATAAAGCAGGGTACCTGTCAATGGTTGTTTCATAAGAATTGGCTCAGGCATCATATAAAGATTTATAAGAAAATATTTTGAAGACAATTGGAAAAACATTTCACAGATTTACAATCAATGCATACCAGATAAACAATCCAGGCTGTTTTTGTTTTAATCCCCACACTTTTCCAGAACTGAAGTAACCATGTTAAATAATTAAGAAGGTCATAGAGGGATCTGAGTTTTTTGAGAGAGATCTGAGTACAAATCCAGACTGATGTTTTTTTTCAGAGTGAAATAATCAGATAATTATTTCATGGGGTAGCTAGATTTAAAACTTTTTTGACACCTAAAAATCAGATTAAAGATTGTACCAAATTCTTTATATGTTTTCAATGTACTCTTATTTCAAGTTATGCCTGTTCACTTGTTTTGTGCCAATTTGTTGATTGTAGCACATAATTACACATGCATTATGTTAGTTGATTGATAAAATGCATATTATGACACAGAAGCCATAAATAAACATGGAAATGTGCTTGATATAGAATTTTCAAAGTTATTACAAGAGGTATTTGAACCTATAAGTAAATTATTTCTGCAAGAGACAAATCAACCAGATATGCTTTCACTGTAACTTCAAAAAGGGATCAAAGGGAAGATCTTAACATTAACATTCATAATTTTCTACCTATACCTGGTCATTTTTCAAACAGCACATGCATAAAAAAAAAGGGGCGATTTTAAATTAAAGCACAATCTATTTCTTTTCCCACAGAGTGGCTGTTGCATTAATATTTTCGTGTTGGGTCTCTGCTTTGGCATTATCTACTGTGCCAGCATATTGGAACAGATGGAAAACAGCAACAGAATGTGAACTAGATGAAGTAAGTTCAACCATTTTTCTAAATGAGATTTCTTTAACAATCTTATAGGACAAATAATAAGTTATGACATAATGTCACAAAAATTGAATGAATGTATTTACCATCATGACTTGTTCAGAAGAAGGGATAATACGTAGCACTAGTAAATTTCGACATCATCTCCAACCTCTATGAAATGAACTGCCTTTCTAACTACCATTTGGGTTTGTGGCAGGTTGCATTAGGATACCAGCCATGATGAAAGGAGAGATTAGGAAAAAGGAATAGGAGGAGAGATAGGAAAAAAGTAAAACATTTGTTGATGGTGAGTCTCAGTATCTTGCTAAGTTTCTTATTTTGTCACTAATGGAGTTCATTGTAGTACCTAAATACTTGTGAGTAAAGAAGAAATGGGAAATTTTCATATCTATTGTTCAGTAACATATCTCTATCCTTATGTGGCTTCTATAAGTTATAGAGACAGGGCAAGGTTCTAAATCTACATACTACCCTTCGATCAGCCTCATGGACATGTAGTAGGGGGTGTTAGGGCACAAGCTGAGTATAGGTTAAGGTTTTGAAAGGTGAAATTGTGAAGTGTATTATGGGTGTGTTTCAAGTAGAGCTCAGATTTTATTATGGTCAATTATTGTGCATGGAAAGAACAAATGTTTGTACCAATCTGTTCAGCAATGTATCTCTCTAATTTTAATGCTTATTCTGAATTTCTCTAGCAAACTAAGCCGAGCATTTAGCCTCTGAGATACAAAGGCTCCCATCCTATCCCCTAAAGCTGGGAGACACGATAGGTTCGTTAATAGCAGTTGTTAATGAAGCATGCAGCCTCCCTTTGTATTTTATTAATTTGTGTGGTTAAATCTTTCTGTCCAGGGTCTCAAATGCTTGCTGCATATTTGAGGTGTGGCCTAACCAGAGTTGAAGTAGCACCTCTCTTTTCATTTCTCATTCAAGGACCATCTGTGGACAAGATGTCTTGGAGAATTGTGAATTTTCATCAGCGAAATCAGGGTTTTTTTTAAACAGAATGAATAAAAATGAGTAACTTAGTATTTCTCTTGCCTCACATATTCAAGCCAGAGCCACCTTAACTCTAGCAAGTAAAACATTTTACCCCCAGGAAAGTATTTTAATAACACTTGAACTTTTTCCATTCCCCCTCTTCTTCGCTAGTCAAATATACACACTTCCTTCTACTGAGGCCACCAATAGCCCATTCCCTCACTGTATGCATAGAGTAGTAAGTATGCAGTACCATGAGGTGCCTGATCCCAGAATATGTTTTGGAGATAGTTGAAATGGATATGACCTTCTAGCAAGATTGAGCATCATCTGCTCCATATTCCCGTTAAGAGAATTAAAATTCATTGAACGACCATATTTTATGTTATCCTTCCAATAAAAGGTGACAATACACATTTTCAACATGGCTAGTGAAACTCTTAAGCAAGAACACTGCATAAGGACGTGACTCTTGATGCGCTTTCGACCGTCTTTTGCTAAAATTACTGTCACACGTTAATGGCATTCCAGAACCCTCCGATAAGTAGCTCAGTTACCAAATGGATCCTTGTTGACAATGAGTAGTGCATTGTAGTGAAGGGAGTCCATAGTGTATACGTGCGGAAATACGACGAGAATTTGGTTAAAAATGGGTTTGCGGTGTTGTTTTGTTCAGGGGTGCTCTACAAGGTACGGGAATACAAGGAGGAACAAGATTCTCGGCGTAAAGAACAAAAGACTGTTTAAGGCTAATGTAAGTTGACTTGGGTGGCGATTGTTGCTCTTACCGCATGGTAGCCATTACGGTCACCTGGAATTGTGAATTTATAGCTCTATTAATCTCATGGACGTATTTCAATCGTGATGTTTTTCTATGTATTCAAAATTATTCATCAGTCGGAGTCTCAGCTTCAAAAATGAAGGAAGGCTATTCCTTGAAAGGATTAAGTCCTAGGGAAGGAGGATCGGGTGTGTAAGCTACATTTTCCTGCCAAGGACATACAATAACCTTGTTTTCATATCTAGCCTGCCAGAAGCACAAACTTGCAAAGATTCTATTCATAAGTTTGAACAACCACATCATCTGATTTTGACATAATCAGCTGATTTCGCTAGCGGAGGATTTGAAATACGTAAATTGGAATAGAATAACCGGAAATGAACAAGATTTCATATTAATTGCATTAAATATTATCTCAATGCACTCTGTTCCCTTATCTTACATCGTAAATTAGAAATTTTAGGGTGGAATTCTGTATACAAATCCACCGATCACATCACCTAATGCTGTACGCTTTCGGTGTCATTTACTTATTTCGCGACACACTGGAGAGTTTTCTCGTCAATGGCTCGGTACCTTAGGTACCTATATCTACTATCCAACGCCTTAAAGTATTACTTGCAGTATAAATCACTGTACTGGCGGAGAAAAAGGAGATGTAAAAACACGTGTAGTTAGCCCAGAGACGTCTGCTTAATGGATAAATTACTCAAACAGCACAGCCTGCGGCCAAAAGTGGAACTTCAATTCTTTCGCTTCCATTGGCAACAGAGTCGAGATGGGAGTTTTCCGTCCTTATGCAGTGTTCTTGCTCTTAAGACTGATTTGTTACAGTAACTCTCAAAGAATTTTCATTACTATTTGAAGAAGGACATTCTTCCTGATAAATACACGGTATCCCCAGTTTAGTGTACACACGTTCTCGTTACAAATGTTTCCAAGAATTCCCATGGGGATAAATCAGCGATCTGGGAGGGAATTTGACTTATTTAACGTGACTAAACTACTGATTTATTTTGACGCTGGAATTTTTATATTTGACTGATTTTTAATTTTTGATTGGCTTCATCTAGGATGCTATCATTCTCTCTTTGACAGATTTTCACCCCACAGTACATCACTTGTGTGGTACCTCCACTCTTCAGTGCAGTCATGGTGGCCCTCACCATTCTATACTGGCGGATTGGGAAAGAGGCTCATGCTCAGTTGAGCAGACTCCTCGGAGCAGATGGAAAAGGTCCTCCATGGAGAAGAAGTCAGAGTGGAAAAACCTATTGCCCATCCATCTCATCACATGAAAATCGGCAAGAAAATGGCAAAACCCTAAACCCACAGAAAAATATTGCCAGCACAGAGCAAGGAAATAGTTCTGAGGCAGTAAGCCTGTCTTCAAAAAGTGGATTTCTGACACAGCAAGATATTATGCAGAGTCATGCCTTACAACAAACAGGAGCAAACAATTCAGCAACAGAGGAAGGAAGTATTCCCAAACTTAAGGATGAGAGACATGAGAACTACTACGACAATTTAAACAACTTTCACACTTTATATAAAATTGAAGAGGAAAGTGACATAATGGATGATGACGAATCAGGTCTCGATTCTTTGAAAAGAGGAAGTCGACAATTATCTGATCATCATACTATCCATATAGAACATATAAATGGAGAAAAGCTAGAGGTAAATGACATAGATGAGCCCGTGACACATGTGGAAAAGTGTGGTAAGGGTAACACTAGCACGAAAGAGGTCTTCGGGTGTCTTTCGAAGGGTGAAACTACAGATGATCAAATTTTGCAGAGAGATAATAAAAGTCTAAGTCATAATTTAGAGGAGTTCAAAAAACCAAAGGAAGGAGACATTACAATCAGTAGAATCACACATGAAAATTCTTTTGCTAAAACCCATTGTCCAAACAAGTGCATTACTAGAGCTATTCAAAATCTAAAAGGTCACTTTCACACAATTGCTCTAGGCACAAATATCAGGCGAATACCCCATTACAGCAATGTATCTGCTGCATATGATCCAGGTGATAACATGGGTAGATTGAACAACGATCAATCATCAGAGAAAAAGGCACCAATCTCTCCAGATGAAACTTGTTTAGCTAATATTCAACAAGCAAAATTAATTACTCAAGTGTCTCTATACGACTGTCAAAAAGCAAATGAACCAACTCTCCACGATCTTAGAGTGGATCAAGACTTCACTCTAAAGAATGCATCTGACACCATAATTAACAATTCCAAGCCCAGTCATAACTCAAGAGAATTGATTTTGTGCGTAAATAGCCTGGATTTGGTATATGATGAGCCACTGAAGAGCCAAGGGGATACTAGGGATGACAATACAAATACGAACAATATAAAAGCACAATACAATACCTACAAAGATGACATTATAAAAGATTTGTCAAATGATTTTGAGCCACTACCAAGATCGGAATTACAAAATGAGACCTTTAAAACAAAAGAATCAATACTGCATGATTGTGAATCCATAATCCAAGGTAATCAACTGAACATAAACACCTCAAAGTCTGCTGACACTTCTGAGGATGAAGTGAAAAAGGAAAAACAATTTAGTAATGATTTCCAACCAATATCCCAGGAGCAAAAAGATAAAAATGAACATCAACCCATAAAAAAAAGATCTTCATCTTGCAGCTCTCAGGATGACCCCCGTAGTAACACTTGGAATATTCGTTTTCCATCTCTCGCGAGTGCTGGCACAACAGTACGGCCTCTTTCTAAAAGCACCATTGTGGTCCTGCTGGTTCTTGGGACATTCTTACTTCTTTGGCTGCCCTACATCATTGTTTGTGGACTGCTGGTGAACGGATACCACCTTCCATACATTATTTACAGGGCAACATTTTCCCTGGCCATGTCTAACTCGGGAGTGAATCCTATAATTTACGGCTGGAAAAATGCAGAGCTCAAGAGAGTATTCCTAAGGTTCATTTTTAAAAAGTGGTACAAATGCCAAAGCAAATACAGAAAGGAAGAACAAGATACTGAGCTAGATATGGAATCACAAGAATTTACAGATACTTCAATAAATGCCCAAAAGTTTTAGAAGTCGTATGTATTAAAAACTATTATCTTTGGAGATATCAGAGATTTCTTACATCGTGAAGGAGACTAATGGACAAAAACAAGAAAGGTCTTGAGGAGTTTTACTTTCAGAAGTTAAAGAGAGAAACCCAAAGAACCTTGAATCTAGTTAGCCAGTGTATAAGTGAAATCTTTTTCGATGAAGTTAGCGAGGATTTTAATGCTACAGAAAATTAGAGGAGTTATTAATCCCAAAAGAGGCAAGAATGCAACTGAATGGGATAAGATTGAAAAAATCAGTTCAATTGCAATTGTTTTTAGTCACAAATAATAAAAAAATTAAACTTAAAATTTCAAATGAGATAACTAAAATGGATATACAATATGGCTTAAATATGGTAGAAATGCTACATGTATTCAATGCATTAAGTTCAAAACTAATATGATAACTGTAATGCTTGGTTAGCTCCATTAATTTAACTGGAGATGTCTTACAATAATGAATAAATGTTTCCAAGAATTTCTTCCATTAATCTATAACCTAATTTCACCTCTCATAACCCTATGTTTTTGCATCATAGCAGGACTTGAAAAGAGTAACATGAGTAAATCAAACAATACTCAAAATCGAGATAAATTACCAACATTGAAAAGTGAATTTTCTTCATACCTTAATTTTACTATAGTAGAAGTCTTCATAAATAAAGAATATCTTCATCTGCAATGCAATAGATATGGTACTACCATGGTATCAGACTAAATTTTGGGAAAAAACAACCAAAGAATATGGATTGGAGAAAGATTCATAAATTCCACAATCAAGGCAATGGAAATATGCCAATGATTGCTACAAATATCTTGCATGTGAAAAAATTAAAAAGTTAAACATAAAAGCATATGAGCAAAAATAGAAAACAAAACAATAATTCTGACAAGACTTCTGGCTCATTCCTCATCATAGGTACTTTGCCAATAATCCACTTTGAGCCCCCTACTTGAGTGCTAATAGCAAGAAGTGCTAATAGCAAGAAATGCCAATGGCATCTAAATAAAATTAACTCTCTAGAAAAAATATATAGCAATGTTATTTTTGAAAATACCTGTTAGAAATATAATTGATATGGTTTTCTCGAAATCCGAAATATGGCACAAAGATGGTTAAGTGTTACCATCTCACATGGCTGATACAGGCCTCATCTCTAATAAAATGAATAATGTAACTATGTATCTCATCATACTGAACTGTAATAAACAAATTATCTTCTAGTTATGTCATTACATGATTTCTGGGATTTAATAATGTTTAATGACAAGATTAGGCCAGATATTTATGATCATGTGCCTTCACACCATCTTACATTGCTGCCCGGCTCCAAGCACATCATTACACTCAGAATCCTCTGCCTGTCGAGAGAGACAATCCTAACACAGGTTACAAAAGGCTGAGTCAGGTGGAGAACTTGTTTTGTTCCCTTCCCACTCTGACTCTTCCCGCATTTCCCTTCAGTCATTGGTTTCCCTCACACACTGGGAATGAGAGAGGGACAGCAGGGGAAGATTAATGACAAAAGTGTGCCCTGCCCCCGATAAATAAAGATAGGATGCTTTCCTGACAAATAATTAGGGTAAATTCTTCTTGGGAAATTCACTAAGTTTGCACATTCACTGCTAATTGCGATAATGTCGGGCATCTGGACCACTCTCGCCTGCAGCCTGCGACTGAGTGTCACTCCATGCTCCCTTACTTACAACGGGCATGGCTTCTTTCTAATCATAAGAATTGTTTACTCAGAGAATGCCAAGCCCTCAGAGAAGTTGAGAGGTGATCCTGATGGCTGTTGCTGTAAATTTAATTTGCCAGCTGTCTACTATTTTTTTATTTAAGGGAAGTTCACCAACTTCGTATGTCTTTTTGGTCTTACTTGAATATCCTGATATGGCAAGGTTCCATAAAATTCATGAAGTTATAAATACTTTGCATAGCAGTGCCTTTAGACGCCTCACAGACTTACTATGTACCTATGAGGAACTGATGTGCACTGTCGCACAGCATTATTTCAGTCTCATTCATGGGAAGGCAGTCGACACTGTTGTACGTTGTATTTTATTTGAACAATGTAAAATTATTTAAAACTTTTAAATGTCATATTAGCATCTGTCAAAAAGGACTAATTTCCTAAAACATCTTTTACCTATTCAGAAAAACAATTGTAGCTCACCCATGAACATGTTCAATTAGCAAAAAATACAGACTTTTCAACAAATGACTCATCCATTGTCTTTAGAGTTAGCCATGGAATTTGCATATGACTGGTGTATAAACTGAGCCCAACAATCATGTGACTCCTGATTGGTTGGTAGGTAAAATTTTCTCCAACGGTAAAGAGAAGTATTAGTTCTTGTATTCAAAATTATCTTTAAAATGGAATTCTGAGGATTTCTAAGATGCCTTTTACTTGTGGAAAATTGAGAATCTTTTTATCATCCCATTCCAATAAATAATCCAAAACCTCAGAGATTTGAACTGTCATCACATCCCCAGAAACAAATCTGACCATCTCACAATCCTGAGCTACACCTACAATACACCCATCCATGTAAATATCTTTAAAATTAAGATGTGAAAAGAAGAAAAAAATAACCAGGGATGCTAATTTTAGAGCAAAGTAATGGCACCAAATTCATATCATTATAATTAAAAGTAACACACTTCATGAATGTGTCAACCTATTTCATCAATAGAAAATTGACAATGAAACACAGCTCCATAGCCTACGTAAATGTGTATTACCAAGATAAATAAATTTAGCCTAATATTTAGCTGCTTTATGGCAACTTACTCAAGGATTCTGAAGTGGATTGAAAAAAAAATTAAATATTTACATTTTTACTCTTAAGACGTGCCAACGTCAATTGAAGGTCACCATATAAAGGAGAAGTTTCAAATTTCCCACGATAAAAAAGACAAAGAAAACATTATAAAAACTTACTTCAATTCCCATTACTCCAAGGGCTGTTTCAAGATTGGGGGTCATTCGGAATGGAACTTTTTCCGGAACTCTTAGTGTGCGACCTTTCTCAAAGCATACGTTGTAATCAATATGAACCACCTGAAACATAAAGATACCAGACTTCTCATATAACAACAGGTAAAGGAAAAAAATAATTTTGCATAGAAAAAAAGTGCCGCGGGCCGATACATCGGCTTTGGCATCTCAGGCGTAAAGTGCAGCGGGCCGATATATCGGCTCATAGGCAAAATATTGTTTAACTTTTGCACACAAATATAATTACAATTATTTTTTGTACGAAGTATAAGCGTTTTTTTATTATTACCTAATTCAATGCATACACAATAAGAAAAACTGCATATGGATATTTTAAACAATAACTTTATAATATTTATTTTCCTAGAGTGATACATTTCATTCTAGTTACCCTCCGCATTTCTCACTAGAACTGCTGGCAGGGGTCAGCACTAAGAGGGTTAATATGTCCGGAAAAAAATGAGAAATTACAGTATTACATGCATTTACTTTCGTAATTTCACTGCTTTCAACTGGTTTGGCAGCAATCTGAATGATTACTAACTCTTGTAGGGCTCACATTATGTAAATTTAATCTGAGACAATTCAATAATATTAAAAAAAAATTTAAGAGATTGTTGCCTTACACATCACACCTAAATTATAACCAGCATAAAAAAATCTTACCTCTCCAGTTTCCAAATCCACCAGCACATTATCAAGATGACGATCTCCCAAACCAATTACATATCCGATTATAGACATAACGGCAACTGAGTGGGCATATGTTCGCGTTGCCTGCCACCAAGCGCTTGCATTCGCACTTCGACACCACAGCTCCCTGCAAAAGAACCATTTCACAGGATGAAACCAAGGCCAAGCACAAATGTTTATCACAACCATAAATGACACTCGTAATTTCACAATTATGTACTTCCATAGTTAGCACAAGAGGTTAAAATAACATGATTTAAAATCATGTACATTTTAAATATTTTGCCTCACATACATCACTGATTTGAACATATGGATTACTGCATTTCTATCTTTAAAGATACAATGACTACCTAAAGAAAAGATATGCTTTCCTTAAAATTTCACTCATTATTTTTTGCAACACATGAAGAAAAATCATTCATATAATCTTATTGAGAATATGATAATTTGATACCAAAAAAATCAATTATTCGCAGTCAATACATACTTTGCTAATAAATCCTTGGGTGTTTCTTCCATTAGCTGAGAGAGTACCTGGCGGAGAACCTGGAAAATACATTCTCTCATTATTCTTTCTGGTAAAGCAAACAGCTGATATATATCTCAGACCTTAAAACTGAATAAAGAAATTAACTAGTACACCTACCGATTTCCGTACCTTCAGAAAATTATAATACAAGGAGGTACAATAAACTATCACTAAGTAAGAAGGAAAGTCAATAGATTGGCTTAATGAACATAAGAGCAAGGATGTGAATGAATTTAGCCCCACTTAACTACTATTTTGAAGAGTTTTTTTTTTTACTCCACCATTTCTTCACCTTTAACTTTGCCTTAAGTATTTCATATATGTACATGGAATAAGAAAAAGTAGTACAAAACCAGTCCTCAAATTTTTGAACTAAAAAATCTTGTGAAAGGTTCAGGTTTCAAATACATATTCATATTATTATGAAATAATTCAATGCTTTTATGCTTCGTTCAATTTGCAATGTTTTCACTTAAAACTCAGGGAAGACTTTTCTTGGACTTACAATACAAATGACATTCATGAAATTCAATAGAATCACCATAATAAGTTTATATCAATAATAGTGTATTTCCATTCCTAATATTTTTCCACTTCTTGATAACTGAAGCTGTATATCTCAGAATGTAATGCCAAAATTTGTGCCTCAGTAGCAAGAGAGATCTAATTTTACAATGATTAAAAATTATTTTATTGAATGAAGGCTCTTTAATTTAAAAACTTATTATCACTGAATGTCAGATTCATCCCCCCTGTAGTTAACTATAAATCAGCCATTTAATTCAATTCTAGAGTTCAGCAATTTTACAGTTAGTG
Organism: Ceriagrion tenellum; assembly: GCA_963169105.1. NCBI lineage: Eukaryota > Metazoa > Arthropoda > Insecta > Odonata > Coenagrionidae > Ceriagrion > Ceriagrion tenellum. The sequence continues at coordinate 69,339,610 of OY720642.1, read as the reverse complement.
GAACAATTTATAATAACATTATTATTCATATAAACCTACATAATTTGTTTGGATTAACCTTAATAATAATAAAATTACCACAATTACTAAGTTTGTCTGTTTTTTACAAAGCATAACTGAGTAAAATTCCTCTCTGGGAAATTATCATTATCAAAGGAAGGAATATAATAACAAGCTAATAATAAGCGTCTCAGTACATAAAATGATCTATATTAAAGAATACAATTTTGTACTTTTCCACAGAATTTTATTTTGAATGGTACATGTTTTACCGACTTGTGGCATCATCAGGTACTCCTGTTCCTGAATACCTGATGATGCCGCAAGTCAGTGAAATGCATCGTACCATCCAAAATAAAATTCATTGGAAAAGTACACAATTGCATTCTTTAGGTATGGATACTATTAACTTCCACAAAGTGAAGCCTGAATCTGTAGTGTGTATACATAAGATGATTTCAAACTAAAGATTCTCACAGTACACCCCCTTCGACTCCCACTGGAGCATCATATAACTTTGGAAAATAAAGGTGAATAGAATAAATAGCGCAGTTTTGAGGGATTTCTCATGAAATTATGACAATTGTTGAGTTTGAATGATCTGCTACTAAAAAAACAGAATTTTAAGGCCAGCCAACCGTAGATTTCAGTAACTTGGTTGAAACAACCACAAATAAAGTAAGGTTTTCTAAGACTTGAACCATGATGATGGCTAGAAGAAGGAAGGAATTTGTTGTTACCTGTGGAGGCCAATCTCTTCTTCCATCAGCAGGAACGTATCCACCTCCCCCATGAGGCCCAGGGGCTACAGGAACTGGGATTCCCCTTTCTTTCAGAAGTGGCGCTAGTTTCGAGTGGAACAATTCAGATGGGCGAAGTATTCCAGTAGGAGCACCTGCATTGCCAGCACTACTTTTACTGCTGCTAGAGGCTAGTAAGATAAAATTTTCACATTGTTATGTAGAGAAAGCATAGCCATCAAATGAATTTAGAAAATATAAGACCGTCATGATATTATATTTATCATTGCAATAGGAGGTAAAATACCACCACAGGGTTAACAAAGACAACCCATCAGGGAATTGAGAGAAATACGAGAAAAGACATTTAAGAATGGACAATAATGTAGGTAGCTCTGACAATGAAACGATTTAGAAATGTCAACGGTAAAAAATACCAATAATAGAAAAATCTAGCATTAATCCATATGAGTGACATCAGCCTTGGAGTACATCCAAGGTAAGCAGCATAAAGTATTAACAATGGTTTTACACAAATTCAATTGAATATCATCAAGGTTAGAGCATCATCAAATCTCTAGTTCATTATTAAAAAGTAGATTACACGAAGAGGTACAAGTTAAATGTAAAATTTTTACATGAAAAAAGACTAATGATATTGAATTTCAAAAGTGACCACAAAAAAATATGATGCAGCTTCTCTCATTGACAGCTGTTAATATCATTCTTATCAGTGAATTAATGGTAATATGGCAGTTATAATAATCAAGGTTTCAATAATAAATATTAAATAAGTGAAGTGAAAGAGATAGTCAATAACACACTGAATCCAGGTTCCAAATAATTTTGATATGTGAAGTATTCATCATTAATGGCTGGGGCAGATAAATTCCCCCAACCTCTAAATGTAAGTATTTAACTCTTCCAAGCAAAGAAAATTAATAAAAAGAATTCTACCCACTGATATTAAAGATTGCAAATAACAACTAAATCAAGTTCCAGCAAACAAACCTTGCCCTGAAGAGGACTGGGCTCCTGGTGGCTTGGCTGCAGCAGCTGCAGCTGCAGCGGCTGTAGCCGCAGCCTGACGATGCTGCCATCTCTTATACAGCCCAAACAAAGGAGTGGCACCTTCCACCCAGCTGATGAGACCAGCCCTCGGACCAAGAGGAGTCACTGAGTAATGCCTTGCTCTGTACAGTGACCCACGATCTTTCCAACCACCTCCTCCTCGGCTGACTACATCCAAATTACTGTATTTCCGAGATGCTCGAGCCATCATTGTATTGGCAACACTTAAGAATTGCATTATTCTTTCATCCAAGTGCAGATCTTCCAGTCCCTTAAATAAATATGTATACCTGGAAAGATATGCCAATGAAAAATTAAAAAGATATAACTCTTCACCGATTAGTGACTAGTTAAATTTATAAGGCATAAAGATGACAATACAAGTAATGCTACATACAAAAAAACACCAGCTCCCTCCACTCATAACCTTCCACAAGTTATATAATTATAATTATTTCTCCCAGGCAAGTCAAGAATGTAGAATATACCAAAAATAAATGAAGGTATAAAACATTGATGCAACCAGGTAAAGACAACAGCAACAAAAATTAACCAATACATCAAGCACTGGTAAGAAATTCTACATCATCCCTGAGGTAGATTTTTTTCTGTCTTCCAGTTCTAAATATCCAACATCTACCCAAACTTTTGAAGATTTTTCAAGGAAAATGCATCAAGAAAAAGAATCATCCATGAAATTACTTCACTACTGTTTACTTTGGATGTCTAACCATGAGAAGCAAGAGGGGTGAGAGAAAAATAGGATGATACAAGAAAAAACAGAAACATTTATCGGTTTGGACACATTTATTGGTTTGGAAATTCTGTGTAATCCAGAACGTCTTTTTCAAAATTATTCCTAAAAGCTTTCCCCAACAAAGATGTCTCTATTTTTTTTAATTCTATAGTTTAAATATCACTAGTATACATTCTCAAGTCCAATCATTTCATTAAATCCATTCAAGCAGACTCTAGAATCTGCAGCATATCATGCTCACAATAACCGATAATTCAAGAGAAATAAACATTTTTTATCACTATAATATTCTGGATATTGAATGGTAAAAAACACTTAAGATTTCAATTGCAGTATTTTGTGTAGTAAGTTAATGTATTTACCCCTATTTGGAAGTTAAGCAATAGTTCTGAATTGATCCAACCATTTGTCATTATCATTTACAGGTTACAGACTAAGCAAAATAGAGGTATGAGAATTATCCTTGAATGAGACAAGCATACCAAGATTAATATCATGCTTAGGAAACTAAACTGGCTAAACATCCAACTAATGTTGGACTTCAAAGTGTTAAAATGTATTCATAAAATCAAGATTAGATTAATGCCACACTACTTAATAAATTTGATTATCACCAATTGTACAAATATGGCACTGGAGCTAAATATAATTTTCACATTCCCTACATGAATAAAGCTGTGACTCAAAACTCTGCATTCTATAAAGGAATAGTTTTATATAATATATTAGATAATGATACATAATCTATTCAATGTATGAAAAGTTTTCAATCAGAAGTAAGAAGGTGGATTGTAAATAAAAACAAATCCAATGCAATTTTATAACTGTATGTAAAACTTAACTTATTGAAATATGAAAATATGTGCCATTGGTGATTTCCTTACTGTGATTTTATTGAGATTTGATACATTTATGTACTGAGAATAGCTATTGGCTAAATAAAGACTGACATTATTATTTTCACAACATATATTAAATTCATAAACTTACTTTTGGCCATCTGATCCATAAAATACCAATTTCTTGGGTCGAGTCTTAGTTGGAAGAATTGTCACGTGCTCATGTACTCCTTCTATCGTGATCACGTTCCCAGTAGCATTGCTGGCCCCAGGCATAGCAACAGCAGTTCCACGCATGGCAGCCAAAACTGGACTGACTTCTGACATACGCAAGGAGGGAGGTCCTGAACTTGATCCACCTCTCAAAGATGCCTGTACATCAAAAAAGTAAGATTGAATACTAGGGATGGGCAGATCCAGGTTTTTTTTCGGATCCAAATCCGGATCCGGATCCTTCATTTCGGATCCCGGATCTCAGTTCTTATTTTCGGATCCTTGGATGTATTCAAGGGTATATACCATTCACAATCATAATAGAATTTAAGCCTTGGAGACTTTATTGAAAATAAACAACATCAGGTTTAAAAATGTTAAACTTAAATATTAAAATAAAGACAATGTCGATGCCACAATAATACTAATCCTTGATTGTTGTCACGCTTATGCAATGACTGTTGTCATACCACATCTTGAGATTTGATTCTTGAGAATAATGAGATGGATAATAAAGGGTGAATTTGATTTACATTCAGCAAAAGCCGGTTGTCGAATGAAGTACATCAACAGCATTCTATTTGTTCGGCAGAGAGCCGCCAATAGCCGAAGACAGCTGGCACTTCAATCGCTTAAAACTCTCTGATGCATATCTGATTTACTGTAGTACTTGGATCCGATATCACTATCTCATCCCATGTAAAGATCTGCAGATCTTTGGATCCGCAGATCCGATCCGACCATCCCTATTGAATACACATCAGTAAGGGCCAACAATAAGATCAAGGATGGAACTGGCATTCTGGAACTTCATTAAAAAGGAACATAGGAAAATAAGGTTCCACAAAGGCCTGTGTTTCAAAGACTTCGTCACTCTGAATAGCTTTTTCTAAGCCAGCAAATAGAAGGAAGGGTCTGCTAGGAAGAACAAACTTTTTTGGTAAGTTTTTAATGTAGCAGTTTACAATTTTATAAAGCCACTGCATTTATTACTTTAAGGTTAATTTTTCAGAGATTATGCAAACATTTGGGAAATAAATGGTGTAAAGTAAAGCACTTTGAAGTTGATGAGTATTAAAAAATTAATATAAGCATAACACCTTGGACTTGTGACAGGGAATCAAAGTCATTAAGCCCATAGACAAGAGTTTTAATGGACATAAACCAAGAAGCAGGGTCTCAAGCAAAGGAAAGGTCTATTTTATGATTAAACAATAAATATTAAAAAATTCCCTTTTCAATCATCAAGGGAAAAGCACCTGGTTTAATGACGTACCTGTATTCTGTGATATAGTGAGAGCCAAGATTCATTGGGGTGTCTCGGATCAGGAGGTTGGCGCATACGTGATAGCAATTCTGTTAAGAGGGGCCCATGACGATCCCTGAAGCGCCTCTCATGAGGTGTTTCAGGTGGAACTACACAAGTCAATGAGTATAGCTGCTCCAGTGCCCAGAGTACCTGATTAAAACAAAAAACAAACCTTAGCTAATTTATGCCAACCACTACAATTTTAATTACATTGCTTAAATCTTCTCATAACTCGACAAAAAATATTCAGCCAGGACATCATACTGAGTAGTGAAGGTTCTTTGGTATCTCATACACACAGTTCCATTTTTGCTGATGACAATTTTGGTAGCATTACAGCAACCTTCTCCTGTCAGAAGTGAAGATGCAGGTGTTCGTGTCCGCCAAACAAAGGGACTGTTTTTCCAAACAATTCAGTCGGGATTAATGGTAACTTTTACTACACTACAGAATTAAAAAACAAAAACACGACCCGACATTAGTATTATCATCAGGTGTAACCAACGGTTGGGAATTCTCGTATATTGGGGAAAAAGAGGGAATAGAAGAAAAGAGAAGAGGGAAGAGGAAGAGAGGGAGGTGGCAGGAATCCAGGGCATCAAGCTTACGTGGACTTTGTTACAATGTAAAATATTGGTTACAAATTCACTACCATGACTGTTGCTCAATAGATGTTTGGAGAAGTTGCTTCAATTTTCACAATTGTTTTCAAAAGCACTGCAATGTTCTTTGGTCCTAATATTAAAATTTCTTTGTGATTGCCCAATGTAATGTCATGTCAATGTCCCAACTATTACAGTCATTACAAATTAGGGCATACACCCCACTTTTGTTGTTTGAGTCTATGCTGTCCTAATATTTAACAAACATGTTCTTAAAATTACAAGGGGTCTTAAAAAATATAGAAAATTCGTCTTTAGGGAAAAATTTAAAAATTCAATTAAAGAAGGGACTTAAAAATCTGATGGAGCACCATTTTTTCTTCTTTGTATCCCCTTAACCCGAGTAAATTAGTTTTAAGATGAGATGCCTCTGCTTGTTTATAATTCTGTGGTGTAGTAAAAGTTACCATTAAAATATATATCACAAATATACCACAAAGTTTTCAAAGACACATTTTTATTAATTCAGCCAGGTGCACTCTCATTGGTTGTTCTTTTTTCCTTCATAAAAACCCTCTTCCAAGCATTGGTTTTAGTGTAAACTTCTCTGTTTATACTTTTGTCATTTTCACAATTTTGGTCTCTTTGATAAGTCTAGGGAGGTAAGTAAGGTGCACTCTCTTAAGCAATTAATTCTATCTCTTTGTCACTCAATTTATGGTGAGGTCCACTTCAGGTGTGTTTGGCCCACAGATGATTTTTACAGCAGCCTGTTTCTGATGTCTCTTTAATTTTCTACCACAACTGTCACCCACGAAAATAGAACTATGCTGAGAAGATACCAACAAGCCTTCACTCCCGTTTGAATGACTCTGCAGAAGCTATTGAATTCATCATACTGAGTAGTCACCAAATGCAAAACTGATTTCACGATTCAGAATGAAACTATGTATGAAATACTAATGAAAGGCAAGCTTTGACAAGAAAAATTGCATACGTCTATGTACAATAAGCCATATACTGCACATTGGTGATTGCACTTTTTTAAAGTTTAGCCAAATTAACAGTCCCTTGTGTATATATTTATAATTCAGAGAGTTTTGTAAAAAGAGATATTTGTTCTATTTTCTTCTAATAATGATTAACATAACTATGAAACCAGTATACGAAATGACCTAATTTTATTACAGGGTGTCCACTAAAGTCATAATATTAAATTCAAGTATAATTCCAGGTTTTTAAGGCTAAATTTATACAAAATTCCAGGATATAATGTTGCGGTTTTTAACTGAGCCAAAGTGATGTTTTTCAATTTTTATGTAGAATATGGATTTTTCTAGCTAAACCCACAAGTAAGAAAAAAGAACCCCAACCCAAGAATAAAGTAATTAAACAATTATAAATAAGAAGTGTGTTAAAATAAATTAATCAAATATGTAGTTTTATTGGTAGTAAATTTTATATTGCTTTTAAGAGGACCAAACCAGAAATAAATCTAAGTTTTTCTACTTTATTTTTCTTACTTTCTCTACTAAGTTTTCATCTTTGATTTATTTATTCATACCTAAGGTAAATCCATTATATCATGTACAATTATCCCAAAACAGTTATATTTAAGTAATCGTCGTTGATTTTATTTGTAAAAATAAGGATTTCTTTGCCTTGAAATGATAATTATTAAAATTCCCACGTTAAACAAGAAATTCACGAATAATCCACGAAAATTTCCGGCTGCAGAAAATTCACCAATAATTCCTGATTTACCAGGTTTTCCCCGTCAATGGACACCCTGAATTATCAGCCACTAATACAATGACATCTAAAGGGCCACGCTCAATGTGCATTAAAATGTATATTCAACTACCTCCAGGGATCAAAAATGCTAATTCACGTACTCTTTTCAAAAAGTTAGTTTTCAACTATCTGAATGAAAAAGGTTATTACGCTGTAAATGGCTATATTACCTCATGCTAATGCCTTGTTGCGTAGGTTTTATGGTACATGCTTATTTCACATAATAATTTAAGTAATTATTGTGTCAAGTGGTGACAATCTCACACTCACCTTTGACATACCCAATACAATTACAATGTGTATGATGCCTAGTGTATTTCACCATGTATATTGCCCATTGCGAAAATCAATAATAATTATTATTATTACGTACAGGGGCAACAATGATCCGATGCTTTTCCATGATGATCTTATCTCGCACAATTGGATCTATAATCCTGGGATTAGCATATGTCCTGGCAGCCTCTGCCTCCGCTTGACTGCAACGCCTCGCAGCCTCAGTGGACTGTTGTGCCAGAAGACCAGACCATGCTTCATCCCATAGAAGGGTGGTGCGTCTTAGCTCTTTAACAAGAGTCTGTACTCCAGCTACACACTCTGGATTCTGAAAAAAATAACAACTTTGTCTTACATACCTACATTTTGTAGAGAGTAACAAGAAATAATGTACCACAGTAATGAATTTTATCTTTATCCATACAAAAAACCCCAGTGCAGCTGAAAACTAATGTTTTGAATAACAGCCCTTATGGTGAATTTTATTTCAAAGAGAAGCAATACATAACAGGACATCGCTAAGGGTTTCTACTGGAGTTGTGCGAATGCTTCGAAATCAATTGGAATCAGGCTTAATTCGATTCGATTCGCCTGCGAATTGGGATGCATCGAAACCAAATGATTTGAAATATTCGAATCTGATAGATTCGTCTTCGAATCGTTGCATGCATTCAAACATGGCGCTCATTCCAAAAAATGGTGCGCTGTCTGTTCATCCAATGTTTTCCTCACGCGAAACGAAAATTTAAACGACCACATGTTATTCAGTGCTATTCTTTGTGCCACTATAAATATGTAAGCTTATGTAAGGACCTTCAATATTGTAAAAATCTTTATTACTTTAACTGCGCATAAGCTTTTGCATTTTACTTAGATTCAAATTCGATTCAAGAGCGAATTTTTTAGGGTGATTCGATTCGCTACCGAAATTAAAAGAAAAACTTCGTTTCGATTCGAAATATCTTTTGGGAGATTCCATTCGGTTCAATTCGAAATGAAAATTCCTGATTCGCACAGCACTAGTTTCTACGCAAGCAAACTTATTATTATTATATGTTAGCAGAAAAGCCTGCCAACCTCTTACAAGCATTTCCTGCATTACCTCCCAATGCCTTAGACTAATTGATGGTCTTCGACCAACCTCAATGAGAGATAAATCACTAAAAACTGACAGTCATTAATTTGGTAATTCAAGCCAGGTAAATACGAAGTTGGTTAGATAGCAAGCAGTAGTAAAATTCAGCTGCAAGATTCGTTAAAAACTACTACAAGCAACAAAATGAGTTACATAGCCAATGGATGGAATAGGTTGTGAGCCATTATAGACTTGAATACACACTACACTTAGATTACTTGAAAACTTCAGATCTGGCAAGGTTTAGTGCCACAGCAAGGTCATTACTTATACCCCATTCTATACCTAGAGAACTGATAAACATGAAAAAATATGAATGAGCTGATAGGTGGAACAATTCCTTCTTTGCACATATCATTCGAATAGATATACTAAGGAAATAAAAATAAGAAAACTACTGCAGAAAAATGCTGAACCCTCAGTCACCCTAGCACTACCATTCGTCATACCAGTACTCGGCACAGAGATCCAAGGAATACAAAATACTTGATCATTATACAACTTGAGCAAGAATAAAATCTGAAGCAAATAAAATTATATATCATAATTTATATATCTGAACTTAAATGAGCGTAACTGCTCTTGATAATATTAATATAAGGGAGATACAAGCCAAAAACCAAATTAATGCAAATATAATAATTCACTTTCAATGAAGATCAGTATATATTTAATAAATAAATAATTAAGAAATGGAAAAGAAAGCAAGCAATTTTTTCACATCGCTTTTATATCGTTTATTAACAAACATCAAAATTTATAATCATCAATATTATTTAAAGTCACAACCAGTTGTGAATTTTATTTTGTTCATTTAGTAATTAAATTAGTGATTATTTAAAGTCACAACCAGTTGTAATTTTGATATTGCTAATTTAGTGATTAAAATGAAAACTCCAAGACACTAAATTAAGATCCATCATTTGCATAAAATTAACAATTCCTCTTCCCCCTTCTATTCCCTATTCCCTTACATGGCTGGCATCCTAACATCCCCTAAACCCTGACCACATGCCTATCAGCAGCTTGCAAGTTAGAGTGTAGATGTAGATACCACGTACTACATTATAGTAATTCTTATCTCAATCCCACTCCAAACTCATGCATCCCATGCAATCGCGAAGGATGAGAAATATTTTCCACTCTTTCCTTAATTAAAAATAAAGATGCATCTTAACATGAAGATGCATGAAACAACCGTAAATAGAGCGTTTTCTCTCAAGTAATCACCAAGACAAACAAAATCTCAGATGCACATCCAGGATTACCAGCCTCAATTTTAAGCATTAACACCATGATGTGGATAAAGAAGAGTTAACTCAAAGCTGAGAATAGTTTCCTGGATATCAATAATATATATCTATCATTCACAGAAGAAAGTACCAGAAAAACTTTACTTTAAGGTCATGTGCATTCTGAAGTAATTTGAATGGGTTAGTTAAAGTAAAATTTACCTTTCCAAACGTAACATAACTTTTATATATGCACAAATATTTTTAACCATTATTCACATTCACTAGATATTTTTCAACCCACAAGGCCTTTATTGCACTGTTATGCTTCAGCCGTGTATTTTCAGCATTATTATAGGGTCTTATAATGAGGCAAGACTTAATTAGAGCAAATAGTATTAATTAACATTGTAGCTAACAAATATAAACAGTAAGGAGTTATTATATGGCTATTAACACTTAATACAATGAGCTGGAACTATCCGTGTATGCCTATGGTCATATTATATATCTGCTACTTGCTACCTCCATAGCTGAACCCTTGGTGGTGAGCATGAGTAAAAAGCAAATGATAGAAAAATTTACAAGTGTTAAGAAATTTCCTTGGAGTTTTTTCCAGAATAGGAGGTCGGTTAGGTATGTAATGATTATGTAAAAATGTTTCAGCCAATTCTGAGGAGGAGTATTTGAGAAACTCTATACGAGCTTTAAAATTAAACAAAAATAGGAAATTCAATAAAATCACTTATAAATGGTTTCAGTATCTTTGAAAGAGGTTATGCTTTAAAACATGACATGCTTTTGCTCAATTACGGATATAAGCAGAGATATAAGTACTAAGAAAGACTAGAATATTACCTTTTTAGCCAATGTATCAACAATGGACTGAAAGCAATTCTTCATGACAGACGCTTGCATTTCACCAACAGTCCCGTCTTCCTCATCCTCTTCATCATCGTCATCCTCTTCCTCGTCTTCTTCATCAACTCCTCCCCTATCCATCACTTTTGCCTCTTCTGCATCGTCCTCCTCCTTATCCACCCTTTCCTTTTCATCATTTGCCATTTCTGCATCGTTGCCGTCACCACTTTGGGATAGGGAACTCTCAAACATATCTGGAAATGGAGTAAAATCCATTGAAAGGAACATAAAAAGCAACAAGACCACATATTAAACATATTAAAGGACCAAAACGGATGCCATATTTGACTAGTGACCCTTTTTAGTTCGCAAGAATTCCTAAGATAAGTTACTCATGCACTGATTTCCTGAAGAGATTTCTCCTCACAACAGTGCCCTGAATAGAGATGGATTAATTACCATAATTTTCCAGTAATTTTGAATTTTCTGCCATTAAGAGCGAATAGAGGATATAATAGAATATCCAGTTTCAATTGCAAGGGGTTGACGGCATTTAAACATTTGCTATTGCTACGTGAATGGATTAGAAATAAAAATAAATTACAAACAAATACAGCAGCCCATACAGAATTTGGCATTGTTATGTTAATAAGAAATTTTCGTTCAAACAGTAAAAATCATATCACAACAAATATTCCACAAATGAGTTGTACAAGCCTTAATTTACAATCAAGATTGTATGAAATCATAGACTTAGCTTAAAATAATCTGTTGGTAATACATATATCAGTATGTATGAAAAATTTCTGACGTAATTGAATATAATTGAAAATTACGGTAACTTTCAAGGGCTGCGGTAAATTACATATAATACCACGGTAATTTATGGAACTATACAAAAACCACGGTAATATTCTGAATGGTTCATCTTAACCCTAAGCACTTTTTAAGAATTTACTAAGGGAACATCTCTCAGGGATACACTTGTACCCATCACAGCGTTGTAATCCTTCAGGTGCAGGTATTCAACGAATGGTTAGACATTTTTAAGGAGTAACTTCTTTTAAGTGAATACAAATCAATGAAAGAAGACCCCTTGATAAAATAAAATGAATACCCAATTCATTTATAACATCAAAAGCCATTCAGAAAGACATCACAAATTTGGAAATGTGTAAAAGTTGAGATGAATGCCTTATTTTCCTCTCAGGTTTGCAACAAACATGATCAAATGAAAAAATTTCTTTTGAGGACCAAATATAAGGTAAATTTTTTTCTTTGTAGGACTTCTCAGTCTTCATAAATTTCAAATTAACAAATCATATTGCATGTGATAGATGTAATTTAAGGGTTCCCATAAGGTGTATTTTGTAAGGGATGAATTGGAAGATTTTTTAAGATAAATATTCAAAATAAAAACGTTTCGGCCTGTACATTAATACTTCAATTTAATAAGGGGCTATTCAAGTACAGTAGAACCTCGATCTATCGTTCTCGCATTGATCGTTTTCCCGCTTCTATCGTTCACTGTCTTTGGTCCCGAATGTAGTTCCATGCAGATACCGTTATTAATTCCCGCATCCATCCTTCCCCGAAGTATCGTTTTACTGCTTCGATCGTTTCCAAATCACAGTCCCCACATCGCAATTCCCGCATTCATTGTTTGAAAAAGATGAAAACAAAAATTTACACCAAAGTAAGATTTTGGGATTTTTGCGGCACGCCGCGGTCTGCGCTCCGCAGCAAGAAAGGAGGAGGGGGAGGGAGTTTGGCGACTCGCCGGGTAGCCCTTGCCGCCTGAGTCCCTTCTTATCTTTATGGCCCAAAGTCCTTCCTAGAGGACAATTAGCATTCCTCCTTTCTTACCCGAACGAGTCCCTACCTCCCTCGTTAGCGGCCGCATTCCTTCGCCATGAGCTTCTAACCTTTCTTCCTATTATCCTCTCAATGCTCTCTTACCAGTAGTTGTCATATGCTCGCTCTCGGCACCATATCGAGATCTGATATAACCAATGTGGGTAAATATCAACAGATTTCCTTGGTGTTTGGTATCAAATTTAACAGAAAATAACAGACAAACTTCATATAATACTTGTTCTGTAGATTTTTGCTGATTAAAAACTTTAGCAAAATTAACTGACGTTCCACTAATGCGCCCCTCAGTGGGTGGGGTCCTTTACGCAGAAAGAGTCGTGAGGGTCAAAGGTCTTCTACCTGCCCTGTCCCTCCCGGCAGAAAACAGGGTCTGGCCTCCTTCGAATATTTCCCACACGCAGTGAAAGACTTACGATCTAGCAGCCTATGAGCGAAGTTGCGTTTCCCCCAATTACCTGTCTCACCCAATTCTTGTAAACAGTGAATTATTTCAAATGACGTGGGCTTAAACGGGGGAGGGGCTGAGGGAAGGGAGGGAGGTGGGGTTTCTCGTCATGTGACTCTCGCTGGTAACCTGGCTGGTAACCTCGGCACTTCAGTCACTCCCTGACCTTCGTCATGGTCACTTCGTGGGCCTCAAGTAAGTGCGGCCAAACCCTACGTGCTCTGTGCTCTTTCCTTTTTCTGTTTTTTCCGTGTTTCGCCAGTTAAAGTAGGTATTTGTGTCTATTCATTTTCCTGAAGTATTTATTTCTGAGCCTAAAGCCGAAACTGTTCAAAAAAGGTGTTTTAAGACGGCTGAAAGTAACGCAGATGTTTCAACCATTAGTTTGTCATAGTGGAAGTCCTGCGAGCATGGGCTAAGTTCCTTCTCATCCGTTGTCTGACCTGTGGGCTTGCATTGCCAGAAATGGTTTTTTTTGTTTTTTAGGCACCATGACCCATCAAAATGATTTATTCTTTTGAAATTGGTGCTCATTTAGTAATACCAAGCCGAACTCCAACTGCCAATATCAGACTTCCTCATTTCAACCCGATTGTCCACTAACTTTGGCCTCTCGGAACCAGATGGTGATAACCTGCTACACCTCTCTTGCTCTATGCCTCGTTGGTTACGTGATTGCTCTAGATAAACAAGAGTACACTTGGTAACGTCAAGCTCGCTCCATCTTTCACGGGTGGCACTCCTCCATCAGCGGAGCACCATGGAAAGCACGACAAAAGATAACATCCTCCCCCACAAATTTTAGGCGTGCCTCTCACCATCAAGGATATTTTAAACGAATAAATTTCTATGCATGGTTAGGTTGGTGCGCGGGCTTGAGGATCATCTAATAACATGATAATGGACCTTGTTCATTTACTTTTATCATACGAGACACCATTTAAGAGAAATTTCTTCCATGTCCCCTCTACTGTGATAAGTTACCGTAAAGTTCACGCATTTTCATCCCCCTTGGGCTCCTGGGAAATCTTATCCCGCATTGTTCGTTTGCCTGCATCCATCTTTTTTTTTGCCCGTCCCCTTAAAAAACGATAGATCGAGGTTCTACTGTATTGCATAAGATGATTTATGCCATTTTTGACCTATGTAAGACAATGTAAGGTTTTCCCGACCCCCCTACCTCTCAGTCTTATGCAAGATGTTAGTAATTTGTATCATCAGAATAGGAGCATTGGTGTAACGGTAAGACTATGGAAAATACACCATTAACAAGCAGATGCTCCATGTCACAGCAAAATTTCATTAGGAAACGATACAGTGTTTCAAGAAGAACAAAAACTTTACATAAATTGGTTCCACACCCCTGCTCCCCCTACGTAAGGCAATGTAAGATGATTAAACCCACCACTCCCAAAAACGTCTTACATAATACTTGAATAAGGTAATTATTCCATTTAAGAGAGTTCTTCACAATTAATTCCAAGTACACTTATTATTAGAGCAAGTGGACATCCAAATTCAAAATTGAGTTGCTCACCATTTGCAGCCACATCTCTGGTTTCTTGAAGAGAATTCCTCTTGCCATGAAGTCCACTCTTTGGTCCAGAGGGGTGCCTTAGCCCAGGAGCTTTAGTCAGGCTGTCGGCAGTGGCACCCACTACGGCAGGAAATGCCACAAGGTGCTGAGGAAGACGGCAGAGTAGTCCAGAAAGAGCTCTACGGGCATAGGGAGGGGTGGAAGCATGGCCTAGTCGTGAAAGTAACTGTGGAAGGAGAGGAACCCAGGGAGCAACAGGAGTGGAAGCCACGCCATGCTCAAGATAGGGACGCAGCCGAATATGAGCTCGATGGGGTGAAGACACTAAGCGTAACAGTCGGAGGGAAGCCATCAGGCGAGTGGTTGCATCAGAACCATTCATGGCAGATTCCTGAAACAACAAATTTTTAAAAATTTAATCAAATTTCTACCGATACATGTCATAAATACATCAAGGCCCAATCTACATTTTAAAGGTGTAGCAAAACTCAAATCACTGAGTCATCTCACAAATAAAAATCACTGAAAACACAGGCCTACAAATATTTTGGTCTTGAATGCTTTTAGGATGCTATGCGGCATTTTCGATGTACTTTTCAGTACTAGATCCAAATTTTCTCATGAAAATTGGCTATCACATCAGGATTTTGAGAAATTCTAACCTCAAAAGGTCAAAATGGCAATTTTTAGGTCTTTTTGAGCTAGAATATCTCTTAAACCTGAGTTGATAGATTAATTCTGCAAACGAATTCCAAGTCTGCTTTCAAAAATGTATAGAATACATATACAAAACTTGGAAAAATAATTATTACCATAACCTGTATTAGCTTTGCATCTATCAACAACTGTAATACAATTCAACTATACTATAAATTTGAGTGCAGAAATTTGAAATATTAGATACAGGTGAAGGAAACAATAGTTTTTCTAGGTGTAATAGTTGAATTCTATAAATTTTTTAATGCAGACTTGCAATCCGTTTGCAGAATTGCTCTATCACCTTTGGTTTCAGAGATATTCAAGCTCAAATAGACCTGCAAATTGCCATTTTGACCCTTTCAGGTTAGAATATCTTAAAATCCTGACGTGGTGGCCAATTTTTAAGGGTCGATTCAGATTAAGTGTACAAAACTAAGTCTAAAATGGCTCATAGTATCAAAAAAGCATACCCCTCTGGTCTGTGTAATTAAAGAAAAATTCACCAAGCAGACCAGACTATGAGGAAACATAATGCAACATAGCATAAAAATGTAGGCAAAACTAAGTGTACAGTTAACATCCTGAATCAGATGGTGGGAAAGGTCTTTTTTACTGTTCTAAGATAAATTGGCAACTATTCATTGTCATTGTCTTGAACTCAACAGGATTTCTCAGCCTAAACTGAACCCTTCAATGATCCCAAGCTAGGCCCTTGTGGATTTTCAGTGCTTTAAATCTAAAAAATTTATCAGCAGGTTAATTATTAAAACCAATTAAAAATAAATCAAAATAATCACAAAGCATTGATACACTTCATGGCCTACAATAAAGTTTATACACGGTGCTCAAACTGCATATAAACCAGAGTCTATTACAAAAATTACCTTGCACTTGTCTTCTTCGTCGCCACCACTAAGATGCAAGTAACGGAAATACGCAGCAACAGCCATTTCATAGTGTACATAGCGTCTTTTTAATGCATTTCGCACAAGGGTCCAGAGTTCTGACAACTGTACTTCATTAAGACTGGATAAATATATTTTAGGAGATGAAGAATCAGGAATTTCTTGATTATTGTCAGATGAAACACTTTCCAGTAACTGCTGATCTTTGCCATCCAGGGAAAGGCTGCTAAATTCACTCACAAGGTTACTAATTACATCCTTCACATCACTCTCGTCCTCACTGATCTTCTGTACAAGGAATTCACAAGCTTCTAGAATTTCCATGTTAGTCCGTGGGACTGGCATGAAGATACTTTGAGCAGCCGCTATTTCTTCATCAGAGAGCCACATGGGGATGTTGTTACCACCTTCAAAAAGAGATTAGAATTATAAGTCCATATATTAAACTTTGTATTTTAAATAAAGTAACTTTGTTATTCCACATAAATCTTATTAAAGAAGACCCTGGTTTGAATGTAGCACGTCATCATCAGGTATACGTAACACAGAAGGCAAAGAATATATGGGTACAGCAAATGGAGAACTTGCAGATTTTTTGAAAAAAATAGAGGCAATAGAGGACGACGAATCTTGTTCAATGCAAAAAAACCCGAGGGCTAGGAAATGCTTCGTTCTCAAGATAAAAATTCTCTAAGTCGTCGAAATTCCAGTGGGGCAAAAAACGGCCGGCAAAGGGGGCGTGGTCAGGTCGGAGGGCTCTGACGTCACTCCTGCTATTCGGAGGCTGCAGCGGTGGGAGCTCCGATGTCTCTTTTGGAGGGGCGGGTGGCGTCAATGGGGAAGTGGTGGCTGGAGCGCTATGCCAAAAATGGGGAATACTTCATGGATGCGTGAATATAAATATCTATGTTGCTATATAACTATGTCAGCTGTTCCCTAACTTTGATGATAACTAGGGATTTTTTCACCTCCATAGCTGCTGCAGAAAAAGAGAGAGGAAGAGATCTGGAGTGATGATAGATATGATGAGAGGGACGTACAGCACAATAAAGAACCTCGCCCACAAAAGAAATGTCTGGAGACTACAATTCCATTTAAACCTGTCAATAGACATATACAAAGAAGAGCTGCCACAGGCGCCCTCATATCAAAACAAAATTAATGAACATAAGTGACCAGGGCACACAATTATCTTTCACTCGTGGAGCCCCAAGGGCTCTGTGGAGCACAAGTAAGGAAACGCTGTCCTACGCCAGCGATGGCATTTCCGCTAATAAGACAACGGAACCAAAGCAAAAACTAACCAGTTGTATTAATACAATGTCTCTTGTCGGCAATGTCAACAACTTCTACCGCGACGATCGGGATTGTGGACGAATTTGACCGAGGCCAAGAGCCCATCCATAGGTGATTCGAAACTGTGGGGGAGGAAGAGGTGAGACAGGAAGAAAGGTGGAGATAGAAGGGGGGAAAAACTTAAGGGACAGAGCATCAGAGTGTTGGGAGTGGGAGGAGGAATGACCCATTAGAGGGGGGAAGGTAAGACTTGGGTGTGTGAGGGTTTGTTTGGTATGAGAGGTTAGGGGAACCCAGTGTACTGGTGACTTCAGTTTTGGGGGAAGGGAGATGAAAGTATCTGAGGGTGAATAAAATATTTGTCTTAAATAAAATTTATGTGGAATAACAAAGTTACTTCATTTAAAATGCATAATAAACTCCATAAAGTCACGCCTGAGACAACTGAATATACATATTAAACAATATCTCACAGAAATAGTTTATTTACATAAAAAAATATCAAGATATACATTGACAATGGATGTATATGTAGTTGAGAGATAAGGGAAGGGGACACATTAACAAGGGTTAATTCCTCACAGCCAGATTAAAGATGCACTTCGGTTTCCAAAATTAAGAGGGCAAATTTTCTCAATAATAGTCAACTATGTACTGAAAACTGTCAAAAAGCAGACTAATGAAATCATATAAATGCCACCAACACAAAAATGAAAGAAAATAATTAGGAGGACCTCACCTAATTATAAGACAGCCATTCACACAATAACACAATATGCATTTGCGTAATTTCACAGAGGAAAAATCATTCCCTTTCACTGGAACCGATCGTTAAGCCCACAATTATACATGGAATGTTATCTTTGTAGTACAAATTAGTACGTAGCAACAGTAAGTGTATCCAATACAGCTATTAAATACTTTATCATCACGGCTCAAAGGAGAATATTTATACCTTGTATTTTCTTGTAGAATTTGTCCTTTCCACAAGAATATACAAGGTATGAATATTTACAGATTTAATTTTTGAGCAACATCATGATTTGGCAAACCTTAATTGGTAAACAAACTTTTACCCTCCATTGGTCAAGTTGATGGAAAAAGGCTAGAACAAATACCATCCTTTAGCTACCTCAGAATTGTTATAACACAGAATGGAAGCTGTATGGAGGAAATAAGAAGTAAAATATAGCAGGGAAAGGCAGCCTTCAGAAAAGTCACCAACCACTTCCAGCCAAAGCAATAAACATAAGCTTAAGGAAAAGACTTGCTAAATGTCTGATTTGGAGTGCTGTGCTTTATGGAACAGAAACATAGAAGGTCCAGAGGAAAGAGGAGAAATATCTAGAGAGTTTTGAAATGTGGCTATCGAGGCGAATGGAAAGATTAAAATGGAGTGATAGAGTGAGAAACAAATAAGTGCTAGCAAGGATGAATGAGATAAGGAATATTTTAAGATCGATAAGAAAGGGGAAGGAAATCTGGATGGGACATATACTGAGGATAGACTGCCTGCTGAAAAGAATATTAGAAAGAAAGATCAAGGGAAAGAGAGGGAGGAGAAGACGATGAAATAATATGTTGACGGATATTATAAATGAAAGGAGTTATGAAGAGCTGAGGGAGACAGAACAGGATAGACAAGCATGGAGGTAGCAGTTCAACTAAAACCTATCGGAGGACAGATTCACCTTAGAAGAAGAGGTACTTTTTCACTCATGAAAATAATAATTATTACTCAACAAACCTGCAGCTGTTGGCATTGAAATTTCTTCCACAGTTTTACGGCCCATGTCATAACACCATCCACCTAAGGTAGCCCATCCCTTCGCCAGCCCAGGGCAAATGGAAATTCCAAGGCGGATCAAGCTGGGTAAAGCCTCAGATGACTCACTCATTTCACCACTTTTCCAGGAATTATCAACGGCCAATTGTTCAAAGCCTGAAAAGTAAAAAAAAATACTTCAATCTATAATAATACTGATAATACAAAACAAATTAGAGAATAGCAAACCCGTTCCTATATAGAATAGAATATATATTTATTATGCTCTGGGCATCACCCTTGGAGCAAAAACAATTACAAAAAAGAAAGAACTTGGCTCAGCAAAAAAGAGCAATACATGAAGATGAACATGGATATAATGGTTATAATACAAAACAAAAAGAGAAAAACAAAGAAACAATATTAAAATTTTTACAATATTCACAATTTGCAGGCTGTAATTCATTAAGCACACTAAATTTTATTTTGATCTGCATGGATTTGATTTTGATCTGCATGTATAATACATTTTTAAATTCTTATGGGAACTCATTCACTCTGTACCAGTCCTTTTTGGGACCCATTCCATTCTACTCGTTCACACTTCGTTTTTTATTGGTAGTCATGTAACCATATTTTTTAAATGTTCTTGGTTTTTAAAGAATGTAAAAAAACAGATATACTTAGTATATATTAATTATGGCATTTAAGAATATTGGATGAAATAACGGATGGAAGGTAGTAATACCAACTTCATACATGATTTCGTAAATAGGTGAAATTTATGCAAAGAAAAAAAGTGCTGCAAATTACACTGCTAGCATCAGCAGATGAATTTTGGGGTATTATAAAGAACATCCTATCTCTTAAAGATAGGAGCGAAGGTAATGATGTACCAAAAGGAACGATAGACCAAAAGTACTGACTGAGCGAAAGGAACGAAGGACCAAAAGGACCGACAGACTGAAAGGACCGATGGATCGAAAGGGATGAAGGACCGAAAGTAACAGCCATTCCATTGAAGTCTGTCTTCAGTCCTCCCACTAACTCCATGGACCCGTTTTTGTTCGTGAACAACCCACCTCTAAAACACATGCATAATGAGAGATGGAAAAATTTAAGGTCTCAACATAATTACATGCCTAACTAATAACAAAATATGTAAAACTCAATAAAATGACCACATATCCCGTCCTACACAAATCACTTATTTTACTCGGAAATATGTTCTGTAACCACCCAGCATCTAAGTGGCGAAGGATAAAAACTACCTTTTCGTGCATCCCATCTGCATTACTTTCAGGGATGCCCTTCTCTCCACTTTCACCACACGCTACTTGCAGCAAAGAGCTTAAGGTTTCCATCATTCATCTGTTTCTGATGCTCTACACCGAACAATTAAAATACATTAGGTATTTTAAGAAATTAACAATTAAATTTAAATCCAATAAATAGTTAACACTCATAGGTATTGACTATGATTTTATCCTCTAAAATTGAACCAAAAAAAATCAGCATGTGGGCCTGTGCATCCTATGATCTGGGAAACTGGTACACGGATATCACACATCAAAACTCTATTTAGTATTGCATACAAACAGCATTAGCCCAGAATTAAAAATAAGGATTCAGGATATTATATTGCATTCACTATTAAACATTTCACAAAAAACACCTAATGTAGTGGCATATTATTTTAAATGAAAATTTACGCTACCCCTCCATTTTTTCCATAATAAGCAATCATCACACTTCCACAAACGAAAAGTAGAATTAACCAACACTGAAATCACTTATGTAAATATTATATCTTTGCTCAGAATTACTGGACAAATCTATGAAATGGTCAAGGCATATTAAAATTTTAACCACAAAATTGTCACGGACTATGTATCAACTTCACTACTTACAATCCAGTATTTCACTAAATGTTTTAAAGTATGTTTATTTTGCAAACTTTCAGTTCTTAATAATGGATAATATCTTATGAACTGATGTTTTTATTATTCAAAAGAAAGTTATAAGAATTATGATCAACTTAAAATATAGAGAATCTTGTCGACCTCACTTACTCTTCTTACAAACAATCTTAACCCTACTGACCCTTTACATTCTGAATCTAATGCTGTTTGTAAACAAACAAATTCTTTCACTAAAAATGCAGATTACCACTCATACCAAACAAGATCAAAGGACTATTTACATGATCTTCATAGAAAGTCAAAAAGGAGTGGCGAAGGTCCTTTTCACAAGAGTATAAAGCTCTATAACCTGTTACCAGAAAAATTGAAAAAGATTTCCTCGTTATAGCCATTTAAGTGTTATCTCAAAAGATATTTGTGGAATAAAACATTGTGTAGTGTTGATGAGAATATTCATTATTGCAAGAAAAATGGTAAACATGTGAAAACTTAATCATAGATTATGTTTGCACAAAAAATTGTATGTTGCATATACATTCAATTTAGGTGTAAACCTTTTGTCTAAATATTGTCTGGCATACCACTGTATGAATGTCATCATTGTGATATACCCCATATGTGTGCCGTGTATTTGATGAAGCATATACCAGTTACTCGTTTGTATTGGTTTTTTTGGCAAATAAAACTATTATTATAATTATTCAAAACTCTCAGTACCCATGAGTGGTCAGCTTAAAATAACTTAGGAGGACAAACCTGGTGGAGTGGTCTCAAGAGAGAGAGTAGTAGAATTTTTCTCCCAATTTAGAAGTTCCAACAAACAAGGTGAACTGGTGACATAATCCAAGGGAGAGGAGAGCAATGCTTCGGAATCTTCTGTGCTATTTGATATAGACTGGATCCACTTAGAGAGACTGAGTAGGAGACGGGAACATTTGTCACGAACAGCAGAACTCTCAGATGTAGGCTTCTCAGAAAAGGCTTTGCATATTTCAAGGCAAGTCTTTGACGCCAAGTTGACTGCATCAATGTGACTTCCAGTACTGAAATAAGCAATTCATAATTATAACCAAAAGGTTACTATGGAAGTCCATCAACTGACTGAGGTTTTACCATTACAATTTATTGCTCAACTTTCTTCAGTGATCCATATCTTTAAATTAAAACATGGTCAAATACATTCAAATAGTGAATTAATTCTAAATTCTCAAATACATGCCCACTGCATAATAACTGCCAATGATGTACATATTGACACGTTACTCTCAGTGAGATATGGCACCCGGTCCATTTGGTATCAAGCAATAAAAACATATAATTATCATAATATGGAGTGATCATTCTCTTAAAATGTTTTTAAAGAAATTAAAAAAATATTAGTGTGACTGCCTACTATCATGATCTAATAATTATGTGTCACTTCCTATTAATCTTTGCCCAATTATATACTACTTTCTGTATCTTCCATTTTTTGTTCCTCTATTAGCTCCAAGCTCCTTAGAACTATAATTAAAAAATTAAAATCAATGTACAGGTTCTTACAGAGCCTATGCTGAAAGTTTAAGTAAGATATTGCCAAATTAAAGCTTTTTCAAAAATTTCACTTTTTTTACATTTCTAGTCCCAGAATTCAATCGGATAATTTAACGTTCTCATTAGGGCCGCTCTTTTAATCTTCCAACTGTGACTCATGTGCCGACTTCTACCTGGAACAGAGGCCCGAGAGGGAGGGGGGTCATGGGGTCCGAACAAACAAAAGAAACGAGAAAGCCGCTATACCTGTCTAACTTTATCGGCTTTCAAAAAATGGGATGGATAGAGTACTTTGTTTGTTAATTTGTGGCAGTAGCCCCATCAGAGAGCCATATTGAGAGCAATTCAAGTGAATTCTGGGACTAGAAATGTAAAAAAAGTGAAATTTTTGAAAAAGCTTTAATTTGGCAATATCTCGAAAACCGTGCAACTTTTACTGAGGTCATATTAGGCTGGTTCGGTTCCTCTTAGGCTGCCCTAGCTCCAGTGTCACTGTGGCGTGACATTTATGGGACACCCTGTATATTTCCATCTGCATAACCCAAAAAAGTCTCTGCACACCAGGCTTAACATAGGCAGCAATAAACGAACTACAAATGACCATAAACACCCATGACCTGGATAATGAAAAAACCCACCCAACAGGACTGAAACCAAAGACCACTGGATTATCACATGACAACTCCATTGAAACAATGGTCCATACTTTAAAAAGGTCGGTACTTTCCAAAATTTGTTTCTATCATATTTGCCCAAAAACAAGCCAATTCCTTATGTACTTCGACCCTTTGAAAGTTTTCAAAGTTTTTGAAAAAAAATAACTAAGCCCATATCATAAGACAAAGCTTTGGTAATGCTGACTATGGAAGTAAAACATATTCAGGAAATATATGAAAGAAAATCATCCATTAAACATTTAGAAAAGTATTTAAACCACAAATAAAACAGCAAGAGGAGACACTACCATATATTAATATCAACATGATTAATTATGAGCTTAAATTTGAGCCTTTAAATTAAGAAAGATGGTGTCACTGGCTATGATTTGAAATTGACAAAAGTACTAAATGACCAAAATTATCAGTTTACATTCGCAGAAATATTGTATTCTCTTATTCTTAAAATAAAATGTTATCCCTATGCTCTGACAAAACTAATCATGATTGGTTAGATACCAGCAGCAAATGTTTAGTTTCGATTGCAGTTTCACAATGACCAACGAACTATAAAATACTATTTACATAAAATAGACCTTAAACTAGAGATATTAAACTCACAAAAAAATATAGTCTTCACCAATCAAGTAAAAAGAATGAACTCACTATTGGAGGAATTTGGCATGCTCTGCAGTGACATGTAGATTTTCTAGAATCAATACTTTTTTGCTATTGTGGACTTTCATTTCCTTTTCCAGCAACCTCTCACAAAGGTTGAAATTTCCTTCCCAGCGAGCAGCCTTTGCTGCACAAATTCGAAGTCTACTGATGACTGCATCATTCTCTAGATCAGCAGAGAAAAAATGGCTCCACCACAGCAATCGAAGAAGCAAAGAAGACCCCAATCCAGGATTCAGAATATCCGAGCCAGACTGGAAATATTGATAAACCAAAACAATTAATAATAATTATAGTTTTATTGGTCCAAGAGATATGTTGGTGCACATATAACACCCATCAAAAAGTAATGTACAACAAATAGCAATGGAAGTTATACAAATTTCAATACAAAAAAGACAGCACATCACTTGTCATTCAACAAGAATTTTCTAACAGTATAAAAACAGTTATCAAGAAAGAATTTTTTGTTTTAATTTAAAACACACCAGTCTTTGCTCATCATTTATTTCTAAAGGCAAATTATTAAATAATTTTCACTTCATGTGCATACAATTTGCTATACAATGCAATTACCCCCAGAATGAATTATATACTAATTTCAATAGCTAAAATTGTTTTAAATGCATCACTCACAGCCAGTTGCAGGAATGACACATTCAATCAAGTTATGGGACCCATAAGCCATTGCAACCATTCAACAACTGATTCTGGAACATTCGATAAATTTATTGGTTTCATAACTAATGGCATCGAGTAATGAGTACCATAAGTTTCCAAGATGACGGACGCACGATGATCACCTGGAGACTTAATTACTTGATACAAGGGTTGTAATGAGATGAATGAACAGTTTGTTTACCCTTACTGAAAAATTATAATGTGCATTTGCAATTATGATGGATGAACTTTCATGCATTTTATCCGGCAATAGAATATTAGATAAAAAATATGAAACAATTTACTATTGGTGGATAAATTATGAAACTGGTGGCTGTGTTCCTTAAACACAAATATTTTTATGAAGTACATAACTTCATGGATTTCATAATTATTTATTCCATAACAAAATGTTCTTGCAACTGGCCTTAAGAAGGTTAATGAGAACACTTGAAAATTGACAAAATGTTAACGTTAAAATGGAAAATTACCTTTCATTTATGATAAATTCTTTCCACCACATCAAGCTTAATACTTCTCTTTTTGAGAGAGAGAGCAAACAAAAAGGAAATAACACTAGTTAATTGACTTATGTTACTAGTTTGGGTATATACTTTCAAAATGTATCTCTTACTTAATTACTAAACCTTGATAAAAAATAACAGATCCATAATCACACTGAAAATATTTGGAGCCAAAATATAAAAATAACAAAATTTACAAACAGTTCAATAAAACAACAAAGCTTTGTCCCCAAAACATGATTCAAATAAAAAACTCAATAATTTATCAGCAAAGAAACAATACTTACCAAATCAAACAGGTACGTTCCAGATTTCCCTTCTAAAACAGAGTGTAAGCCAGAGGCAGCAAACTGTAGCACACAGGATTCAGGGATGAAATTACTTGGATTGCTGAATAATCCCTCTCTTAAATGAATTTGAAGGGCTTTTTCACATCCTTCCACCTCTTCTATCAAAGACAACTTCCTGCATGACCAGGCATAAAAAAACAGGACGGTCAGAAACACCCCTAACAGTAAAGTTAGCCATTAATTTTTCCACCAAAAGTAACACAAAAATTATGAATGAGTGGAAAATACCACATTGTTACTTTTAACCCTCTTAGTGCTGACTCCTGCCAGTGGTATTAGTGAGAAATGAGGAGGGTAATTTAATGAAATGCATCATCTCAGGAAAAAAAATATTATTAAGTTATTGTTCAAGATATCCATAAGCAGTTTATTTGTGTATAAAATTAATTAGGTAATATGTAACCATAAAAGACTTTTATTAGAACTAAATAATAAATGTAATTATATCAGTGTACTAAAGTTGAACAATATTTGTGCATGAGCCAATATATCGGCGCACTGCACTTTTTGCCTAAGATGCAAAAGCTGACATATCTGTTGGGTGAAATTCAAATTGGAAAAACCATTCGCCTGGACTGGGAATCAAATCCAGAACCCTCGATTTTGAGCCGAGTGCTCTAACCAAATATGCTACCCAGGCATCCTCTTCCACTGTGAATCTCATGGGGGCTTTAAGAAGCAAGTTGTCTTCACAGGTACCGTGCAATTCACAGTGCGCCGCCTGGATAGCTTAATTGGTTAGAGCACTTGGCGCAAAATCGAGGGATCTGAGTTTGATTCCCAATCCAGGTGAATGATTTTTCCACTGCAAATTTTACACAATTGTGTGATCTTTTAGTGGGTGACTCTGTTGAAGTTTCTGCGCTGCTAGTTCAGTGGTTCACTGAAAATGCTGATATATCGGCCCACCGCACTAAGAGGGTTAATCCATCATGATGAATATTCTGACATCTTTAAGCATACAATCTAGAGAATAAACACAATATAACCTGCCAATCCCACACCAACATGAAATACTTAACATCTTGACATTATATTGGGCATAGAAATTCCTCAAAAGACAAAAGGGGTATTTACCCAAACAATTTAAGAAACATTTTTCGATATCTCCCATTCAATTTACCCCAGATTTTTCACGTATTACAATAATATCCATAATAGTTACTCAATGCAGGAGGCCATTCAAGTATTCCTAATAGCAAACACTATGAGTTTTTATGAAAAGCCAAGAAAGTTTTGGGGAGAGCTATTGTGATGTGTGGGCGTTAATTGAAAAAAATGGAAACAAAGGTAAGACAGTGTTAATGCAAAATAGTGCTATCAAGTCAGCTCTATTTAGGGACTTGGTGTACTTCAACTTGTAATCTCAATCTTCTCAAGAAAGATTCATACCTTCATACTATAAATAAATAGCTACGTAAGATATGCATTGTAACACCTATGAGGGAGTAATAGTTTTGTACAGAAGAAGAAATCATTAACAATAAAAAAAAGTTCATTCAGTTAAGACGAAACATAAAAAGGCTAGAACTTAAAAAAAAGGGATTTTATAGATAATTGCTTAAGGGACATTGAATAAAAATATTTTTTTTCAATATGTTGAAGTTGGTTTTAAGAGGTGTCAAGAAGGCTGTTGGCACAAATCAAACATAGAGGTAGCTCACAATCTCATGCGTTATTGAATTTTCCTCATTTACTACAGGATGAGAATTTTATCTTGCTTGGCAAGGGAAAGATGAGATTTAAAAGAAAATGTCCAATAGAAAACAAAATAAAAGTAGTAGAACAAGTTTCTCCTCAAGTTGGAACCTCTATTGATCTGGCAAAGCATCATGTGTTGCCTGTCGCCAGGCTGTAAAATAAATATTCTACATTTCCCACAATAAACATTATTTTTAGGGTCCCTATAATATTGCAAAAAAGGGGTTTTATTATAACTACTTTTTTACATAAGATGATGTTGGACCACCAAACCTCTCTAAATAAGACGATGTGCGAGGGTTGCCCAAACAGTAATGTCCCACATTTTTTTCTCAAAAACTATTTATTCTACAAAAATGAAATTTACTCGTATGAAAGAATGACGTTTTATCTACTCACTCTATTTTTCCACATAATCTCCTTCAAGTTCTATTGCCTTCCTCCAGGGATTCACTACTGTGTGTATGCCCTGTCTGTACTAGTCCTCGTTCTGGTTATGGAGCCAGATTTTCAATGTGTTAATCATCTCTTTATCATCCTAAGTAATAGTGTGGGAAAGTACTTAAGTATTATTATTCAAAATTGATTATTAAAGATGACAAATTACGAAGCAATTTACTTTCTTTCATGTCATTATTTCGAGCCAGACTGGAATTTGTGAGCCTAATCTAGCATTCTGTCCTCTGCAGAGTCGACAAAATTGATCCGAGCTCTTAGATGTAAGATACTGTAGCATCACGATAACCTGATAAGGCTTTGCGACCAATGGAGATGGATCTTTTGATGACCGTTTCAGGGCACAGATTTCTGTATTAGGGAGTTTCACAAAAAAGTCTAGGGCATTACTTTTTGGGAAACCCTCTTAATAAGACCCCAACCCTCTTCCCTAAAATATCTTGTGTAATACTTGAATGGCCCCTAATGGTTGGCTCAAATATAACTAAATCCCTGATGTATCTGATAACAAAGCTACAATTTTTAAAGGATAAATGCACTAAAACAAACAAATATCTATAGGTTCAAATATACATACTACTGCTATACTCACACAGCATCTGTAATCTTGGTACCCTCTTTGGCTAAAATCAGGGCAATGCCTTGCAACACTGATTCTACTCTGCCGACAGTAGATGAAGCTGAGCCAATAATGCCATTATTCAAACCATACTTTTCCCATATTAGGTCTTCAAAGCCAGTTTCTTCATCACTTCCTCTATCATCTTTGTCATCATCAAGGGAATTTTTACTTAGCATATTATCATTCTTAATTGATGACGGGAAATTACTCAGTACCTTCAAAACAGCACGAGATTTCTGGAAAATCAATATTTTAAAAAATGCTGGAATAAAATTATTACGTATTCAACCACTAAACTACATCAGCGGCAGTAAAATCAGAGAAAACATATCCTCCCTGCTCTCACTTAAATGCTTGAATGCTATAAATAGCTCAATGATGCAGGTCATAATTTCATTTTTCATAGTAAGAGTACTATTGATTGGTGACGATACTCTTTGAGCCAGTATGTATAAGATAAAATACTTCATTCAACAATCTCTGAATGTACATGCCTTAAAGGGCTATGGCCCTTTATGACTAGAAAGGAATTAACATCTCAGCAAGAGGGACAAACAAGATATAGAACTTATGCCACATCATGAAGATAGTAAAATTACTCAGTAGTTATAGGAATAGTGACTTTAACGTTACATGATATTTCACTTTAGGCCAGACATATATTAGGAGAGATAAAAAACAAGGACTCATACAGTTATAGCACCAAATATTATAGATCTGGAGAACCAAAACTTGTAATCAGAGCCCTGAAATGAACTAGATAAGAATAGAGATGGGTAAATTACCATAATTTTCATTTGATGTAAATTATAGTGGTAAATTACAATTAAAATACGCATACAAAAAACTAAAAAAAAAAAAAGGAAAATTCAAAAGTTAAACAACCATTGATTTCCACCATACTAAGTGACAAACACTGAGATATTACAATGGCAAAATCATTCTGTGCATAATAAAAAGAAATGGTAGTATTAAAATTTACTTAATTTCATGGTTAACATCTCCAAATACTTTGGTATTAAAATTCCATAAGAAGTAAACAGG
This sequence comes from Ceriagrion tenellum, assembly GCA_963169105.1. NCBI lineage: Eukaryota > Metazoa > Arthropoda > Insecta > Odonata > Coenagrionidae > Ceriagrion > Ceriagrion tenellum. The sequence goes on along the minus strand of OY720642.1, from coordinate 69,310,113 downwards.
TTTCCAAATCATTTACTTTTCATAAATGCTGACAGACACAAATTCATACCCAAACCGAAATTCAACTGACCCTTTCATAGAGCCACCCACAGTGGTTGTCAACCATGTGATTATCTTTCTCAGACCAAAGCATTGCAGCATCCCATGCTTGGAGGGAGCAGTAACATTCCTCGACCTGTAGACACAAATGAATCTGTATTACTAAATAATTGATTTATTGCTTGCAATGAATAATCATTTGTCCTTACTACTAACATAAATTGGAAGTTTTGCTATGATAAAAAGATTTGGCAAAAGGTTTGGGCAATAGCTAATTTAATCACAATTAGCAATAAAAGGTAGACACTGCAAATTACATTACTTGACAAAATATTACAAATAAATGAAAGGATTACTAACTTGTTTATGTAAAAATGCCATGACATGAGAATCAATGTGCTCCGATTTTCCTTCATCCAATTCAAAGTTTTCATTCTCATCAATGACAGCCATGTAATCTCTCAGAGCAGCCTCATACCTGTGGAAGTAACACACATTGAGTTATTAACAAATTCCCATTAAGTACAATTGTGGGTACCAAAGGAATCAGGATATGTGTCAATCTATGTCAGAGCTCTAATGACTGAATTGTAGAAAATTAAAAAGAGAATTGTTTGATTTATTAACAGAACTGACAACAGATCCCACTTACTGAACTAGGAGAAAAATAAAGTGGAACCGAAACATCACTACTGATCCCAAATGTAGCCTCTGACATCCCATTCAAATTACATGGAGTACTGAATTAATTCAACTCACCTTCCTGCAGCCTGATGCGACATGGCTTTGAGCCATGAAAACTTCATGCCAGAAGTTATATCATCACCTTCTACTGATGCATTCACAACCGAGTTGCACCAGGCTTGCAAACCAACAATTGCTTCAGGTTCACCAAGCATACATAAAGACCATGCTACATACAGTACACACCTTTCAAACTCGGAACTCTAAAAACAATTAAGAAAAAAACATGGCTCATTTCTCATAAATTTAAAACATTCACATTTTTAAATGGAAGTAAGTCATTAAAGTCCATGAATTAGCACCCATACTTGAAGTGAAACACTAATGAGAGCATTAATCTCATCAGTAAAACAATTCTTTTCAACAAAACCTCACTAAATTTTATTGATTAAACAGAGTTCGCTTACTCAGCAGACAGTTAAATTCCCCTAGTCATAAATGAAAGCACTAAAACTAAATGGCAACATATGTGAAGATTGTTCAAAACTCAATAGAAAAATTCTTTCTAGCATCCGCCTGGTGAGTATCACATCTCCATATCAGATTAAAACACCACCACACTTAATACTTTAGATGCCTACTTAAAATGGTTCATTCAACATAATCACTTAAGTTACCCTAGTATTAGCAGCTTCTGCCAGGGCTGTTAGCATCATCTGCCCATGCCGCAATGCGTGCGCAGGGGCGCCATGGGTAGTTCGCTGAACAGCAACAGTCATAGATGCCCAGCGTATCCGGCCAAGCCACTCAGCACAAGTACTTTTGTTGGTACGGAAGAACATTCTCACCGGCTAAAAAAAGTCAAGTAATAAAATTTTAACCATTTTGAAATAAATAGATGAAATATTTTCCTTAGAATTTATGTCACTAAATACATAAAAATAACCTTTTTACACAAAGTTTACACATAATTACAGAAGCTTTTAATACAGAAGTTTACACAGCCATTTTATCAATTAGAAAGTTAAAATCAAATAGTTAAACCCTTTATCATCACTGAAATCAATTAGATATGCACTTTAACTATGATTTTAATTGTCATAAGAGAACCTAGCTTTTCCAACAAACTTCTATAGAATTCTTTCAAATCTATTCTATATCTATAAAATTCCTTCAAATGTCTATAGAATTCTTTCAAATCAAATGATATCATAAATCAAAAAGAGAAAGATGATATAATCATGACATAATATGAGAATATGATATAATAAAACATTTTGATATGTATACTTTCACATACCTTGGGTGGTGGTGTCATAGAGACTGCAGAGCCTTCCCAGGCATTATATGCAGCTTTCTCTAGCTGCTCCAGGAAGTCCAATAAAACCATCGCTCTACGAGCAAGCGGCTGGGTACGGGCCAACCATTTCCTGATGCCACCCCGCAACGTTTGATCGTTACCTTCACTCCTTGGCTGCGTTATGAGAACATGTGGTCCTTCACGAGCTATATTTTTGATGGCACCTGTGGAAAATGAAAACCATTTAGATTTCCAGGCAGCATTCACACGACCCTAATTTTACATAAAAGATGTCAGTTCCGATGCCATCGAGACCTCATCGATCGCTCGATATATCGATAGTAACACAGAAGTCAAATTTTAACACTGTGGTCAAAATTGGAGAATATTTAAATTCCATCCTATCATTTAAAATAGTAAAATCAGGCGAAAGAGAAAATTTATTGATTTCTAGTATTTCTAAAACATTCAGTTTAAAACCTTTGTTAAATACATGTAAAAATTTAATGTTACATAAATCACATTGATGTCCCATTTCTATGACGTGCTTGGCGAAATGCAACTTGAAGTCTTTGAGTTTAGCACTCCTTATTTGCAATTTCACCTTCTGTTTGTCTTGAAAATGATGCTATAGACATTGAAACCGACATACAGCATTAAAACATGGTAAAATATAGAACACATTTGATAAGAAAGTATAGGACTAACTTTCTATACTGGTGAATGTATCCTGGGGCTTCCCTAAGGGTGTCCTCAGCTTCATCCTCACACAAAGATGCGCAGCTTGATGTGCTGCCCAAGAAAGAAGAGTCGCTTCCGATGAGAGGGCCAATTCCAGAGCCATGCTCTGATCTTCCAATCTTCCTTCGACACCCTTTTTACCAGTTAATGCAGCCACTATGCTATTTCTTAAATTCCCTTCAAACGATCCCTGGCCATGCTGGAGGGGCCAACAGGACGCAAAAGCCTGAGACAGCCAGTTCTTTTCACTAGAGGAAAAAAAAAACATTAGTTATGAAAAAACACCTGTGCCAAGTCAGTACACATTAAAAACAAGTAAAAAAATAAAAAATAAACAATGGCAATACCATATACTACGCAATCCATACCCATGTTACCAGGCAACATGGGGACATGCATACCCCATTTGTCTGCACTAGGACAGCTGCCTGTGGCTTCAGATACATGAGCCTATTGTTGTATAACAAGCTCCCAAATGAGCTTAAAGCTCCTATGAGTACTATGGCTTTCAAACACAAGGTGAAAGACTACTTAATATAAAGACACTTTTATTCAATTGAGAAATATTTGTCTATGTAATCCCCATTTTTTAATTGTATTTTCTTTATTGCATCATATTTTCTTATGTTATGTGCGCATGTCGTATCTTTAATTATTCTTAAACTCTCATTTGACATGCCACATACAATGTATGTACAATACTCGTTGTCTGGCAAATAAAGCAATTTATTATTATACTTAAAAAAGTCAAAAATTCAATTTTCAACATTAATATTCAAATAAAATTATGTACACAGAACTTTTCCACTGTAGGAAGTACAAAGCATTTTATATGTTAGTAAATGCTAACACTCAGGCTTTCCATAAAATAAACTAACAACAGTTAAGCCTATTTTTGACACCTAAAACAAATAAAAAGAGAAGAAAAAGTGATGATTAAGCACAATTTCTCAAAAAATATAAGAAAAATTTTATCAGTGCATGGAAATCTTTTTGTTGAAGACACAATGAGTTTGTTTATGTTTTATGGCAAAAAAGCAACCTCACTGGATCCCTACTGATGATGGTTATAGATTAAGAAATACAAAGTTCGATATTCCTTGCACTGATGCATGTAAAACATCCTTCCTGAGGCTACTATCATTTGGTGAACTGTGAGAAAAGGCAGTTCTGCCACCTAGCTATCCCTCTCATTAAATCAAAAACCAGAAAAAATGAAGAGGTCATATTTGTCAAGCTGACAGATTTATGCCCGGTTTCACCAAGCTCTCGTTAATCGATGATCAGTTGATCGGCATCAACTCACTGATCAGGGATCAAATCTCGTTTCCGTTTCACCAACAGTTGATCGTTGATCAAGATCGGTGATCATATGATCGGCAATCATGTCACGTAAATGTTCTCATAGATTCGTAAGATACTTGCCTATTGGTAGTCATCATCAGGTGACCTCTGTTTAATATATTTTCTGAGGACCGCGATATTTTTAAAATGTCTTTTGCATGCAATGTTTCATTTCGGTATTGGAAAATTATCTGTTGCTCTATTTAGAGTGATATTATATAAATATATTGGAAAATAAAAAAAGCTCGATATGTAACATATTAGGAAGAGCGGAATGATTGGCATGAATTAGTAAGGTCATTTAGTACCTCTCAAAAAACTCGTCAAGAACATACAAGCAGTTAAAAACAATTATGAACAAAGGATTTTGACGGGATAAGAAGAGTGTCAATCGTAAATATATATTCTCAAAAATTCTTCTCCCGATAATTGATGAACAGCTATAAATAAAAATTGAAATATTAAATAAAAACTTACAAGAGATGTAGCGCATTGGATTCAAGAACAAAAAACTTGAAATTAAATTGAAAAGGTTAATCTGGCAAAACTCAGGGAATTTGTGCCTTGTAATTCAACTATTTTCATATATATAAAAATATTTTTATATATTTTTATATATAAAAATAGAAAAATATTAATAGGATGAAATACTTTTCTTTCTGCCAGCTTCCTTATTGGCTTCCCGATATTTTTAACTTGAAGAAGGCTTAAAAATATGAAATTGCACATTCAAATGTTGCATTTCAACTAACCTGTGCTGGATACCCTGCAGGAGGTAGGCCATGAATGGTCTGAAATGGGTTGGATGCATCTCTCCTCCAAAGGTCCCTCTGCAAGCGCCGTCACACATCACAGTCCGCCATGTCTTCACAGTGCTCATACACAGCTGCCTTGAATCATTCTTCTTCACTTTGAGCACAGAGCTATCTTTTATCTCTGGCATGTCTGGTCCATTTCCTGATTTAAAGAGAAAAGTATAACATTTGAAATAACAACCTCTAAAAACCAAAGAGCATTCATAAATACACAGACAGAAAAATTAAATCAGAACACTGATGACAATGCTGCCAATAAATCCTGAGTACCTCACTGACACTGTTAAACAAAAGCACCTTATCCTCTTCACCCACAATTGCAAACCCTTGCAGTGGTCCCCTTAAACATGTTGACAGAAAGGAGAAATAGGTTAGCTACCTACTTTTAAATGTCTTGATCTAAAGTCTATAATCTCTGGAGTACATGTCATTTAAAAATGATGTCAAGTATTTCTCCTAGCCAATTAAAACCAGAAAAATTTCAACAGCATGAAAATTCTATGGAAACTTATAGCACGCCAGTTAAATCTACATGTCATGTCATGGAGATTCATTTTCCTGCTGCTAGGTGGTGCTGTGGCAAGACCAGCCATGACTTTACACTGAGTTTTAGACAAGGCTCTCAGTAAAAGCCTACTAACAAGTATGAGAGGAATGCTCTTCAACTGAAATAGTTATGATTTTGTTTAGGGTATGAAAATGGCAATTGTATTTAAAAGAATGTAAAGCAAAATGCTCAGATTTATTGATTCTTCAATGCTTATCTCTGGAATATTCAACCTTGACTCCAACTCTACTCACTTTGTGTATGGATATCTGTCTACTGCTCAGAGAACTTTGATTTATTCTGCAGTCGTAACCTTCTTCGCAACTCACTTTCCATTTCAATCGCCCTATAGTCATGATATATGCAATACAAATGACACCCAACTCAAGAACTACACTTCTGCAAATCAGCTGCGTATAGCTTCATGTCCCATAAGGAAATTAGGGAAATTCTTATGGATTAACATTAAAATGCCAAGGTTTCATTCTTAACATGAATCGTGATTTCCACAAAGTGAATTCGCCAACCATTGATTTTACAAGGTTTCATATTTAATATCTGTGGTTGACACAACTTACAATACAGCAGAATATGACTTGCGTGTTGCTTTCCAGCAAGTTATTGAATATACTAACCAGGAGAGCACCTGTCTTTATAACATAGTAACTAAATAATTTACCTATTTGCTAACTTGGAAAACATGCTGAATAGGAACATCCTAACCAGGTTTCACGGTATAACATCTATAGAGAGGTTAGCAACCATATTCAATCAAGTACCCCAAGAGCCATTTCTATGAAGTTATAGTTTAACATCATTAACAGTAGCAATTGTCATCATAGAAGGTGTACTTTTAACAATATACCTATTATAAAATTCAATGTATAAGCCAAGAAAATTAGCAAAAAGTTCATAATTGGAATTATCAACATCACTCTAAATTTATCTTACCACATATATTCACAGTATGTAACACAGACACAAAGAGTAAAATTTTCTCACCTGTCAAATGGTTAAAATCCTTTTGTGGAGATACTGAACTCTGAATGGCTGAGCCAACATCATTGCTGCTAAGAATACGACAAGGAGCAGCTGCCGTGAGGCGTGACAGCAGTACGGGTAAAGCTACAGGCCATGGTAGATGAGGCAGAATTCGCAATAGCAGAGGTTGGAGTTTGATTAATGCTGGTTCAGGCCAATCCAAGTGTTGTAAACACATGTCAACAATGAATGGCACCATTTCTGGAGGAAGAACCTGAAAAAACAGAGCAAGAAAATTAGCTTATAGCACAGAGAAAAATCAGGTTGACTGAAAATTGCTTAGAATTTCCTATATACATTGATCATAACTTCAAAACATATTCTACCACTTTTTCAAACAAGCTTGCACCATAAATGAGAAGTTTAACAGTTACAAAATGAAATGATACACTCTTTTAACATCTTTGATCTATTCCCATTCCATTTTTCATCGCATGACTTGAATTTTAATTAAATAAGTGATAATAATCATAAGCAATTAATTCATATAATAAGAGCAGTCATTGCCAGTTTAAAAATATAAGGGTTTTCAAAACAAGATTTTATAAATCCACAAAAATTGCAACAAAAACTAACATAATTATTAAATTACACTCGAATTCTTGCCAGTAAATCTATCATTTTAGCCCTACACACACAAAAAAATAATAGCAAAAATCTAATCTCCAGTTAACTTCAGGACTTATGATAAAACTTATAAATTATATTTTTTAAAAAATTATATTCATAAGTAGAGAGCAGAAAGTCCTCAAATTAACAAAAAAAAGTCATCAAAAAAGTCACAAGTATTTTGAAAAAAATCTCTAAGCAGTCTGTGGTATTTTCATGGGTATGTAGCAAAATATATATATGATTTAAGGACTAGGAAATATTTGTATGGATAGATGCAATATATAGATTCGAAGTAGATTTTGAATATTACTTCAGTTCAAGACAACAGTTTAGGAGGGCAAAAAATATTTCTTTCAATCTCAATGATTTTTATTCTTATTACAGCCGCTTTTAATCCATTTCATTTCTCAACCCCATATAAGTTATAATAACAATTTTAAGGAAACATAATTCAAATCACATAAAATGATAATAGCAAAATCTGCACATATTCCCTTAAATTTTCAGTTTCATTTCCTAAATTTGTGTCTTCAAAAAGTGGGGTACATTGTATTCTCTTATTTTCCATTGTAAAGAATGTACAATCTATACACTATAAGGACAAGAACTCTCACTGCAGCAATAAAGACACACCCCACTCATTCGAAATATCATTGAAAATTCACAGCATTTCCTAATAAAAAATATAAGCAATTCTTCACCAGAGGAAATCGTACGTCAAAATATAAAATGTTTTACCATTTCTCAAAGTCATGCTTTCAAGTCTTTCACAATAACTTTATGACAACTTTGGTATATTCCATCATAATAATAGCCTATTTGCCAAAAAAAGTTAAACCCCTCAAAAGATACCTTTTATCCAAAGTCACAACTAACCTTGGAGCACCAACTTTCTCCAGAAAATCGTACAGATGAGGAGTTGGCATCTAGAAGCGTGGCCATTGCTGCTAAAACTGCTTGAGCAATATGTCTTTTGTGTGTCCTGCTAGAGAGTACCAGAGCCCACAGGAAGTCACTGAATTCAGTTCCATGTCCATGCCAGACACTCCCATTTTTCCCATACAGGTATGGATTACATTGAGCAATAACTTCTTGGGACCAACGGAGCACAAGAAGACGGGTGGGCTCCCCAGTTTCAGGCTGTGAAAATATGCAGAAATTTACGATATTACTAAAAAAATACGAAACAACTTGCCTTAGGCCATAGAAATACATAATGAGAGACAAGGCTGGAAGATTGAAAGGTGCTCAAAGGAATTCTTTCCGGCAAAAACATTACATGAGTTTTCAAAATAGAATTTAATGAGCATGTTTATTAAAGCAACATAATCAATGGAAAGTTAAAATTGTTCATCATAATGGAATTGCTAACTTAAAAGTTCCAAGGATCCTCTTAGGATAGCAATTAGCTATAGAAAATGTATGCAAGTATCAAAACTATTGCCCAAAAAGCCATTGAAATGATTTCTATACGTAATTTAAACCACCTATGAGGAGTTTACCTGTCAAGCTACAACACAACTAATATTTAAGATTGGAATTGCAGCTTTCAAAAAATTAGCTTTGTTGAACCCACTCACATAAAAGTATTTTCCTGCAATACACAGTGAAAGAAAATGATACAATGAAAAGACTCAAAAAAACTGGTCATAGTCATCTATAATGCCTGTTGAAATTTTCCCAAAATATTAGGCAGGAGAACAATTTTGCCCCACTTAAAATTGATGTTTATCCAATTAGCTGCATTGTTGATGGAAGTAGTGAATTTAAGGCATAGGATTTCGTTTTTCTTCAAGTTGGGATGCGATCTCAACAATGTAGATTCCCCATAAATATTTTTTGTTACAATGTAGGTTTTGCAACAATTTGCTTGTGGCCTGCCATATTTATCCATGAATAGTAAGCATAAATCAACAGAGTTGTGTTCATTTCCCAACTTGAATGATAGATTACACATTTTAATGCCTGAGATCATTATTTTAGTCCACTTTTTTTGCTGTTGCAGTACAATTTATGAGTCAATGTTCAACCATCATTTCAGATACACATGAGCTTCTCGTTCCTTCCAACATGAAAATTAATAATAATGTTATAAGTCTAGGAAAAGTTTTCAGAAAATAATAAGTATTTATCCTGCTTAAACAGCAATCTCTACTGCAATTACCTCATGGAGAATTTTAGCTAAAAGTTGAAGAATGGTAGACAGGTGACCACTTGTTGGAGAAGACCCAGATGGCACAACCAGCCCTCCCACTTCTGTTGGGCCACCAATGACACTACCACCAGACCCAGCACCAACAAGGCTACTGCTTGACACAAAATGATTGTATCTAAAAGAAAAATATGTCCAGATCCAGATTAGCAAGGGTGTACTATAATTGATACTTCAATTCCTGGCACAAAATGTCCAAATTTTTATATATAAACCCCATCAACACAGTAAATTCCAGGAAGGGCAAGCTCTAACTGCTGGGGCCAACTTCAAGATTCTTTAATAGTCACAGTTGATAAATTGAAAAATGTATAACACCTAATTAATTCTACTATGGTCAACTTTTCAAAAATTAGGTATACTTATTAAACTGAAAAGTGAAACATAACCCCTTTGCAAGCATTTTGAAAGAACATAAAATTAACATATTAATGTTACTAGTTTAATCGATTTCACTGAGATACCATGGGCTATAGAATACACTATTGGCAGAAAGTGTTAAGAGAATAAACATCCAGAATGAAACAGATACAAAGGCTTAGACCAAAGGGTAGTGAAACATCTCAGTGATTATAAGACTCCTTGATACCAGCACAAATTTATTTACCACCAGTATCATCATGATTAACTCACACCTCTGAAGTACATACCTGTGGCAATGAGAACGTAACAGGTACACGATAGCACGCTGAATATGGGGCCACTTCATGGCAAGTCTCTGATTATGACACTGCATTCGTACTGCAAGCAACTCTAATATACTGGGTTTTAATGCCCACATACCAATTATAGAGTTACTGGCATTGGCTACAATGAAAATGAATAGTCATGTCAAGTAAATTTTTGCTGGGCAACTCTAGGAATCAATAACATAAAATATCAATGCAAAAAGTAGAACATAAAACAGCATTAATTATTTTCAAAAGCAAACCCAAGTAGAGAATACACCTCTTTTTTAAGAAAATCAATGCTGTGGCTCATTTGACACAATTTCATGCCATTAAAACCACTAGCAAATAAAATACAATGTTCAGAATTTAATTAATTTGCAGAGCATTAAGACGCCTCTAACTATGATACATAGGATAAAAATAAAATATTTCAATAACTAATCACAAAAATTAAAACCCCAAGAACAGGGAGGAGGAACTTAATAATATAATATCAAAAAAACATAACAGTAACTTTCTACACAATTTTCTGCAATAAGGGTTCAGCAAGACCCAGGTAAATCATTTTTTTCCAGGGAATGGGCAGGGTGTATTTCAGATATGATAACTGATATAAAATGTATCTTAACTTGTGTCACAAGGAATTTAAATGTGATCTAAATTAAAATTTTTCATCTAGTGTCAACCCTACATATTTAAAATTGTTAACTAGAGAAATCAAGGAGAATTAAGGAGAATAAAGAGGGCAACTTTTCCTTTCATAATCAAATTTACTAGAATGTAGGCATAGACGAGTGTGAAATCTTAAATTTATCAATTTTTTCATTTCCTTGGAGTTTAGAAATTTCATTGTTACTGTTTTTTTTGTAATTCATAACTAATTTATTATCATATCACTTATAAATAAGAATGTTAGAAGATAGAAACTGTCACTCACCTAAATCAGACAGAGCACGTAGTTGATATAAAACAATAATCTGAGCCTTCTCTAATTGTTCAGCTTCGTCCTGAATATTTACAACCGGTTCAACATTTGAAGATGCTGATGTAGTGGACAATAGAGAAGCTGAAGGAACTAATTTCACATAGGATCCCTCAAGTTCCATTAGGACAAACCTGTAAAATAATTTATTAAGTAACAGAGCATGAAAGAGAATTTGCTGGCAGAATGTGTATATATTAATGTATTAATCTCATTGAGATCGGTGGGATGATTCAAGTTTCTACAATTAATTTGGTTAAGAAACAAATGACCTTACCTTCAGCATGATTTTCAACTTCATCACTACACTTAAGGGCAATAATGCATTCAAAACAATAAGAAAATTATTTAAATGTTTGTGGTAGAAAAAAAATATATATATAATTATCTTAAAGAATCTCTGGTAGGTACATAGTGTGTGTATCCAACAAAATGTGATGTGATAGAGGATTCAAAGCAGAAAATTACCAAACCAAGCCTTGCTCATTTCAGTTTACATATTTTGCACGATTTTGAAAAATCATATTGCTGGCTGTAACTGCATTAACCCTATTTTTCCATTCCCTTCCTCTTGTTGTCACTAAGTTGTCACTAAGTCACTAACATTAAGTAGTAAAACTCAGAAGCATGCAGCCTTCACAGAGAAATTTACTACCATACTTCCCAATCTATATGATGCTCTGTAATTAACTGGGTTAGATTTAGATAGGAAAAAATTAAAATACCCAAGCCCCATTAGATAGCAGAACAATGTAAGAGTGTATTTTTGAGTCGAACACATGCATCTTCTAGGCCAACAAACACGGTAGGTAATTTATCAAAACTAATCTCCCATTCCATCCTTTCCCACTTCTAATTTCCTTTCCTCTAACCATCCACTTCTTGGCTTGTGGACAAACAACCCCTATTATGAGCACCAAGTAGGACTAATTAAGACACTTAAGGCTAGGAGAAACATATCTCTGGCACAGTATAAAATATGACTGTAGATGAATGAAAATTTACTCCCATGCCAGGGTTTAATGCTCATCAAAATGAATTTCTAGCAGAGAAAAGCTAAGTCCTAGAGCCACGGGACAAACCTGTAAGCTTCCTGCAGGAGAGGGACATTTTTCAGACTGAGCAGAGCATGATGGACAGCTAGAAGCATTTCCCCTTCACCACCTGCTCCTTTCCTCTCTGAAGTTGCAGTGCGACATGGACAGTCAAGATTTCCAGGACAACTAGCACTAAACCTCAATTCCAGGAGTGGAGAAACATCCGGAGGAATTGGAGAAATCAAAGCAGGAACCAGTTGAGAAGGCAAGTTTGAACTAACCTCTCTTACAGTCTGGAAATAAAACATTCATCAACTCGTTTATTGATGCACTTCTACATTCAATAAGCTTTATAACAATTACAAGCTAAACAGAGACTAAGTGACTATCTCACTCACTTATCAATGATCAGCATAAAGTTATTAAGGCTGAATTTTGAGGACATGGTCCCTTTTGTAATATAAGCCCTCATTATGACTTTTTTTTAATGCAGCTTTTATATTCTGTCAAAGTGATTACAATATTTAAACTTTTTCATCACAAAGTTTGAACAAACTGAATCATCAATTTTTTCTTGTTTTTAAAAGCTTCAAGGGCTAATGTTAATGCAAACTTTGCAAAAAACAGGTATCATATTCTGTAGAATCAACTGGAATTTATCGATAATAAAGCACAAAATATAGTTTTTAATTCCAAAGGGTAAGGGGTCAAACAACCAATACTCAAAATTTGCGTTATCAGTCACAAAAAACTTTTTATTACCAAGAAATATTAAAAAAAAATATTTTATAGATGATTTAAAAAATCAATGGGCAATTGAACATAAATTGTGTGGAAACCAAAATAAAATAACAGTAAACTCAACTTTTTATCTTGATAGACAGAGCCTATCAGATGTTTAAGACCAAATAACATTTTCATCAGAAAACAGTATATGTACTTAACATTCTCATCCCCATAAAAGTAAAAAGAAAAAATACAGCTTCTCAGTAAATATTGAATCTCATGTAATACATCATCAAAAATTTATCCATTTTTGACCTAACTCAAGGGAGAACCTAATGAGCAAGATTTTCTGCACAATGACATAAAACGTGAAATATCTAAGGAGTCATTCAAAATTTTCAATTTAAATTTCAATATTTCAACACCTTTAAAAGAATTTTGATCATGCATTTCTAATGTTACCTTGGTAATGGTGCCAAGCATGGAAACTCTTGCTGGATGAGAAAGTGAAGGAGTAAGAGTTATCTGAGAAAATAAGAAAGTCTGGAGAGTTTCTATCACTGAAGTTCCCAATCGAGAGTGTACTAGAGACAAAAGTAGACTAACACACTCGTTGGCTGAAAAAAAAACGAACACCAGTGCATCAGTATTCATCGATACAGTGTTGGCACAATGCTGTCACTAATTTAACAAACCAAATACACAAATATCAGTGTTCAAAGGAACAACTAACTCATTTAGAATCTGGATAATGGCATAAATCATACTGGCAAAAATAGTAAGTACATCAATAAAAAGATAGAACATTGATAAAAATTGAGTATCTTAAAAAAGATAGAACATCTAGAAATTGTGACAATGCTGCAGGACTTTCAAAGCACAATCTTGCAAAAACCCTTCATGCGATGAGTTGGACTCCTCCTTGCTTCAATGGTTTACCTGGATGATTAGTAAAAATAACTACTACACTCCACTGGTCAGTTCACAGGTCAATAATTTATTGCACAATCCAGATTTCGATGCCTGGCATCATCTTCAGGTGCTCACTGATGGAGTGTAAAAGAAACTCCACAAAGCTGAATCAAGTTTTATTTCATTTATGGTTCACCCAGAGACGAGCTGAAGGCACATCTCTTTCTGCTGCAGATGTAACAGAGAAGACAGTTATTTCATAAAGAGTTGGGGTTCGAAGGTTAATTTGATGCTTCATTCAGATGGCTCACCAGGTTCAAAGAGAGACATGGCATTTGTGAACTTAGTATTCAGGTAGAGCTACTTAGTTCCAACACAGCAGCTGCTAATGCATATCGTGAGGAATATTTAAAAAAATTATGATAGAGGAACATTATGAATGTCACCACAATGGTCCACAGTGAAGCATGTTACACTACTTCATTCTTGGAGAAAACATAGGGTGGACCTAGAAGATGATTTCGATGGATTATCAGAATCCGAAGTCGTTATCCGAGTTGGCGGATTTTGTGAAAACAATTAAAGTATTTGAAAATGTTGATGTGGAAAACTTAAATGAATGACTCAAGAGAGATGAATGTGAACCATACTTCCAACATATGACAAATAGCATAATATGCTGCCAAGGGTCAAAGTTAAGAGGGAGTACAGCGGATAGTGGAAGGGATGACGAGGGGACCAACGAGCGCATGGATCACAGTCAGGTGTTAAACTACGTAAGCGGTTTGCAGTAGTACACGGAGCGATGGGAATTCAAATACAATGACATTATTGGCATTTAAACAAAACCACAGTTGAGTGAAGTAAGTCCACAATACAAACTTAAACTATGGAATACATGTATTAAAAAAAATTTGTGCATTTAAGCATTAATTGAAAATTTGTGCATTTAACATTTTTAAGAATGAAAAGTATCATATTTCCAGGTCCATAAGACGCACTTCTTCACTCCAGAAGTCACTCAAAAATCAGCCTGCGTCTTATGGGCCGAGGGTATGAATTTGTCATCTAAGACACTAGTTGATTTGCCGGGAAAGGTACTGTTAAATATCTTTTCTCGCATCAGGCATAGAAAATGGTTGCCTTCATAAAAAACGTTGATAATAACACCATTTTTGAGACAGAAAAAGCAATAAGAGTTTGACAGAATCCTTGAGAGTACGTCCTAATAAATTCCTAAATAAATTGTAAGATCGTAGGCAGAAAGTTAAAAGGGAGGCTATCATAAAGCCTTTTAAAAAGCTTGGAATTAGCAATGCGCTAGATGGAAGTGAAGATGACTTAGTGCATGAGGAAAGTGACAACTCCAGCGAAAATAACTGCATATGAGATTTTGGCAGCAGTGATGACGAATTTCTGGGATTCTACGATGAACAAACGCAAAATATATTTGCAATTTTAAAATGTGAGTTCCATTTTCTTCGTTCAAAGTATTATCATTAAACTAATTTGATCCTCTTTTGTCTGATTGAAGTACAGTAGAACCTCGATCTATCGTTCTCGCATTGATCGTTTTCCCGCATCTATCGTTCGCCGTCTTTGGTCCCGAATGTAGTTCCATGCTGATAACGTTAATAATTCCCGCATCCATCGTTCCCCGAAGTATTGTTTTCCCGCTTCGATCGTTTCCAAATCACGGTCCCCACATTGCAATTCCCGCATTCATTGTTTGAAAAAGACAAAACCAAAAATTTACACCGAAGTAAGATTTTAGGATTTTTGCGGCGCTCCGCAGCAGGAAAGGAGGGGGGGAGGGAGTTTGGCGACACGCCGAGCCGGACGGACGGTTAGCCCTTGCCGTCCGAGTCCCTTCTTATCTTTATGGCCCAAACTCCTTCCTATAGGACAATTGGCATTCCTCCTTTCCTACCCAAACGAGTCCCTACCTCGCCCTTTAGCGGCTGCATTCCTTCGCCATGAGCTTCTAACCTTTCTTCCTATTATCCTCTCATTGCTCTCTTACCAGTAGTTGTTATACGCTCGCTCTCGGCACCATATCGAGATCTATTATAACCCATGTGAGTAAATATCAACGGATTTCCTTGGTGTTTGGTATAAAATATAACAGAAAATAACGGACAAACTTCTATTAATACTTGTTCTGTAGATTTATGCCGATTAAAAACTTAAACAAAATTAACTGACGTTCCACTACTGGGTGGGGCCCTTTCCGCGGAAAGGGTCGTGAGGGTCAAAGGTCTTCCACCTGTCTTGTCCCTCCCGGCGGAAAACAGGGTCCCCGAATTACCTGTCTCACCCAATTCTTGTATGTAACCAGTGCATTATTTCAAATGACGTGGGCCACATGGGCTTAAACAGGGGATTGGCTGAGGGAAGGGAAGGAGGTGGGGTTTCTCATCATGTGACTCTCGCAGAACCAACCAGAGGGCAGCGGGCATGGCTTGTAACCTCGGCAATTCAGTCACTTCCTGACCTTCGTCATGGTCACTTCTCGGGACTCTAGTAAGTGCGGCCAAACCCTACGTGCTCTGTGCTCTTTCCTTTCTATTTTTTCCATGTTTCGCCAGTTAAAGTAGGTATTTATGTCTATTCATTTTCCTGAAGTATTTATTTCTCAGCCTATGGCCGAAACTGTTCAAAATAGATGTTTTAAGACGGCTGTAGGTAACGTAGATGTTTCAACCATTAGTTTGTCGTAGTGGAAGTCCTGCGAGAGTGGGCTAAGTTCCTTCTCGTCCGTTGTCTGTGGTGGGCTTGCATTGCCAGAAATGGTTTTTTTTTTTAAGGCACCGTGGCCCATCAAAATGATTTATTTTTTTGAAATTCGTGTTCATTTAGTAATGCCAAGCCAAACTCCAACCACCGATATCAGAATTCCTCATTTCAACCCAATTGCCCGCTAACTTTTGCCCCTCTGAACCAGATGGCGATAACCGCAACACCTCTTTTGCTCTATGCCTCGTGGGTTACGCGATTGCTTCAGATAAACAAGAGTACACTTGGTAGCGTCAAGCTCGCACCAATTTTTTAAGGGGTGGCACTCCTCCATCAGCAGAGCACAATGGAAAGCGCGAAAAAAGATTACATCCTCCCCAACCAATTTTAGGCGTGCTTCTCACCCTCAAGGATATTTTAAACGAATAAATTTCCATGCATGGATAGGCCGGTGCACGGGCTTGAGGATCATCCAATAACATGATAATGGACCTTGTTTATTTGCTTTTATCATCCGAGACACCATTGGGATATGTAATACTAATAAAATATTTTAAATAGTTAGTAGTGAAACGAAAAATTAGAGAAGCACTAAGTATTTTCATTAAATTTAAAAATTCTCCCACTTTTAAGAGAAATTCCTTTAAGATTCCCCTCTACTGTGAAAAGTTACCATAAAATTCTTGCATTTTCATCTCGTTTTGGCTCCCGGGAAATCTTTTCCCACATTGATCGTTTTCCCACATCCATCGTTTTCTTTGCCCATCCCCTTGAAAAACGATAGATTGAGGTTCTACTGTATTTTCTGTAAATTCTAATCTGATAAATCACAGTGCGTCTTATGCGCCGGGAAATACGGTACAAGTTTGGATTATCCATGTATTCTCTCCCCACCATTAGCATGGATAATTAAGAGTGTACTGTACATAAAAATACATGATCTGCAAACCACAGATTTATTGAAGAAAATGAGATGGTAAAGTGGCCACACCAATCATCAATTTAAGTCTACTTCAGTGTACCTACTTACCTGATACAAGAAGATCTTCATAGTTTTGATGAGATGTCGTCGGTGGGGAAAGAGCAGAATGCACAGCTTTTAAAACTTTTTGCAAGCCATCAACGAGAAATGGCCACGTGACAGGACTCTGTGGAGCTGGGGGAACTGCAGGGGTTAACCCTTCACCAAGGCTCCGAACCACTGTGTTGAACACCCTACAAGACAAATAAGCACTTTTTTAGGAGTGAAGAGCTGTGTTCAGGTTCTTTGTTTCTTCAACTCATTTCTGCTGAATGAAGCTTACACTTATCCATCTTGTTGGTCAATGAGGGCCCCAAAAACATGAATTTACCATCCTTCTATATCTAAATGGTACCTTGCGAGCCATGGTATGGGCGTGTTGCAGTGGATGTTAGGTAACCAGCCATGTAAAGATGTAAGTGTTTGGGAGGTTAAATGGTGACATGTATTATACGAGTGTATTTAGTTGAGCTCAGTTTTTATTGTGGTCACTTATTGTGCACAGATAGAACGAGTTTTTGTTCCAATCTGTTTGGCAATGTATCTCTCTCATTTTGTCGCTTCTGTCAGACCTAGAAATGTGGTGAGGCATCATGATAATGTTGTGTCGCTCCGGAACACACCAGTTCTGAACTTCTCAAGCAAAGTAAGTCTAGCGTTAAGTCTCAGAATCACTAGGGGCTCCCATCTTAATCCATATAAAAGTTGTGACACACAATATGTTCACTCATAGCAGTTTTTAACGAAGCACACTACTTCTCTTTATATTCTATTAATTATTTTGGTTAAATCTTTATGACCAGGGTCCCAAATGCTCGCAGCGTATTCGAGGAGTGGCCTAACCAGAGCAAAGTAGCATCTCTCTTTTACTTTTCCATTCGAGGACCTTAATATTATACGCTTAACAAAACCTAGTTTCTTTAATGCTGCACCACATATATTTGTATGTGTGTTCTCCATAATATATCAGAAATCCTGGTGGCATGCTATGGAATTCTCAATTAGGTTGAATGAGGACCCCCCATAGGGGAAGAGAGTCCAAGTTTAAGAGGCTAACAGGAGCTCATAGGCTCGTAGAAGGCTCGCCAAGCAGGGGGATGCACAATTTAAGAAGGCAAGAGGAAGTCAGTGTTTGGAGGGCTCTTAAGTATAGTATTTGTGTAATGACTTGACTGAACTGTTTCTGTTAAAATATGGAAATATCACAAACCTACCCCTTTCTTTCTCTCAATGAATCTTCCCAAGCTATATCCCCAGAAACTGTGGCTCCTCTTAGAGGAATTCTTTCATTATTTTAACAAAGAAAAAATACTTGCCAATTCCAATTTTTTTGGATAATGTAATAATAGAATTGCTAAGTGTTTTTACATTACTAACCAACCCTGGGCTGCAGTTAACCAATCTTATGACTGAATTACGGATGAATGAACCAATGAACATATTGTACTACCAGAGAAGAGTACACCCTACCAGGACTTAGCTGGCAGTGATTGGTTTTATGACAGGTGATTAATGCAAAGATTAGATGAGCCAAATCATGTCGGAATGAACGGAATGAAATTCTGATAATTACTCATGTGTGTCCATGAGAATTGTAAGACAAGGAGTATGAGACAAACATGTAATTATGGATTTAGAATAAAAATTTTGACTTGTCCACCACACAAGGGCCCGATATACGAGGGTTGTTTCAAAAATAAGGTTCCCACATTTATTCCAGGCACAAGGATTTTTTTATTTGAAAAAATGAATACACCACTGAAAACTTTGATCTTTAAGCTATTTTTCTACATAGTCGCCATTTTTTTCTACACATTTTTTCTGATGAGTAATCCACTTTTGCATTCCCGCCTCAAAGAAATCCGCCGCCAACCCGTTGAGAAATTTGGAAACTTCTTCTTGCAACTCTCTCTCTCTGACACCCTCAGCACCCAGCGTGCACACACCTTGTGGTAGCCTAGCTTTGCATTCAAAATCCTGTCAATTGAAGCTTCAGAAGCATCAGGAATTTCAGCAGCCAGTTGCCTTATAGTGATTCGCCGATCTTCGAGCAGGATTCGCTCAATCTTCGCAACAACTTCGTCAGAGATCGACAGCCTCCCGCTTCGTTGTTCATCGTGGATGTCCGTGCGGCCATCGGCAAACTCCCTACACCATTTGCGGACATGTTGAATGCTTATACACTTCACTCAACTGGCGATGAATCTCTATGGGTGGTAACATTTTTCCGTGTAAAAATCGGATGACCGCACGAATTTCACAACTGGCGGTGACGGAGATGACGGGCTCCATCGCAGATGGCTGTCAGGCTGGTACTGAGCATTGCAGACAGGCACTTGTTGTTGGGATCGGTGGTGGGACAACCGGCGAACACGGTGGTGTTGCCAGACTTCGCCTACCATCACGCGCGGCAATGTTGCAGCAATGGGAACCTTATTTTTGAAACAACCCTCGTACTTCTAACTTACTGAATACCACATCTAGAATGGAGTCAGTATTTGCAGCATATCATGCTAGTCCAAGAGAAAAGATGGTCACTTACTTGATCAGCTGAGTGATGCGGAAAACTAGATCCTCTGGGCTTGATGGTGGCTTATCCTCCGGACTAGAACGCCCAGACTCTGAGTGAAGAAGATCCTAGAGAGAAGTAGTAACAAAAGCTGCTTATTTTTCACCAACTTGAGTAAGACATAATGCTTAACTTCAACATTCAGAGAAAGTTTTATATTAAAGTGTCCCACCACTGGTATTTATTTTAACACATTCCACAAATATATATGTTACCCTGTCTCACCATTTACGAAGCAAATTTATATGATAGCTGAAATAAGCTATGAATCCCCTGGCACCCATCATATGATAATAAATGCATGATAAATAATATCACTTCTTATGCTTTTCATGCAAAAGAAAACAAACAATAGATTGATCACTAAGTCGATCATCACAATGCCAGAACTCAAAGAAGTTCCCAGGATCATGTTGGGACATGGTAAAAAACTGTTAAAAACGAGTTGATAAACCATGTGAAAGCAAAATACTATTTCCACGATCAACAAAGAAATATACGTTTGGACACCAAATAAATTTGTATTAACACTTCAAAAGCTTCTTTTGCTGAAGTTGGACGATAACTGGAACAATAATTTCTAGTCCTACATAATGTGTAAATATATTGTCAGGATTCATGAATGCAATCAAATCTTCCCTTTATTAATTTACCCATAGATTCAAGATTCAACTGAATCTTTCCAAAAAAGATTTTTAAAAATTCGAATCCGGCAGTGCAGGTGGCATATGCACTACATGGCTGTAATCTCTACGTCCTCTGAAGTAAAATCATTTAGTATCTCAACTAAGAATACATGTCGATGTCACTGAACTTCTTAAGTGTGGCTACTTTTGCGGACTTTCATTACAACATAGAATATAAGTAGTGTTCACAAAATTGAGTATTTGTACTTGCTATATAGAGATGAGGGCGAGCTTGGTATTTGGAGGGGTAGGTGGCTGGTGGCTTCCAAAATGGAACTCTCACCATTAAATTCTATCAAAATAAATAATGTGTTACTGAGGAAACGCCATGACCTGGAAAGTCTGAAATATGATTACAGGACATTCCTTTCTATTTCTAAATTTGGGTAATTGTGGATGCCTTCCGTCAACAAGAGGATGGGTATTGGGGGCCTCAGGAAGCTTAAATCAAATATAAGCCCAAGAAAGAACATAGTCAAAAGAGAGGGATAGTTCAGGGAAGGTTACCCTGCCAGTTTGGGAAGCAAGGGACGAGTGAGTGTGGGAGGGAGGGTTTGTTGCTCCACAAGTTGTTCTATGTCTCACAACTTTTAGAGGGATTAAGGTGGGAGCCCCTAGAGACTCGGAGGCTACATGCTAGACTTAGGTTGCTTGAGAAATTAAAAACTGATGTTCTTCAGAGTGACACACAGAATATTATCATGACTCCTCACTACATCTCTAGGTCTGACAGATGCGACAAAATAAGAGAGATACACTGCCGAACAGATAGGTATAAAAACTCGTTCTTTCCACGCACAATAAGCGACCACAATAAAACTGAGCTCCACTAAATACACTCCCATAATACATGTCACCATTTCACCTCACAAAACCTTACATCTTTACATGGCTGGTGACCTCGCAGGGTATTGTGCAGATGTAGATCTAAGCGGGTCGTATCTAGCTAGCTAAACAATTACAATGCACTGTTTGTAATCACTATATATGTATATTAGTGGAGATTTAATAGTTAGTAGCATGTCACATTTAAAAATTACAGCACGGCATATGCACTACACCACCTTGTTTAACTCCCAGAGCATTGTGTATGCCAACGTATGTACTGCAGATCGTGATGCCTGCCATTTTTATCATGCTTTCAATTGATAGACTTAAAATCTCGCTTCTTGTTTTTGAAAAATTAAGTTTTAGGCTGAAGAGAATTATACATCTAAATCACTGACAAAAAATTTACATACAAGACATTAAGTAAATGGAACAGCCCTATACCGCCAATAAATAAGTCAATGATAGAAACATAAGCATTAGTCAACAACAAAATCTTGAAGAGAAATAGGAAATTAAAAAATATCTGAATGACACTAAGTCCAGAACTTAAAAATCTTTAACCACACTAACCTCTCCAAATGCTTCAACATCTTCAATAAACTGAGCCAGCAAATTCACAGAAAATCCTAGGTCATTCAGCCAAAATGGTTGAAGTTTCCGCAACGTCTGGGATGCATACGTACAGACCCAATGGGGCTGCCCACCATCAATGTGCCATCCCACAAGGATATCAACAGTGTCCTAGAAGAGAAAATTACCACATTGTAAACAATTGACTAGTCACCAATGTCAATTATCGTGATGACAGGTAAAACTTGAAGAGAAATAGCTCCAAGGACAAAGATTTTTTGCCAAAGCATATGAGAGTACTTCATCTCTAACAGATAATTTTCATAATTATAACATCAAAAATCCATAAACCCATATTTAAATGACAGAAAAGACTAGTAGAATCCATTTTTGAGTAAAAAAAAGTCATCTTAGGGACTGGGAAATATGGCATGTAACATAGGTGATTTATTTTCCACATGCAAGTTTGAAATTAAGCTAATGAAATACAACAAGATCAAAATAGCAATCATGTTCTTGCATCAGAAAGAATTTACTGCAGAAAAGTGCACTGAATACATAGGAATTCGCATATCAGGAAAAAAAGGTTTGCCCCAGGACAACTATTTTATAAAATCAGAGTATTCCAGGGTTTTCATGAGAACAATCACATTTTCAAGTAGGCAAGGATACATAGTAGGGATAGCTGTTGCAAGTTCTCAACTACTTTCAAACTTGTTATGATTTCATAGCTGTGGTGACCAGATTTCTAATTAGCTAAACTGGGCCAAATATTAAATTATCCTAGTGTTAATTAAAAAAGGGTGCGTCGATGACATGGTCATTTTGCTTAAATTATCCTGGAGCATAAGTAATTCTCAAATCATGTTTCTCTTATAATATCAAAAGCAAAAAAAACTTGTAATTCCTGAGCCCTATAAAGCTCCCTTTACTAAGCCTTAAGTGGTGAAACTTCCCAGATAGCTTACAAGGTTAAAGGAGAGATTATAAATGTATATATAATGTGTATATAAAAGTATGCACTACGTTACTAAGAATAAAAGAATCAAAACTTCAGACAAATAAAAGTAAAAAAACATTACAGGAAAAGTTTACCACATTTTAAAGTAAATGGTATATGTTCTTAACCCCACTTTGTGAAAGATTTTTTCATACAATGGATATGGAAAATTTGAAGACGAATACAAATTACATAATATTTTATTCCTTCTTTCTGGACACCATGACAAAAATCTCAAAATCATTAATTACAGCCCTACACAAACCGGAGCATAAAGTTATTTGAGCCTACCAGAAACATCGAGGTACAAATTTATGATCAAATTATAGCGAATATGGATTGGATATGTTTAACAAAGAGAAAATGTGAGAGAGATTAGCCCAAATTACCTCAGCAATGTACCCTGCCACAACAAAATCTAGGAAAATTAAGCAGAACTTTCCAAATTTCACCAGAAATAAAGTAAAGATCCTCAGGGAGTCATCAATTTTAGGAATTTTTTCTGGTTTTTGATGATGGGTGCCCACTGTGAATGATATCTGTACCTCCATTACAGAATAAAAGGCTGCATCATTTTTCCAATCTCTTATTCAACACACTTACCCTAAAGTGCTTAGTAAATGGCGCAGGACAAAGTTTAGCCAAGAAGAGCAAAACATCCACTGTTGCTATAAGCAGCTCTGGAAGCCAGGTATTTTCAAGCGCTGTCTGCAGCTGAGACATGAGATGCTAGAATGAAATGCCAAATATTTAGAAACATGTAGAAATAGCTATGAAAAACCAAATGGACATAATGTACACCATAATGGAGAGAAGCTTTATACGAAGTCTATTGAAATGTCAATAAAACAAATAAAAACTTGGTTGAATCAAGTCACATTTAACCATCAGAATGTTCGGGCTCCAAGTCTGCAGAATCAACCAGAAAGGAAGCCATATGAAGCATATAGATCAGATAAGTTGCCATAAAATGATGATGTCAAGGACTTTAAAATCAAATGAATCATCATGTCATTCAAAATTCTCATGAATTCCTCAAATTAAAAACAGACTAGGAGATTAGATAAAGGGACAATTTTCCAAAACTTTGACTTAAATTTTATGGAAGTTTTGAGGCATAAGAATGAAAAATTCTTCTTGGTGGTATTACTTGCTTGAATCAGGCAGTGACTTTTGTTTCATGTAAATCACAGCCAGTGGGAGCCATGGTAAAGGTGTATTGACATGAAATGACCCTTAAATTCTTTGAGTTAAGCTAGGGAAACTTTTAAAAAATAAAAAAGTAATACATATTAACAATTACAATCCCTCTATTTTTCTTTCCCAGGATCATAGAAAGCAAGTTTGGGCTCATATAAAAAATTAGATTAGATAATTCCTCTGCTTTTAAATGCCATTTAATAAAGTAACGATTTGGAGCTTAGAGCTTCATTAATCAATAACATGAGGCTCACAGACCAAGGAATATTAAGTGTAAAAGGCTTTACAGGATTCTGGACACACAGACAGCCAGTGATAAAATTTTGACTACAATGCACTAATTAGTCACTGAGCTACAATGTTTCCTTATTCACAGTCCTTTAAAAGCGGAATCTCTGGAGTGATCTTTAACATTGACTTTCAAGAAATTTGACTGCCTCCATCTGGGAATCTATGCCACATAGAGAGGACAAATTTTGTATGGCTCACTAACTTGATGATAGTCACAAGTGAAATTTTTTTAATGAAAAACTGAATAGGTGAGTGGCATTTAGAAATTTTTGTCAGTGTATTGACATGGCATGATCATAAATTCAAATTACCAAAAAGGTGTTTTTTCCAAAAGCAATTTCACCATTACTCCTATTGCTAAAAGAAAACTTTAGAGCAAAATTTCATACATTTTGCCTAAATTGCTAATTGATTCAACAATCTAAGAACTTGAAGTATACACAGGGTGAATATCATGAGCTTACCCCAGATAAGTCCTTCAGTTTTACCAGCGATCCATCTCCCTTATTCTCACCATCTCCACCGGAACGAGCATCAACTTTCAATGTTTCCAAAAGGGCAATCATTAGCAGGCGTCGCACTTCCTCCCCTCTCTCTGTGGAGTACTTGTTGAAGAGCCACTCAGAAAATCTAAAGTGCAATCAGACACAGCTATGTCAACAATAATTAAGGATATATTGGAGCAAATGTCAAGGCACAAAAAGATGCCCTACATGACTATGGACAGGTGATGCACTCCATAAATTTGGAGCTCTAGATTATAGAATAACTCTTTCTACTTTGGAGAGAGTTATTCTATTAGCTTCGAAATGTTACACATACATCAGATGAAACAAGGTACAGTAGAAGTTCAATAATACAAAGACTAAAAGAAGTGAGACTAAAAAATAGGCACTACTTTTTTTGCAGTTCGTACTTTCAAACCTTATTAATAAATTGCCAAAAAAATTAATTTTTGTTTCCCCTAATTATTACTGTCTTCGACAAGACAAGTGGAACACCATTTCATCAATTGGTTTCCACAGTTACATACTTTGAGGAGCTAAAATATAGATGATATGTAATGACATCATATTTAAATGTGAATATGGAACTTTTTATCCACTCAATGAAGTGCAAAAGAGAAGCTTTTGTCTCAAATGGGCATCGTGGAGATTATCCTGATGCCATTCCATACTATTTTCCAGGTATTTTCTTTTCCCACTCTGACATATAGCAGATTTTATGATGATAAATGGTATGACCTCGAGCTAAAAAAAATCTTTCTCAATCACAATGCAATCATGTATACTTGTCAACACAGGGTGTAGATGTTAGATGGATAGTCTGGGCTTGCCCAGAAGCTCATGAAATGGTAGGAGGAGGAGAGGGGAAGGGACTGAGGGTCTTGCCTGCAGCTGAGTTGGGGGCCCTTCCTTAGTATGACTCATGTAACATTAAAGAAACTAGGTTTTGTTAAGCGTATAATAGGAAAGTCCTTGGGTGGAAAAGTAAAATAGAGACACTACTTCGCTCTGGTTAGGCCACACCTCGCATACGCTGCAAGCATTTAGGACCCTGGTCATAAAGATTTAACCAAAAAAATTAATAAAATACAAAGGAAAGCAGCATGCTTCGTTAAAAACTGCTATGAGTGTACATATGGAGCCTCACGCTTTTAGAGGGATTAAGGTGGGAGCCCCTAGAGACTCAGAGGCTACATGCTAAGCTTAGGTTGCCTGAGAAATTCAGAACTCATGTTTTTCAGAGTGAAGAATATTATCATGACACCTCATGATTCCTTCTTTCTTTCATTTCTACCTCTGACAGAAGCGAAAAAATGAGAGAGATTCACTGCCGAACAGATAGGTACAAAAACTTGTTCTTTCTGCACACAATAAGTGACCACAATAAAAACTGAGCTCCACTACATGCACTCGTATAATACATGTCACCATTTAACCTCCCAAACACTTACATCTTAACACGGCTAGTGACCTAACATCCACTGCAACACACCCATGCGGCGGCTCGCAGGGCATCATGTAGATGTAGATGTAAGAGCCATAGCCAAAGGAGGGATAATGGGCAATGCTCTGAGGGTGGGATGAGTAATTTGGGAGTCAGATAAAAGAGGAAAAGCAGTAAAATATGGTAAAGAGGTTTTGGAAGAAGAGATCTCCCAGGATGAGATACAAGGTGGGATACATAAGGGCGGAAGAAGGCTCTTGGCTGTTGTTTCATTCTCTCCATTACTACATGTTCATGCATGGTGAACATATCTTTTAGGATCACAACTTTTTAAGAGCTAGTGGCTATGACAGTGAGGCATTTTATGTGCATTTTTTTGTTCAATTTCCTCTCTTTGGACAGTTTCCCCTCAGCAGACTATTTACCCTCTGGACTTAGCCGAAGGACTTGCCCAAGCCACACAAGAGATGAGCACTCTGGCATTGTCATGCTAACGACACTTATCAAGCAAACGACAACAAAAAATTCCAACAACCTCTGATACTCAGCGTCTCGTGCCAGCAACTTCTGCCTGAAACTTTTTGACCTGCAACCTCAGGCCACAACCAAAGACCGTAACCATGCCATCACCAGGTCCTCCCTCACTTAAATAGCAGTCGGCACAAGATGACTACGGGGGCATCCTAATGCGGCTTATAATGGCACAAAGGCAAAATCCTGCAGTCCGCAGTTGAAGACTAAAAACAGTTCCCTAAGCTTCAATTGAAATCCTACACTGCATATATGTACCTCACGCTTTGACCAGAATTGGTCCGAATTGACCCTCTATGGGTCCGGTGATCCCTGACTCGAGGACGTACTTCGGCAGACCGTACGACGCCAACCCATAAAGTGAGTCAGAGACACACCTAATCCCAAATATTTGGGTAACGGGCTCTCTCGGTTCGCAAAGAAGTGCGGTAGGTTTTTGCAAAAGCAAAACTGACGGCTACTCGTCTCTGTTGTTTGGGTAACCAAACTAATAAGAGTACTTCGGGGAGGCGGAGGCCCAATTGAGGTCCTTTTGACCTCAATCCGCCTCATTGGTGTCGGCCTCGAAGGGGTTGCGGTTCCGCTATCCTTCCCTTCCCATCCCTTCCTTCCACCTCTTCCAAGTCCCTGGGTATAAGCGAGACCTTGCAAACTGGGGACGGAAGTTGTAATCCTGCAGCGAGCTCCGAAATGCCTGCATATATGTACTAGGACCCAATTATTTGACCACAATTGGTCCGTATTGACCATCCATTGGTCCGGAGGATCCCTAGCAGATGAAGTACTCCGGCAGACCGCACGACGCTGACCGTTAAAGGGAGTCAGGGGATACCCAATCCCAATTTTTTGGGCAATGGGCTCCTCCAGTTCTCAGAAGACATGCGGCAAGTTTTGTGTAAGCAAGACTAACGGCGACTCGTCTAACGTTGTTAGGGGAACCCAACAGATACGAGGACTGGGGAGAGGCGGAGGCCCATGGAGGGAGGGAGACGCATCATTTTGACGTCAATCCGCCTCCTGGTGTCGGCCTCCCAGTGGTTTTGCTTCGCTAACCTTCCCTTCCCTTTCCCTTTTCCCACTACCCCCCATGCTCGGCAATAAGCAAACGCTTCAGGCAGAGAGGGAGGTTTTTAGCCCGCGAGGTGACCCGAACCACCTGCATATATGTACTCATCCCACTACCTTAATCTCCTACAAGGCTACCAATAACCTTTATTCCAGACACCCCATTGCCAAATTCCATTCTTTGACCTTGCCGAAACCTCCCCTTGAAGGCAGCCAATCGCCTCTATTCCATAGCTCACCCATTCCACCTTCCAACTTGCAGAAAATCTCCCCTCCAATGGCATACCTTACTGCTCCATCTGTTTTACTTAGGATCACCATGGAGTGCACATCGCTCAGCTGTTTGCCTGTCATTTTGGCTCTTTGTTAAAATTGGAGATTTTGATGAGCTTTCGAAGTCAGAGCACAGGTTGACCTTTGCAATATTTCGTTTGTAATTCATAAGCTGAATATTAGAAGATGTCAAAAATGACTGGGTGATTCAGGGGCATATGAGAGAAGTATGAACTATCTTACATGAAGTTCACTCATTGATGCATCATCGCTATCAATACTGATTAGTAAAACATCTGCATCTACAAGATGAGTTTTGTAGATGCATTTCTTTGCCATGGTTGATAAAACCACACTCCATTTTTCCAATGGGATCGGGCCTAAGGTTTTTGATTTCAAAAAATTACGTACTCAGTCCATCCATCTCAGAGTGAAACCTACCATGTGTATTTTCAAGAAGATATTTGATAAGTACTTTTATTTCCCAGTTAAATTAGCAAAAAAATCTTGCATGGACGTCACTAGATAGTATTATGGTAATAGACATATGATACGTCACTCACCAATACCCTCATTACTAAAGAAAATGAGAAATCTGCATTTGATCAACATAATACTATCTATATAGTGTGATGTTATAGGACTACTGTGGATATTTCTCATTTTCAAGCGTTATAAAAGGGTAACAGATCTTACCTTTTGAAATCACTGTCAAGAGCATATCCAAGTCTACCTAAGCAGCGAGCAGCCTGAAGTCTTGCATCAGAGCCAGGGCCTCGACGTAAGACTTCAATGAGTGAATCAGCAATAAGATCCACTGAGCGACGTATATACCGACCATTTTCTGAATTTTGAAATGCCTCCTGCAAAAATATAATATGATACAACAATCAGTACTTGTGAATATTTTGAGTAAAACAATAACCAAAATTACAAATATGTTGTGACATAAGTTTAAACATTTTATGGGCCAAGGGGCTATAGCAGCAATAAATTAAATTTCTAAATACACCAATCTCACTCAGCAAAAAAAACCATTAGCTGATAGCTAACATACATGGTAAACTGGTGGCTTCAGGAATGACAATATGGAAATTAACTCAATGACAAAAAGGAACACAGGAGTTCCTTCACATTGATGAACATACTTCTTATTTCTTTTAAGTATTATACCAGCTAATAAACTTAATGGTTGAAGGCATAACTTAGTGGAAGGTTACCGCAGATGTGACGAAAAAGAAAAATCTCTTAGTAAATTCCACACTTAAAACTTTTATTACCAACCTAGGTTTCCATTACCTTTGAAAGGCAATCGAAACCTAGGTCAGTAATAAAATTTTAAGTGTGGAATTTACTAAAATAAAAGTTTTAAGTGTGGAATTTACTACGAGATTTTTCTTTTTCGTCATTATGCCAGCTGGTTGGAAGGTTGTTGGACAATACTTATCCTAATTTTTATTATATCATAACTACCCTGAATACAGCACATTTGGCCAATTTATACCTGGTGAATAACATAAACAACGGAGGAACATAAACACTCATGCCCTGAGTGGCAGTTATTCCACTCAGGTGGGATTTGAACCCATGACCCTTCAGTTAGCAGGTGGGGACTTTACCCCGTCACCACCAGGGCGGGCGAATGTCCTAATATATGGCATATCTCATTTTCCCTCCCATAAGGGATCAGCCATAACATCCCTCTTAAAATCCTCACATTGACTCCCTCTTCTTATTTTGCTTAGAATTCCTTTCCTTCCTCTTCCATGCTTCCCCAGTGTCCTCTCCTCTTATCACTCTTCAAAATTCCCTCTCATTTCAAAACATGCCATTCAGCCTGTTCTGCCACATCGGAACCTCTGCCACTAACTTCCTTTCCTCTACAACCATATCCGATACCTCCTCATTTGTCCTTCTCATCACCCAGCTCACCCATTCCATCCATCTCCACACACACATCTCAAACACCTCGAGTCTACGTACATTCTCCCTTCACACACCAAGTCTCTAATCAATGCAGCGTCACACTCCAAATTAGACTTTTCACCAGCCTTTTCCTTAAAACTCTCCTCAGGCTTCCTCTTATTGATTCCCTCCATTTTGAAAATGCTTCTTTAGCCACATCAATTCTACGTCTCTGGTCTCCATGACTAAGCCCATTCTCCAACAAAATACTTCCCATGTACGTAAACTGCTGGACTGACTCTATTTTGTGCCCTAGCACCCTTCTATTTAGCCTTGGCTTCTTCCTTCTAGAGAAACTCATCACTTTCATCTACTTACAATTTTTCTTCATCCCATGCCTCTTGCGCTGCACCTCCAACACATTCATCATTGACGGTAACCCCATCACTGACTGACAAACCAATGCTTGGTCATCTGAAAATCTCACTAACTATATCAGACCCCCTACTACCTTTCCTATGACCTTCATTTTGTCAGATCCCTACAGAGGAACATAGGAGTTCCTTCGAGAGAAGGAACAGTTCGAGAAGGAGCAGGAACGGTTCCACACAGTCGAAATTGAGAAAAGAGGGAGTGACCCCTTGTTCGGTCGAACACAGGGCTGATGGGACGAACCCAGGGACATGACAATATCCCCCATGCCTCCCTTACCATTTCATCTGAATACATGTTAACCCGTCAGGGGGCACGTAAAATTTTGTTACACGATTGGCCGTGCAGGCCACACTAGTGGCCCAAATTCAATTTTTTTCATTGCCTAAAATTTTTTGTAAAATGTTTTTACAAACAATATATTAAGACTAATATCTATCGCTTATTTAGGTTTTTTTCACTATGGAACATATTTATAGCCATTAGTGGGACAAAACCCTAAGTCATCGAAAAATCATGAAATATTTTGAGCATCAAACATCCTTTGTGACAAAATTCATATAAAATATCCAAAAATTTTAATATAACATTATAATATAATAATGTATAAGAACTATATAAATAATATGTTATGTAATAATGCCTACAGAAAAATGTTATACAGTCGCGTGGGCCAAACTTGTGGTCCAGTCACGCTGGGCATTTTGTGGTTTCCTTTCGGATGCTATTTAATACTAACCCTGCAACAACTAGTTATAAACGACCGTGTGAGACTTTAGGGGACATAATAGTGTGCAGCAAATGAAACTTACAAGTATACTATGCCATCCTATGAGAAATGGCACACGGCACGGCAAATGGGAAACGGCACACAGTGGGCCACCCCTGTGGCCCACGTGCCTACTGAAGGGTTAAAAAGCAGCGGCAATAGTTGCACCCCAGCTGCACTCTCTGTCCTTTCATAGCCCATACCAATCCTCCACCTACTACCCTAACCTGCGACGTCTGGTTAACACAAGGATTTCAGAAGAGACATCTGTCCCTCCAATCTATACCTAATTTCTTCAACACTTCCATTAACCATCCTTACCCATATTACCTTCACAAAATCAACAAAACAAGCAAAATCATCCAGTTCATATTCTAGGTTTCTTTCTACTAGTGTTCTCATCACTCCTAAGGAATCCCATCCCTCTCCTAACTGGTCATCACCCTGGAGTTAATTAGCCCTGCTCCTATTCATAATTCTAAGGATTACTTTGAGTGTATGGGATATTAAGCTTAACCCTCTTAGTGCTGACCCCTGCCAGCGGTTGTAGTGAGAAATGCGGAGGGTAACTAGAATGAAATGTATTACTCTTGGAAAATAAATATTATAAAGTTATTGTTTGAAATATCCACATGCAGTTTTTCTTATTGCGTATGCATTGAATTAGGTAATAATAAAAAAATGCTTATACTTCGTACAAAACATAACTGTAATTATATTTGTGTGCAAAAGTTAATCAATATTTTGCCCCAAGTTCAACAATATTTTGCCTCACTCAAAGTGATATATCGGCCCGCCGCACTAAAAGGGTTAATGTCCTACAGTCCAAACAAGTTTTTGTCTTGCTCCTATTCAATATCAGAATTAGTGTTGCCTACAAGAAGTCCTCAAGCAAGACTCCGTGCTCATAAATCCCACAGATTAGTCCAAAAATTTTTTCTCTTCAGTTCTGATCCATACTCTTTAGAAACTCTGTAAGTATGTTATCTATTCCCACAGCCTCATTCCCTTTCATATCTTATAGTGATCTTTCAATTTCACTATCAAAGATACCTGGTCCAATGCCATTTCTGCCAATGTCATCTACCCTTTATATATCCATCCTACTGGGCCTTATTTCTGTCCCATAAAGCTCTCCCATGTATTCCTTCCACCTCTTCTGGATCTATTTTGGCCTAATGATGAACTTTCCTGTCTTGTCTGTTATTACTGCAATTTTCCTGCCCTTACTACCGTCCCACAATTGCTTTACTTTCCTAATACTGACCTTCCCTCTTTAAGAATTTTTTCTAAGAAATCCATCTGTTCTCCCCATGCTTCTCTAGCTTCATTTGTTTCTCTTTGTAGCATGTTGAGTTCCTAGTATATTCTCTGGCTCAGCTCTAAGGTTACGCTCTTCCCTTTCCTTCTCTCCTGTATCTCAATAATCATTCCCTCCATGACCCAAGGTTTTCTAATTTTAGTTGCACTAACTACACCTACTGTTGCAGATGTCACCTACACAATTCCTTTTATCAAAACTTTCCCAATCATCTTCAACTGATATCACTTCACTATCTGCACCCATGAATGTATCAACCTACTATTTGTAATGATATTTCTCCATCATTTGCCCTGTCAATGCCTCTGTATTCCACTTTCATACCCTCCTACCCCTTCTCATCTTCAGGAATTTTAAGCAACATTTCATCGCTAATAAGTTGTCATCTGTGTATCAGCTCCAGGATATGCATGCGAGTTTTTAGCACTACTCCTGAATCTGTAACTACATTATGTGTATAATGTATCTGGAACTAATTGGAGTCTCACAGCTTCTTCCATGTGTGCCTGCATTGAGGGTGATGCCTGAACCATGAATTAATGATTATTAGATTATTTCTCCAGCAAAATTCCACAGCTTTCTCATCAGTCATTTCTCCTTCCAAGCCCACCACTGCCAACTTTCCTCCAATCTCTTCCTTCACACACTACTGCGCTCCAATCATCCATTACTACCAACTGCTTACTCCCATGTATCCTACTTTTGACTTCCTCCACCTGATCATATACCCCCTCTACCTCTTCATCTTAATGATTCAAGGTAGGCATATAGACTTGGATCATCACTAAGTTTGCTGGATCTGCCTTTAGCTCAATGACAATAATCCAACCCCTCACCTGTTCAGTATAGACTACTATTCAACAAAGGTCCCTGTTCATTAAAGCAACCTCATGCTGGCTTTAATCCCCTTTGCTATATACATACCACTCAATAGTCATCAGTCCAATAGCCTTCAATATCTTTCCATCCTACTTTGCTTAGACCCATGATGTTTGACCCACCTTCCCCATTTCTTTTTTATTTTCTCTAACTTGCCTGTCCTTGGCATAGTCCAAACATTCTACATGCCTATTCTGATTGTTGCATTCCTCTTCTGCATCTTCTTTTCCTCTGATTCCGCATCTGCAACTACTTCAGAGCAAGGATTTTGTGTGATGATGACTACAGTCTCATTTCCCCATCTGCTGATGGACACGATAAAGGTCCACTGGGCGTAGTCCTGTAGTTGCCAGGATTCATTGCCAAAATACTGTACATGATTTCAAGGTTTGCTCCCAGGTATCCTATCAATTATTTCCTCCAACTGATCATATCCTTTTAATGATTGGAGGTAGGCATATAGACCTGGATTGTAACCAAGTTTTTTGGATCTGCCTTTAGCTCAATGATTATTTAATTTGAGTAAGTACTCCATGGCCTTCTCGATAGTGTTTTTTTTACGTGACACCATTGCGTGAGAGGCCACCCCTCTAGGATGGGATGCCTTCTGCAGCTGCTTCACTACGGAACAGATGCTCCACAGACTACATTTGTCTGTCTCCCAACCATCAACCTATCTGGAATAGATTGCCCCACTAACTCAGACATGAGTCATCTGAGCACACAAACCCTTCCAGCACAACATGGGGGTAGTCCTTGGGAAGAGCATTGAATATACGAAGTATTAACTATTTTTCTTCCATAATTTCTCCCAACATGAAATTTATCACACAAGCTTGCTCTCATATTTTTCCTTCTGATTTTCTCCACTAATCCTTAGATTATTGGTATGCATGAGCACATATTAAATTTCAATACTAATTCTGGCCGACATATGGTGACTGGTGTATCAGAATGAGAGCAGCAGAATAAGAAATTTTTTAGCTTATTCAAGACTTTCTCCAGTAGGAGCAAAATATTCCTTAACTGAATATTCTGTATCCTCTTATTTACAGGAAAAAGGGTTTTTTAAAAATGTGCACCTCTCAGGAGTAGCCAAAACACTGCCACATTTAGAACATCTGCAGCAATACATCTAAGAGATTGGGATCCATCAGGTAAAAAGTTGAGAGGATTAAAGATGAAGAAGTTAATTATAGATAAAAGACACCAACCAGCCGAAGGATGGAGAAGAAGATAATGGAGAGAAACAACAATCAACTCCACAAAACTGAATCTATGAATCCTAAATTACATTTTCTCACATGCTTTCTTTTCTTAGCCAGTTCTTAAACTCTTATGTGGAAGCTCATGGAGAAGTGCATGGATGTAGAACAAAAAACATTGTAGGGAGTCTCTGTTCTCCGAGAAGAATGAGTTTAAAAAATTTGACTGTAAATAGTAATGTAGCGATGAATCTTGATATCATATAAACATGCACGTCTAACATCATATCTGATTAAATGACGCTAACAAAATACAGATCTACACCCGAGCTCATTCAATTCTCGATAGAATGGAGAATAAGAATACTAAACAGAACCAGAACATTGACCTCTTCCACAAGTACATATTAAGTCCATTGACTCCATTATTAGGTTTCTGCTAAGAGCCTTTAAAGTGATCAGACTCTTGAGGAAGGATGACATTTGAATTCTACTTCTTTCATCAATTATGGTGGTGATAAAATTTCACGTTCATTATAGATTACATCTCTAGATCAACATCATTCAAACGGATCTGAGGATGTGCCCCACAATAAACATGAAATGCCAATACCACACTGATAAACGAACACACTATAACCTAGATGTCCTCCTCCCTTAACCATCAACATAAGATTTTTGCACTATGTCTGGTACACAGAAAATGTCTCATCACCCAAAATGAAATCCAATGTTACTTTCTACAACAAAAAGCATGTGGATCAATGTCTCCTCCAAGTTAAGGTAAACTACAATGGTTGAAACATTAAAATAAGTCACATTACATGGAGCAATATTATACACCACTCAAGATAATTAACCAATATTGTCATCAACCAAACGTGAATATTCGTTAAGCCAGGGATATTTTCCCATTAAGATCGTCCAAGTCATAGGTTAAATAAAAAACTACAATTCTCAATGCATCTTTTTCTTTCAATCATGAACAACTTACCTGCAGCTGTTTAGTAATAGATATGCATTTTTCTGGGTCATCTTCCCTATTTAGCCTGCGGATAAGTTTGGAGATTCTAGCATCCTCGGGAAGCGTAAAGTAGCAATCTGAAGAGTGGGATGATATAATTCATCATAAAAAATTGCAAGGCTTCATTAAAAAAATTATAAATTATCAACCCATATAATTTAAGCATGCACACCCAATTTCGTTACTGAAGTGTAAACCGACAATTTTATCAACAAATACAGAAAATTTTGAGAGAATAAAAGATTCAGGATAGTTTTCTCAGCCAATAACAGGAACCCTATTCCTCGGTGTAACAATTCATTTTGTAATAAATCATGTTACCTGATCTGCCTTTATTTCCTTCCATTTCATTGACATTTTTTGACAAATTCGATGATCCAGAAGACAAGACGTCACTTGAGCTGCTCTTACTCAACGATTCTTGAAATTTACCACGAGGTATGAAACCACCCACTCCTCCTGAATCAGTCTCTCTTTCCATTGCCTTCCGAGACATTCCTCCTGCACCGCGGCCCCTAACATTTGCAGAGGATCCACTGATGCCATTTCCTCCGCCCCCTCGCCTCTCAGCCACACTAGCTCCTCTTGCCATTCTAAAGTCATCTCGTGATCTACCCCTAGACCGGCCAAGGGGTTTACTCTCCCTCTGACACACCACAATCGTAGGAAAAGCTGATGAGTTGGTGTGACTAGAGCTTCTAATAAAACTAGAACTATCTGATGACCTTTTCTTCTCTTCCGAATAGAAAACTTTAGATTTGAATTCCGATTCGTTGCCTACTCCCTCTTTTGCCGCCGCGTCTTCAGAGTCTCTGTAGCTCTTAGAAGGCTTCAGCTTATTTCCACAGCTATTAGTTTGCATTACCTTTCGTCCTTTACATTACGTAGGGTGTATAACTACTTATAAATGCACAATTTCAAGTGCAACGTAGCTGACTTACATAAAATAAACAATTACGCCTCTATTAAGATCGTGAAATCTTCTATCTTCTCTCAATGATTAATTTCTCCTGCTATGCATAGAGGCGCTTTCACGTACGAACATTTGAGAATCGCCGCCGCATTTGCCGTGTTCCTCAAAGGCGCTGATTACAAACGACTTCTTAATGGAGCTCTAAATTAAATTTGCAAAATTTGTATTGCATCTCCCTTAACAGTCAATAATAGCGCAACTTACCCATACTTATCATAAAAGTATATTCCAGATATAATTTATATTAATGTTTAGATGACTAAATCTTTTTGAATAAATATATATATGAGATTACCATGGAAGGTTAACCTCCGCCGTACACCTGTCATAGAATTGTTAAACTATAATATGATCCCGGAAATTTATACTTAACTTTAGCAAAAACAATTTCTAATCCATTTTGATAGCATGCGAAAAAATATAAATTGAAAGAAAAACAGCGTTTGCGGC
Source organism: Ceriagrion tenellum (assembly GCA_963169105.1). Lineage (NCBI taxonomy): Eukaryota > Metazoa > Arthropoda > Insecta > Odonata > Coenagrionidae > Ceriagrion > Ceriagrion tenellum. Next base: position 69,272,769 of record OY720642.1, on the reverse strand, counting down.
AATGGTTAACCCCTCGACACGTATACTTAGTGCGTGAAACGAAATGAGAGATTTTTAGGAACGCTTTTCCAATGATGCTTGTGCACAAGAACCTTGTGCATTTAACAAAACTCTTCTTGAAAAAATATCATCAGGCCAATTATATATGAAATACTGTTATGTGATACACATTGACTTATTTTGTGATTCAATTAAAAATCTCGAAAATCTTTTCAAAAAAATTAAGGAAATAAAGGACTAGGTAAGAAATGTGGACTAAAGGGTCTCAGTTCTTGGGTTCAGTTTTCTATCGGCAGAAAATCTAAAAGTAGTTATTTTCCTTCAATAATAATACTGCCTCATTTGGTAGGAACTGGAGATAGATTTATTTCATAGTGTATAGCACTAAAATGGACAATGATAAAAATAAATGTATCAGATGTGACAGCATTTATGTTTTCAATTTAGTGTATTACTATACAAGTAGCGAAGAAAAGTCCGTCAACTATAGCGAGGAGACGAAGCAAATGAAATAGCTATGGATGGTCAATCCTTTCCTTGTACCACAACCTTGACGCGGTAGTAAGGCTTGCTTATTCCAATAATCCATACTCCGGTGGAAACAATAAAGTTTGCCATTGGTAGACCTACCTATCGGTCGAAGGGTAGGACACGAAATGGAGTTTACGATAGGGTGTTACCTCGAATATATCGTTGGAATGATAACGATAATCCCACCCGAATGACTCTAGAAGAGATCATGGAAGTGGTTCTAAGGTTATTAGATCCTATGAACAGCTTCGGAACTCGGTCTGCTGGTGCGGCTGTCATGTACGGCAGTGATGGAGGATGGATTATCGCGATTTTCATCACGCGAATACCTTGTGCAGCTATTACGACGATGGAGAGGACTTTACTGTGGAGTGTGGGCAGCATAGTACGGTACTGAAACTTGATGTGAGAAAAAATGACGCGAAAAGGCTGCAGGAGTAAGCGATATGTGTGAGTAAAAAGTAGGCAGTGCGTCAGCTGGAGAGGATGACGAACGTGGACGCGCTTGGTACGATTGGTGAGGAGAGGGAACTTAGGCGGGTGTAGTCAAAAGGTAGGACCAAGTGACGAGGGGATACTAAAGGCTGAGTCTGAACGAGGACTTTAAGCAAGCGTAGATAGGGAAGAAACAGAATTGGTATGGTGAACGGGATGAAGACAGGAGGAACGCATGCTAAGATGAAGACAGAAATCGTGTTAGCAGTTAGGGGCTTGTACCTTTAAAAAAAGTCTTGAGGATATTTACTCCTATTTGAATTTTCCGATATTGCTAGCTCATCCTTTTAATAATAATACCATGCATGACCGAAACCTTTGTGTGTAGGCAGTCTGCCAAGGCAACTGGTCGAATCAATACCTGAACGCCGCAGCGTCTGACGACGTGCCGTGAGCATATTTTGTTTGCGGCAGATGGAAAACGTTCCAATATTAATACATCCTTGCACAGGCGTTTTTGTTCATTTTCATTCCGATAGTTTATACTTTCGTACTCATTTTTAAGGTTTGCGTCATTAATAACAATGATAGTAAAAATGTTTGCCCTCATAAGTTCCGTAAAGGTCTTCGTGTTTTTCCGTGCACGGAAAATTGGTTGACTACTCAAATAGGTGCAGATGTAAGCATTTACGTTTACACTAGGTGTTTTAGGGGAATCTTACGCATGGTACTATACCTCCTCCACCCCTATACCTTGCCTGCCATTATCCGTGGCAAGTAAAAAAATGTAATAGCGGATGACAATATGTTTGTAGAAAACACTTTGCACTGCCGGCATGATTTCTGAGTTCACTCCTACGAGGCATGAAGGAGCTCGTTATTTTTTCGTATTTTAATCAAAAATTGCCTCAGTATACATTTTTGAGGGGATATATTTCCTAACAAAATACATACATCCAACTCTGAGAGTGACTGCTAATCGCATTTTTCGTATTCCTGAACCAATTTTGCTCAGTATGGTGTCGAATTTATAAATTCGACACCAATTATAATATTACGCCATAACTTAAAAATGCGTGCAAATTATTTTAACCAAACTCGAAAAAATTACACAGCGTTATAGATATTTCCCTTTATTATTTGTTGAAGTTAACTGTCAATAACTTAAAAGTACAACTTAATGTGTCTTCATTATTTTTTGTTAAGCTTACTCGAGGAAAAAATCAAGAGGATATTTGTCGTTGTTTCGCAAAAACGTAATTGTTTCAAATTTTTGAAATTATGCACTAAGCTCTGGTATATATGGCCTAAAACCACAATTAATTAAGAGCCATATGGACGGGATAAGGAAAAGGGATCAGATGAGAGATCTTGGGTGCGCGCTAAGCGCTACAAAATCGGCCACACCTTGATTATGTTTTACGCCATTGATTTTAGTTTTCTTTTCTCATGGGTATAATAAGAACTCTGTTTCATACTTCCTTCAAAGAATATGGGAAAGAACAAAGTAGCCACAGTTCCTCTAAATTGCTCTGGATAGCTGCGCTGAAGTTCGCCCATACACTCTGGCGAAGAAGAAAATCTTGAAACTGTATTAAACTGTATTAAATGCGCAGCTAATTAACTGAGATTTTAGGAAACGATGGTAATTACAAAGGACAATGGATCTATGACAAGAACATAATTTTTATGATACCTCGAAAGCCATAAAAACTGACCATTAGAGGTTTATGCGAAACCTGTCCTTTCCTTCAATTTTTTCAGAGTTGTTAATGGATGAGGAATTAATTCAATCATTTTTGAGTCGCAAACACCAGCATAAACCCATGTTCTATAAAAATTCATTGGATGCTCTAATCTTGATTATTAAATAGCGTTAATTAAAGACTTACTGAACTATCCACCAGAAAAGAATACTCGTCAAATACCAGCCACATTTTCGTGTTTTCTGTATCCACATCTAAAGAAGAACCCATATAACGATGCCGTTTTATGTGGACTTATAGTATTTTCCAGACTTGTTCTAACTCAAGAATTACTTTTTAATATTTGACCATCAAGCAATCCCACATTTGCATATATGTACCTACTTCGTAACAATATACCACAATCCACAAGGGACAAAGATTATTGTGGCCACTCTCGGAATACTCTGTTTTATGTTGGAACGGAAATAGCCTCTACGGACGCAGAAACGCTTCTCGGGATTCTATCCGGGTTGGAGAGCCCATGACCAACGTTTCGGCCGCATCGCTACGTTTCATCTCATTACCCTGAGGACTGCTGTAGTGTAGCGGCGGAAACGTTGGTTATGGACCTTCCAACCAGGATGGGATCCCGAGAAGCATTTCCGCATTCTATTCACCGGGAAAGCCAGAAATATTTTAACATCTACGGGCATTTGCTTCGGCCAAAATAATTTTAATTATTTCATTGACAATTAGAGTTCGCTTTCAGTGGCCATATATGGTTATATATGGTCATATAACTATAGTTACTTTCCATTACATTTACCCTTCATGAAGTCACTGTACTAAGTCCCTATTTGGTACAAGGGATGTGTAATATCCATTAAACCGACCATTACCCATGGTCTGTTTTTTTATCAATAAATGTGTGGAATTCACTAATAATTTTACTTCTTAACCATGTTTGAAGCAAGTAATTCCCACTAAGTGACGCCTGAGACCTTCTTAAACCTTCCTTCTTTGGGGTAATAAGTTTTACTACCATGCCATGTAACACCACCACGGAAGAAGACACCACGTTCTTTAAAAGGCTTCATACTATATCCTTTTCTTAACGCCTTTACCACAGAATCTTGTAATTAGTTCACAGCGTAGCAGAGTTTATGTTAAAGTCGGCTGGAATGGCTAAAAGTATAATTGAATATTTAAACCAAATTGGCTAAAAACATGAATAAAAAAGAAGTATTCAGGAATTACTTCAGAGGCTTTGTATCGACATCTACATACCACGCTGTGGTATGTAGATGTCGATATTTGGAGCTACTCGGTTTTTATTTGGGTCGCTAATTGTGCGCGGAAAGAACGAGTTTTTGTACCTGTCTGTTGGCGATTTATATCTCTTACTTTATCGCTTCTGTCAGACCTAAAGATGTGGTGAGGCGTCATGATAATATTCTCTGTGACGCTCTGAAACACACCAGTACTAAATTTCTCAAGCAACCTAAGCCTATCGTGTAGCCTCCGAGTCTCTAGAACGCCGTGTTAAATTTTAAGTGGAGTTCCGATCCCACTTGGGAGCTATGCGGGGTAGGGTGGATCGATTTTCGATTATTTAATTTTGTGGTGTTATTTCACTACAATAAAATTTTAAAATAATTAAAATATAACATTTTATGTAGCTCCGAATGCAGTGCTGGAGATGAGTGCGGGTTCTTTGAGCGGCGATTATTTTTAACTTGCTGATTATTATTGCCGGGAGCCATTTTTACACGGAAAATTTATATTTTCAAATATAAAATACAGAAAGGTTAGAATTGTATTTCCCATCCGGTGAAACATTTTTTCCCGACCATTGACCAGTTTTATCGCACTATGTTCCTGGAATTCGCTTGCTTTTTGGCAAATTTCAAGTATTCAATCGCGTGCCGGCCGGGCATATTTGGCATGATTAAAGTATACTCCAAGTTGTTAAAATTCCTTTCAGTTGGAAGTTTGAAAAAAGTGAATTTTGATTCACCCGAAAGTAGAGAGCACTTCAAGTGTTTTATTCCATCCGTCGAATGGGACGTTTAACTGCTGCCTCTTTGGCGACCCCCGCGCATCCTTATTCCGATGCATGCATTCTCTCTACCCTTCCTCTGTTTTCCAAACAATATTTCCCCTACCATCTTGATCATCTTCTATAAATGGTGGACAACCTCACCTTTTGGTTATCTCCAACAAACAATGAGAACTTGTCTCCGGTATTGGCTCACATTTAATTTTGGCATAAAAGTATGGCTTCATGTCTGTTGCACTATTACACCCAAAACATTCTTTGCCTTTTGTCCCCCATTCTCAACTTTCGCAAAGCTCTTGAAATGTATTTTGGCAGTATAGGTTATCTCATTAAAAAAATTACAGCAATATATGGGGGTCCATTTTAGATTTTATTTCCATTAAATCACTTCATACACCACTAAACATTTCATTCATGGGTAGGAACTAACATTGGATAAAATTATGCATAATTTCATCTGATATATCATCATCATCATTTTAGGCAATAGGAGGTTTCCCTTATTAACGGAGATATCAATTCCCGCGAAGCGCTGGGTGTATTACGCATTATTATAATAAATATCGGGCTATAGCAATCTCGCCACCGCCGTTTATAGATATCACCTACTTCTATCATCCTCCCAAACTGCCCTCCACCCCCACCGCCATTTGCCTTCCTCCTCCCCTTCTAGTTATGAATACTTAAAAATTACTTTTACAAATCATTAAAGCCAATCAAAGCTTAATTCAAGGAATACAGATCGAAGTACGTAGTATTCGGTGCAACACATGGGCATATTACAAAACAGATTCAGGGCAGAAAATTACGAAATATAAGCCGGTTTTGTTCAATTTAGCAATCAAGAAGAGATAACCATTGCACTAATTTTGATCAGTAAAACATTTTCAGTTGTTTTCATGGGGAAATTAAATATGTTTATATAACCGCCTCATCTAATGGCCGAAAATTCCAATAATAATCGTGTGTCTTTTCTTCTTTTTTGTGCTCTACTTATTACCGCCAAACACTTTGGATTTTATTTTATCAATATCGCCACTGGTAATGCATCTCTGGATATTTATGTTGAATAAAAATTTTAATTCAAGACGGAAACGCGTGCCGAATCACTCGATCTCATCGCGGACCACACAGCTTCGAAAGATGTGACTATCACGTGCTATCACCTTCAAAATAGCCACGAATAAAGACTGACATCAGAAATTCCTAAATAATTCTTGAAGATGATTATAGTCTCCACAGTGAAAAAATAATGAATAAGTTACAGTGATGAATCCTACGAAAGATGATAATAAAAAAGGAATTGTGACCATCTCCTTATAGATTGCGGTATTTGCTCAATTTCAAAAGTAATACATATTTTTTGGTATTGATCCAAACGATTTCCAGATTATCTCATCTCCCATTTAAGTAAGTCATGCTCTTTTATGAAGAACGTGCAGAAACCAATTTTAAATGCTTGGAATATTGAAAATCACTATATGACTGGTGAAAAGTAGTGTTTGATTTCCCACCGAAAAATCGCTATTCGTGCGCACAAGGCGCAATGGTTATTCATTTGTTTTCCAATGTTTTCAAAATTCATGATGGCAAGCTTTACTAGCAACGAGGAGTATGGTGCTGGTACTCGTCAGAAACCTTGTCGATCTTGTGTGGACTTCAAAACTTGGTCTAAGCAGCAGAAAGAAGCCATGCACACGAACCCTGGAGGAAGTGTGAAAGTAAGTGATAAATTATCCATGTATTATCTTTGGTTGTTTTAGGTTGCGTCATCGGAGATTTTGTCTTACCCTGCGGTTATAAGTCTTATCTTCCTGTGTGGTTTAGAAGTTATCTGTATTTTAAAGTACATTTATTGTTCTCTTAAATCAGGCACTACCAAATAAAGCGGACAGGAAAGATCATGGATGCCCGTTGGATAAAGACGAACTTGGTGTGTATGATCATCTCCGCCATATACAATAATAATCTTATGATAATTATTACGTGTATTCGATCGCCAGGTGTTGAAGCTTATTTGCCTTTCCATGCTCCTATTTGCATCATTCTTCATCATCTGCTAAAATTCTTTGTAATAGTTTTGCCGTGTGTAATTTTTTTGTATAAAAAACTATTTAGCATTTTGGTGAATACCTCATATGCTATTAGAAGTACCGGCCAGCCAATTTGAACACTTATTTGAGTTTTCCCTTAAGTCTTCATGATAGCATTTTACTCGGACTCTTTTAATGTGATGTTTTGGGAAAGCAATGGGTGCCATGTATGCCACTTGCATTAATCTAATTAATGGGTCTCTTTCTTATCATTTACTTATTTTGCTGTGAATGTATGGTCAACACAATATCATACCGCTGTGCATCCTCTTTAGTTGTCCATAATAGCTTGAATTGGGTCTTGCGCCTCTATTCAATCGTAGTCTTCCCATGGTGGGGGTTTCCTAATGCCTTGATAATTTGTGTATTTGTTTTAAATCTTTGCAATGGATGAGCATCAAAACTTCTAGCATCCACCCTTAAGGTGGGATCGTCTCCATTAATTTCACGTGTGAATATTCTTCTTTACAAAGGTTCACTGGGAGAAAGGAGGGTCCGCTTCCGTCACAAACCTTTCAAAAAATTTTTTCGACGTTTTCGACTTAGCGTATCGCCACGAAATGTATGTGCCATAAACTAGAAAGTTTCCGGTATCTAGTGATAATTATATTTCGGGGGAATAACTAATCTACGAGAAATAAGAAATTTGCCGATTTAATTGGACATTAACCAAAAGGAGCTTGACTCACGACACTATCAGATGTTCTCCATTGTTGTTATATGTTTCCTCGCCATATCTCCCAACCACTTGATTTTTTTAATGCCATCCTGGTATTTAACTTCCTTAGAATGATTTCCATCATCTGAAACTCTTGCAATTCTTGCCAGATTTACTGTAAATGCATCCTCCTTATTTAAGTTTGTATTGTCATTGGGATTGTTTACAATAGCTACAAGTGTATGTGACCTTAATCAAATTTTCAGTATCAATTCTCTTATTTGTCCCAATATTTTACATTTTCTTTCATGTTGATATTCAGGATCTTCCTGTTTTTGCTTTTCCTACCCTTCTCAAAAATGTGTATTATTGTCTTGTTTTTCAGTTTTGAAATCTTTTAATATTTTGCTTGAAATGTTAATTTTTAGATTTTGAGGTGTTGAATTAATGTATATGCTATGTGTCTTGCACTGTAGGTAATGCGACGTGGTCAGTACTCCATACAATTGCTTCTAAATATCCTGATCAGCCTAGTAAAAAGGAAATGGAAGGGATGAAAGAATTTGTTAGCCTGTTTTCTCAGTTTTATCCATGTGAGCATTGTGCTGAAGACTTCAGGAAAGAGTAAGTTGTTATCTATTTCTATAATTAAGATACACATAAGCAATTATAGATTAAAAATTTCAGGTAGAATTGGTTTTAGCTGAAGAAATTTGTTTTTCATATCTGTTTTTTGTAAGCATTAGAAACATTGGTGGTATTTTGTATATTTAAAATTGTTTTTTCCCTATCACACATATATACTTAATTGTTCTAAGCAGATTTGGTGATCAATTCATAATTTTTTGCATCATATCCTATCTCACTAACTCATAAATTTAACCACAAGCTGATAACATCTTCTGTCACCGACTTATCCTGTTTTCTCCTACAATACCAACTGTCGAGACAAGTTCATTAGCCAAGGGAGATGATGTGGAGGATTCCCTCGATCAGGATGACAATGATTGTATAAATGCCTCATTACAAATGCTGAAAAACACAGTGAAGGGAGCTGTAGATAAAACTGCTGATTAATGCTCTGCACTGAGCAATGTGTGTTACTTATGTAGTTTGCAAACTTTTTTCTTCTTTTTGGGTGAATTCCTAAAATTGTACCCGAGTAAAATTGTAAATTTCAGTAATATTACTTGCATTTTTTTTCTCTCTAGCCTTCAAGCCCACCCGGCAAGGATTGGATCCTATCATGATTTTAGTCAGTGGCTGTGTGAAATGCACAATCGTGTCAATAAAAAGCTGGGAAAGCCTGTATTTGACTGCAAATTAGTGGATGAAAGGTGGCGAGATGGCTGGCGGGATGGTTCATGTGATTAGTGAAACAAGTGAAACACTGTGACTGTTGAGTTATTTCTCTAGCCAGTTGTGTTTTAAGCAGTATTGTGTGAGGCTTAGACGGTTCTCCTCATGTTAATGAAATGTATGCTAAATTATTTTTTCACTTCTTCAAGAAGCCAATTTAATTATGAAAAATTAAAAATTTGTTTTGTTGAAGCCACATTATTTTTGTTAATGCGATTTAGGAATGCTGTCCTGGATCTGTGTACAGTATTAATTCTCTCAAGTCAAACAGGAGAATAGTAGATAATTGGCATGACAATTTGTAGTTGTTGTGTCCACCCCACAGTTTATGTTTAGTCTCATAAGAAATACTTAGGACTCTGTGCAGGTTTTCTTTTTTGTTTCATTACTTGCAGTTAAGATATAAGGTTGAAACTTTTACTGTTATAAGGCTAAAGCAATGCAGTTTTTTATTCTCACATTTGATTTTGTCATATGGACCACTAGTGTTGGAAAATTGTTCCTATCATGTACACAGTACATAGTATACATTTTAAATTTTCCTTAGCAACTGCAGCATAGGCTTGAAAAGTAAACCTCTTCCAGAGGCCTTCATGACTTAGGCATTATCATCATCATGAAAACTGGAACAAGATTTTAGAGTAATTCTCATCCCATTCCCTACATGGGTGGCTAATGAAGGGTATATGGTGATGTATTTTGCATGTCATATCATGGAATTATTTCCCATGAAACTTCTATAATACTCTTCCTGTTGAATTTTAATAGGCACCCTATCCTGAAGTATCATTGACTGTAGATAACCTAAGCATTTTCATCATCATCCTGTTATGTATTTTGTACCTCATTGTAACCCTCCTGCTGGTTACCTTAGTTATGCTTACTTTACACACAATCTTTCAGTTACAACACACATTCATTAATCATAGGCAAGACATTTCAATTTAATAAAAAAAACTGCTTATCTTATTCATGCACATGTGCAGATATAATTTTAATTCATTCAAAAGAAATGATTGGGCCCAATTTACAGCATTTGTGTAAAAGATATATATTAACAGATTGAAATATTCCTGGATAATTTGACAAGAGTGGGTGTAAGTTCTTTAAATTTTATATAAAATTTCTGTGTTCCTTTTGCACTTATCGTGATCTGCTAATGGTTATTGGCGTGGTTGTTCTGGTTAGCCACTGGATCTCCCTTCGCGAAGGCTGGCCGGAGTGTGCCTTCACGAATCTGGTTTCCCTCCGTGCCTTTTTGTCTGCACCTGTACTGCTGTGCCTGCACCCTTACACCACCAACCTCTTCTCCTCACTTTCACCTTTGATTCCCGTTCTGCCGGACACGTCCGCACTCTTTGATTCTCAGTCTTACTCTCGTTTTTTGTAACCTACATAATTAACCACGCTCGGCTCCCATATTCTTTTGGCCAGGCGCACTGCCTATTGTTTTGCCGGGTATTATCAACTGTAGGTTTAAATCATTCTAAGAGTGCATGTGTTATTCCCAGTCCTACTTAAATTCTCCTTGGTGTCAATGTTAGCCCTGTGCCAGATGTTTTCAGCTTAATCCAGATTGGGTTTAAGTGGATGCCATCATTTTTCCTAACAGACTATTCAAATCTAGGTTGGTTATCTTATGCACAGTAGGTGCTCATTGAGTCTTAGCTCACTCTGTTCTAAATTTTGTTTGTTATGGGGCAAAACTGTAGTGATATTAGTCTCTAGTGTACAAAGGCAAAGACTCAAATGATGACCTAAAGTTTTACAAGCTGAGGACTGGGCAATAGTTCAACTTATCCTAACAGCTGGGTATAGTTCCCTGCTGTTCTGTAACTAGAAAATTATTTTATTACTAAGCTCTCACAAAATTTTAAGCAACAAGTAAAAATTGGAAATGTACTGTATGAGTGTTCATTAAGTCCAAAAAAGTGGTGGACAAATAAGACTGAATTAGTATGACATCAACTATGCATTAAGAATGGTTAGTGTAGAGAGATTATGAATGTGAAACGCTCCTGTAATTCAAAGTAAACATTTACTTGTGGAAACCTATACAAACCACAGAAATATAAGAATTGGCTACCTCAAGCATCATCTTCAGGTGTCAACTCAATCATCGGCATTACCAGCTTAAGCACTGCAAGCAAGGTCATGAAATTAGTGTATTTCTATGGTTAATTTTCCTCCCAAAAATAAATTACTATGCCATGAAGTTTTAATGAAACATGATTTATTTTTTTAAGTGTATATATTAGTTAAAATTATACCATTCATGAGAAAGGGGGGCTTGGGAATTAAAGAAATACTTTAGATGGTACCATTTTCTTTTAATAACAATCCTGGCCCAGTTACATTTGTCCTTTATATAATTTCAGACAACCAAATATTGCTTTCATAAGTTTTTAAAAGTACAAAAATCACATAATAACCTGGACTGAAAGAAATTGTCCAATACCTTTAGACACAGCACCCGAGGAGCAGATCAATGGCTATTTCTGCCATTAATTTCTCAGACTGATACCTAAGACTGCTTTTAAATCAATTATTGAGAAAATTTGATACATAATTTACCGACGAACAGGAAAATTTCTATTTCCCAATTATGAGTGATTTAAACAAAAAGATGGAGAGATAAATTACCATAATTTTCCACATGAAGATATATGATCACCACATTAGTACATTAACTATTTGTTAAGAACAGTCCCCAAGTGTATTCATTACAAAACTTTAAAATAATCTATAGTTCCGTCTACAGTTATCATATCTTCACTAAATCCCATACAATCACCTTGGTTCAGCATTTTGTGTTGTTAACTTGCATAAAACTAAGACTGAACACATAGAGAATGGTTTTGTACCGGATGAATATGAAATGCATCAATGTTATGGCAGTTGGTTGTCCTGCATTTAGGCATCCATAGAGCTAATGCCTACTTCAACTTCAAGGTGATATATAAAATTTCAATTACAGACAAATGATATAAAAAATGTACACGAGAAAAGTAAAAATTTTGGTAAGTCCCACAGTTGGATTTGTTCGGTAAAGATTTTTGATATTATCATAAGATATAAAATAAATCCAGATGTATTTGGCATAATGAGATTCATGCACATAATACTTGGCAGAGTTAACAAACTCCTATCTTCAATAAGAACCTACCTCTGAATAGAGACACATTTTAATTTTGAAACTTAAAAATAGAAAATACAACTCAACTTTAATAACAGTTCACTGGCAAAATGAAAACTTGCACAATAATTAAGGGGTAAATACTGTAACCATGTAGTCATTAAAATGCCATATCTCAAAACCCATTCAACGATTCTACCATCATGGAACTGTTTCCCACTTTTGTAATGTTTTACCACCATTTCACCCATCTTCATACAAAAACAGTAAAATACTAGTAGAACATTGCAAATCACCACCTCTCTTTTAGAACGATCTTTAGAAGAGGGCAGCAATTTTTAAAATTTTTCCTTTTATACATGCGTGCTCCACAAGCAATATGTATTAATCTTAATTTCAAATATCATATTTTCTGGCTGATTAGATGTGTGATTCTTCCGATAGATATGGAAAACTGCCATGCGTCTTATTTCCCAGTGATCCTTATTTCATAGGAAATTTTTAGAAATTTCCACAATATAAATCTTACTGCGATGAGTAAAAATTAGCTGGATGATGTTCCTGAACATAAAAGTGTTTCCTAGTTTCAGTGCTTTGTACAAATATCACTTCTGTTTCACTATAAACCATATTAGAGGACAATGCAAAGTTTATTCATTTATTTCAAAAACTGAGGCTAAAAATAGGTGCATCTTATAAGACAGAAAATATGGTAAATGGTCTTCACTGTTTGGTAATTTTGAAAAAATTGTCTTCTTCTATCACTTTGGCCAATCCTGTGAAATTAACTAAATGGCTGGAACATATGTAAACTGTATCAGCCTTAATACCGTTCTAAAGCATATTTTAAATAGTTATTTAAGCAGCAAATTAGGTATACTTTAGAAAAGTCCTCCATGCAATCCATCACAATTAAAATCTAGTAGGATTTGGATTGAGGCAACAACCGATCATAATTTAATTTCAATAGCAAGATATTTACCTCTTGCATCGAAAGGTTTCACCGTACATACTATACTTTTTATGCTGAAGAAAAATTTGTCCAGCTGGAGAGCATGTCCCTTTTACATAACACTGCATTAATAAAATTAAAATACTTAGAGCCAGACAATATATAATTTACGTCCTGTTTTAAAAGAAAATTATCGTTAAAGTAATCATGAAATGCATAACTTGAACAGAATATCACATTGTTCAACCTGAACAGGAATACTGAATCAGATACATTATTTGTGTGAAATTCAATGAAATCAACAATTAAACAAAAAATCCTTAGCCTAAAGTTATGTTTCACAAGTCTTTGAACATTCTACATCACAGCTTCTAAGTGGATTCCCAACAACCACAATTTATCATAATGAAATGAACGATAAGCATGGCACACTTCAATGACAGAGAAGCAAAGAACCAGAACAGACTCAACTTAAAGATCATTTTTGTAAAGTTAGTCACCCAACAGTTACAAAGCACACAAGTTGCCCCACATCATAAAACCTCTTAATGAGTCCCAGGTAGGAATGACCCAGAAATTTTAAGTATGAACTTAGTCACATCTCTTCTTATTCCAGGTATATAGGCAGTTTTCTCACAACACATTTACTTTAGAAAGGTGTATCACACTGGTGTTCATATAATTTTGACACATGATCCAAGATGGCTTTTAAAAATGATATTCAGGAAGCATCAAATATTTCAAAACAAGTTTCCAAAATAGTATTTATAAATGTTCAGCATATAAATGTAGTAACTCTGCTTCTTAGATTGAAAAATTACAATAGGCACATAATTTTTGACAGATAAACGACACATTTTTACCTCACCAGATTCTTCTAGCGTGTATTGTGGTAAAACAATTTTGGGTATATGTCTTTCTATCGCACTGCACCATCATCAAATTTATTTCCCAAAAATTTAGACAAACTAAGGGAAATATGTGCACCAGACATCTTTGTAAGATGTAAATGCCACCGGTAATGCCATGTTTTATAAAAAATGAACTAGTTAATGGTATTTTTGACTTCATATCACTTGTTTAAATTCACGTGAAAAATGAATGAGGCTCAATAATACAGGAAGAATAAAAAATAACAGAAAAAAATAACAACAAATCCATAACAACACATGTGAGAATAAAATTAACAGTGAGAAATTTTGTTCTTCAGTGAGATTGTCAATTAAGAGAGAGACAATGAAATTTTGTAATAGCAAGGCAAGTAAGCAATAAACACAACAACATCAAAGCCAAATTCATAACTTTACTGCTGACTAGTCAATGTTTCTGGGGAGAAAATTTGTTTCTGAGCAATAAATGCAGCACAAAAGCAACAATCTTCTCGTACGTTGCAAACATTAGGGCAGCAGTTAACACAGTTTGAAGAATTTTTGCCTCCATCCCTTTATAAAGCCCTTTGAAGCCTTGTCTCCTGAAAATTGCAAGATGATATTATTTGCTTCAATTGAAATATGTTGAGAAAACTATGATTAACAATAATTGTACTTCAAAGTTCAATTTGTTCCACAGTTGAGAAAGTTTGTGCCTATAACTAATCTAAATATTTTTTGGAATTTCAAAAACAATAGATTCCAGATTAATGGTCTTAGGAGTGCAAATCAAAACTTCAACATCTAAGAGGAACTCATAAAACAGAAAGTAGCTTTGCATAACAACAAATCAATGTCCTGATAATGTCAGCTAATTAATCTTAAGGTCACTTTCAAGGTATTGCCTACCCCAAGCATTGGCATTTCAAGCCATTGTGAAACATATGATTGTAGTTTAATTTGGGAAGGTGTCATTAATTTGATAATTTACTAATTCATGCTACTAAAAATGCAGAAATAGTTGAAAAATACTTAATGGGAGGGATTTTCTAGGGAAGATTTTGCTTAGTAGACTTCAGTAAATACTTGAAATATATGCTAATACAAAATATAAATTACATTATTACCATACCTTAGTATGTATATCATCATATCAAACATCCCTGCATCTCTCTTCAGGCCTTCCAAGTTATGCCCATGCTGCAAGGCAAAAGAATTCCATGACAGATAATTTGTCTACAACATTCGGAACTGTGGAACTGGCCACAGAGTAACCTTAACAGCATCATCTGCTGATGGTCACTCACTTGTGAGAAATTCACAGTAAAAAACTCGTTCACCTAGACTGGATTTCAAACAAGACACCTCGATTTTGCGCAGAGGGTTCTAAATGAATTAAATGTCGTAGAGGGCCTTATGTGAAACTCACCATGAAATAATCATTTGCCTGGACAGGGATTCAAACCCAGACCACCTAGATTTTGCACAGTTCTCTAAGCAGTTAAGCCACCCCAGTATCTTCTTCCACTCTGCATTTCATTAAGTCTTTAAGGAGCCAATTGACCTCACAGGTGCTGTGCATATGAAGAACTGAACTGCTTAACAATTCAGATGAGGACAAATCACTCTTTAAAGCATATATGCTATTCATGGTAGAAGAATATGCCTGGGTAGCTTGGTTGGTTAGAGCATTTGGCGCAAAATGCTCGGTCTGGGTTGAATCCCAGTTCAGGGGACAGATTTTTTCCCAGTGAATCTCACACTAAGTGCACAAAATTCAGTAGGTCATTACAACATCTAAAATATTCATTAGTGGAGAGATAAAAAAATGGCTGGACAAGTCACATAAGCATAATCATGCATCATCATAAAAACACTAATATGATCATCAAAAGATTAAATTCACAAAAATAATTTTAAAATGGCGTGAATCACCTAAACAGTCTTAAAAAGATTTCATTCAGAAATTGTAACAACCTTACTTGACATGTAAAATAGTGAGTTCCATCACCTACTTGTTATATGAAGTATTGTAAGAGAAACTTCTGAGTGAACTGAGACCATGGCTGGGCTGAGCCATTCCATTAGATTTATCTGCTAATTTGCTCCCCAAGGAAGGAATGACATGAGGTGATTTAGATTAGTGAAATGAGCTCAGTGGGTTCCTCGGGCCATGGTGTGGGTGCTCATCTATGGAGGCTGCTATCTAGTTTTTAATATAGCTGAGCTCACTGGGCTTCAATTAGATAGGGGTCTTGGAGCCTTTGGCAAATGCAGTTGGTGACCAATGAGATGGACACAGGATGGTCACATTGGGACGCCAAGCCATGGTTTCTGGGTCACGAGGAAGACGAAGAAGCGGATGAGCGGCAGTCTGGAGGAGGCGAGTTGGAGATGCGGTTGTGAAGGTGGTAATTGTGAATAAAGGAAGAATAAACGCCTTTTTTCCGAAGAAGTGTCGTTCCCTTAATTGACCCTCAACGGACCCTGAAGGTGACCGCTTATAGTACCATAATAGATAGTTTAGGTAAAATACCTATTAATATAATTATTAATGAATTTAAATTAATAAATATTATAGTTAAATTAATTAGGCAGTCTTAAATTTACTATCATCAGCAATCCTATTATACACATACTCCAATTATATCGGCCTGGTTACTAGATATATTAACTCATACAAGTTTTTGTATGAAACTACACATTCCTTTTCATGTCCACATTAATGTACCATAACAGAGTCAATTTGCAAGAATAAGTGGCAACACAGTGAATGTTTTTGCTCAAGTTTTCATGAATTTTTCTGCAAAGCATAAACAGTCATCAACAACTAGTATGCTGAAGATACTGAATGTACTTTCATTGCATTCATTGTTTTTAAAGTAAAAACTAAGAAATTTATGATCAATTTTAAATTCATAATGCAAACTTATCATACAAACAAGGATCATACAACCATATTTTGTATTCAATTCACTGTTATGCCAGATTAGCCCTCCCGATATTCCGGGCCTCACTCAGAGAGCAGTTAGCTGACAAGAAATAGGCAAGTACACAAAATACAAGGGAAGCTAAGCTAATTAATGCAGTTGAACCATTTTTTACTATTTCTGACAGAATGAATTACAGGTTAGTCGAAGCAAGGCATAATGGAGGAGACTTCCAGTACAGATCCCACGCAGCACATTAACATTTGCAGAGCGTTCACTGGCCGTCCGTTGCAATGTAATACATGATCACATGCGGACGTGACTCATCGCATGAGGTTATTGTTGGTGAACCAGTATTTTTCAGGCGTGCAAAGTTTCTTTACAAGCAGTTGCAGTGATCGAACGGAATCGAGATTATTTCAAATTCTCCCGTGAACACATGGAAGTGACTCGTCATAATATCTATACTCACAGACTTGCTCATGTAAGGTGGTCGTGTGCCGCCGAAGTATTAAAACCAGTGAGCTTTCTTCTTTTCTTTTGTATCAATGTTTGTACTGGCCACATCTCTGATGTCTTTTTTTAAACTATTGTGTTCACCATGTGATTTTTCATCACTCCGTTGTATAGGTATTCCATCGTTGTATAGTTATTTTATTAAAATATTTATTTGTGGCTTAAGTGGTATAATTATTTGTTCGAACTTATGCAATTATGTGTCCATGTATTGACCTCACCGGGCGATAGTTTCTCTCCTTACCACGTGCATGGGCAGAGCAGTTAACGTTTCGTTCGTGCCACGAACCGCGTGAACGTCTATATGCAACATTAGGTCCGGGAGACTTTGCAACCATAGGAAACATTCGTGGGGTTAGTTTCCACAACATTCCCTGGGTTCTGAACAAACATTCTGGCAACGTTCTGCAAATGTTTGCGTGCTGCGTGGGATAAGAGGTCAATAGAAGAACACACAGGCAGTTTATGAAGTCCAAATAAAGCAAAGATACAAATAAATGCAAATGGTTACATTAAATGTGAGAAAAGTCAATCCCAGAAGTAAAAAAACAATAAAAAACATGTACCCTAGACCCCATTGTCTACCACCAGATGTCACAGAAACAGGAGTGCAACTTGCGTGAAACCATGCACCTAATTAGAACAGGTTATATTTTCTGTGCAAGCATTTATCCTTTCATACAAGTTGGTGTGGTTACACAGTGAATTTATGCATTCAAGTGCTTACACTTCACATTGACTTATTATTATTATTACTTGATCAGGTTAATGTATAGTCAAACCAGGCCTTATCAAATGATGGTTTACAATAGATTCATGCAGCAATTTGGAGTTAATAAGAGTTCGGAACTAACCCGTAAACGAGTCTGAACAAGTTGAATGGGATAGGTGATTAGAGTAGCAACTGCTTTTGCAATGGCACCCAATAAGAAGGCAACAAGGGCAGATGGCTGTTCCAAACGGCCAGATGATCCAGGTGAAGGGTTTAGTAAATGTCTTTTTAATGCTTCATAGGCTGCAAACTGAATTGCTGGATTTGAAACCAGAACTAAGGAAGGCACAGTACCAGCCCACAATGCAGGAATACCCCCTCTTCCATAAACTTTCATGAGACCATCTGGAAAATGAAGGAATGATATCAGGTAAAATATTCATGCACACACAGTCCATAAACATTTTCTAATACCATATTTACCAGAATTCAGATCAAGTTTTTGTCCAATTATATTCTGATGTAATTATACACTGTATTTAATTTAATATCACTGATTGCAATGCAGACAAAGTAATACTTGTATGGCAGCAACTCTACTTGCAGAGCTTAAACCACAGTTCAGGGACTAAATTCTAATTTTGGAAGTACCAGAGCTCTAAAGCACTGATGGTTATGAAATAGCCCATGGCTTGTTTGAATAAGCTAGGAAAAGATGCCAATGCTCTGTTCCAAGACTGTTGCTCAGTAATTGATTTTATATGTATATAGAATCATTGATATTAAATCAATATCAATGATGCAATCCTATGGAGATTTACGGAGAGTAGACACAAAGCACTCCTCAATATTCAGGAATATCCTGTTTATTATACCTTAGAGAATAACTTTTATAACAGCTGGCTGGCCATAAATACATATAGATTTCATAAAACATACCTAATATGCCACTGAATTTCTCTTGATTGACTGGTGCCCTTTCTTCATTGTTTGACTGGATTCCTTGCATTTTTAGCCTTGTGTTCACTACCCAAAGAGGAGTCGTGGTCAATACATTGACTACTCCTGTAAAGGAAAATGGTCTTCAAGTTTAACATGATAAAAAAATAATCAACAAATGAACTGTAAAATGACAACATTGCAATGCATTAAAGAAGAAACCCTCGATGAGGGAAGGCATGGTAAGGATCAATTTGATAACATACATATATACAAATTTTCAAAGGCACTTTAAGAAAAATAGGAACCTCCTGCAATTACGCTAGAGGTCTGATGAAATATTAATGCCAGGATAATAAAAGTTTCAAATAAAATTCATGGCAAATACAAAATTTTCAAAACAAAATCCAAAAATCACATCCCAGAAAGCACATCCCAAGTCCGATTTCAAGACTTATTTCATTCCCTCAACTTCAGATACCCCCTAAATAAAGAAGGGCCATTCGGAAAGTTACCGTGGTAATTTTCATGAATCAATGTGGCATTTTACATAATTTTCCCAGAAAATTACCATAATTTTAGTAATATAATAATAATACATGTAAATAAAAATCACATCCTAGAATGCATTTACAAAATCCTATTCCATAGACTTATTTCATTCCATCGACTTCAGATACCCCTAAATAGAGACGGGCCATTCTGAAAATTATTGCAGTAATTTTCATAAATTACTATGGTTTTTACGTAATTTACCACAGCCCCTGAAAATTACCAACATTTTTAGTAATACATATTCACCTGTCTTAGATATTTTTCAGACCGATAAAACATTTTTTTAAGCTGAGTCTAGATGTATTCAACACAATCCTAATTATAAATAAGGGCACATATAACTCATTTGTGGAATATTTGAGGGGCTATCATTTTTAACGGTTTGAACGAAAATGTTCCATACAAACAAAAGAATGCCAAAATGCATGTGGGCTGCAGTATTTGTTTTTAAATATTCTTTGTTTCTAATAAATGTATGTGGCAATAGTAATGGTATAAATGTCGTTAGCTCCTTGCTATTGCTATTGGCTTTCCAATTAAGTCCTCTATTCGCTATTAGTTGTGGAAAATAAAAAAATACCGGAACATTACGGTAATTTATGAAAATTACCACAATTTACCACTGTACCATCATAAATTACCTTGAATGATAATTATGGTAATTTACCCATCTACACACCTAAATCATTCCTAAATAACCTAAGTCCATTATCCCTCCAACAAGATCACTACAAAACCTCACCTCCAATACAAAATAGAGATGGGTAAATTAAAGTAATTTTTATTCATGGTCAGTTACAATAATTCCAAATTTGCAGGAATTAATGGCTAATTAAGCACATAATAGGAAAGGCAATATCAACAGTAAGGGATTAATGACATTTTAACCATTACTATTGCTATACTAATGAACTTTTGCTTCTTGCACTTCAGCAAGTGATAGAGAAATGTACGAGTGCCCGAAAGAAAGTGTACTGTGCCTTTGTTGATTTAGAGAAGGCATATGACCGAGTAAATAGAAAGAAGTTGTGGAAGGTTTTGAGAGACAATGGAGTGAATGGGCAGTTATTGAATGTTATGATGGCGATGTATGACAATAGTAATGCAAGTGTAAGAGTTAACGGGGCTCTGAGTGATTGGTTTGTAATAAATCCAGGTGTAAAGCAAGGATGCATAATGTCTCCATGGCTGTTTAATGTATTTATGGATAAATGTGTTAGAGATGCATGTAGTGAAAACTACGGTGTTTTGATTGGAAATGTAAACGTGTGAGTTCTTCTATATGAGGATGATGCTGTTTTGATCTCAGACAGTCAACAGGGATTACAGAAGCTCCTAGATAAGTTTTGTGAATCAACGGAGAGAATAGAATTGAAGGTAAATGCGTGCAAGACTAAAGTAGTAGTTTTTGATAAGGAGAATGGGGAGAATAACTGTAGGATGAGGGCGAATGGTGAAGTAATTGAATAGGTGGATGATTTTGTGTACTTAGGTAAGATGTATGCGAAAGATGGAAGAATAGATGAGGAGATAAAGAGACGTGTGAATGCTGGAAGGAAAGTGGTAGGTAGCATGTGAAGCATATCAAGGAATGAGTGCTTGTCTAAGGAAGCAAAAATTCCCGTGTACAAAAGTGTGCTTCTTCCCACTTTGCTATATGGTAGTGAAACATGGGCATGCCAGGATAGACATAAGAGTAGACTAAACGCCGTGGGTATGAGTTATCTGAGGAGTATTTTCGGCAAAAGTAGGATAGATAGGGCCAGGAAAGAGTGGGTCATGAATGAATGTGGGTTAAATGCTCCAGTAATGGACGTGTATGAAAGGAGTGTGCTTCATTGCTTTGGCCGTGTTGAGAGAATAGATGAGAGTCGAATAAAGAAACATATATGCGAGTAGAATGAATGGTGTGAGAGGTAGAGGTAGGCCGAGAAAGTTGTGGTTGAATGTGGTCAAGGAAATTCTCAGGAGGAGGAATATTAGGAGTCTTAAAAACAGGAGGGCGTGTATGAAGCAGTGTATGGGGGTAAGTGAGGCACAAGAGGTTTGCTAGGATAAGTCAGTACGGAGGAAATTATTGAAGCAGAGTTAGGTGTACAATTATGTATTTATGAGTGACACATTTTGACTGTGCCTACCCCGAAAGGGAACGGCGTGATGGGTATGTATGTACTAATGTACTAGAAATTTATAAAAATGTAAAAATAAATACCACACCCAATTTGGCTTTCTTTGGTTATTGCATGATAAATTTTCGTTCAAACCATTAAATCAATAGTCCTAAAAATATTCCTTAAGGAAAAATATTCCACAAATGAGTCATACATCCCCTAATTTTATATTACGCCTGTAGAAAATTTATGAATCATAGGTGAATATTCCTGACAATTACCGAACATCATATTAATTTTCAGAGGTTGCGGGTGAATTAAAAAAAATACCACAATAACTTACAAAAATTACCGAGGTGAAATTCAATTTTGTGGAATTAATAAATCTTGCAATATGTAAAATGTATTCCTTCGTTATCACTCAAATTCTTCTAAAAAATTCCATTATCTTTTCTCCATTACTCACCTTCTATACATCATCAATTATAATGACTGTGTTCATGAAAACAAATTTTACTCTAGTGCACATGATATTCATAATATGCATAAGGATATTACAAAACACACACAGGCTCATATGCATGTTTAAAATTGCAGATGACAATGCCAAAAAAATCCACCTCGATGGAGTTGTAAAAAAAATATCTAACCAACAGGTAGAGATGGGTTAATTTTACCATACACCATTTTTATTCAATTCACGTCAATTGGAGGGATTTATAGGAAAGCCAATCGCAATATTAATGGATTATCGATATTTAAACCATTACTACTGCTACAAAATAGAAATACAGAAAAGGTAAAAACAAATACCACAAATACAGCAGCCCTCAAGCAATTTGGCTTTCTTCTGCCATTGTATGAGAACTTTTTGTTCCAACTCTTCAGACGATAGCCCCGCAAATATTCCCATTAAAAATACCTGAAGCACAGGTGAATATTACCAAAAAATTATGGTAATTTTCAGGGGTTGTGGTAAATTATAAGAAATACCACAATAATTTATGAAAATTACCACTGTAACCTTCCAGGTTAAGATCATGATATAATTATTTCTCTTTCTTGAGGTATACAGATGGCTCCAGGAAGGAAGGAAGAGCAGGTGCTGGGACCTACTGTGACACACCAGCCAGGAGTCTTTCAATCCCTCTAGGGCAATCACCTACAGTTTTTCAAGCTGAAATCTATGCCCTTCTGGTATGTTCAAATTTCGTTGAGAAAGAAGCTGGACTGCATGACAGACCAATCCACATACACACCAATAGTCAAGTCTTTAAAAGCTCTTAACTCATGTTGGTGCAAATCACAGCTGCTGCTAGAGTGCCGAGAAGCACCCAACATGAAATGCAAATGTGGCAAAGTGGAACTTTTCTGGGTACCTGGACATGTGGGCATAACCGGAAATGAAAAGGCCAACGAACTTGCCGAAGCAGGATCCAACAGCAATCTGAATGGCCCTGAACCAATCTTATCCATTGCACCATCAGTTGGTAGGACTGAGATCAGAATGTGGGGTCAGGCTTAACACTCTGAGATCTGGCAAACTGCATCAAAGCTATGGCAGGCCAAACTTCATATAAAGGGACCAAAGCCTAGCTTTGCAAGGAGGTTCCTTCTATCAAACAGGAGTAAAATACTAACAGTAGTGGGACAACTCACGGGACACTAACAAGTGATTAGAAATCTTCATCTCTTGAAGATTTCAAATTCTTCTACATGCAGGTGGTGCAAGGAGGTTGACAAAACAACTTCCCATATACTCTGCAAACGTCCAGCCATACTTAGGACTCGGATTACACATCTGGGCTCACCTTTGTTGGAGCCCATCGAAGTAGGGGTCATTCCTGCAGGGGATCTGTTAGCCTTCAGCAAAGCACTTGGACTCCAAGGGTGACCAAATGGTCCAAACTGGGGGCTGTTCCTCAGAGCTACAAGTCTACAAGTTACATGACTATTTTCACAAGGCGGATGGGTCAGATATACCTAACTGAAGACTAGTATTAGTCCAAAAAATATGGCAGGCCTAATGAAAACCATACATAACTTATATTTTGATGATTACGATACATTTTGGGCATGCACCTAGCAAGATTACAAATTAAAAAGTTAGTGCAATGTTTTTGGGTAAATACAAATGATTTAATACGTGCTGAAAAGTAATTTGATGTCACTCCTTACCTTAAAAGATCCCAAGCAAATGGGAGTTTTCCGGTTAACTGAACTTCATGAGATACAATCGTTTATTTCTTCGTGTTTCTTGAAGGATGAGCTCAAAATGGTAGTCATTAATAAACCTTACATTTCAAGATATCATGTTGACTTGGTTTTATCTTTATTGAACCACTATTAATGGATTTATAACCTAATATTGTTACGAAACTTCCTGATAACATACCTAATGTTGACATTAAGAATATTTATCGGAACTTACAGTTTATATTTCCACTTATTTATGATCGTATTACTCAATAGAAACTAACAGATAAGTAGTTGTTAATTTGGTATAAATAAAATATTGTAAAACATCGTTTAGGTATACCTGAGTAACCCTTGCGCCAAGTGAAAATAGTCATGTGACTTGTAACTTGTAGCTCTGAGAAACAGCCCCCTGGTCTAAGTGCCTCAGGGACTCATTAGCAGTAACTCCACCAATGTATCTAATCCTCCTTTCTCGATATGCTAATCCCCATGGTGCCCAAAGAAATGAATTTACCTCTTTTTATACACTTACCTGAGCTTGTTTCACGCCACTCATGATAGCTTTGCTTGGTAAGGGAGAAACAGAGGATTCTTTGGCATGCACACAAAAAACATTTAAATTTAAAGCACAACACCCAAATGGACAGTCATGCACTACGCTCAGTCTCAAATGACATTTCTTATCCAACACAAAATAAATTATTGGGCCCAATTTACATAGATCAGGTAACCCTTCGTTAACTTATAAGTAGTACAATATATTCATATAATCCCAATGATTAGAATTTTTATCCATTCATCTGTCTCCCCAGTTTTATCTCGATAGCACTATGTCTCTTGTGTTTGCGGTTGATCGTTTGGTTGCTCAATTCTTGAGCACCTTGGGTATCTTCTTCCCTCTAGGACCCAGGAATGATTTCCTTTGTGCATACGTCCTCAGGCTCCTCCTCATAGTCTCCGATCCTTCTGCCAATCCTCACTCCCCATTTCCTTCCACACAGCATCCATCCGCTCACAACGACAGTCGAACTACGACTCCTCTCGCCTGTTTTATATTGTTCCTTCTCATGCCCCTAATTTCTCTTTTTTTTTGAGTGTTTACTCAAACCTGGCATCCCTAGTGATGACTTCTGACTTCCAAAGTTTGTAATCTCCCTTTGATAGCACTGACCTTGGAAACATAATATATCGTTACACCACAGTAACTTTCAGAAAGGCCCATCTCTACCTATAGGTATGACCTGAGAACCTATTAGTCCTCATTGCCAGGAACAGTTAGCATTTGCAGACAATGATAAATTTAAATACATTACCCTTGCACAATTATATGAACTCCTAAATTATGACCTGGTAAGAAAAGTTCATCATTAATACCTGCAACACATGCGAGAAGAAGATCCTTCTCAGCTGAGGCACCCCTTGGGCCTGAGCCAAGGGAACTTCTGAGGCCATGGAATGTATAAAAATACACAAAATTGGATGCACACAGGCTATTGAGCACTGGAACCAGACCTCTGTAGAGAGTAGAACTGAAAAAAAAATCAAGATTTGAGCCAGGGATAAAGTAATTACATCTATACAAGCAGCAAGTATGCTTTTATTATCCTTTTCAAATATCTTTGCCACTGGCCCTTTGTGCATGCTCAGAACGGTTCAAGTGGCATCATGGCAGGAGGTGGGGCCATCGACACCAGGGAGGTGGGGTGGGGAGAGTGAGAGGTGGATGTTGCCATGTTTTCTCTCAGGACTTGGTTTGGCATTGGCAATTTTTGGGTTTGGGTTTGGCATTGGTGGTTGCCTGGTCAGTGACTCAGAAGTGGACTTATGAAAACTAAAGTCATTTTGTGAAATTACTCCAACAAACAAATGATAAACTTATTTTCTGTGAATCAAGCCCACTAAAATGAACCCAAACAAAGTAATTTTGTTAATTTCCGACTATTGCCATGATTGGACTAAGAGTTTTCACAAATTTTTTCACGCTCTTTGGCGAGAATAAGAAAGAATTGTATGCAATCAAATCAATCAGGAACTACTAAAATAAATTTTAAATTAAAAAATATGCCCGATGAATGTTACGGAAAATTATTTGCCAAAAATGATTCCACTTATGTGAAGGAAAGATTTGTGGAGTGAGGGAGAAAGGTATTCGGTTAATAGAAAAATGTGGGTAAAAGGTTATATTGATGGAAGATCGCCACGGCACTCCAAGCGAATGATTGCAATGGAAGTTTGGCAACTCATCTAACTGACTCACGAAGCATACACGATGGAGGTCTTAGAGCGACTGAATTTCCGAGTGCATCAGCTCCGCCTACTACATTCTGGTTGGTTTTTGCAAAGCCAAGCGCCCTCTTCCCTCAGCCCTAAAAAACTAAGGTCTGCCTATCAGTCGCAAAGATATTGAAAAGGATTCTAGGTTAAGGTAAATTTAGGCAAACCTGAGGTTAACAATATGAAAGATTAAGATGTACATTTTAAAATTAACATAAGGACTTAGAATATCTACATGTGATAACAGTGGGCAAGCTTTTAGAGCGGGTGGGCCAAAATCTGCAACGTCTCTGACACAATTTTTTTTAAATACTGGCCAAAATTATTTGAGACATTATTTGATATGCATATTGACATTTAATTTATTACATAAATCATGTAAAAGGCAAATTTCCATGAAAAACCTTATTTGGGATATTTTTATCTTAGCCTGTAGGTAAACACAACGGTAAATGCTATTTAAACACAATTTAAAGACTATTGTTAGATGCACATCCCACTTTTATGACTTATTGAGAGAGAAGTTGATTTTTCAGAGGTAGGCTGGTTTGTACACCTTGGGACTGTTCTCATCACTAAAAGGTGTCCCCTACTAATGGAAAATAAATTCTCCAGAAACAAGTTATGGGCATTCAATATTTGGCATAGGAGAATTCTGATGCATAGATTCACTTTATTAGAGTATTCTCCTTTGGGCACATGAATAACAAGAGAGATTTCCAAAAAATTGATTGCTGAAACTGAACCCAGAGTGAACAAAGGTGATAAGTACTAGACTACAACCAACCAACAACTTCCTAGCATCTTATAATAATAATACTTGATTCTCCAAGGACCACACAAAGAATTTGTTGGATTAGGATTCGTCAGTTTGCAAGTAAAACATATAATATATACATATAAAAATACAGATAAGTAATACTGAAAACATTTTTTAAATATTAAGTTCCCTTTCCTAATACTGAAAATTTTCTTCTCACAATTTACTATAGGCAAAGGCTGCATCATGGTGTCCAGCTGAAGAGTACTCATGTACCTATCTATAATGTTCTTTTCTTCGGATAATTGACACGAGCATGCATAAAAGAATTACTTCGTAGAGATAGATCCCATTCCGCAGACGGTACCTAAATGTGCGCCTCAAATTTTAAATAGTACTTAACCTTAATAAATTCTTAGCTGAATGTTTGTCCGACAGGATCCGCGATAATCTTCCAATACGCAAAGCAAACGATAAAATTAAGCATTAATTCCTAAAATGTCATGAAATAGAGACTCACAATCCTTCTTCCTGAACGAGATCCTTAATCACCGCAAAAGTGTTTTTCGCTTCTCTGTGGTCTTCGACTGACAATGGAAAGGATAAGGAAATATCATTAACAAATTTTGCAAACAAATTTCGAAACGACTATTAGAACAAGTAAATTAAATCTTACGTTGCAATCTTGATCTGACAGTATCTAGCGGGAAGAAGGTTGTCATTCCCACGACGCTCCCCTGAAATAATTACACCAGTTAGCACAAACTTAACTTTTGAGTAAACAAAGATTTGGCCATCCGCAATCCTTACCGCGGCGCCCGCAGCAGCATGAGCCAGCGTTTCGTAGGAGAAGAGCTTCTTGTCCGTTTTCATTTTCACTTACGACTTTCTGAGATCTGTCGAGGGTAAAATGCCGAGGCCGGAACTACGATCCCATAGTAGATAATAGGGAAAACTTATTAACAACACAATTTCGAGTGAGAGCCAATTGCTCAACCACTAGTGCTAGTGTAGATTACAATTTTTTTAACGGAGTGATTTGAGCGTAATCGTCCGTCGGTCACATCGGCCTAAAACGGCGTAAATTAGTTCCAATGTGTGCAGCCTGAAGTGGATTTATAAGTTGTGCGGGTTGCATCGTTCATTTTTCCAAACCATTATGGCCACAATTACTAAATATATATGTCAGATTTTAATTCATTCCCTTGCAATTAGTTAACAATATGATCGAATATTTCTACCTTGCTGCATTAATATATATTTATTTTGACAATTTCAAATATTTTACGTCTTACTTGGGACAAATTTTCTGGTTAAGACGAACTTTCAACATTCACTGTAAGTTTTTCACGTTGGCTATTTAAACACTTTACAAAATAAATCCCGCGAAATTGGAATTCGCACACATTTTAAGCCCATAATGTTTCTGAAAAAATCTTCCCAACCATTATTAGTTAAATTTCCTTCATTGCTCACGAAGGATTTCTTTTTCTTGAAGCAGCCGTCAAATAATGGATCCTTAAAAATTTCCGTGTAATTTAAAAAAAAGTTACTGCACGTCATCATTTCAGTTGAAGTGATAATAAAGTACTTACGTATTGATTCAATTCCATGCCTACAAATATATGATGAATAGGCCGAGTAAAAAAAAGGAAGGATGGCCCTCAGTCATTTTGTATTTATTCAGTGTGACAATTTACGAGGCACTAGTTTCAAGGCCTGGTTACACAATACATTAACCTGTACGTGTTCATGTACAAATGCATGAACCAAATAGAACAGGTTCTACTTCCCTGTTCACGCGTTGATGCATTCGTACAAGTTGGTGTGGTTACACGATGAATTTTCGCGTTCATTCATTAACTCGTACGGGTTAATGTATCATGTAACCCGGGCTTCAGAGGAAGTAGGACAATTCAATTGCTTGCTGATGATGCAATCATATTCCAAAACACCGACACAATAGAATACCTAGAGGCTATTTGATCAACATTTACATGCAGTAATTTCATGTGGAGCCATCACTCAATACTTGTAAATGTAATGCAGTACACTTCTCATGAAATAAATGACACCAATGCCATACATAAGTGGAGTAAACATTGGTAGTAGATGAAGGCATTGACCAGGAAATTACCATAACTTCAAACTTAGCACAGGGGAAATGCATAAAACATTTATACAACATATAGAGAAATAAATGAGACCCATAGGTATTACTCTTTAAAGAGTTGCACTGGATTATGAACCCAAATAAATAACATAATACATTGTTATCCAATATTTTAATAAGAAATATTTTCTTAAATACACAGCACAGTGCAAGGAGTGGTGATGCACAGTGCAAGGAGTGGCATGTGATCTTCAAGAAACAGTGGAATTATGGCCATATCACAAGATAATAAACCAGTTTAAATTTAGCAAATTTCATACCATATAAAGATTGCACATGGACCACAATGTACACCTCAATACAAATGCTTATCAATTGTTATTCAGTGCAGATTACATTTTGACTGCATGAAGTTTTCTATTGAGTTCTTCAAATTTTAAAACTTTCCTAATGAAGAAATCTCCATACCGATGGGCAACCTTGGTGTCTGCTATGTGGATCATATTGTTATCAATATAGAAGTCCAACTGAAAAAAGGGGAAAAAATGAGAAACATTGTTAATAAAGAGGTGGGTTCTGTTGCATTCCACTCTGTTGTGTTGTGACCACTACCTAAACTTCACTCTTGCCCTCGTACAGTAGTTAATATCAGATCAGACTTGATCTGAGCCTCCCAGCAGGGACACAGGCAGAGCAAAGATTTCTCTCATCAACTTATACAAGAAAATTACGAAAATTTTGTATTCCCTAAAATACATATTTGTTCCAGGATAAACCTACCACCTTTGGACCAGAAGTCAAGACTCACTACTACAAGGCCACTCCTGTCCCTGTTTTTCAAATTAAAATTGTAGTATCACATTTCATATTGAAGACTTTACGAGGATCATACCAGCAGTACAGTAAAACCTCTATTTTATACAACTTGCAAGGAAAGCTTGACATTTTAGCTAATAGCATGGTGATCAGATAGTCACCCAAAACAGCATCACTCCCAGGTGTCATCTCACATTCAGAATCTCAAAAAGTGTCATTGATGCTATTCTTCGGAACAAAGCAGTCACGAAAGCTATTTCTGGCTAATAGCATTACCCCTATTTCATTCGGAATAGAAGCCTTGATTTCATGTTACTCTCAATTTTGTTCAGTGACATTACAGTCCAACCAGGATGCATAGAGCATTTCAATGGTTAACTCATATTTTGATGTAGTTTACTGTTTTTGCACAGTAATACTTAGGTCCCTACCATCAAATATTTCTTATTTTAACACTTAAACAGTTTTTTTTTACGTAGAGTAAGCTATTGAATAAAACAGACAAACCTAACATTATATCAAACACATCTAACTATGCATGTTATTTTCCAGTAACATAATTTCGGTGACGTTATCACAACTGTAACATGATCCATGTCCAAATAATATGCCTTACAAATGGAGACTGTTGCATTCGTTTTGTCTGGTAACACCATAGCTAGGGACATGGTATTTCAGTCTTATATGGAGACGATATAACATTCAATATATTGCCTCTTGATATCATGGAAGCAATCGTATACTTTAGATGTCATACATGTCCTAACATGCTCCTCATTTTTGTACCAGTAGTCATAAGGAGGAAAGGGAGCATGAAAACAGAAATCCACTCAGTAATTCCATGGCCAAAGTCCACAATAATGGACAAAAATAGATACACTGTAATATGCTATTATAACTCAAATAGTACTGGACATGCTATATTTGAAGAAATAACAATTTTTAAAAAATATTTCATTAATGCTCCCTCATGTTGATGTTGCTATGTTCTCACAGGGGTATGTAAGACAGCAAAGATCTTACATAACCCGAAATGCCTAGGGTGTCGTAAATCCTTTACTGCTCAAATTAGAAACCTGTTCAGAGTAGGCAAGCAAATATTCCCATTTATCCAATGATAATTTAAAAAGAATTATGACCTACATATTCTTATTCTCTCATTCACTTTCTACCACGATAATGTTTCAATAGCATACAGCACTGCGAAAAATTGCACACATGTAACTTGTGATACAATTGCAGAAACACAAATTTTTTCCATACACAAATTAAAAAAAAATCCTCTATTAGCTCTTGATTGCAGGAAATTAAAAATCACCAGAAAATTACGGTAATTTAAGAAAATTAATGAGGTAGTAATCAAAGGAGAATAACGGTAATTGACCCAACTCCTTAAGTTACCACAAAAAATATTACCTCTGAACCAGACTGGAATTCACCATCCAGACCTGAAGTCCCACCCTTGGTCCACACAATATTCTTCATCTTATGTTTGAAACATAAGAGATGGATGGCAAGCATTTCCTCACACTCCCTTTCCATATCTGAATCCTCTGGCTTCTGCCCTTGAGACATGAATGCAGCCAGTTTGGAGAGGGGCAAAGTTGTATATAATTTCAAATAACTGTAAAACAAAAGAAAATTATGGAAAAACTCCATCAGTCACACATAAAATCATCTCAATGTAAACACAAATACATTCCATGAATCCATGAGAAGTATCTGACTAAATGGAGACTCATTGCTGGATTCCCAAATTACCAATTAGGTTATAGGACAGTAAAGTCACAAGTCATCATGATACAAGATAAATATCAGAGAAGGGGAGAAGACTAACAAACATTGTAAATAATTCATTTCCCAAGTTCATTTAGACATTTGCAGACTTTTTCAGGCAACATTTCAGTCCATAAATGTAGTGAAAATAGATTTGAACATTGAAAGACCTCTATTCAACTGAAGATTTACACGCCATATGTGAGAATAAACACAGCAAAGAAACTAGATTTCAAAAATCTTATTCATGCCCTTCCTCAGTCATGTGTGAAAAAAAAACAAAAATAATCATGGACATGACAAGAGAGTAATTATCATTGAAAAGTCAGGTTTCCTACAGTATCCAAATTATAATTAATTTCATCTGAAGGTGAAGAACACTGCAATGAGATATTAACTCATGATTTATAAATAAACTGAGCAAATCTGAAGCATTATGGATCTAACAACTCGGATAATTAGCGACAAGCATAGAATGCGGATTGGATTTTTGGGGACGCGACCAACAGCAAAGGTCATTTGTGCCATATGGGATAGGTAAGGTAGGAAGGGTGGATAGAAACCCAGCATCGGCATTAGCCTGCTGTAAACGAAAGGCTCCAAGGGGACCATAGTTTAACCTCTCATCCGACAGACTAAGTTCTTGGACTTGAAATCCCCTCCACAAGGCACTAAAGTAGGGATCGGGTTTCCTCTGGAAAACATCCTCCTCTGCAGGGATTTGAACCCTGACCACCCGTATGGTTAGCCCGTACTCTAGCCACCACACCAACCCGATCCCCCAGCATAGAACGTATTCTTCGTATGTCAACATTGGATACAACAACAACTTTATGAACAAATCAAGGAAATCTTAATTTGCAGGAAACTGAAGCAGAATCATGACCAAATGTTTCTTCCATTTTATTTAATTTGATAGGATTATAACTAAAATCTAGTGGCTGCCCCTAGCTGGTGCAATTGGCATGGAAAAAGAAAATTTACTTTTATCTTAATTTCAAGTTAATAGGGTGAGGAGGAACTGATCCAATAACTAAAGGATTTTTCTGTTTGGGTCCCAAGTCTATTAAGGGCATGCATTTGTCCTCCAAAAATACTAGAAGTCATCCATGCCTTAGTAGTGGCTACATAGGTTATAGACAATAAGATCCTAATGTTGTTTAAATAAAAGTGGATATCTAGATTTTCTAGCAATGGACACAAAAAAAACTACAAATTCATTAGTTTCCAATGAAATTGATCCAACTTGGGGGGTTGTGTTTGAAATCGCCCAGAATGATTCCGAGTATGTAACTAAGGAGTCACATGGTAGAACAATGAATGGTTGGAGATTTTGGTGAGTTTTACCCACACGAATGGATAACATAGGTATCCGTTGTATTGTTTATGGTGTCTTAAATTGCTATATTTTAACCATTAGCAATATTCCCACGAGAAAAACTCAATGGGGAAGGCTGAGTTAGAATTATATGACTGGTATGAATATCAAAATCTCAAACCCTTTGTGATTGCAGTCACCACTGGCGTACCCCAGGGCTCCATTCTTGGCCCAATTTTGTTTTTGATATATATTAATGATCTACCTGAAATAGTGAAATCAGTGCCAGGTGCAGAACCTGTGTTATATGCAGACGATATCAATATTATTTTATCAGCCCCTTCGGTTAATATCCTATCCCAGAGGGCGGACTGTGTCACAAATTTATTGTCTGATTGGTGCCTCCAAAATCATCTTGTACTGAATGCCAACAAGTCTGGTCTCATACATTTCACCACTAAGAACAAAGCCCCTGCTCCAATTTCCGTGAACATAGATGGTAACTGTATCCCGCAAATTCTCAGTACACAATTTCTTGGACTAACGCTGACCCATGCCATTTCTTGGGATGAATACATAAATAAACTCCGTAATAAGCTAAGCTCAGTATGCTTTCTTATAAGAAGCATAAGGAGGACAGTAAGTCCTGATGTTCTGCTATCCATTTACTATAGTGAATTTTATACGCAAGTGATGTTTAGCATCCTGTTTTGGGGTTCCTCTCCCCATGCAGACATTATCTTCAAGATACAAAAACGTGTAATACGACTTATATGCAATGTTCCGGTAAATACACCATGTCTTCCGCTTTTTAAGAGGCTTGGGTTACTGCCAATTCCTAGTGTTTATATGTATGCTGTTTGTGTGTCTGTCCAAAAAAATCTAGTAGACTATGTGACAAATGATAGGAATCATAACTACAATACCAGAAGGCATAAGGACCTTCACCCAAATTTTGTTAGGACTACCATTGCAAAGCATGGACCAATGTCCATGGGCCTAAACATTTATAATCATTTACCTCAAGACCTCAATTTAGAAAAAAGGTGTTGAATTTTTTTCACTCCAGAATGTTTTATTCCTTGAAAGAATTCTTTGATTCAAATTTTTAAATCTAATATTTCTGTGTAAACTGTGTGTTGCAGAGTACATGTATATTGTATTGTGTTCATTAGAATTATTATAATTGTGACGTGCCTTATATCTTTTACATGCTCATGTAACAGGTCCTCGGGCAAATAAATAAATAAATAAATTGAACCACGTGACTCCTTAGTTACTGGCACGAAATCATTCCGAGTGGTTTCAAGCACAACCCCCCTGGTCTCAAACAAAAGGAATTTCATGATTCCTTGGAAAATCCTCAGAAATCTCAATCACTTAATTGAATAACAAAGAGAACAGATTGTACCTTCTGATTGTAGGAAGCATCTTCTGCTGCCGCACTTCATCCATAAAAACTTGACACTGATGCTTGGTGGCATCTTTGGAGAAATCTTCCACTGCATCAGGGGGAGGAGGTGCTGGGGAAAGGAACTTGGGGCATGCAAACAAGAAGCACTGCTCAAATTCCTATGAGTTGAAAGAGACAAATATTAATGCACAGCATGACGAGGAAAATGCGTAGCCCGTGCAGTCAATACATGAAGATGCACAAACCATACCTGCAAATCACCATATTGCATCTTGTACATTTTTTCATGGTAGGCTTTATCCCTTAGAGATTGCTGAATGGATTCATCAACACACTGAGGATGAAGAACGAGGCACATGCACAGCAAAGTGTACATTTGCTCTGTCTGCTTGTTGATCTGTAAAACAAAAAGGCACATAATTCTCTCTCCATATATTAAAACTCCATAACAAAAACAAAAAAAACCAATATTAACTCTGCCATAGTAAGCAAATCTAAAGCAGGGAGTAAGAGACTGACAACGTTTTTTTTTGCATATTTTGTGATCTACATCTACATACTACCCTGCGAGCCACCACACGGGTGTGTGGCAAAGGGTGTTAGGAGACCAGCTGTGTAAAGATATGAGGGATAAGATTTTGGGATGTGAAATGGTGACATGTATTATGGGAGTGTATTTAGTGGAGCTTCGTTTTTATCAGCCCAGTTCAAGCTTGCGGGGAAAAATTCGACTGCGTTCTGTGCCATCTGCTTATGGCCCTGGTACTACGACCTCCTTCGGCGGGCGTTTATGATTCAAATTCTCCTTAGTCAGCATCTAGCTTCTGGTGTGAGCGGTTTTGTGCTAGTGTGAAGCGGTCGAGAAGTTTTCTACGGCATTACCTCCTGTGTTGGGCCCTTACAAAACCGTGTTCATCGTCACCATCTTCAGCGGTAAGTTGCCAGTTAACTGTCACTATCGTAGTAGAGTATTACTTACGTCCGTTACTGCATGAGGCTGCCTTGACCTTCAAGTAAAGTGATCATGTTCAAGAATTGATGCATTGTCATCGTTCTAAGGTTGTGTCATGTAGGCAATCATTATTTACTTGGTCACTTGGTGTTTCGCTAAGAGTGCTCATTCCTTCTACCTTTAATTATAAATTTATTTTACTGCAGTTACGGGTTCTCCGCGGCAAGTAGACCATGCGGTGTAAGTGCGCTGTAAGGGGCTGCGGTGCAGACGTGGGGAAGAAATATTATGTAATTAGAAATATTAAGATCTCTAGATAGGTAAGCAATGTACACTTTTGGCACGCTTTTTGTAATAGTTGATGGCTACACCTTAAGCATTCGCTTAAACTAGTTTCGGAAACATTTCCATTCTCCCATGAATATATATGTATCTTCAGGTAGTATAGCATATTTCGACCGTATATTCTTGCCTACTTGTCTTTATCTTGATTTGTTGTTGTTTGTATTTGAACGTTTACCCCTTTCATTTCCCTTGCAGGTGTATTATTCGTCATTCTTAGGTATATTTCCCATATCGTGTGCTTTAAATGTCTATCAAATAGAAGCTAGGGATGCTCTTTGTTTGCCACTTCTCAGATGAATATATTTTAATTGTTTGCTTGTATGGCAGAAACTTAGAAAGTGCAGTATGAAGTCAATCAGATGAAGATTCAATGGATTAGCCGAGCGCTATAACGTTATTTCTTGTATGATAATTTCGGTAGATTGTATTATAATGACTTTCTGCGAAACTGTAGGCGCCAACCCAGAGTGAACTAGAATTCAATACTTAAGGGTGCTTTTCCTAACAATAAGGCTTGAAGACTTTTGTTCGTCATATTTCCCACATTTTCGTTGTTAATGTTAATAATGTTAAAGGAGAGTGGGTTGCCGGAAAAGTTTTTCAGTGATGCACCATGGGTGAATATTATTGTCACGGTTTCCTTCTAACAAGTGATCTTAAAGCATCGGAAAGGAATTGACTGTTATTTTACTACGATTGTGTACTCTACGGTGTCATAGTTCCGTTTATGTTTTCTACAGGTTGCAGTGCTTACGCTCGGTTTGCCTATGTATGCATTTACAGTTGGGAGGTAATTCCGGATAAATATTTTTTGCCACTCATCCGTATCATACGTGTTAATAATGACATAATTAACCACCTAGCTTTCCTTATATCTTAAAACAATATTTTTGTGTAGCGATTTTTTGACGGAACCATACTAGGAAAAGTGTAAATGCAGCTGATTTACTTTCACCTTCATATATCTCGCTTGTCATTTTCCCTTTCCCTGTAAGGGATGGAAAAGGCAATAAACAGGCTCGAGGTTGCCGACCCGGGTATGGTGAGACCCCACCCTGCGGTACCCTTTTTCTCCTCCCCATCCCCCCCTCCACCTCCATTTCCTGTCTCTTGGGCACTTTCGGCTAGCCTTTCTCTTCGTTTTCCCTGCCGACCCAACCTTTTTCCCATTTTTGGTCGGTCCTAAAAGACGTAGACTTTCTGTCCGATGCATTCTCCTTGACTATTCCCTGCGAATGCCTTCCCCACATGAACCAATATCTCCAAATCCATGACCTAGTGCCCTCTCTGGCAAAGTAGGCCGGTGCTTAGGGGTCGGTACATCTCACCATCGGATGGGATGCATGTGTCATGCACTCCACCGACCTAAAATCTAGAACCAATCTAAAATCCTTTTAGTGCTTCTATACTGCAACTTGACATATATGATATTTTGTATTTTTATGGTGTTGGTATGCATTTTGTGCTAATGTGCCACCTCTTTGGTTTTTGAGTCTGTCGATAGAATAATGTTTGCACCTTTCTCTTTTTGCGTTCATTTCAATGGCTCTTAGGAGTACTATATTTAGCAATCTTTTCTGTTTCTGTGCCTCATGTGATACTGATTCAGTTTGGCATTTGTTCTGTTATTGATTTTGGTGTTGAATTTCTTTGATGAAGTACTTAATGTGTAAGTTCTGATGTTTTAATTATATTGTTGTTCTTTAAAAGATTGTGCTGCTTGATGTATTTAAGGTGTTTTTTCAGTGTTTAAGGTGTTTTTTCGTCTGCCTTATCTTAGAACAGAATACCTATTTTGTCCAGTGGTGTGCTGATATCAATATTTTTCCTTATATTTGTGCTATCATCCATTTCATTTTGGGCACTGTCCTCTGTACTCAATATTTAAGTGGCCAGAAATGAAATTTATTAATTGTCATGATGATCATTAAAATCTTTCATGTGATAGCCATTCCTTTGAAATTGAGTGGCTCTCCATTTCACATGGGTTGTTCCCTGTTACCTTAACAGTACC
The DNA here is from genome assembly GCA_963169105.1 of Ceriagrion tenellum. Classification (NCBI taxonomy): domain Eukaryota; kingdom Metazoa; phylum Arthropoda; class Insecta; order Odonata; family Coenagrionidae; genus Ceriagrion; species Ceriagrion tenellum. The sequence continues at coordinate 69,235,245 of OY720642.1, read as the reverse complement.
TATGTACATCTTTCCTTTACTGTGACACTTTAGACCCAACATTTGTTGTACATTTTGATATATTATATATCTTCTAACTTTCTCAGAAATGTATCATGGGTCTATCCACTTCATTTTAATTGTTTATTGTGTGTTAAACATCTCATAGTGTTCCTATTATTAGGCCTCTAGGTGACCTGATAATGTCCACTATTTATGTCACTTGATTGATATTGTCTGTATGAACTCCTCTAAGTTCTGTCATTCTCCTTGGTTTTATTAAAAAGAGTGTTATATGCATTTGTATTTATGGACTCGAGCCTTGTAGATTGAATAAGTGCTTTGGAGAAATGATTGTCTGATGGGGATTTAACTATGGGTCCTCTGTCTCAGGACTCATTGTTCTTGGGGCCTTCTGTGATATATGTATCCAAAGATATTGTGCTAACCCATTGTTAAGTATTTAACGGTGAATATTTTATGGGGACACTCAGTGGTGTGTGCACTGCTCACTCAAGAGCTAATGGACTCCTTGGACTTTTCCTCTTAGTTTTTTCATTCTCAGTTATTTTTACGAAATGGAGTCCTACATGTATTCTTCTTCATGGAACCTGTGCTGAACTTTGTTCATTGAACAAGTGATACTGTTTACTGATGGACTGATGGGAATTCAGCTTTTGGTCTTTTACCTCAGGACTCAGGTTTAGAGGGACCTTCAGTGATACCTATACCCAGTGATTATGTGTAAACCCGTTGTCAGTTATCAAATAGTGACTTTTATCTGTGGACCTCAGTGGTGTGTGCACTGGTCACTCAGAAACTAAAGGACTCTGTGGACTTCTCCTCTACCTTCTGTTATTGGTTTTGTGAAAAGGAGTGTTAAATGCATTCGTATTGATGGATTCTGCTCTGAGCCTTGTCGATTGAGCAAGTGCTTAGGAGAAATGATTGGCTAATGGGAATTCAACTTTGAGTCTTGTGCCTCAGGACTCATTCATAGGGGTCTTCTGTAACGTGATTTGTGTTTTCCTAGGTACTGTCAATTATTTCAGGGTGCACCTGTTACAGTGATGCAATGTACATAGGGTGTTCATACCTTATGAGCGGATCACAGGGCAGTGTCTACAGTGATGATAACACTTTTCCAATCAGTGATAAAGCTTGAGCATCGTGGAATTTGGAGGGTGGTTGATCCTCCTATTCACACGAATACTGTTGCCTCTGTTTGTACGCAAGTTTGTGGAGGCTTCTGTATGAGGCCAATTTGCATGTAAGGAGGACAAAGAACAAAATATTTCTGTTTCAGTGCCGTATTTCTTTGAATTGTATTGTTTTGAAATTTGAATGTATTGTTTTAGTATGTTGCGACAACACTTTCCGTTGGGAATAGTTAAATAAACAATCAAATGCATTTAATATCTGTGTATTCCTGTGTTGACTTTCCTGTCATGTTTACAGAGCCTCATTCTTCCTCATCTCGGCGTAAAAAAACAGGTCAAGGGATGGAGATTTCTAGGCATCAGCTTAAAGCGCGACGTAGAACAGTGACAAGAACAGTGCATTTCGTGCAATTTGCCTTCATTGTGTGAGATTCCTTTGAATTAAATGGATCGCAACTTTCATGGGTTGCATTTTCAGTAGCAATTCATGCTCGCGATTCTACTTTATACATTTTAATTTGCATGAATTTCACTGGCTCTCCTAATATTCTGCCTCGCGCACAATACTGAAATAGCTGAAGCCAATGACGTAATTAGACCAAGGAATATGAAAAAAATAAGGAACTATTAAAATCTTGATGTGCCCTGCCACCTGGCGACCGCCACGGAAAACATTCCTTGAAAAGATGTGTGTAGTTCGCGGGTGGCAAAACCAGATGCGCTAGTAGTAAAAGTTTCATATCTTTTCTAAACATGATCGAAATTTTAAAGCATTGACATTACCTGCCATGGTTTTTATTCTGGTCACTTATTGCAAGCGGAAAGAACGAGTTTTTGTACTCATCTGTTCGGCAGTGTATCTCTCTTATTTTATCACATCTGTCAGACCTAGAGATGTAGTGAGGCGTCATGATAATATTCCCCGTGCCGCTCTGAAACACACCAGTTCTTAATTTATCAAGCAACATAAACCTAGCGTGTAGTCTCCGAGCCTCTAGAGGCTCCCACCTTGATCCCTCTTAAAAGTTGTGAGACATTATGTATATGTTCGCGTAGCTGTTTTTAATGAAGTGTGCTGATTTTCTTTATATTTCATTATTTTTTTGGTTAAATCTTTATGACTAGGGTCCCAAATGCTCGTGGCATATTCAAGGTGTGGCCTAACCAGTGAGAAGTAGCAGCTCTCTTTTACTTTTTCATCCGACGACCTTCCTATTAAACGCTTAACAAAACCTAGTTTCTTTAATGCTTCGCCGCATATGTTTTGCATGAGTGTGTGATGGTGCAATTTTGGAAAATACTCATATTATTCATCCTAGTGATCCAAGTCTATCAAAGATTAGGTGAATAACAGGGAATTCAATGAGCAACAATATCTTAGGTTTATGCGATTTCAACTCAATAACCTTTAATGAACAAAAATTTATATATTTCAGTAATATTTTTTAGAAGAACACAGCAGAAGAGCCCAAGGTTAATGATATCTAACTTTATCACAAATTCCTTTAGCCCACAAACATCTAACTATCCTTTTCAGTAGACTGGATTCATTAATTTGGTAGAATTTTAATGAAACTCAAAAACGTTTGAAAAGGAAAGAAAATCAAGCACCATATGGTCTGATACCAATATTAGCAAAAACCAACAGCAATAACAAAAAAACAACATCTCCACTTACTACTTTTCTTCCTAATTAAATACCCCTCTAGTAAAATTGAGGGATATTTAAAGTCTATAAAAGTAGCACACCTAAGAAGCTGACCTTCGTGAAACTCAGTAATCACAAGAGGTAGGTAGAATATATGATTTAGAATATCCAAGAGTTGGGATGCAAATGTGCTTGAGTTCATTATAAATAACTATCCATCATGGCTACACTTCAGTATTTAAAGAATACCTGGCATACATCTAAATTAATGTTAAATCACGCCACAATTCAGCCACATAATGAACTGAAAGAGATAAAATGTCCTGAACCATACTGAAAGAATAGACTAAAATTCATAAGAGGCAACTTTTTCATTGGATAACTATTTTTTAATTATAAATCACTAAAATAACTAAATCATTAATAAGATTATTCTTTTATCAAGCCTCTTATCTGTCAATATACATTTGTGAGCAAAGGTGGAGCAGAAGGCTCAGGAGCACACACTCCAATCACATTCTGTTCAGGCAACTCTACTGCACTGGGAAGGGTGCTCAAAGGACAGAGAAGGTGAGTATAAGCATTGCCATTTCTGTAATGGATATGGCATTGACAGATAACAACATAAACTTGCCTAAATGTTCTTTAATGCATAATTTTTCGTCACAAAAGAAAAACATACTCACTTAACAACTTACAAAAGGAAACTGAATCAACTGAACTGAGTAAAACTCATGCTACCGACTTAACAAAAGAACTAAAATCAAATTACAAAAGAGCAAAGATGGCAGCACCTAGCAAGCAGAAGCACGGTAGTGAAGTTTATATTTGTACTTTAACAATTTCAAAAGCTCATGACAGTCAGCAAGTACCAGAATCACCTTTAGGAGCCTACATTTTTGCCGTTGAAATTCAAGAGGAAGAAGAAGGTAAGAGGTAAAGGAGGTTCTGCATTGCATGACAGACCTCTCACTTTTGCCCAGCTTTGACTCATTAAGATAAATTTAGTAGATAATACCAAACACCTTAAATAACATATTATAAATACCTGATCATTTTGGTACGTCCGGGTGGTAAAAAGCTGCTTTGTTCGTTGAACATAAAGCAGAATTGAAGAGAAAGTTCGGATAGCATCAGAGTATCTGCGCATCATCATGTAGGCAAACCCAACATAATACGACATGGTGATCTGACAAGCTGGAACATGTGAATACTGGGTCTGAAAGTAAAACAAATTTAAGGGTTCATTCAGGACTGAATAATGCAATAAGACACGCGATCTCACTACATACTACTTTCTATAGGCCTCTTTACACGTTACATTTTATTGTACAAACGAATGTATCATAGACTGTACAAGAAAGTGAATGGAATTAGAGCAGGTTATATTTCCTGTTAAGTCATTCAGACAATCATCAATTTTCCGCTTTACATGGTACGATTTCCTTCATGAAGGAATTTGTACATTACACTGTACAATTTCCTTCATGAAGGAATTTGTACATTCATTTGTACAATAAAATGTACCGTGTGAAGCGGCCTTAGGGATGATTCCTCCACCCTATTATATAACCTTCCACGGTCACAATCTTGAAATAATCTTTACCCTCCTTTCTTTATATTGATCCCTACACTGCCAAAGAGATTAACTTACATGGTTTTATATTTTATTTTAACTTGGTTTGTTCCACACTACTCTGGACTCTTAGCTTATTGAGAGAGAAATGGAGGATTTCTTTGCATGCACACAAAAGAAAACATTTATACAATTTCAACACAATATAAAAAGAGATGGACTCACTAATTTTGGTCTCAGGTTCAAAATTTCATATTCCACAAAAAGGCTATTGGGCCCAATTGACACACACACACATATATTAAGGATGAGTTGATTCTCAATTCCACCGACTCTCAGGATCAAAATCAGTATCGAGAATCGATCGCCTAAAGTTGATTCCGATTCCATCGATTCCAGATTGATATATGTGTATTCAAATCAAATTTCATTTATTACATCATATTTGTCTCAGAAATATTGGGTGTAGGCTATCAATTTGTACTTTTTATCTACCTCAATGAGCTGAGGATATATTTGTTATTTGTTAATAAATATACTTTTTGAGCAACTTAATTGTCTTTGTTATTTTATTTCAGCCAATACTTGAAAATAAATAATAGTCGTAGGCTACTGGTATATCAATATCCCACCTGTAACTAGGAATAAGAATCGATGGAATCTAAATTGAGAATCGGGAATCGATTTATATTTTCCCCGATCAACAGAAATTTCGTCCACTTATCCTCCTCCCCAGTTTTCTTCTCGAACGTGTCGTGTCTGGAGTTACTCCTTCCTCGAGCTCAGGCTAACCTACTTCCCATTGTACTTCCTTGGGCTCCTCCTCCTCGTATTCCCTGAATCTCCAGCAAACCACCTTTTTCCGCTGGTGTCCTTTCTCCTCCCAACCTCCATACATTTATAAGAAACATCCAATTACTATCTTTTTTTTTCGTCCACATCACTTTTTGTCTGCTCACAAGGGGATACTACCTACAACTCCCCTTACGGTTTCTATTTCATTGTATCTCAATGCATTCCTAGTTCCCACTTTGTTGAACTGTTTACCTTGTAAACTTCGACTTAAGCCTGAATCACACGATCATTTTTTCCGTCCCTTTTAAGGGATAGCTCCAATGATAGCTTTTCAGGGACCGTGACAATGATAGTTCGAGCTATCATTTTCTGAATCACACGGTCATTTTGGCCCCTTTTCTATCATTTTTTCCGTCCCTTTTCGCATCATTTCTATGTTAACTACTCTCATTCCATTGAAAGCCGAACGTGGCGTTAGAGTCGTTCTTTGCGGCCGAGCACTCTGATTGGCTAAATGGTAGAGTCAGCGATGCCTTCAGGGACGGAAAAAGGGACGTGCCCAGGGATGGAAAAAGCTATAGGGATCCTTATTGCTGGAGCCATCCCAGACTTTGTTCGAGTCACACGATCATTTTCGAGCGATCATTGGAGCTATCCCTTAAAAGGGAAGGAAAAAATGATCGTGTGATTCAGGCATTAGCCTAGTGACGTCTCCCAAAGTTGATCTTGTTCAGTTTGACCTTGGGGGCATACATGTACCGTTACAATTAATTACAGAGCTGATTACCCTAAACCACAAAAACATGCACTACTGCAGTTCCTTCTGTGTTGCTCCATCAGGGTGGCTACTGATATCCAATTTTCAAATTCCCTTACCTTTCCCTGATAGGTTTACCAATGTCCCTGACCGATTGCCAAATGGTCACCTATTATTGGAATATTTTTTTCTGCTGAATTAATTTTTCTACGGCAGCTTCAAATTTTCTAATCATCGTCTCGTATTTTTAGAACTGCAAGCATGTATTTACTATAAGCTAGTGTGCTCCAGTTACTTCTCGACCTAATTTCGGAAGATTAAAAAAAAAGTGAGGTAAAATTTTCCAAACAACATAGCCTCGGATTCCATGTGATGAGCGCAATACATTGTGATCATGATTTTTAACACAACTAGGCAAATATCACAATAAGGATATACAAAATGGATACATTGTACGTCTGATTCACAACTAAATAACTAAGTGCGAATTTCCACTGAGAAAAAATCATCCGCCTTGACCGGGATGCGAACCCGGATCCCTCGATTTCCGGCTGAGTGCTTTAGCCAGTTAAGCTACCGAGGCGTCCTCTTCCCCTGTGGATTTTTGTGACTGTTACGGGACTAGATGTTCTTGACTGCCGGACATACAATGTAACAATCAATCGCTACAGAGAGCTTAGCGCCACTGCCCACGAGGAAAGATCGAACTTTGAACACAGAGAGGCGTTCACTCTTATTTGACAAATTTCAAGCTGTCTGGGACTAGCCAAGGAGTTCCACTTTTACGGCGTCACCCGCAATGCACACATTGGCGAATTTCCACAGAGAAAAAATCATCAACTAAGATTCACAACTGATTACCCCACGCTGAATTGCTCAATTAATAAAGCTTATTCCATGCACGTCAGTGACGGACGTTAGTTTTAGTTGGTGAAATAAAGGGCGGGAAAGACTGGACGATAAACGTAATGGTAGAAAAATAACGAGGATTCCTATTCCAGTTTCTCCCTGACTATTACAAGAATTCCCTGACTTTTCCAGAAATTCAAAATTCCCTGACAGTTCCAGGTTTTCCCTGACGATCGCCACCCTGTTCATATTTGAACATAATTACATACAAACCTTTTTATGGAGCTCAATATTTTCAAGAGCTTTGATGGCTTGATAGTAATCACCAAGAAGAGAGTGTAAACGGAGGAGGCCAACCAAGCTGAAATACCCCAGCATCTTATACAATGAGTGAGAACCAAATTCACCAGCCACAGTGTTTGGGTCACCACCGGCAGCATACACCTGGAATATTGCATTTTTAATTGTTAAAATGTTGATACCTATCATATCAGACTTCTTAGATGCATAGTTTTACTCAAGAAAAATTGTCAATAAAATGCTGGAAATTTTTCATACCATTAGGATAATTTCCTTTTTCAAATTTAAATATAATGAAATAATAATTCTTAAGGGTAGGACATTCATTTTTGGTTAAGAAGGGAAAGAGGAAGGGCGAACATTTTTATCATCTGTCAGACCCTAAGACTGTTATTTTGTCAGTCATTTATCTTTAAGATGCTACTTAGAAACTTGTATTTTCTCTTGTATCAAAGATAAGAAATGTATATTTACAAGTAATTATAGTCCTCAGTATCTGTAAGCACCATACTTAAATGGTTAATAAATGTGCTAAAAAGACAAAAGATATTAGAGAAGATATGAGTAACATTTTTAGCCAAAATTTAACCAAGACTGGGCAGTCTTCAAATTAGAATAGGCAATTTATGGTCATGTGTTCACATATTTGTGCAACTTCACATGTTGACACAATTCAATTTTACTTGTGAACGCATTCATGCATCTACTTGTATGGGTACATGCATTGTTTAAAAACAGCTTCAGAAAGTTACATCCTATTGTACAAAATGAGAGAAAATTGACAGCCAATGGCCAGCATTGAAGTTGCACCCTTGGAATTGGGAAGCAAGCATTCCAGGCATTCAAATCAACTTGCTCCTCTAATTAAAAGTTTTTAATGTGTCATTAGGTATACTCGTAAGTTATGATTTACCATCAAATCAAGAATGGCAACTCATAGAAAATGTTGTTCCTTGCTTGCAATTATTTAGATGTGTTACTCTTGAAATGAGTGAGGAAGGGGCTAGATCATCCATTGCCAATGTCATTCCGCTGGTGGGAGGTCTGATTGCAAAATTAAATGCTATGTTTGACAAAGATACAAATCATTCCAAGTCATTTGGTCAATCATTAATAGCAAACTTAAGAAAGAGATTCAAAAACATAGAGAATAGCCATTTTTATGCAGTTGCTACCCTGGTGGACCTAAGGTTTAAAGGTTTTGTCTTTTCTTTCCAAGAGTTACTCATACAAGCCAAAAGAGACATTATTAGTTTTATGAAAGACTCATTAAAAAAAGATACCAGTTTGGAAATTTCAAATGAAAAAGAAAGTACAGTGGATTGCCCTTCACAGAGTTTGTACAGTATGATTCTTCCTCAGACAAAAATATCCCTAGACAATCCAGAGGATGAATTAGAGGATTATCTGAAGGAATCATTATTGCCTAGTATCTTCTAAGACAAGGGGAGCATTGAACCCAAACAAGGTTAAGCAACTTGTTTTTTTGGCTAAAAATATATATACTGACAAGTAGAAATTCTGAGGTCTTGTTAAGTTTACATTTTGTAGACTGATCTTTTAAATAAATGTTTTGAACTTGAGCACAATTTTGTATAACCCCAAATAGCACTTTTCTATGGTATGAGGTATTCAATATATATCCTATATACCTGTATGTGTGTATATATATGTTTATACATACACAGGTATATAAGATGAAAATATCAGACCAGATCAAGTTATCGGGACAAAATATCGGGTACTTATCGGTTATCGGAAAAAAAAGACTATCAGCTCACCCCTAATCGTAACACAACTTTGGTTCCTCATGATACCATTAGGGTTCCTCAGGTAGGAGGAGAGTTACCCAAGCCACTTTTCCCATTCATTTACTTTGTGAATGCAGTAATTGAGGTCAAAAATTCAAACAATATTGTAATAAACAAAAAACTGCATAGCTCATTGTGAAAATGCCTAACTTAATGAAAAATGAGGTGATAATTGGAGGCAAGGCAATTCAACACAACGTTACAATTGAAATTACGCTCTAAAAATATTTTTATAAATGAGACAAAGAATGAAGGGGTTAATGTCTAGAGATTTAGACTAATATATCAATATAACAACTGAATCCTCTTCTTAAGGGAAACATAAAGACTGTATCAGCCATGTACACACTTTAGAGTAACAAGGACATATTAGTGAAGTATTCTGTCACATACAGGGCAGCTAATTTGAGGGAATTAAAAAAATGCATAAATGCAATGGCTACAGCAAGACAATGAACATGGATTAAGTGATGTTTAAAAAATCAAGACGTCTAACTTCAGAGGTAGTCTCCACACACATGGTATACAACTTGTGGAGGCAGGGCATACTTGATAATACTGAAAGTTGGTGAAAAGCATTGTACCAGTTAAGTAAAATCTGTAATGTAAGGATGAATTACTTAGTTTACCACAAAAGATTTATAACATTCTTAAAACCCTGGTAACATTGCTGTTTGACAACATCAGGTACAGATCTAGTAAAATACATTGCTAAAATAGTTAAAAATGACTATTTATGCAGTGTCGTACTAGGTCTTTACCTGATGATGCCGAGCAGCGTTGAAAGCCTGGTAGTAAGAACGTAACTAATCTTTGGTGTGAAACTAAGTAATTCATCATTTCATTAAGGACTTCCACCAAGTTACTGCCAGTACCATTAATTCTATAAATTCTGTGGAAAATTTTAAGTTGTGTTCCTTAAGTAAATATAGACACTACAAACTTCTTCAGCTTGCCCTTGGTATCAATTACTAACACATTAACTACTATGCTTTAAATCAGCTAGATAGCATACCAACAATGAAAATTAATGTAGTTTACCACCAGATATCAGTTTTAAAATACACAGCAAGTATAGACGCACTGAAAATGTTGTTATGGCCCATTTTACTCTAATTTCATATGGACTTGTAATAAGGGGAACATCCACCCAATTAAACCAAGTATTTTAAATTCAGAAATAAATAATAAAAACATGGGTAAACAACACTATCGTGCACATTGTCAACCTTGTTTTAAATACTTAGGAATATTAACTATATCTTGAGTATACATTTACCAAGCAGTCATTTACGTAATGAAAAACAAGAATGACTTTACAACTAAATATAGTTATCACTACTACAATACCAGTAGATGTAAAGATATTTATGTGAAAACAACAAACTTGGCTAAGCTAGCCAAAGTGCCAACATCAATGTGCACAAAATTGTTTTTTTTTGCAAGATTCACATACTATGTTAAACAACTCTGATACATCTGTATTCTGTATTATTTGTAAACATAGCTGCTTTTCCTTTTTGATGTGTCCTATACACCTACAATATGTATTTTAAATACTGTGCAATGAGTCAGCAGGATAAATAAACTAATTATTAAATCCATTCAACCACTGAAGAGCCCAGAACAATCCTACTTGAAAGTTTATACTAAACCGCAAAGAGCATCAGATTGCAGTTCACTCTTTGGAAAGATGAGGTCAACATCTATCCAATAGTTGCCCACAGTTTTTCTCTTTCATTACCAGCTATGATTTTTAAAAGCTACCAATACACAGTCATCGCCTAAATAACAACATAATTCTCTACGGGAGAGCTTAATGCATAAAATACTAAGTAGTCAATGCATTTATTACCTCAAGTTGTTGCTTAATGTTGGACTTATCCACTAAGGAATGAAGAACATTGAGGACACAGAACACGTTCCACACTTTCATGTGCTGGGCACACACTTCAACCTCATCAGGGCCCTTCTTGTTCATGCGTGACCTATACTGAGCAAAGCTTTGGAACTGGTACACAAATTCATCCACAAGTTCCCACAGCCAAAGATCAGGGAGTTCCAGGGCAAATGGAGTTTCTGAACCTGTGAAGAAGGAATAAAAGTACAACATATCAATGGATGGAAAATCCATAATACATTCATCATATCTCCCCAGTCATTGTTCCACCTTCAGAAACACGTGGTCAGAAGCATAGCCCAGATGTGCAATAGATATCCCAGCAAACAGATTTTTTAGATTTGAACCTGCTTCCCCTACCATGTATAAATATATTTTTAACGATCATGTACATGAACAATAATGCTGATAATATTGATGTAAACAGTGCCTTTCATCATCACTACATTAGGTCAAAAGATGACATTCACTGCAACTATGCACACACAAAAATTGCAAAAATGGGTCCCACAGAAATGAGCACCAAATTGCTTAACAAATTACCAGCAGGTATAAAGGCAATTGGAAACATTAATGCCCTTAAGTCAAAACTAAGAAATTTTTTACAGTACAAGTTGTACTATTATATTGAAGAATACATGAGTGACGATGCTCACAGTGTTATTTTATGACTGCTTGCTAATAGTGTGAAGCTTAAATAATGTGTAAAATATGTGTAACTTGTATGTATGATGTGCCCTATATCTTGTTCATTTGATGTACCAGATCTTTGGGCAAATAAAACTGTTATTATTACGTATCATTATTATTGAGCAACTTAAAAAGGTGAAGTGAAGATGTAACACATTATACCAGGAAATCAAGATAACTTGAAAAGAAATTACTTAAGGAAATGTCAACTCAAAAAAATACCCAAATATTTTTCTCACTATCTCTTGTACTGAAAACACAAATACCATTTCGAAGGTTACTATTTTTGGAGACAACACCAGATTCTTAGACATCATTGTGCATAAGCTTACATAGATAATCTCACAAAATAAAATGTAATAATTTAGTTAACTATTTTTCCTAACCTATAAACAACATACAAACAATCCATTTCATCTGATAGCTGTTTGTTCAAATATTGCTTTATTCACATATTTCACTGCAGAGTACTTACTTAATATGATGTTGAAGAAAGCACAATAGTTATAATATGACCCAAACCGCTGCTCCAGAGTGGGGCCCATACTCACATGGGCATATATGTGACGATAATACAGTTCCTTGTACAAGACCATGAAGACCTGCGAAGGTAATCAAGCACATATGTTGAAATAAAAATACATTGTTTAACCAGAAACTAAATCATCAAAATAAAATTCTTTCAGATACTAATATGACATTTAGAAAGGTTGATTTGGAGTTCATGGAGAAATCTTATTTTTCAATCAACAGTGAGGCGTCGTGCATAAGCTGCGTTACCGTTTTCAATGGTTTTTTTCCTCCTCCCCTTCATTGCCAACTGTAATATTTTACCCAACCGCCCTCCCCCCTGACATGTAATGTTTTTTCTATTACTGAAACTTTCAATTCAAAAATATTTTCTCAATTATTGAGTAGTTTATTTTTAGGGATAGGTTGTACTAATACAAATAAAGGTTGAAATAACACGTGCCCTTCCTCATGTTATACTCTGTAGTATTGTCCACTCAATGTTGATGAGTAAGAAACGTAAACAGGCCCATTGTAACAGCTATGTTACTTTGAGTAAACCCTCTCCTCCCCCTAGTTACCCGCCATAGGTTTTTAGGTGAAGCCTTCCCCCCTCAGTTGGTGATGTAGTTTATGCACAACCCCTAAAATAAAAACTAACTATTATGGCATTATATCATTAACTAATTGTGACTAGTCAGTATCAGTTAATGTCGTAATTTGACCAATGACTAGTTAGTTCCAAAAGCCGTAACAATTGGCACCCTTCATCAACAAACACCAAATTTACTGTGTTGGTATGCTGGGAAAACCACAGCAGAGACCAACCACAGCCTCTCAACCAAGAATAGTATGATGGTTTACGGCAATGTTACTTCCTCGCCAGGGACCAAACACAGACGCACACACACAACCCAAATAGGATCCTTTGCAAGGGCTAATGGGACCCCGCTAAGGATGTTTGGTTATAACCTGGGATCCTTCACAGGGCTAATGAGACCCCGCTAAGGATGCCCGGTTATTTACGCAAGCACACTCACAAGCACACAAAATCATTCACTCACACACAGAAAAGGGCCCAACTTCTGGGAGAATCAGCTCAAAAAGAGCATGGTCAAAACAACACAACAGGACGAGGGTGGGGGTCGAATACGCGTATTTCGGCTACAAAGTAGCCATCTTCAGCAAACCGAAGGTAACGCGTCACTTCAACCAAACATCCTTAGCGGGGTCCCATTAGCCCTTGCAAAGGATCCTAGGCAGCATTCCCGTAAACCACCACAGGGGGGTATTCTTGGCTGAGAGGCTGTGGTTGGTCTCTGCTGTGGTTTTCCCAGCATACCAACACAGTAAATTTGGTGTTTGTTGACGAAGGGTGCCAATTGTTCATGGCTTTTGGAGATTTTCTCTCTTTTATTTCATTGTCTAGCCGTAAGAACCTCACCCCATCTTCAAGATGGCTTTCCACTAGTTAGTTCAACTGATCTAACCAAGAGTGACCAAGCGGACACTGATGATGTCAGTCAATTTTACCAATCATGATGTCAGTAAATTTTCCAATAAGTTTGGATACTTCTGATAAGCACATGCATCTGTTTAAGAAATAGATGAGAATTAACAATGTTTTTAGAAATATTTTGAGACTAAACTAGCATTGAGTAGGCTGACGTTTTTGCTGGATTCAACAAGGTGAATCTAAGCTAGAGATGGGTGGATCAAATCCATGAATATATATTATGGATTCGGATGTTTGGCATTGCTGCCTAGGCTACGTGTTGCCAATATTTCCACTTTTAGTTCACCCAGTCCTTGGCGCCACTTCGATTAGACTTTTCTGTTGTTATAGTAAATAGACGTAGTTAATTGTTGCTAACGTGAGACTGTGGTGAATATTCAATAATGATCGAGGAGATATGAATTTATTGATGATTAGAATATACCTAGCTATTTTTGTCATCAAAAATTTACTTTTTAAATGCTAGAGAGAAAATATCGATTACAGGAAATCAGTAAGAGGATAATGAAACGTTCATCGTGTGCAGACTACGTTGTTTGCCAGAATCTGATTATAATTGGAAGACATTAAGCCCGTTTGGCTTAAATAAAGAATTTAGAATGTCTTGTTGAAACAGAACTTGCTTCATACCAGGCTGCAAAACAGGGTATGAGTCTAAGAAGACACAAAATATGAGACTTGGATTGAAAAATAAGAATCTGTTCAAGGCGGCGGTAAGTGTATTCCTTTTTACCAACACTGCAATGATGGCCATTGGGAATACTCATGAAATCACCTTGTATTGTTATTAAATTTCCGTATAGCGATATTCACGAAGTGCTAAGAAGTCAATTGTACATTTGTGTAGTTAAATTTGGAGAGGAATTAAATATATCTGTAGACCGGACGATATTAAAAAAGTGTATAATTACGTCACGCGTGTATTACTACATTTTTTATCCACTACATTATGATTACTTGAAAGTAAAAACCAATGTATATTCATGGCATAACCGGTAAGATGAGTTTAATTATAATCTGTCGACTGTATTTACATTTGAACTTCCGTCTTTCCTCACTAGGTGGTACCCCTTTCCAAAAAGTTAATTGGTTACGGAATTATAGACAACAGCTTTTGGCAATGAGATCCCAATCCATAATATACATTCATGATCAAATCTTACTAATATATAAAAATCTAGTGGTGTCTGTCTGTCTGTTACTCAATCACTCATAAACCGCTGAATTGATTGAAACAAAATTTGGCAGGAAGATACTTGATATATCTGGTTCACGCATAGGCTATAGAACAAGGGCCTTGGGGCCCTAGAAGGCCCTTTCATCACCAAAAATTGGCCCTGGAAATTCTTGCCTGTATTAGAAACACATAAAATATACCTATACTGAGTGAACAACAATCATGTAAGTCACACTGGGGCCCCAGAGGGCCTAAGGTTCCAAAAGAATGATTTCTTAAAAGCCTCATAAGTATTGAACGAGTGAACCGATTTTAGTGAAATTTTCACACATGGGATCAGAAAAGCGTTTTCAAATAATTTGAGACTATAAGGAAGGCCCCTGGGTAGCATATTGGGCCGTCTGGTGTCTTATTTGTTTGAAAAACTCAAGTCTAAAAATTTTGGTTCAAGTGCAGAGGTTTCTCTTTTTGCATATTTTAATTAGTTCTACTAAAGATAGAAGGTTATATTTTCACCATTAGATGGATAAAAGATTGCAGTTTCCTATTTTTTCATTCAATTTTCTTACGCGAATAAAATTTTCCTAGAAATCGTGTTTTTAATGTCAAAATCATGAATTTTACTTGTCATCAATAGGATATTTCCTTGGTAACCGTGGAACTAGCATTAGCTTTAAAAGGGAAATGGGACCTTTACATTGGCGGCTGGGTTTTATTTCTGGAGATAGGTATTACACTGGAAATCTAGGCCATATACTGAAATGCTGCTGATTACGACATTTTCTGGGATATTTTTGCTTAAAATTGGCAAAATTTCAAGTGGAATAATTTAAGTGGGACCCATGTAAAATTGGAGAATGCGACGATGTTATATTAATGCGGAAAGCCTCTGGAATGCAAATGGCCTGTAGTTTAGTTTCCATAGGTTACTGCAAAAGAATGTCGAAACTCGGTAAACATAATGTAATGCAGTTTTCATCTGCTGAACTAAAAATTAAACTAAAATTATAGCTGATTTGCCCAGAAAAAAAATACCGACTATATGATAATGAACGACTCGAACCTACAACCTTGGTATCATCATTAATCAACTCTAACCACTAGGCCAGTTCGGTAACAACAATTGGAGCAAGGTTTAAGTACACAAATATATATTGTGTGACCCATGCACGCTTGATGGCTAATTTCTTGAAAATACAAATACTAATTTCTTCATCGTAAATTTCATCCATATTATAAGATGATAAATGCACTTCTCTTTGTAATTCAAGGTACTGAGTACATTAAGACTACTCTATAATAAATGCAACAAATCTTTATTTTGTATGCATTGCAAGTTAGTGGAGTTTACTTCGTGATCAACCTCCATAGAATTTTTAATGTATGCTAATGCAGTAAATGATAAGAATCAAAAAGGGCGATTAAATTTATCAGATTAATTGCATGAAGAAATTAACAATACCTCAGTTTCTACAACAAAAATATATATTGTTCATATTTGTGAATTGCCTTTATGTGTTGCACGAACCACAAATCTCATAATGTGTGATCCGAAAACCTCATCTTATCATTGCCCGCAATTATGCTAGGTTGGCAGAGTTCAGTGTGTGTGTGTGTGTTGAAAAGTGCACTACAAATTGCAATTAAAAAATTATCCCGCATATCAGTCACCTCCCCGTGGTATTTCTCGGGTTTACGCTAAAAACCGTTAAAAATGTCTTGCTAACCCCAATGATGACGGAAAATCGTTGGCAAAGTATCTGATTCCAGCATGTCCCTGCTACTTTTTATACTACTTGGAAACGTTCAGGATGACATTCATCATAAAGTTAACTAACGTTTCTTGCCCATTATAAAGATAGATATAATAGATATTTGAGTTATGATCTCCTAACTTTCTGCCAGTTCATTTCTTAGCAGCAAATGATGAGGTATTAATTAATTTATTTTATTATGACCTGTCTTTCTTTCATCCCCCATTGAATTTCAATGGGTACCTTTGCTATTATTATACAAAAATGTTGCAGGCGCTGAGCATGAGCCTTGCAAAGTAATACTTTATTTGTGGTGGAGGAAATTCATAGGAGGAATATTAGGAGTCTCAAAAACAGGAGGGCGTGCATGAAGCAGTGTATGAGGGTAAAAGAGGCAAAAAACGTTTGCAAGGACAGGTCAGTATGGAAGAAATTATTGAAGCAGAGTCAGGTGTACAAATGTGTATTTATGAGTGAAACTTTGTGACTGTGCTTACCCCAGAAGGGAACAGCATGATTGGCATGTATGTATGTAAATTTCTATGAAGATATCAGATTTTGCAAGACTAAAAACCAATAGGTGGTTGAAACAATCATAAACAAGGAAAAGACAATCCATGCAGCATACCTGGTCATTATCAACCAGTCTTTCAACCTCTTCCTCACTGGGCCATGGTCGCTTGTCGAAGTATTGTTCCGTCAACTTGGGAAAACTGAAATGTTAACATGGAGAAAAGTTATATGCAATGAAAATAAACTTTTTAACAGACAGGTAAACAATATTGGGGATGTGGTTAAGACGAGAGTAAAAAGAAAGACTGGAAACCTTTCGGGTGTTAGCCCTTCCTCAGTCACAGAGAGAATGCATGAAAAATGAGGGAATGGCATTCTCTCTGTGACTGAGATAGGCTGAAAGGCTAACACCTGAAATGTTTCAGTAAGTCTTTCTTTTTACCCCCCCTGTAAGTTTCCTCTATTATTGTGTTTGTGGCCATTTGACAATGTTTTCTATTGTGTATATATGTATATACATATATATTTATATATAATCAATCGTTCATTCACTCAGAATGCTCAGCGGCAAATACATACAAATAAAGTTCATACAGAAAGTGGCACCTAAATGATATTAACTCCAGGCCCTAAACAATGCATATTAATAACTAATAAGCTTTCTTGTAATCTTTAGCTCACAAGGTGTTTTGATTCCAGCACTCAATATCCTCAACAGAGAAGGTAGCTTGACATGAGGCAAATATAATGTAGGGTTCAGACTGATTCCAATTCTGAAACATTTGAAAATAATATTTTATAGATACTTAGTTACCCAGCAGCCATACCACAAGTCCAGTTCACTCTCCACCAGTGTTTCCCAAGCTTTTTCTTACCTCAGCCTCCATTGCTCCAAAAACCTATACCCAACGCCCATAACCGAAATTATAAACCTTTTAATACCAGATTTAAATGTCCAAGAGTTGACCTTTATCGGCGGATTAAAATTCGGCTCTATCGACTTTTCCTGCCCATAAAGCAATAAACTTCAATATCTCAACAACTATTAAATATAAATTAAATAAAAAAGATTATTTAGCTAAAGATTTGCTAGAGCTATGAGTTGCTGATGTCAAATTAAAAGTCCTTAGAAAAACGCTTCTTTTTGGGAACCATTTAAGAGTATATAATTTTGTACCTCGGGTGGCGATGATTTAATATTGAGTGAATTTAAGCAATACATACATTTTACTAGTGTATAAGTTACATCTGCAATCAATTTAATGTAATTAATTATTTTTCTGTTGTGCCCCTCGAAGCAGGTATTGGCGCATAACCCTACTTGGAGCTTTGTTATGGTACAGGTCAATGAATCCTTATCAGATTTTATGTTAGATATATATCAGTTTATGAAAAAACTTCCTACCGAGACGCGCGGTAGTCACCCTACACTGGCCAGTGTTTATGGACCTTCGCCTCCAAACCCTACAGTTAACCCACATCCATGCAGATGGGCCTCCCATTTGGTGAGTACTGCTGGAACAGGTTCTCTCCTTGGAAAGTTGATTTGTCAGAGCCAGCTGGAAGTCCAATGAGTCATCTGCCCCCCCTCCAGATGTAAACAGCACATGACTGAGGCCTGTGACATTCAAGAGGTGAGCTACCAGCTTTTTCGTGACGATAGCTCATTCAAAGAAGAAGATACACTTGGAGAGCTCCAGGAGACATCAGGAGACAACAGATTGACTACATTCTAGTTTAGTCACGATTTAGGAACCAAATCATGGACTGCCGAAGCTACCCATCAGCAGATATTGACAGTGATCACAATTTAGTCATGATGAAGTGTCTACTTAGGTTCAAACGATTAAAGAAAAAACTTAATAAGACATGGAATAGAGACAATCTAAAAACTGACGAAACAATGATAGCTTATGCACGGAAAACCGATGAAATAGCATCAAATATTATTCATGGAGGCGCAAATGAAGAATGGATTCAGATTAAAAATGGCATACATAAAGCAGCTGAAGAATCTGTCGGTAAAGTTATACCTGCAAACAGAAAAGAATGGATAACGCCTGAAATAGTTTTTCTCATCGAGGAGAGAAGAATTTACAAGAATGCCACTGACGAGCAGAGTAGAACCAAATACAGAAAACTCAGGAATCAAATCAACAAAGAATCTAGGAAGGCCAAAGAAAATTACCTCACTGACATATGTAAAGAAGTAGAAGAAAATATGAACAAAGGGAAAACCGACATAGCCTATAAAACAGCAAAACAGATTTTCAACAAACAAAACAAAAAATCTTTCGATACGATAGAGAACAGAGAAGGCAAAATGCTTTTTGGTGATGATGCACTTAAGAGATGGAAAGAATATATTGAAGAGCTTTACCAAGGAGGACCACTATTAGATAATGTAATGAAATCAAGTGAAGAAATAAAAGAGGAAGAACTAGGAGAAGATATTTTACAGGAAGAATTTGAAAAAGCATTGCAAGATTTGCCAGATAGGAAAGCAGTAGGCTGTGATGACATTCCCTCTGAGCTGATTAAAAAAGCTGGTGACAAATTGAAAGCTTCTTTACTACAACTTATAAGAAAAATATACAAGACGGGGGAAGTTCCTGAAGACTTTCAAAAATGTGTTATGATACCTATACCAAAGAAATCATCTGCTACGAAATGTGAGCAATATCGCACACTCAGTCTATTATCACACGCCTCAAAAATACTTATAAGGATAATCCTTAAATGAGTTGAAAGAAAGCTGGAAAACACTTTAAGTGAGGACCAATTTGGGTTTAGAAGAGGAGTGGGGACTAGAGAGGCTATACTCTCTTTAAGACTTCTCATTGAAAAACAAATATCTAAAAATAAACATACTTATGTTGCATTCGTTGATCTTGAGAAAGCATTTGATAATGTTGTATGGCCAAAAATGTTTAGGATTTTGGAAAAAGTTGGACTTAAATACAATGATAGAAGAATAATATTTAAAACATATCAAAATGAAACAGCCTTAATTAGAAATAAGAATAAAGAAGATACAGCTATAATAAGGAAAGGAGTTAGACAAGGCTGTCCTCTATCACCAATAATTTTCAATGCATACATTCAAGAAGCAATCGATAAAGTAAGGGAAAATGTTGATGTAGGAATCAAAGTTAATGGGAAGAAAATAGATATGTTACGATATGCTGATGATATTGCCATAGTTACAGAAAAGAAAGAAGATTTAAAAATTATACTTAACGAGATGGAAAGAATTCTTAGAGACCAATATGGAATGAGGATAAACAAGCAAAAGACTAAAGTTATGGTATGCGGTGCTCAAGACTGCTGTGAACCTGTAAGGATAAGAATAAATGATGAAGAACTAGGACAAGTTACAGAATACAGCTACTTGGGAAGCAAGATAACAGAAGATGGAAGGAGTAAACGAGAAATTGTAAATAGAATACAACTAGCAAAAATAGCTTTCAATGATAAAAAGACTCTACTGACTTGTAAAAATGTTAGTTTGGAAGTAAGAAAGAGGGTTATGAAAGCTTATGTTTGGAGTGTGGCCCTTTACGGGTGTGAAAGCTGGACTATAGGGAAACACGAAAAGAGCAGATTAGAGGCCCTAGAAATGTGGTGCTATCGAAGGATGCAGAAAATCAGCTGGCGAGACAGAATCACCAATGAGGAAGTGCTGAGAAGAGTACTAGAAAATAGAAGTCTCTGGAGACAGATACTGACAAGGAGACTTAAACTAATAGGTCACATTCTACGATGCAATGATTTTATAAAATTAATAGCTGAAGGTTGTATTGAGGGGAAAAATCGTAGAGGACGTCCTAGATTAAGCTATATGAAGCAGCTTATCAATGACTCTGGATGCGCCTCATATGGTGAAATGAAGAGGAAAGCTGAGCAAAGAGTGGAATGGCGTGCTATTGCCAACCAACCCATGGGTTGATAACCGAAGAAGAAGAAGATCACCTCATTCCCATTCATTCTCAATCCAAAGTCTACGTAGCACATGGGTGCCTCCCCTTAAAATGGTCTCTTAGCTCACCATTGTTTATCGTGGAAAATACCCTCTTTCAGACACGTTTAATAGAAAACCCAACGAATGATTAAGTTCCTCATGGCAGAAGAACTAATTGACTCCCCTGTGAAATGGCTACTAACTCCCAAGTCAGTTACACTAGGAAGTTGAGTGGTTCAGTAACTTACGAATTTTCATAGATGTTTTGGATTTCAAACATCGTCCCTTCTTCGTGGATGATATTGCGAAAATATATCAGAAACTTTTTCACTACTTCTGGGATGGATGAATACTGCCGGTCGTATTCAATGTCGACGTAAGGGTCTCCTGAATGTGGCTCATAATCCAAAGCACCAGCGGCTGCTCCAGCACCATAACCATAAGAATCGAAGCCAGCCTAGGTAAACAATAGGCACATTGAAATGCCAAATTCAAGGCTTTTATTCATACCTCATGATGAACAGATGGAAGTTTCAAATGCAATGCATTATTCAGTCTCTACCGGAAGATTTATCGTAGTAAATGTGAAGCCACTTACTTTAACAGCTGGATCGTAGTCGTCATACATGATTGTAGATGTTTTACAATAATCTACACTAAGGATTATTCAACAACAGTCTGTTACGCTGGGGCCACACTTCAATGTATCTCGCTCCAACTCCCCACCTTCAACTGTCGACACATCAGAATACGGAAATCGCCGCTAGAGTGCCTTCTTTTCTCTTTTCTGATTCCTTCGATTACTTCGACTTCGATTATCATCATTTACCATTTATATAGAAATGTTTACAAAAGTTCGCATGGTCGTGGGCATGTACACGGACTGAAGAAAATGTTTCTTATTATCCGTGACAGTTGTATCGAGCTGAGGGCAGTTGTGTAAATGTTAGTGAAGATTCAGTGAAATAGATAGTGAATATTAAGGTATACTGACGTAATCATGAAAATCGATATCTAAACTGCCTGGGGAGGTGAAGAACGGAATTAATATATATCTTTTGAAATATTTGGGGAATTATATTTCATAACCCATTAAACCTTTTATTCTTGGTTCGTGTGTGGGTCGAGTGAAAAGTAAAATAACAGCAGTCGATAGATTACCTGAGTCCTGCACCTTGCATGTTATGATGCTGAAGTGTCTTATCCTTAATTGCACCATACTGAGCGCATCCAAATAGGGTAAAATTATGGTTTTGATTTATATCAGGGCTTGACGTATGTTGCTAATTTACCCTCATAATGAATAACGAAGAAGTATGGGAAAAGTTTCTTCCGAAGACTCGGAAGGGGAACTTTAACTCAAGCTTGAGTCAGATGTCCAATAGCTCCTGCTTTTCCAAGGATGGGCGGCTATCTTTATCAACAAAGATAAACGCTCGGGAGTCTTGGAAGGTAACCCACAATTTCATCCAACTCACCATTTTCTGCATTCACTTCTGTCTTTAGTATTTAATGATGTGTCGTGCATACGTTATTTTGAACAGTCATGTTCTGTAATGATAAATATCATGTTATCACTTGCAATGAATAACTGTGGTATCATATAGTAGGTAAATACAAATTAATACCAATTTATTTTTGATAGCTCGGAAGAACATATCGGGAACCCGAGGTGACTCCTCCAAGGCCTTCGACATCAAAGAAGTCTAGTCTTCTGGGAACCCCACGATCCAGTGCTAAGACAAGAACTCCTTCCTCTGCTCGTACAAGTTCCACCAGAAAGAGCATCGCCTCTGATGGAAAAACCCAAAAGAGTTTGCTCTCATATTTTTCTTCCAGTTCTAAGAAAAGTGATTCGTTTAAAGTGAGGCTATCTGAGGTGGTAGAAATAACCTTAGACTCGGATGGCGAAGAAGAAAATATCACCGAGAAAATACAAGACAAATCTATTGAAAGGCAATCTGCTCTTTCCTCCGGCGTATCTCGAGTTCTCTTTCCTTCAACTTCCACCGCGGTTACAAATGATGGCGGAGAAACGTCGGCGGACATAAGGACAACCCGGGACTCCGACAAAGAGAACCGGTTATCAACCCCTATTGCACCATTAAAACACAAAGAGAAAGGTATCGATACTGTAGAAGATGATTCTATGATCTTTCCTGATGCTAGTGAGAAAAATTTGAACAATTTAGTGGCGGGGGATTCCGCATCAGGCAAAACCGCGGTGACATTCCAAACTAATCACCCAATGTCTGTCCTGACCCCCACGCCGGTGGTGGGGGTCAGGACAGCAGATAGAGTAGTAGGCGCATGTAAAGAAAACATCGTGTCTCCACCCCTTTCCCGTGCGAATGCTGCAGATAAGGCTACAGAAAAAAGTGGGGAAGCCTTGTTTATTTTTAAAAAGAAGACTTCAAGTAAATTACCTGTGACAGAGAATATAACTGGTGAACGTGGGAATGCATGTACAGCAGGTCATATAACCACCATCGCCTCCCCTGCGGCTGCCATTGATAATGAAATACACAGTTCTGCCGTAAGTATGATATAAGGGTATTTCATGCTGTTGAGGTTTATTATTTTAACTACTCAACTCACCGATTAATATCAAAAGAGACTTAATTTATATCTCTAACAAATCTTGTTGGTGTCTGTTTTAAGTTAGAATTCAAAGTGTTGTGTTTACAAACATGCCCTTCATGACAACTCAATTGTTTTTCTTTTCTTAATTTAAGTGAACATTTGATATTTAATATATCAGCACAAGCCATTGTTGAAATGCACAACATAAATAATAATCTGTAAGTGTATCCGCCGTGATGATTGTGGGTTCAGGGGGAAATGAATCGGGGAGCAAGTCGGGAGCTCTGTTAACACAGACTTTATTCCACCTTGCACGGATACACACCACCAATTTCCATGCGAGAGTCCTCGAGGTGCGCTACTCCCACACCCATGGTCCCTCAGAGGGCATCACCACGGGACCACAATCCTTCAAACAGATTGGCTGCCAAGTGCTGAGGCCATTCCCTTACCAATTTTTGTTATTGCGGACAATCTTAATGACTCTTTTCTTCCTTGGTCTGCAATGGGAGGCGAGAGAGTGCACAACTTAATTCAAGTGCACATAATAGTGCACAATCTAAATTACTGCTCTCTTCCTCTGTCCAGAAAGTGCTCCGCTCAGCATCGTTCCCACGCCAAGGTGGCCTCTCATGCCTTCCGAATCATATTAACAATACACTTACAACTATCCCCCCCAAAAGTGAGTTGCTGTTAACAACTGACACTTTAATACTCTTACAAATCGAAATTATTTTTATTTTACCGGCAGCTTTTTGGGACTACTCGGACATGATGAGTCTTGTCTTCAAGAAGTTTTATTTTCCCATTAGTACCTAGAACTAATGTATTTAAGATAAATTTAGATAGTGTAGTGCAAGCTTTTATGGCTCTTGCAAATGTCGATGCGATAAAGATTAGGTTAGTAAAGGTTTTTGATTTTAGTACACTGCTAAAGACTTTTTGTGGAAATACTCCATGATTAATGTGTTACTTATCAAGGTCCAATCCAATACATTGATAAACACTAAATACACTCCCATAATACACCTCACTGCTATGAGTATACATATAGTCTCTCACAACTTTTAGAGGGATTAAGGTGGGAGCCTCTAGAGGCTCAGAGGCTACACGCTAGACTTAGGTTGCTTGAGAAATTCAGAACTAGTGTTTCAGAGCGACACAGAGAATATTATCATGATGCCTCACTACATCTCTGGGTCTGACAGATGCTATAAAATAAGAGAGATACACTGCCAAACAGATAGGTTTAAAAAACTTGATGAAGTAAGATGATACATTGCTGAACTGATAGTTACAAAAAATCGTTCTTTCCGTACACAATAAGCGACCACAATAAAAACTGAGCTCCACTAAATACACTCCCATTATACACGTCACCATTTCACCTCCCAAAAACTTTACACTGCTGGTGACCTACATCCCTTGCCACAAGTCCATGTGCTATCTCGCAGGGTAGTATGTAGGTGTAGGTAAAGGATTCAGCCTAAGTTGCAGTATAAGCTAGTTCTTAAGTCTTCTGTAAAATGACAATTATCTTTCCAAACGTTGGGCATGCTTCTGTGTCTCTATTTAGAATTTATCTATTTAGATATTACTTAGTTATGTTAATATTATGTTAGATTTACTCTGGATATGGGAAAATGTAGGGATGGTCTTCACAGAGAAGACCATTGGAACTCTGGCAGATTTTACCCTCCAGTTCTTATCAAATTGGTAAATAAATAGTTAAAGAGAAAATTGGGGAAGGGGATTGTGAGATGTACTCAGGGAAGGGAACACGGAGGGAGAGAAGTGAGAGATGGAGGGTGGAAGGGAGTGGTTGAGTAGGGTTGGGGGGAGGTTTCCCAAGAGGGTGAGCTAAGGGTCTGGAATGCCCGGGGGGCGGGAGGGGGGTTGAGAGGTAGGTAGAGCTAACTAACGCCTCATGAGCCTACTACCTGCGGTGGTGAAGTGTTGGCGGTGACACTCCCATTCCCCATTTAATCTTCCCAGTTTTTCTATTTAACTGTTTTATTTATCAATTTGATAAGAATTGGAGGGTAAAATCTGCCAGAGTTCCAAAGGTCTTCCATGTGAAGACCATTGGAAAATCCCTATGAGGTGAGTTACGACTTTGCCGCAGAGGCACAAACTGTTGAAGTCCGTCCAAGATCATGGCATAGTTGGAAATGCTGTCAATTAGTAAACATGACAAGTCCTGTTTGGGGAAGGGAATCATTTGACCGTAGCATTCATGATGATGGCCTTCATTTAAATCATCGTCATTGGTTGTTCAATCATATGATTGGTTGACTGCAGCCCTCCACCCCTCCCTATCTAATGCTAGTTCCCTTACTCCTATTATCTCTTCCTGTGCATTTTCCTCTTTGTTTGGTCCATGAACTTATTCCTCGGTCTTCCTCTAGGGACTTTTCCCTCTATTTTACCTTCATTTAAATCGTATGATTATGAAAAATTGTCTACTTTTGGTTTCTTAATTTTCCAAATTAGTGTATTTCAATTGTCCTCTTATCTTGAATGGGTCCTTTGACACACAATTCACAATGACGAGGACTAAAATCTGGATTCCTTGGAATCACATGAAGATCGTAAGCAAATTAAGTTTAGCATATCAGGCGATATTTTGTGGAAATGGAATACAGATGCCATGACCTAACAATAAAAGATATTGTTCCTTGTGGAAAGTGAACAACATCTTTTATTGTGAGATCATGGCATCTGAACTTAGGTGAGTTAAGCTGCAGAGGCATCCTTTTTCCATGTGGAATTTTGGTGGCATTTTTCCATGAATATTGCACTAATGCGAACTTGCTGCTTAATCTTTTAAGGTATTTCCTTGGCTATTCCCGGAATCCTAAAAATTGACCCAATTCACCTCCATCCTCTCCTCCTCCCTATTCCCTCACCTTTCTTGGCTGGTATCCACTCACTTCCTGCTACATGCCTCTGTGGTGGCTTGCTGGGTAATATGTAAATAGATTAGTGGGAATTATTGCTTTGATGCTCAAATTGAAGACTAAATCGTGTATGTTTTTAAACAGTGAGGGTGATTTTATTCTTTATTTGGATTTTTAATTGTAAGGATGTTGCCTTTCTTAACAATGTACAATTTATTCTTACAGGTTGGAAATCATACTGCTCCTCCAGCCCAAGCAGTTGTTAATCAGTTGGAGACTTTGGTTAAAAACACGGAAAATCAGCCAAAGCTCCAAGATAATGTTGATAAGGGTAAGAAAAAGATGAATACTTTTGAGTTACCAAAAGTTCCCAGGCACATTATAATCCAAAATGGCAAAGTCACTAACCAGATCCACGTTGGCACCCAACAGTCTGCTGGAAACTCATCCCATGATTCAGCTATGAGGACAGAATCACATTTCATGCCACTGGCTGATATTACCCACTCTCCCCAAAGATCTCCACCCCTGTCTAAACCTTCGGAAAGTCAGAAAAACCCAACATTGAATGATCCAATGGAGAACTTCACTGGGGTGACAGAATGTGTTAGTTTTCAATCTTCTGGAGACTTGTGGACTCCTGGGGAGTTATCTAGGATTTCTAGTGATGAGTTTGATTATACAGATGGGGTAAAAGCTATAGGACCCAAGAAATCTCATAGAAAGAAGGAGAATAAAACTAGTGGTAGAAACACGGAGAGTAAGATTGAGAAGAGTAAGGGGAAAGCTTCCAAAAGCCCCAGTGTGTCCAAGCCTCAGGGAAAGGATAGAATCAAAATCCCCGAGAAAATCACCAATGGGAAAAAAATTGTCCCTAATGTCAATGGGGTATCCTCCCTAAAATCTTGCCCGCCAAAATCCACCGGGGAGAACATCTCTCCAGCTTCTGAGAGAATAAGTTTCTCTCCTGATGATGAAAATTTAAAGGGACCTATCGGGCAAGCTTTTGTCATCAAATCTCCATCAGTTGAATATCTCCTAAATTATGGATCCTTAGATGACAATAGTTTTGTGATTGAAAAAGATATTGCATGTAGTGACAGCAAGAGCGAAAAGAGCTCTGTGTTAGCAGACATTAAAAATATTGATGCTGATATTGCTAATAGCAGCTCAAGTACTCTAAAAGTTGACATTGCTGTTGATGACCAAAGTACCAATAGTGGTGGCAGGTTTAAACGGGGAAATTTTTCTGCTTCAACTGTGGCTGACAGCAATAAGAACAATCTCAACTATCAGGGTAGCCTTAGATGTGTCACATTGACAGAGTCGGAATGGGACAGGTTGCCATCACTAACAAATGAAAATCAAACATTTATGATGAAAGGCTGTAGTGTGGGAAATACGGGTGAAAGCGTAGCATCTAGTACACTTAATCGAATGAAGAAGACTGGCAGGAAAGATAACTCATTCAGCTCTCAACCAGAGAACAGGAGAGTCAGACCAGCATCGCAGGACTTACTAACTGAGAGAGCTGTTAGCCCACAAGAAGCAGAGGAAGCACCATTCAATGGTATGGTAGTGGGAAGCCAACCAGGAGTCAGCGATAGAAAGGTCATGAGTCCTTATAGTCGTGGTATAAGCTCTCAATCCACAGAAATTCGGTTAAGTTCAGCCATTGAACCAATGCCACCACCAGAGTTAAATCGAAATGTTAGCCCCAACAAAGAGGATTTTGTGGGAAGACTTGCCTCAACACAAAAGGTTCTTGATTGGATGTCAAAATTGAAACATAACCCTGGTACCAGCCATAGAAGCCTTCTTGCTGAATCTACTGTGTCGATAGACTCTGAAAGTGCTAACAAATTAGGTAGAGACATAGGGAAAGCTAATGAGGTTAACAGAAGTGGGGGCCATGAAATTAACAGAGTGGAGACTGAGGCTCATGACTGTGTGATACCTTCATCAGATACTGATAATAACAATGTGAAAAGCAAACTATGCCAGATTGAGTGTAGAGTACAGGTCTTAGTAGCTTCTTACGAAAACCCAAAAAGAGGGCTGGTGATTGTTGATAA
Organism: Ceriagrion tenellum; assembly: GCA_963169105.1. Lineage (NCBI taxonomy): Eukaryota > Metazoa > Arthropoda > Insecta > Odonata > Coenagrionidae > Ceriagrion > Ceriagrion tenellum. Next base: position 69,206,791 of record OY720642.1, on the reverse strand, counting down.
AGAATGTGTGGTGGATAAAAAATGTCATGGTGGTATTGAAAGATTCAGAAAAGCAAGTGCTGTTTTGACAACTGAGGTGTTTGAAATCCCAAGCACTGTAAATACACAGGCGAAAGGTGGAAATTCTGGAAATCACCACTCAGACAATCCTAATGAGAGCTCCATCAGGGTAAGAAGAGCTAACCTTCTGCAGAGTCACGATGGAGATTCTACTCCAGGACATGACATTGTTATGAATGTGAAAGCCGTGTATGGGAAATGGGGCTGGGAGGAACTTGACATAGAGTGCCTTGATGAAAGACTTAAAGATTCTGTCATGCTATTGCCTGATAAAAGATTAGAATCTTGTCATCTCTCATTTCAAAGGGTATGCATTCATCTTTGTAAGTGTTCAAGATCGTTGCTGGTGGAATGTATTGTTCTACATCATAAAGTAGGTATTGAGCATAATTCTGTTGGAAGAAGTAAGTTTCATACTTCGCTTAAAAATTATGAAAGTCGTTGGGGTGTTCCTGATGATCCAGTTACTCTCTCGGCTGTTGCTTATTCTAAAATAAGCAGTTGTTTTAGTAATGAATTGGTTAAAAATAATTCTCAGTTGGTGAATCTTTCTTATGAGGGTGGAAAGCATTTGCCTGATTCGCTGAGCCAAGTTGTACAAGACATGTTTGAAGATTCTCAAGAAGTAATGAATGAGCCCATTTGCCTAGACAGGGCGGCAAGGAGAAAGAAATCGCCACCTGTGCAATCTGAAATTAGCCAGCTGTTGAAATGTGCTGGTGACTCTCTGAGTGACTTGGGTGATACCATTGCTACAGATTCATCTGACTTAGGTAAAGTACCCAAAATATTTTGTGCCTAATTTTAATTTTGATTCCTAAGTTAATTGTTATTTTTTTATTGAAAATTCTACCTGCCTAGTTTTTTTCTGAGTTGTGGTAGGAGCAAATTTATTTTGCGTTATATGTCTTTATTATTCATCCTTCAGTTATCTTTGTGCTGCACAACTTATCTCTGACTATAATGATATAGGACAATGCATTGTTATTTTAAGGTTTCCTTCATTAAGAGGCAAGTCCATCGCAACATTATATTTCCGGTTCTTATATGAGACATGCACCAACCTTTTTTAAGTCTATTCTGATAGTTTCTTTCACAAATATCTGTGAATTGAACTCAACCCTTCAGAAGTCACAGCTAAATTTTTGCCAGCTACTCTGTGTTAAAGGAAATGGGCTGTAGCCTGTTTCTCTCTTCCGTAGGGCTACACTAAGGAGTCAGAAGACCTTTCTTATCTTCTCACTACCTTTCCTTTTTATCAGACACGGTCCAACCTTAAAGAACTTTTCTTCTACAGTTGTCTGTGAGTACATAGATGGGTGTTTGCCGCAGCTAAAAGGTTAATGAGAAATCCATATTTTAACAAATAATTATTACAATATCCTTCATTTATCATAAACAGTAACACATATTGCTATATTCTGGAATGTAGACTTTGGCAGCTGTTGATAGGTACTGGTGAAGTTTTTGAGTTTGACTGTCTCTTGAGCATTTTAGGCCCAATGTTTCATCCACGTAGCAGCGAGCATCTTCAGGGGTGAAGTGATTTTTGCTTAGAAGTCTTTGCCTTTTATGCATTGTGGAGCGCGAGGTCTAATTTAATTATCTTCTAATGGAAGAGTCCAAGTTGGTCACAGTGGCGTTTGCTATGTCTGATTGTCTGGCTAAGAGACATTTCCAAGAGGGGCAAAGCTGATAGCCATTGTTGCGGTTTCAGATGCAGTGAAGTCTGCTGTGACCAACTTTGGCTCTTTGACAAATAGATGATTAAATTAGAACTCGCAGCTCCATGATGTATAATCAGCTACAATTTCTTAGCAAAAATCACTTGACCCCTGAAGATGCTCACTGCAATGCAGGTGAAACATTGGGCTTCAAATGCTTGAAACAGTCAAATTCTGAAATGGCACATATTGCTATAGTTGTCATACAAAATATTCCACTCAAACATTACACACTCACAAAGAATTATATTAATCACCTACTAAAACTTCACCCTGGATAAGTTGAGTTCAAAATATTCTTCCAGTGAGAAAATAGGGTTTGAAATTAGCCGGTCCTCAAAAGTATGTCAGAACCTGCTACTGCTCGTTATTACAGCTGAATGCAGAAGTTTTATTTTTGGAAGAATTTTATGGGATGGATGTTCAACTGGTATAAGGTTTTAGTACGTCTAAACTGAGCAATATCTTGGTTATTATTTTGTTAAGCCATATGTTAGATGGCTTTGAAAAAAAGCGAAGCAGATAAGACTCAGCTATTTCTCAGGAATACAATTTTTAAGTCACATGATTAAGAGCAATGCCTTAGACCAGGGGTGGTGAATCTTTTGGCGATTGAGTGCCAAAGTTTATGAAATTAGTGTATACTTGCTCAACTCGCATGCCAACCCATCGAGTGAGATAGAGGTATCCCATAGTGCCGAAATAATTGCTCCGCATGCCACTTTAGGCACGTGTGCCATAGGTTCACCACCCGCCTTAGATAGTTGCTTGCTAACAGTTGTAAAATGTCCATTCCAGGTTAGTTTACTGTCAATGCTAAACCGTAGTATCTTAATTGAACCTTCAGATGTACTTGGATTTCTAGACCTTTAGAAATTATTTTTCATGTGTATTTTCTTCACCTATTAAGTCTTTCTCTAACTTTTATTGTTCAACTTGACACACACCATTAGTTCATGATGTTACAACAAGTGGCAAAGCTGGGGCCCAAGGTTCATTTTTTCAACGCTTTCACTGCACATGACGAGTATGTATGAACATTGGTTGCCTGTCTCTACATATGATGTCTCATCATTGTTTTACGAACATTCTTCATCTCTCTGTGCACCGCAATAAACATCATGCTTAATAAAAGGGTTAACATGGTATTGTATTGTTAGATTATGACCCCCTCAGTCTTCTTTTAAGGCGATCATAAAGGAATACCAGCCTTAACAACTATTTGCTTAACAAGGAAGATTATTTTATGAAAATGGGCCTTCTGGACCTAAAATAATTCTCTTAAATGACTTTAAACTGCTGTTTTTGTTGAAGCATAACTCATATAATGATTGTTTCGAGTTAAAAGTTGTAGAAAATGCCTAGCAGGATGGGAGCATGGTTGCTGCAAGACATGTTAGAGACCCTCAAAGAAATTGCTCAGTGCTAGAAAGACAAAAAAACTGTTCCAAATGCAGGTTTTGTAATGGTATTGCCAAATGGCCAAAATTGAAAGAAAAGCATAAGAGATTCATGCTTATTTTTGTTTTTAGATTTTCGCAGCGATTAGATGCACTAGTATCAACCATTTCCGGGTATACTGCTGCGTGGTAAACTTTATCCACGACTAATTAGAGAGGCAGTCGAAATATCTAAACTGCCTTTAAATTTTAATAGGGATGATGGTTATCACTTAAGCAGTGTGTGGAAAAGATACCTTTCCCAAAATATGGGGGTGGCAACTAATCATAAACACATTTTTCTGGTTTTATATTTGATTTTGTATATTGGGTTTTTATTTATTTTTTAAAATCCATGACAACAATGGTCAGTATTCCAACGGTCCGACCTGATGAAAATGGATACATGTTCTTCAGTCTCCTGACGACGTTCCCAGCAGGAGGAACGAAATGTTGAGCCATTAAAGTTCACCACGCAGCAGTATAGCCAGAAATGGTTGATACTAGATTCATGCTTAATTACAGAAAATTGGGAATTGCTGTGTCAACAAAAAATTATAATTATTTAAGCAGCAAAAATCAGCTTAGACTTACAATTACAGGATTTCAAGGGTACAGTATCATGGTGCCAAAGAATTATGGAGTGTCATGAGTTACGGATGCGAGTGGCAATCTGGATAGCCCACTGTATGCCAGATAGTTGTGAAACAAAGGATATAAACTTTTATAGGTTTATCATTGAAGAAAGAAAGTGACTAAATTTTGAAATTGGTCACATCTGCAACATTCCTCTTCCAACGTTCCTTCAAATAAAACTGGAATTTGAGGGTGCTGAGACAGTAGCTATCACAATTGGGCATGAAAAAAATCATTGCACTTTAGTTGGCCTGGCTGAACTGCAGATGAAAATTAACTGCCACCAGTGATAATTTAAGTAGGAAAACTGTACCTAAGGAGAAAATACCAATACCATACATATTCAAGCTCATCGTGAAGGTTGGATGTATGAAAATGGCATGAAGATTTTGACTGAAAATGTATGTAGCAAATCTTCTGGTGGTTTGTTAAAGAAGCCATATGTCTTAGTATTTGATGCATATGCATCTTATATCACAGAACATAAAATTATAATTGGGAAATTCATTCAAAAAATTTAGATCTCCTAAGGCTTTTATTTTAGTTTTTATCAGAATTTTTTCTTAAAATCATAGTGTGTGTTGTAGCACAATGTTTTGTATGCTGATAAGTATAGTAGACTTTAAGTTCCCTTTCTTCTTTATGTATGTGACTTAAATACCACATTTTCCTGACCCTTTTTTCATTTAAAATGCATTGAAAATTTGACCGAGTCACCTGGGTCAAGAATAAAGCAAGGTTTTCACTGTTGACTGCATTGTTGATTCCATTTCAAGTATTTCACCACAGATTATCTCTCTACAGTTTTGTGAGCAAACAATTCCATTTTTCTCCCCTGAATTGTTAACATTATCCGATTTTCTGAATGATTCCTTTTTCTTTTACATTCTAACCTGAAAAATATCTGGGCATTTTATGGATTGGTATGTCCAATGAGTTGGAAAACATGAGGATTATTTCAGTCAAATTTGTATTTTATATGTGTTATATGCATGTCATTTCAGAATGGATGACTCAGGAAAGTGAAGCTTCCAAAATTTATGCCGTTGATCAATGGAAGTCTTTGATGAAGAAAATGAGGGATGGTGTAAAGTCAAATGAATCCACCTCTAAGTCACCTTGGTCAAGAGTGCCTGATCCAGTTTCCTCATCATTTACCAGCTTATCAACTGAGGGAGCATATTCTGAATATGGCAATGGGGCCGAAGGGTATTCTCAAGGAAGGAAACCAAAAATTTGTCCATTCTACAAGAAAATACAAGGTATGATTGTTTAAAAATTTTATTTTTTGGTTCTCTGCTTTTGGTCCCCCATTTAATATAGATGTTTTTTTTTCATATTTCATGGCTTTTAATATCTATGCTCTACACATAAATGTTACTAATTCACTGAAGTCTGTCAGTCATGCCTGTATGAGTGACTTCCAGGCCACATAGAAAGTTGAAATTTGACAGGAATACTGTTAGTGCTCGAAAACCAACCACAAACATTGTAAAAACCCTAACATCAATGAAATTGGAAATTTTTACTCTGTATTGTTAACTTTTAGCCCTTAAGAAAACCATTGAATTGATGAAGGAGTTACTTGTTTACATTGCTCACGCTCAAGATGTAGGGGTGAAATATACATTACTGGATTGCTGAAAGAATGCAGAACCAGTTGAAAATTATAGTTAAAATATCTAACAGCTTGAAGGGGCTCTTTTTACCCCTGGTGTTTGGCTTATTGTTCCATAAGAAAAGTATTGGATGCAGGGGTTTGTTGGAAAGTGGGGATTTCCACTGAGGAAAAATTATTTGTCATGACTGGGAATCGAACCCAGATCCCTTGATTTCACACCAAGTGCTTTAGCCAGTTACCAAAGTGTCCTCAACCCCTGTAGATTTTTGTGGGCTTTAAGGAACAAGATGTTCAAAGTTATTGGATATACAACAAAACTGGCAGTCCTATGCATGCGCTAGGCACCTCAGTCCACAAGGTTAAAGCCAAAGTTTGAATACAAGAGATGTTTGCTCATCTTGAAATATTTTGAGAATGCTAGGACCAGCCTCAGATTACCTTCACAAAGTTGCCTGCTACTGCACATAGTACAAAATTCCACGGAGGAAAGGTGGCTAGTCCTAGTGTCCTCAGAGTTTGTCCATAAAAGCGATCACCTCTACTAATATTCTGACGAAGGCGGTTGTGTCTGCCGAAATATATTATAACAAATCTGTGAATTTTTCTTTTTTGTGTTTTCTGTGTGTCTGCCAGTCACGCCTGTGACATATGTTACATATACGACTACTTTGTTATATGTCGTACATACATTATACATACATATGTTATGCATATACGACTGACTTAGTTCCTTTCCTGGTAACGATGTGGGTAGTAGAACAAGTGGAACTCTCAAGCCAAGTTATATGACTATGCCAATTTGTGTACTTAATTCCTAATTTGTGACAATTTATAACCTTAATTTGGTAGGTTTTTATATTCCGGATGAGAATGGATCTATCTGTGGATGGCATCAATGTAAAATGAACCACCTTCTTCCAGTACATGTATTGCTCATATTATGTTTCCTGTGCAATTAATAAATACCTATTCTGGTTTGTTCTGCCTAAACTTGTATGGAATTGCCTGTGTGTATGATGGCCATATGCAAGCATTTTACTTTTCCTCTTAATTTTCCATACATTTAATTCTAAATCCTTTCTTCTAGGTACCAGATTTGCTGTGGATGCATTTAATTTTGGGCTCATTAAAGGGATCACCCACTATTTCCTCTCTCATTTTCATTATGATCATTACATTGGGCTGAACAAAAGCTTCTCACTTCCCATATATTGTAGCAGTGTTACTGGTAAGTCACTCTCAATTATAATTGTAGCCTATTACTTCTTGAAATCCTCATGTCTTTGTTTCATTGAATGTGGTCATTCTGGCTATTCATTATTTGATTTCATCTCAGAAACATAAATCTCTTCTCTCTCCTGTGGAGACAGTTTTGTACTTTCATGATAATGTCTCATTTTGAGCCAGAGATCTGTACTAAAAACTTCTGTTGAGTAGGATTAGAATATTGAATTTTTATTATGTGAACTTGCATATAAACTCATCTGGAATGGAAACACATGGACTGATTCTAGTGCATTTCGACCTGGTATTCATGTAGCTTGTTCTCTTCCCCATTTAATATTTCCTCCCAAATCTTCCTGAGTCCATTTCCCAGTACTTAAAAAAAATTGGCAATCCATTTAACTAGTTTGTATTGTTGTGGTTGTAGCATAAAAAGTGCCCATTTTTCACCTCTTCCAGGCGTAATGCGACTTGGGCCATTGTAGAAGCTCATATACTCTTTCTATCAGTGCCAAATTCAAATCATAATAGATTAAAGGTTTTTCAACTATATGTTCTCAGTAATAGCAGACTTCATTCTTGCATATACTTGTATGTAGTCCGACCCCTAATTTTTTTATGATAAAATTGTGCTATTTTTTCGTATCTTGTACATAGTTCTGAAATAGATTTTTATACTTGGGATCACAAAATCTGAAAAACATAAAGAACCTTTCTTATACCATTCAATAATGTTTACAGTTTAACAGAGTAGTGACCTTTGTTCATTATTCAAACAAAAATTTGGACATGCCATAATCTGAAATATCATCATCCTTATTTTTACTTAGGTGTTATCTTAAAATGTTCTTGTTTTGCTAAAATTACCAATTTTTTAAACAAAAATGCGGACATGGCATGATCTGAGATATCATCATCCTTATTTTTACTCATGTATTATCTTAAAATGTTCCTCTTTTTGCTAAAATTTTAATTGTGCAGCTGCTTTAAAAGAACACATTTCTTGTGCTAATTTAGGCATGCATATTTTGTTGATATGTCATAAATTGTAGTGTATATGGTGGTAGTTATATTTTGGCTTCAAGATAGTCTGAGTTCTAATTTCTTGCTTTGCATTCTTAGCTAAACTGGTGGTTTCAAAGCTTCGTGTGAATCCAAACCTCATAAGGAGAATAGATCCTGGCCAAACAATTAAAGTTGATGGGGTCCTTATCACTGCTCTGGATGCTAATCAGTAAGTAATTTTTTAGCTTTACTTAAGGGCAATTCCATGCAAACTCAACCAAATAGCTATGCACTCATGACTCAACTATCTCTGATTTTCACGATTTTTTGTACACACAAAGAATACAATAAGGAATGACAATTTGCCAAATATTAGCCTTCTATAATAAAAAATGTCAATGTTATGACACGCCAAATATCACAAATTAAACCTTACTTTCCAATCTTTTTGTTCTCAAATTTTCCTGTTCTGGAGAATCATGAATTCCTGTATCTCTGGTTTGGATTGTGAAAATATTTTTGGTTCATACTGTAAGTTAACTTTGAAGAATAAATTAGGTTTTAGAAATTTTATATTACCTTTTTGTAATTGAGTTATTTATCGGCTTTCTTTTTTCTTGCCATCATTTTAAATTTATATGCTTTTATATTTCTACCATAATTTTTTATCATTATCTTTTGCAGCTGTCCTGGTTCTCTCATGCTCCTTTTCCAATTGCCTGGAGGAGCCACACATCTTCATGTTGGTGACTTCAGAGCTCATATTGGCATGGAATCTTTTCAAGCCTTTTGGAATGCTCATGTGAATGACCTCTATCTTGATACAACGTAAGAAAATATATCTTTACTTTTTTTGTCGTACATTTCCAAAAACTTTTGTGCTCTTATTTTTTTGTCATTAGATTTTTTCTAAATCTAGTCCCATCCTGTAAATGGATGTTACACTGGGTTTTTCAGCTTTTTTACTTTTCCAGACAAAGTCCTTTCACAAATAGTTCCCAAGACCCCATTGGTCAATGAACTTCAGATGAAAGTGAATGTACTCTTGGTCCAAAAAGACTTGAGTATGTAGACTTGAGTTTGGGAACAGATTAAAAATGAGCTCTGCTATCTATGTGAATGTCAGTTGTATCAAACTTCTGCATATTTTATTTTGCATTTTTCCATCAGTACTAACTATTTTTACAGAAAAACATCTAATTCCTAGCACCATAGAAACAAATAAGTGCCAGTGTTTAGGCATTTTCTAAATTAATACTCTCTTTAATGCTTCTTAAAGAAGAAACTTGATGCTCAATCACTATAAAACCTTTATACTGTGCAGACATAACATTCCTGATTTTTATTCTCCAATTTCAGCTTTCACAAATTATTTATGAAAAATAAGGTATCTATTTTATGGAAAAAAATTTTCTTGGTAATAATGGTCTCAAAAACATGTCCCTGATGTTGTTGTAAGCTCTTTACTGGAGCATATCAAAACAATCTCCATAGTTAATATTTGTTTTGAAATGGGTTTGAATTAGGGATGGGCAGATCCAGGTTCTTTTCGGATCCAAATCCAGATCCGGATCCTTCATTTCGGATCCTGGATCTCAGTTCTTATTTTCGGATCCTTGGATGTATTCTAGGGTATATTCAATTCACAAATGATAATAGAATTTAAGCCTTGGAGACTTGATTGGAAATACAAAAAACATCAAGTTTAAAAATGTAAAACTTAAATATTAAAATAAAGACAATGTAGCTGCCAAAATAATACTAATCCTTGATTGTTGTCACGGTTATGCAATGACTGTTGTCATACCACATCTTGAGATTTGATTCTTGAGAATAATGAGATGGATTATAAAGGGTGAATTTGATTTACATTCAGCAAAAGCCGGTTGTCGAATGAAGTACATCAACAGCATTCTATTTGTTCGGCAAAAAGCCGCCGATAGCCGGCACTTCAATCGCTTAAAACTCTCTGATGCCTATCTGATTTACTGCAGTATTTGGATCTGATATCAGTATCTCATCCCATGTAAAGATCTGCAGATCTTTGGATCCGCAGATCCGATCCGACCATCCCTAGTTTTAATGATTAATAACCTCAAGAGTATTTTAGCCCGTTTACTACTGCATTGAGTTGGCTATCTTCACCTGTCATATGGTGAAAGTCTGTGCAGCAGTGCCTCATAGGGGTCACAGGCATATCCCATGTGTTCTCTGAAATTTTTGATTGATTCTTCTGAGAAATTAGGCAACATAAAGTCTTTCATTTATGCCATGAAATTAGATTCCATCTCACCTAAATATTTTTGTATGACTTATGAGTTACCATTTTGCTTAATGATTGGTGTTTTACATTAAGTATGATAAATTATTAAAAATTACTATATTTCTGGAAAAATCTTTATTTTTAGAAGTAACCATTTCTTAAATTTATATAAGAATCTATTAAGTGATGAAAAGAGTAAAAGAATCTATTTTATTTACAGGTATTGTAATCCAAGGTACAAGTTTCCATCACAAGAACGAGTAATTGATAATGTATTGTCCATTGTTGAAAGTGCTGTCTTGAAGGATCCAACGACCCTAATTGTTTGTGGCTCATATACAATAGGTTAGTAAAGAATCTATTCCATTGAAACTTGTTTTGAAATGCATTTCCATGTTAAAGTATTTCAGTGATGTTGCATGGCATTTTTTCCAATCAATAGGAAAGGAATCCCTACAAAGTGAGCACCTGTTGTGCTGTGGCAATATAAAATTGAAAATGAAATCATGCTCTGATGCCTCTCATTCTTATTTTTTTGTGTAGTTGTTGCTCACCTAGATCTGTCAAAACTCTGATTGGCTGTATTCTGGAATATATATGTAGTAGTTTCATTTGGCCACTGTGTTTATATAATAGTTCACCAAGTAACTTTATACCTCACATTGACAGGAGTTATCTTACCCATAATAAACACCCTGCTGAACACCCATCGTTACTAATGAACCCTCATAGCTTAATTTGCCCTAGATTTCTGTCTTTTCATTAGAGCCACTTCCACCTCTCCCTGCCCTTTTTAGGGTAAATGATTGTGCCAGGCTACTTTTTGGCCTTACTCATGTCAGAATCTAATAGGCAAGACCCAGGTGTCTACATCACCCCAGCCAGGGCAAACATGGGCAGAAGCAGATACAGTTTTCATATGGGAATTGATTGTGATTCACACCCATTTCCTGGACTATTTAAAAAGGTTTTCCGACCTTTGAAGTTGTATCGAATTCCCAAAATTATTTCCCCTCCAGTGTCATGTATGCATCATTTGGGCTGGATTCTGGGAATCATTGAATCTTGGGCTGGTCAAGCATAGTTTTTCAACTAAACCAGCAATATCTCTCTTGTAATGTTCTAGTAAAAGTATGTATGGTTTTTGCTCAAATATAAACTTTATTGTAAGTTGATTTTGACCACTTTTTATGTTGTAACAATTTTTTAATGGCCACCTTAATATATTCTTCAATAACCAATGTAGAGAATTGTTATAAATTTATTTCAGAATTAAAGGTAAGCTGATGATACTGTATCACTACCTTTCACACTCTGCACCCAAAAACCCTCGCTCTCAACTTTCTCTCGTCTTGTTTATCACCACTGTCTCCTTCGCAGTTCCCCATTGTTGGGATTGTTAATTTTATGTTTATACTTGGAGTTAGATTTTAAGCAATCCCTATTTTAACATTTAAAAATGTTAAATAGCTTAACAATTGAAACTATTATATTATTACAACACGAACTTATTTGTTGTGGAGGATTGGTCTCGTGCTAAGAGAGTACTTGTTTAGTTGATGTTATTAATAATTGATGTATTTTTTTCATTTCCTAATTTCTGTTATAATGTTGCATGCTGTTGGAGTTTTTATGATATGCACCATTACCTTGACTAATCTTTAATGAGTGTTTGGTTCAAAATCTATCATTTTCACTTCTTTTAATTAAAAATTGTGGTGGAATGGTTGACCAAAGCACAGGTCTCAGAGCTTTTGGTGATTGATGATTTATGAGTTCCAATTCTGATCTTTAAATACTGAAACATTTGTTGTATGTATGTCTTGTCATATTCTTGGCATGAAATGAAATATACAATGTTACTTACATTTTCATTATTTTGGAGTTTAGGTTTTTAATTTTGAATAAACTAACCGATTTTCTGTTTATTGTGCTTTATATGTGGTTTGAAAATTAGTATTTATAAAAATTCTAAACAGTTATTCAGATAATCCTTAAATGTATATGAAGCTCCCATACTTACTGGTATTTGATTGTGGTACTGTATTTGCTCTACTGTCTGGCTGTGCTATTGTTTGGGTTTTATTAATTATCACTGCAAAGAAAATGGACTTGACAAGTTCGATGGCTTGCTGTAGGAGCCAAAAATTCAATTATTTAATAACAATTTTTTACTTTAATAATAAAATAAATATAAATGCAAAAAAACGCTGATCCGATGAAGCCAAGAACTTCTTTGAGTGCTGCTTTTAAGGGACAGTCCACCTACCAAAATTAACAGCAATCACTTAAAAGGGAAAGCACATGTGCGTCAATGGCCTGTGGGATAAATACACCTTGATGCAAATGTGCATCAGTGGCAGCGAACATGTTATTAAGTTTTTTTTGGAAAATTATTCTTTTAGAGGGTAACTTCCATAATTTCAAAATATTATTGTGTCACTCTGGATCACTCAGTTGTATGACTCTACATTGGCATGAGACCAATTCTCCTTAACAATGTTGTATAATTAACATAAATGCATACATGTATTATCTGTTGACTGATTGCAAGAATGTTCTCTGCAGCTTTCATCTTGGCAATTTTTATGTTCCAGGCAAGGAGAGAGTCTTTGCAGCCATCAATGAAAAGTTTCAATTCAAAATTTGGGCTCCGCCAGAAAAGAGGAGGGTATTGGAGAGCGTGAAAGAAGGTCTTCTGGAATTGCGTCGTCTATACAGTGATAATCCTGATGTCTCTGAAGGTGGAGCAGCCAGGGAGCTAAATTTGATTGAGGCCTTAAATATGTTGACCATGGTGAAGGAGGATGCTCAAGTTCATGTGCTACCCATGAGTAGGATTAATAAAAAGGTAGTTTACTGTGTTAATTGAGCTTATGTGTTTTTGCTTTTTATGCATTTCACATAGTCTCATGTGGATTCGTAGAGATGGGTAAATTACTGTGCAAACCAAATGGCAACCCTCTTCCTTAATTTTTTTTTTAAACTTCCCACGTTTCGTGGTGTGAATGTTAACCAACTTACCTCCTTCTAAAAGGAACACATTAATATGACCACAAACACATACAAAAATAACACCTTCGACATATAATCAACTCAAAGCAAAACATATTTATTGTCAAGAGACTCATTTTAACCCTTTCACTGCTGCATACGTACTTGTATCGAGGAAGTCAATGCGGGTTTTCCACCGGGTCAGGTTGTCCATGTCTGCCGACGTTTCGATGACCGAGTTGCTCATCGTCTTCAGGGCATTCCCTGAAGACGATGAGCAACTCGGTCATCGAAACGTCGGCAGACATGGACAACCTGACCCGGTGGAAAACCCGCATTGACTTCCTCGATACCATACGCCGGGAAAGCCTTCGATCTTTCTACGTACTTGTACATTTGCACAGCAGGCTGCTGTGAACGTACTTTTATGCTCGGGCTCCGTGGAGCGCTTCGTGGTTACCCACTAGACCTTGATTGCTTTTAAATACACAATACACAGAAAATGTTTTAAATGTTTCTTAAGCTTCAAGTAATTAAAAAACAGATATAAATATGTATATCATGACTTTCATCTATGGAATATATTACTCGAGAAAGAGTTACGCATGGGCGATTCACTTTTCAGCCGCATGGTATGCCTCATGATCGGGAGACCAGGCCACAGCAAAAGGGTTAAAACACCAAAGCAATCAAACGTTAATCAGAATTTACAATACAATTATAAAAGTATTTGAGTTTAGCATGTAAAAATTTACCCTTTGACTGTTAAAATGATCAGTTGATCACCTTTAACTAGACTTTACTTTAACAGACAAAGTGTACTCAGTCCAGGATTTTATAGGATTGAAATGTTTGAGTCTTTACTTATAGATTTGGACAACTACTTGGGCATCAGAGTTCTTTTCTAATTCGTATCATTATTCATGATTTAACTTATCATTATCAGAGTCTCAGGCATCAGTGTGCATGAACAGGCTTTGCTCCCTACTTCGTTGGTCAGCTAGAATCTTTTGTCGGTCTCACATGTAGTTCTGCTGTAATAAAATCACTGCCGCTATTTCTGCGGCCTTTTTATGTTGCTTTCTTCCACTGTATATCACTGAGCACCACCTTTCTCCGGTATCGGTCTCTCACACCACCTTTACGTCTGTTCCCTTCAACTAACACACTTGTTATCTCCCTGTCCTTAGTTTCTCCTTCTTGTTGCCCATTTTCTTTTTCTGGCGTCTCTAGTTTTTACATTGTTGAATGTTGATTTTCTTTAAGCATTCTTAGTTTCTGTTTTTGTCAATATTTACTTTTCTTACATATCCCTTACATGTCCGTGGTTTCGTATCGTTGGGCTATGATTTATATTTTTAATGTACTATTTTCTCTAAATTTATGCATTTCCCGGGTCACAGGATAGTTGTTCGGATACAACCGTAATTTTCATTTGAGGTAAATTACCAGTGATTTTTAATTTTCAGCAAATATTACTTAATGGAGGATTTAATTAGAAAGCCATGGTGGAGGGGGTTAACAACATTTAAGCTATTACTATTGCTACATTAATGTTAATGTACTTACAATGACCTGTACGTTGTGATTTCTAGTGTGGATTTTAATTTTAAAACCCTTGATTTCTTTAAATCCCTTACAGTGCTTGGATGACCATATAAGGTCAATGAGAAACTTCACGAACATAATTGCTTTTCGACCTACTGGATGGGCCCATGGACGTATGAAAGCGAACTCTGAAAGCAATCTGGTATTCAACTCTCCATCTGTTAAAATATATGGTAAGCTCCAATTACTAATGCAAATTGAAGCTATTTGATTCTGTGAATGATTTAAATATTTATATGCATATCATGTAATGGTAGCACAAATGCACCAGTGCAGTCGTGCCTCAGCTAGTGCTTGTTTGTATAGATGAAAATGGTGAAAATTATGATGTTTGCAAAATCTCCCCCAAGTCCTTCTCCTTTGCTGGAATTAATTATAATTGCAGTCAATCAATTGTTGCAAGTTTTTTCTTAATAGTGAATGGAAGGAAAAGTGATCTTTTTGTGTACATCTTTCTCAAGCATTTCTTTCACTTGTGTTTCAAATGTCAAAGAGAGCGTTCCATTCAAAAACACCAAAATAAACCAGCATTTTTTTAATACTCATCGCAATAAAAAATTGAGAAAGTATTGTAAAAATAATCAGCAACTATGGTTAAACGCAAAATAAAACAAGCTAAAGTTTGGTGTAACTCGCATTCATATCGGTACCATGGCTCAATTTTAATCATTGTCCAAACTCAAGTGTACGTAATTTTTGCACTGACTGTTGGCTAAATTTTCATTCACTTGAGAAAATGTTATTTTTTTTTAGTATGATGTTAAGATATTTCTTTTTTTAGATTTTTTATCGATTTGTTTAGAACAGCATGCTTAGAAACTCTTTTTTCATTTTTTTTATTATTTCTTCATACATGATGATTTTCTCTCTAGTCGAATGGTCTCTTACAGTAATGTGTATTTATTTTTAAATGAATTGTAATTTTTGGAGTTGCTGAATGTTTTTGATTTGTTATCAACTGGATTTTTTCCCATCTATTGCAGAGGTGCCTTACAGCGAGCATTCAAGCTTCCAAGAGTTGGCACGTTTTGTCAAGTTCATTAAACCAGAGAGAGTAATAAAAACTGTTGGATCTGCTGGAGAGCGTGCAGCCATGGACGTACACATTAACTCATGGCTCAAGGAAGCTCGATCTAAAGTTCCTGTTCCCAGTAGGAGTTGTGAATCACCTAAGTCATCCCAAGTGGTTACACAGCAAAGGGTGGATGGTCACTTTATTCCTAAGAGGAAGAACAATGTGATGGGAATGAGGTTAGGCACGTCCCAGGGAAATGCTTTCAAAGCATTTGGATCTGGTAGTATGCAAACTTCATTTGATTCAGGTAGCATGAGAAGTAGTGAGATTGGCTATAAACAGACTGAAGAGATGACATCATGTCAGAGACAACTACACGATAGTGCCAGGAAAAGAGTGGGATCTCCCATCAGGAGAGAAATGACTCCTAAAAAACGAATTAAGTAGTTTACAATGGAATTTATTATTGAATTTTTATGCATTTACTGAAGAAAATTGCTACCTATATACATATTCGTTTTTTTTGTATCCATATGTGTATCTGTGATTGTATTTTTATGGATTTCAATTTTATGATATGTTGATTATACCACTTAATGTTGTTATACAGGAAATCCATAAATTTTGTTTAACTGCGAGACTATTTGTTATTTATTTGTCTATAAGATTTTAGTATCCCTGAAGAAAGACAAGGTTTATGATACCATTGTAAGGTATATGATTGAATAATGGGAGTAAGGTTTTGGCGGATAAGCCTTTTTCTCGAATAATTATGCCAAAAATATGCTACTCTATTCTTCAGTCGAGACAGTGATTAATTCACATTTGCACACATTCTGCTAGCTGTGATATGGGCATGCTGTTTAGGGTATGTGCCTTTGCCTTTTAAGAGGATTCATTATTTTTTTTCAAAACGATGTGCACAATATTTTTTCAAAGTAGAATGAACTATTGTGTGGTTGGTATTAATGCCTTTGGTTTAAATTTAATTGACATATGAAGTACTCTTGACATTGTATACCAAGTACTTACAAATGTATATGGTGCATGGGAATGTATTATATATTGTCTCAGAAAAAATCTGTTCTGAAAGACAACTAGGTGAATAGCCTTGTAAATTCTGTGTTTATGACTACAGAGCATCACATTATATTATATATATATATAAGTATACTATCATTGAATTACCTTTGTTTAATGGCAGTAAATAATTATTTTCCTGTTGTGAGGTAAATAGTGGTGTTATTGCATTAATAGTAAAGGAGCTCTTGAATACTATATCTCTTGAAATATTTTTTCAGCTCTTGATCTATTAAAATGATGGCATGGGAAAAATCACCTCTTCAGTAATTCACTACATGATGAACCCATTCAGATGTATGTTTTATGACTACTTGATATGAAATCTAAATTCTCAGCACAACTTTATGATCAATCATTGCATGCCTTATTGTAGAAAAGATTATTTTTCGGCCCTCCAGTGGAATTTCTTTCCTTCACCTTGTGTTTACTAGCAAGAACATGGGGAAATATTTTTTGCTAAAACTAGTCGATTTATGATTTTTCCCATACTCATAATGAATATCATTTGTTTGTAGATCGTAGCCTTAACTTCCTTCAAGGTGAATTATGAGATAAAAGGCAAATACTTTTCACAGAAGATTATTTGCTGCATTTAAATGAAAGTGCCTTATTGTTATGTTCTGAACATGACATTTATTGGTTTGTCCATGAACAATTTCGTATATAATTCATGTGTGTCAGTTTGTGAGTGCCTACATTTCATATTTGTGTCAATTATTTTCTAAACATATACCAAGACATTATAAATAGATATTCTATTAAAAATTATTTCCTGGATCTTATTATTTCTCATAGTGATGTACAGTTCCACATCATATTTTTTATGCAATGCAATATGAATTTGTGGCTTTTCTCCTATTTTGAAAGAAAAAATGGGTTAAATTGGGATAAAATTTAATCTCAAATCTTCATTGCTGTGACCTGTTTTAATGTTTTCTGGAACGGTGACGTTTTTCATCCTCTAAATTTTTAATCTATAAATCACTGAATTTCTGGTCCACGAGTTATTTGCTAGAACCATCCCTTGGTAACCCTGTATTGCCCTTCTTGGACCAAGCTCATAAGGGGTCTGATTCTCCCAGAAGTTGGGCCCATTTGAATGTGTGAGTGGGTGATTTTCTGAGTGCGTGCGAGTGTCATTGCTCTGTGTTTGCCCCTGGCGTGGAATTTAATTCCCGTAAACATTCACAGATAGTGTGTGTGTGGTTATAACTCGGGCATCCTTAACAGGGTCACTTTAGCCCTGTGAAGGATCCCGTTTTGGATTGAGTGTGTGTGTCTGTGAGTAGTCACTTGGGAGGAATTAACATTCCCATAAACATTGATATCTATCGCTTCCACAAAGTTGAGCCTGATATGCTTTTATATATTCCCGTAAACCACAACAGATGGGTTTTCTGGTTGAGAGTTTGTGGTTGGTCACTGACGTTTCCGTCAAACCAGAAGAATGTATTATTTTTAAATAATACAAGTTCTTTGTTAACTTTGTAGTATTCCATTTTATCTTTCAGA
The DNA here is from genome assembly GCA_963169105.1 of Ceriagrion tenellum. NCBI lineage: Eukaryota > Metazoa > Arthropoda > Insecta > Odonata > Coenagrionidae > Ceriagrion > Ceriagrion tenellum. The sequence continues at coordinate 69,188,607 of OY720642.1, read as the reverse complement.
TGATTTAATGGTTATATTTACAAAACCACAACTTAAAAAACACACACGACCCGGGTTTCGATGCTTGAGAGTCATCTTCGGGTGAAGATGACGCTCAAGCGTCGAAACCCGGGTCGCGTGTGTTTTTTAAGTTGTGGTTTTGTAAATGTAACCATTAAATCATCTGAAAGATGTATTATTTTTCTTTCTTTTGACGAGTGGTACCAATAATTACGGCCATTGGAGAACTTTCTTACCTAAATTTCATACATTAAAAAGCCATAAAGCTCAAGTTTCCTTGATTTTACCTAAATTTGTTACATTCCCTGGGACACCTAGCTGTACAGTGGCAGCAAATTTTGAACTTGAAGAAACACCAGAAGGGCTCATCGAGAAGTGGTGGAAATGTAAATATGGAGCAATATATCAAAATTTTGTGAGATTGTAAGGAAAATGGGAGATTGTAATTTGATGCAGAGTTGACTGAAAACATCTGACAAATGTAAATGAGAAAAGGAAAGTTAATTCATTGGACTATACCCTGAGGCACCATTAGTTGATTGGAACCAGAGGTAGACAGGATTATCAGAGGGGAAGGTGTTCAGGTAGGAGAAAAAGGACAACCTTGAAGCAAATATTGGAGTACCAGCTTACGCATGTTTGTAACTAGAAAGTAAAGCAGGAGATTGGAGATCTTGGTTGCGGTGACTAACCTTATCCTTTGCGAAAATAGTAAATCATTGCTAATAATAATTTTATTACCCGAAGGTCATTCATTGATCAAGGAATTGGTGTCATTAAAATATCATGTCAAAATTACAAGTATTATACACAGAAATACCATATGTGGCAATGTTCATTTAATGAAAACGAATAATACCATTCTTGTCATTTTTATACCTCCAGTAATTAAAAAGTAGAAGTTTTTCCATTATAAATTCCTTCAATTATCTCAGATTTTCAAATGATCCTATTTTCATCAAAATCACAAAATATACTCATCAAACCCACTTACCATGAAGAATGCCTCCTACAAATAAATTGGACCATGAATAAGAGAACCTTATTATTGTATATTCCAGTCAAGTAAGGTCGCTTTATTTATAAATATGTTTAACCATTGCTCCCACTCAAAAGCGAATGCAAACTCAACCTTTTATTTTTTAAAGAAGTTTTGCAGAGTATTGTATTCACCAGCCCATACAATTCTATGAATTTGTCTTAAATTTGAGGACTAAATATACCCTTAGACCATGAAATGCAGGCCAATGTTAGACCACATTTTTCAGTCGGTGTAGTGCTGACAGCTGTGAAAAAGGAAAACTGCAGTGCAGAAATTTTTGAGGAAAGTCAGAAATGCAAAAAATTCTATCTAACAACATTATTCTCTCCATATAAGGGTCTCACAACTTTTTGAGGGATTAAGGTGGGAGCCCTTAGAGACTCTGAGGCTACACGCTAGGCTAAGGTTGCTTAAGAAATTCAGAACGTGTTTTTCAGAGCGACACAAAGAATATTATCACGACACCTCACTACATCTGTAGATCTGACAGAACCGATAAAATAAGAGAGATACAGTGCCAAACAGATAGGTACAAGAACTCATTCTTTCTGCACACAATAAGCGACCTCAATAAAAACTGAGCTCCCTTAAGTACACTCTCCATAATACATAACAGTTCACCTCCCAAAAACTAAAATGTATCTATACACAGCTGGTGACCCAACACCCCCTGCCACACACCCATGCGGTGGAGCTGGGTATTATGTTGATGTAGATAATGATTTCTTCTTTGTCGATTTGGTTTTGGTGGCTATTTAAAATATAACTATTATGATTTATTCATAAGTATTATGTTCGAATTTTCACAGAGAAAAAATCAACCGCCTTGACTGGGAAAAAATTTGTCAAGTCAAAATTTGTTATTATTTATAAGTTACTACTGTGATTTTAAGATGCCAATACATATATTCTTGCTAGGAATGAAGCCTAATTTGGTTAAGAAGGCCTGACACATTGGGCATAATTAATAGTGGTAGACAAGGGTCTGATCCAAGATCTGAAATAGAGTGAGGGTGTTACATCAACACGGCGGGGGCTGAGAGGCAGTGGCAAGGTGGTTAACTTAGTCTTTGTGTATATATGCAATGCCAGTTTACTATTTGGGGAAATATCTTACATTCCCTTTAGAATGTGGAGCATTTCTTTCCATGAGTGATTAAGATTCCATGTTTCATATGTGTACGTATGCCTTTTCTTTTATTCAGTAGTTTTTATATGGATGTTGTCTGAGTCGTTTTACTCTTCATAGCTCCAAAACCTTGAATTTTTCCTGTGTTTATTTTTTGATGCCATCAATAATTTGTTTCAGAGCAACGCAGAATATAATCATAATGCTTCATTACATCTCTAGGTCTGACAGAAGCGATAAAATAGGAGAGATAAATTGCCAAAAGATAGGTACAAAAACTCATTCTTTTTACGCACAATAAGCAGCCACAATGAAAGCTGAGCTCCACAAATTACACTACCATAATATACGTCACAATTTCACCTCCCAAAACCTTATCCCTTACATCTTTACGTGGTTGGTGTCCTAACATCGGCTGCCACACACCCATGAGGTGGCTTGCAGGGTAGTATGTAGATGTAGAATAGTCTAAAAATCACCATATACAGTATGCTTCCATATGATTAAAAGAAATTGCTATTCTAAAGCAGAGAGTAAATGTTGGATATTTAACGTTCATTTTCTCCTTATATACCTACTGGATGTTTCTATTGAAATGTATGATACATTTTCCTCTTGTCTACTTATCTCTTCTTATCTTTGGCCCTACTGTTGCTGCACCTACTGGTCCCCTGACAACAAAGAATCTCCTCCTTGCTTTGGCATCCACAATGAGCTGAGCTTGTCTCTTTAAGAATGCCCTGGTGGGAATCTCTTCTGGTCCAGATGGTCCTCCCTTGCCATGACCCCCTCCGTCTTCTTCCAGATCAATATCAACATCGGGCACTGTTGCAGGTCGCCGATCCAGCATAAATACTGCCCCACTTGCTTGAATATCATCTGGAAGCTTCTTGCTTGGTAGGAGAGCGCCTTCATTCTATATTGAAAGATAATCGAACAATTCACTTGACCATAGATTGAGGTAACTGATTTACTGTTATATTGAGCTAAAAGTCTTTGTTGGGAAAACCTGACTCTACTTAAGGAAAGTATAACTCCAAGTTAATATCTTCTTAACCTTAAGGGCTAAGCGCATATATGCGCGGATTTTAAACGACCGTCCGGTGGGGAGCGCGCATATATGCGCGCTTCATATGAAATTCAATTTATCAGCGCGTCTTGCTTATAGATGCGCGCTCTCTTTTCTATTGCCTTGCTGAAGTGTCCTGCTACCTAACGGTTTTTTTAGAACTCCGTAATGCCAGTCTTACTTGCTGTACATGGCTCCCAAAATAGTGAAAATTGTGGTGCGAAAAGAGTCCCATTATTCCTATCCTGGGTTTTTACGGCTCCTTCAATATGAAAGCAGTGAATCGCGCAGTCTGGTATTCTTGCGGTGTTGAATCTTCTGGGAATATACAGTAGTTTTTTCAAGTCTGGTGGATTTTTCTGTAGTTCCTGAGGTTTAGGAACTTCTACAAATGTTTCTACAAATACCACCCGGATTCCCAATACTGAAGGAAGGCAAAAAATAAATTTCAAAATTTCTATTCAAAATCTATTGAACTCTGAAAAAATATTTTGAAAAACATTTCAGGATTTCGGGAGAATGGCTAAAATATGGGATTTCGATGACAGGGACAAATATGCAACCACGCAGTACAAAAAGAGCCGCCTGTGACGTAATGATTTTCTACAAGCATCGCCAGTGAATTTACAACTTTCTTCTTCAAATGTGATCTATGTATGACCGAGAAGCCATATAATCATTAGTATGTAAAATACTGCTCCAAATTAATGAAAAATCGATAAGTTGCAAAAGTTGTAAAAATGTAAATCTTTTACAATTAATTTGCTAAAATATAGCCAAAAAATTAACTTAATGCGTATATATTTTTTTAATATTTCACAATTATATTATATAAATAAATCACCAAAATTTCAAAATGGTGCCTATTAAATTTGCAAAGCCCCACCTAGTGATGCATTAGTGAAATTTTACCTCCCACTCAAGGGGTTAATAATCCCTGGCTTTCACAAACAGCTACATATTAGGTTTGATGCTCTCATGTTCATCGGCAATTGGATTTTTATGCAATGCAATATGAATTTAGTGGTTTTTCTCATATTTTGAAAGCGAAAGGGGTGATATTGAAATAAATTCAATCTCAAATCTTCATTGCTGTGATCTGTTTTAATGTTCTCTAGAAAGGTGACTTTTTCATCCTCAAATTTTAATCTGTAATCTATTAATCACTGAATTTCTGGTCCAAGTGTCATTTGCAAGAACCATCCCTTGGGACACTTAGCTCCACCGTGGCAGCAAATTTTGAACTTAAAGAAAGACTGGGAGGGCTCATCTAGAAGTAGTGGAAATGATTATATGGAGTAATGGAAGTTGGTTCAAATGTTTCCACTTATCATTAGGATTGCAGCTTGAACTTAAGGTCAGTAATTTGCTACCATGAAAAATACTGCCAAAATGAGCATGAAAATTTGCATACTTTTTGGTGGGAATGGAGTTATATGAAATTGGTGTTTATGAAAGAGTTGAACATTTCTGTGAAGTATGAGGTTTTGTGTCCCTGTTTTTTTGTTTATTATAATTGATGTCTATTCATCAAAGGCTAATATGTATATTTAACAAGTAAGCAATTGATATGCTGTAGAAGATTGATAATTCGGAATATACAAGACTGGATACATTCTCGAATTACAATATTTCTGGTGTTTTGATCACTTTTATTCTAGTGACCATTATGGCTGAAAAAGGTGTAGTAACCCAGGTATAAATATTTGGTCTGTAACTGCTCTGAATCTGGTCTGTAACTGCTCTGAAAGACTAATTCTGATCAGGAAGTGGTCCTTAACTTGACTGAACACATCTGGATTTTGAACGTTTCGAAGCCAGACCTGTTACAGACCACTTCCAGATTATATATTAGCCTTTCAGAGCAGTTACAAACCAGTTTCAGAGCAGTTACAAACCAGTTTCAGAACAGTTACTAACCAGTTTCAGAGTAGTTACAAATCTGTTTCAGAGTAGCTACAAATCAGTTTCAGAATAGTTGCAAATCAGTTTCAGAGCAGTTACAAACCAGTTTCAGGGCAGTTACAAACCAGTTTCAGAGCAATCAGTAACCAGTTACAAATCAGTTTCAGAGCAGTTACAAACGAGTTTTAGAGTAGTTACAAATCAGTTTCAGAGTAGTTTCAAATCAGTTTCAGATCAGTTACAAATCAGTTTCCGAGCTGTTACAAACCAGTTTTAGAGCATTTACAGACCAAATATTTTTACCTGGAGAGTCATTCTAAAAGATACCATCACTACGTTTACCAATCAAGCTCAGATTGATTTAGCCGGTTCAGCTTGGTATGGTAAATGAAACGGGCTAGTGGGATCGATATGAGAAGCACGCTACCTCGGCCCACTTTCTCTGCCAGACTGAGATTTTATATCGATATAAACCGATTTAAATCAGTATTTCAATCGATATCGAATTGATAAACCAGGCGATCCGAGTCGGCTGGCACAGAATATTCAGATCGATCTGAGCTCATATCGATCTGAGTTCGATTGGTTAACGTAGTGTAGTATGATCTATAAGGAAGTAAGTAGTGTGAAAAACAAACATTTTTAAAATCATAACGTTCTTTCAACAAAAATATTTCATTCATCACCATTTAAGGTAGTTCGAGTGAGATAGAACCCTTATCACAATGGAGACCATATTTGAATTATACATTGTAATTTCTGCAGCTGTAGGAAGCATGAATATAAGATTGAATTAGTAACAGTTCAATAATATACTTCAATGTGACTGAGATTCTAAATGATTAAATAAAAATAACCACTTATGTCTTTAGCTTGACACATTTTTTTCACGCGGTACGCTTGAAACTCCTCCACGACAGGTTTCTTGTGATCCTGAGAACATCACAGCAGTGACAATATGATTGATTTTCAAAAAAAGTTGAAAAAACATATTAACTACTCACTGTTAGTTTTTTTATGAGATCTAGTTGTTAAAAATTCCTTACTTTTTTAATAACGTCTCTCTGGAGTGCATACACATACCATTTCCCATGCAAAAGGTTTGGTATATTTTGTCAAATATCTTAGAAAGTATTGCTACAAGGGGCTGATATTTTGATATCTTCGGAAGGGTAAAGAATTTTTCTTTAAAATGAGACCAACTTCATTGATTTCTAGGAGTAATCATATATATCGCTTAAACTACCTTAAGTCATCACCCACAAATGCATTGGTAGCAAGAAATAAGATTCTCTTCTTAGTATGGAAAGAACGATTTCCTTGACTGGCAATTGTTGGGTACACACAAAGCCAAACAGTACTTTAAGTTGGCTTTTTAAACCACTAAATTGTCATCATTTCCATGGTGCAGCATAAAAATATTGTTCTGTTACTTATACACAGTGAAACCTGCTTGAGCGGAACCTGAGTTAAACAGATACCTGTCTGATCCAGAAAAAAATTTGGTTCTGGCGATCGTAATAGGGTTTTACATACATTGGTTCCCTGTGCTAAACGGAAAATGTCAAACGTGGATATGGAATCCATTCCCAGGTACGTGAACCTGGGTTAAGCAGCATAGCAAAAAAAACTTATGGAAATTTTTAAAAAATGGGCGATGTAAGCAAATTACAGCAGATAAATGGCCATAACATGGATGCTGAGATATTAGTGGACTTCGACAACGATCTTCTAACGAGCAATAAAGATGGCTCCCTGACAGCATAAAAGAAGACAAAGCCTGAGAATCTGAAGAAGAAGAAGAAGATATAACTGTAATATGTGAAGGAAACAAAAAGTCCTACAAAGAAATGTTGGTTTCTTTGAAAGAATCAGCGGAATGTAGTCTTACAAAAGGTAACACTGATTTATTTAATATCTTAAATGGGACTATTGGCAACGTAGAGAATTGTATTATACAGGAAAAAAAGGACAAGCACACAAAAATGACAGATTATATGCATATATTATAGATTGGTTTTTTTATGTGAATTAGTTCAAATAAAAACATTTTACCACAATGTGATACTGTTTCATTCTTTCATAATAATTTTGTCTACATGTAGAATTTGAGTCAAACCAACCTTTAAGGCGATGCATGTTATGGGCGTGATATGGCTTTCAAGATCTTTTCATGAAATGTCCGACCCTGGGTTAAGTAGAAACGTGTCTTATCCAGAAAAAAAATAAGGGCCCCGAGAGATACAGCTAAAGACAGGTTTCACTGTACTTCAATTGTTTAGCATTCCAGATTATTGATTCCCAGCTACAATAAAGCGTCTTACCTCTTGCCTCTGAACATTGGAGAGTTTCCGATCATATGCTCCGCTGGATGTGAAGTCCTTCACCCACTCAAGCTTTTGTTTAAGTATAGCAATAATTGTGAGAGCAAATTCTGGATCAGGAGATAATGGAGGGAGTGGCTGATCATTTGGCAGCTGAGGATTGAATTATATAAAATCACAGATTTGGTCCTTGTTAACTTGAATGTAATTTGAGACAAAATAGTGGGTAAAGGTTTTTGAAAGTGGCTTACCTGTAGTGTTTGGCAATAGGCGTAAATCTTTCCTTTAATAGCACTTATATGCTCCAGCAAGACATTGTATTTTTCCATTGCCATTTCCTTGCGTGCCTTTTCTTTTTCAATGAGCTGCTTTGTATTTTCTATTTCTTCCAAATTCCTTGGAGTCAGGAAAAAACAGTTAAGAATTTTATTGCTCTAGCATTACTCTTTGAGGGAAAGAGACGTGACTATTTTGTAAGAAGTGTATGCAAATATGCATTATATAATCATTGGTTTTTTGTGATATAGTTAATTCACAAAAATTACCATGATGATTTTTAGAATGGCCCCTCAAATGGAATACTTGGCATCCATTACTACACTTTTTGAACTTAATCCATTCTTCAAGCTGAAAATTTCCAACGATTGATGATTCCTTAAGGAATCATTTTTAAATTGTCCATACAGAGGCTTCTGCAGAGATCTGATGAGTTCCGTTTATTTGGGTTTTTCATGCATTGATTCTTTTTCATGGACAACAGTTTTGGAGTTTGGAGTGTGTTGCTGTAACGGTTGATGTTCCTAACCACTGCTATATATGTGTAGTTCCCAGAAAGCATTACACCTTAAATGTATAAATCCTTTCCTGATCATAAATGAATGGGTTTTTCATTGCTCCCTGCAATCCTCAAACCATTTCCAATTATATTTTTGAGGACAAATATTTGTTTTTGTATTGTAAGCATGAAAGAAGTTCAACATTTTCATAAATCCATTTTCAATTCATAATATTTTTGCTGCAGTTGGTTGTTGTAGCATTGGTGGCCTACCAGTTCCTGTACCAAAGGTAACCTACCAGTTCCTGCACTGTCCTGCCAGTTCCAGATAGGTATTAAGATACCCCACCAGTTCCATATCAGGAACTTCAGTTCCATACCTGGAACTTCAGTTCCAGATCAGTGTCAGATCTGAATGTGGTTGGGAACTCGTTGGACATTTTTGATAGGGCATAAAAATGAATCAATGTGGGAAAAACGTGAATAAACAAAACTCATTTTAAGTTGTTACCCAAAATTACTTGATTTACATTTTGCATCATTTTCCTTGAGAAACTCTAACGCAATGGTTTTTAATGTGATTATGGATGTTTACTAAGGCTTGTTAAGAGTTAAATCTTTCGGATCACCTCAATGTACATCGCAAAATGAAATATTTTCCTATATGTAGATTAAATAGTATCCGGTAAATGCTAACCATGAGATAATGCACCTTTTGGGATGATGTGAGGTTACCTGAAATCTTGGATTTTCATAGTACACACATGCATTGCACGGCCAGTTACATGAACGTTGTCACTGGCTGATGATAACATCATGAGATATTTAACACGCTCGTTGCCTTGACATTTTGATGGTTTGCCCTGGGAGCCAAAAATTCAATTATTTAATTTAATTTTTACTTTAATAATAAAATGAAAATAAATGCCAAAAAATGCTGATCCGATGAAGCCAAGAACTTCACTGAGTGTCTCTTCTGAGGGACAGTCCCTCTATCAAAATTAATGGCAATCACTTCAAAAGGAAAAAAATCACATGTGCGTCATTGGCAGCAAATGTATTAACCAAGGAAATATTTGACTAGACGTAAAAAAATGGGCCTATAAGTCGTAGATGGCTGATTTAAAAGTTAACTTACTGCTCTGTATTGCAGACTTGGGCAAACTGTGATGAGTGAAGTTCTTCCTGCATGGATTCTCTGTCGGTGGTAAACTTTGCTTTTTCCTCTTCAGCCACACGCCTGAGATAGGTCAGACGACCTTGTGTCTCTCTCTGTTTTTGGAAGCGTTTGAGGACATCTTCAGTATTTGTCTCTCCTGAATAAATATCCAATTTGCAACATTAGTTAATGTATGTAGTTTATTGCTTTATTATTTATGTCTTAAAAAGAGAAAATCTTGAAATATTTAAGAGGATTAGATTGATGTGGTTGCAAGAAATTTGGCGGTCGTCACAATGGCACAGTTTGGATCCTGGTAATGGTATAGATTCCTCTATGGAATCTCTACCATTCCAAGATAAGTAAGAGTTTTAATCTCTTATGTTAATTAAGAGTATTCTCCTGAATCCTGGCCGGAATTCTATTGATCCTCTATCTAGTATATTCAATCTATAAACTCAACAACAATGATGGAGTGTTTTGAAACCTGCTTGCATGTATGCCAAGCATAGAAATGGGTCATTTCCATCTTCTTGAGTTGGTTTGTAGCAAATGTCACCTCTACTCCAGTCTTGTTATGGGCATTCTTACAGACACAAATAGGTTAATTAAAAATCTGTATGTAATGATGTGTATATATTAATACTGGATGTACTACATATAGATATAGAGGATATTTATGAAAAGAGCAGTCATCATAATGATGAATGAATGAAAAGCAAATTAGTAATACTCATAATGATCAATTATTATGGTATAGAAAGAGACATAACCTGTTGCCTCCTTTAGTTTGGCGAATGCTGCTTCCAATGTGGCAACTTTTTGCACATTTTCATCTTCCTCTTCACTAGAACTTTGGTACCCTCCATAGCTGGTAGTTTTGTCTCCAACGCCTCCAGCAGCCTGTTTGAACAGTCTGTGAGCACCCGGGGTCTTACCATGGCGAGGGCTATGAGATTTTGGAGATGTTGGAGAGCCATTGCTGCCATCTCTAACTGAAGCTGCAGGAAACATTTTGTTTTCTAAGGATATCAAGGCCTTTGCCCTCTCTTCCACTTTACGCCTAGAAGCAGAACATTTATGTCATTTGGCATATATATACATTTGTAGCGCAGGCGCAAGCACCCAGGAGAAAAGATTGAGATTCAGCATAAGAAATAGGTGCTATACATTTTTACCTGAAAAATAATTTGTATATTAATGATTTATGAGCTGTTTATACCAGGTAACTTAGCCAGCAAACTCCAGATAGTCTCTGGTGGACTGCCGAGGTCATTTTCATTTTGTTTATAACATTAAACATAACATAAATATTTAGTTACTTTAACTATCTGAATATTTAGGATACACACAAGAGTGAAATGGTAAAGATAATGAATCAAGATTACAGAATTAAGTTAATTAAAAATAACAGATGGATGTTGAATGATAATCTTTTAATGGTGCTCTATATTAACTTACATCAAACATACCATCTCAACATTGTCACAACATGGTAGAATCAAGCCAGTGCTGAAGTTTACCATAGACTTACATTCTATCTTGGTATGCTCCTTTGTATCTCATTTGCTCAGTGGAGTGGGGCATTTTCAAGTTGTCAGAGCCTGGCTAACCTAGTGACACTTGGCAAATACCAAGGCCCAGCCAACACCTTTTGTTTTAGCATTTTGATAAAGATCAGAATGAATAAACAATTACCTGCATTCTTGGAGTCTCTGTTCTCTTTCTTTCCCCACCTTAAGTGCTTCCTCTTCCTGTTTTAGCAACGACCCTTTAGTGGCATCTCTCAAGCTGACAGCTTCTCTGTTAACTTCCTACTAATAAAATGTTTGCATTAGTGTGGTTTCCTGACCTTCACTGCAATATTCATTAGGAACTAAGATGCGATTCATAAGAACTAAGATCTTACAACTAAATGGATGTAGCTTAGCCTATGCTTTTAATTGCAAATGGAATCCAGAATTTGGTAATTTCAAGGAATTATGTATCTTTATCAATTAACCCTTTAACTGTTCCCATCATCTATTGGCGATTTGAACTTAGACTCTTTTGTGAATGACTGTGAAAGACTAAGGCATCTAAACTTTTGTGTTAATGCCATGTTGGTGTATCCAAGAACTTCTTGGTATTCTAATGCCCACATCAAGTCCATGCTGCTCTCTACAGTTGGGGAAAATGTGGAGAAAGGGGACAACATCCAAGAAAGAATAATCCCTTAGCTCCTGTGGATGTTTGAATATTATTAACACTCATGGGAAGATTTTCATGGCTTTGTCCATTAGTGTTCTGCATTTTCGGGTTCCCATCTGTGTTTTGACTTTGGCTGACAACGGTTTCGATAGCCCTCCAGCTACCGCCTTCAGGTCAAAGGTGGAAAGAAGCACTTTTTGGCTGTCTTATATAGTGCTGGACATCCTGGTGCTGCACTGCAATTGGTCTGAATGGTCCTTTTCCATGAGCTGCTGAGGGGATAGCCATTGCCTCTGTTAAAATTTTTCGGCAATTTCCAAATCTCTATTGCTTTCTTGATTTGTCTTGGGTTATAGCAGCTCCCCAAGGCAAATGCAGGTGCAAAAATACTTTTCAAAATTTTGAAGATCAAAATTACTAGTCAAGGAGAGTCACTATTATCCGAGGCAAATCAAGGAAGCAATAGAGATTTGCAAATTGCCAGAGAGTTTCAACAGAGACAATGGCTATCCCCTCAGCAGCTCATGGAGAAGGATCATCCGCTCCGACCAATCACAGCACAGCGCCAGGACAACCAGCACTATATAAGTCAGCCAAAACAGCTTCTTTCCACCCTTGACCTGAAGATGGTAACGGGATGGGTATGGAAACCATTGTCAGCTAAAGTCAACAAATGCAGATGGAGAACCCAAAAATTCAGAACACTAATCTGATTAATTCCCTCATAACAGGGTAAATATGAGGATTTCCCTTAAACATTTTTACTGTGCAGTGAAACTTCAAACTCAAATTCTGCATGCAAAAAAGAAATCAAATCGGTCGGTAAATATTATATAAAATTCAATGGAAAGGTTCAAGCAATTTTTTCTGATGAATATCCCAATTAGGGTACTTATGAAAGATAAATGTCAATAGTCTATTATGTAGTTGCTACTTAACCTGTTGCCTTCTTATTTCTTCTTCCTGTCTTTGCAGTGATTCTTCCAATCTTCTAAGGGTGCTTTCATAACTAGCACTATCCTCCAGTAAACCAGCCCTGATGGAACGATATTTGCGGCGAACATGACAGGCTTCAGCAACACTCATTTCGATTCTATGCAGCTGGTTCTCTAAAGATCTAATGTGCTGGAAAATCAGTAGCCAATTAATTCCATGTTAAGCTCTAAACATGTTTGCCCATTGGGTAGCAAAATTAGTCATCTAAAAGTGCTTGTATGAGAACTAGCCTCTTGTGCATTATAGTGCATGCGATTCCAAAGGAGTTGTCACATTATTTATTTGATGAGCAGCTCCTAGACAGGTGAAGGACACACTTTATCATGGATGGAACATAGTTCAGGTGATTATAAATAGAATGGGAAGATAGCCATCAGACTTTTATGAGAACTGGCTGCTGGTGTATTATGGTGCATGCGATTCTAAAGTAGTTTTCATGATTTTAATTAAATTTTTATATTTGGTGAGAAGCTCCTGGAAGGACACAAATTATCATGGGTGGATCATAGTAAGTACAGGCAATTATAAATAGAAGGGGAACATAGCCATCAGACTCCATGCAGTCTGCTTCTTGAGTGAAAATGGTTGGCAGAAATAGAGATGCTGGATAGAAAGCTTTGTCTTTTGTATGATACAGGTTGAGTTGTGTTTAAGACTCCTATAAATACTTGAAAAGTGTTCTAGAGTTATCCTGATACTTGTGCAATACCAATATAGTCTTACTATGCTGAAGATTTTCATTGGATTATCATTGTAATGAGCATCCTTGTTACATTACAGTTTATAGGAATATATATGAGTGTGTAACCCCCGCAGTCTTTAACCCCAAGGTCACTCTGGTTGGTGAAGTTAGACGTCAACGCTTCACCAAGTCCAATGCCAATCCATATTCTCACAACAGAGAAAAAGAGACAGTTCCTCAGACCTCTGGTCAAAAGGCTGATGGGGTTCCCCGCAGTATATTAACACATGGGAGATGGTACCCGAGTCTGGGCCCATTCTCATGTGGACTGCAACAGAGCCCAACTCCATATTATACACTCCTGGAGCTCCGTATTATACACATCTAGAGCTGTTCGATCTAGATTGGGCCAGCTGCTCAATGTAACAAGGCATCTTCGAAAGCATTTTCTAAAGGCATGTTTACGCAATGCATGTACCCACGCAAGTATAAGGCTGGACAAATGCATAGAAAAATGCTCCAAATTTGAGCAGCGGCTATTCTATGGCCATACATTCATGCATTTGTGCAATTTTTGGTGTTTACTTGGTGCAGTTTATATGGTGAATGTATTCATGCATCAATGTGTGTGGGTACATGAATCATGCAAACACGGCTTAAGAAATGGCATCAAGGAAGTGTGATCAGCCCTCTTTTATTCAATATATATAGAAATGACCTAAGTTCTCAAGTTAGCAGCAAATTAAGATTGCTTGCAGATTATATAGTTATCTGCTGAGAAATATACAAAGACAATTGCTTAATTTCTGATACATCATTGGAACACACATAACATATGCAGCCCAGCATTAGAGAAACTAGGTTTTGTGAAGAGTATAATAGTAAGGTCCTCAGATGAAAAAGTAAAAGAGAGATGCTACTGTGCCCTGATTAGGCCATACTTCATATATGCCATGAGTATTTGGAACCCTAGTCATAAAGATTTAACCAAAAAAAAATAAAACACAAAGAAGAGCTGCACGCTTCATTAAAAACTGCTATGAGCAAATATATAGTGTTTCACAACTTTTAGAAGGATTAAGGTGGGAGCCCATAGAGACTCGGAGGCTACATGCTAGGCTTAGTTTTCTTGAGAAATTCAGAACTGGTGTGTTTCAGAGCGACATAGAGAATATTATCATGATACCCCACTATATCTCTACGTCTGAAAGAAGCGATAAAATAATAGATTCATTGCTAAAGGGATAGGTGTAAAAACTCATTCTTTCCACACACAATAAGTGAAAACTGAGCTTCACTAAATACACTCCAGTTATACACGTCACCATTTCACCTCCCAAAACCTTATCCTTTATATCTTTAAACGACTAGTGTCCTAAGACCCTGTGCCACTCGCCCATTCGGTGGCTTGCAGGGTAGTATGTAAATGTAGATCTTAAGTTATTTTTAGGAGTTATCTCAAAAGTGAGTGGTCAGAACCCTAAAATTTGGCATTCGGTATGTCTTAGGACCCTTGGAACTGTCCAGTCTCCAATGTTTTTAAAATCTATATGAATAAAAATGAGCAATTATTTTAATGTCCATGGGTTGTTACCCATTTTTTATTTTTTCCCAAGCTTCCCCTCCCTTGTAAGCAGCGTGTCTCACAACTCTCCCTGTGTTTACATCATCTGTCATCTCCTGGTGAGTTAAGTATTTAGGGGCTCTAACCAGAGTAATAAGAGGAGAAGGAAGAAAGTAATTCTTACAGGATGTGCACCTGATACAGGAATCGGTGGTAGCAGGCAGAGGGCGAATTCATGCCAATTTCCATGGAGATCAT
The DNA here is from genome assembly GCA_963169105.1 of Ceriagrion tenellum. Taxonomy (NCBI): domain Eukaryota; kingdom Metazoa; phylum Arthropoda; class Insecta; order Odonata; family Coenagrionidae; genus Ceriagrion; species Ceriagrion tenellum. The sequence continues at coordinate 69,173,514 of OY720642.1, read as the reverse complement.
CATTTTTGCTAATTTGCCGAGATCAAGACACCATTATCATTCTCGTAGAAAAGCCATACTTTGCTATTTGTTTCCTTACATGGAGATTCTGGAATATTATACCAAGCACAATGCTATCACGTCATATTGGTGAATGCAAGGCTACATGTTTAATGGAGACTAACGTGGTGGCTTCCTGTGCCGCAAGCAGGATTTGATCAGCTTTTTAACCAAGACAGGAGCTGATCAGGAAAATGTTTCTTGTTTTAAAAAGACCACCGTGTTATTACCACCTTATACATTGTCCCTGTGGCATGTCTCTTTTGGCTGAGAATATCAAATGTAGTATGTACTTTTGGATGATTTTTTATGTTATAAGTTTGATATATTTTATTGCTATAAATGAGATTCTAAAGTTTCATTTTTTATCCCTTTTACAACTTGATGGCTGATCTACTAGCCTTAAATGAATGTTCAAAAACTGCTGCCGTCTGATGTATCCACTGAGATTTTGATTGTAAGTATTTATTTAATTTTAATTGCTGATTTTCAATATGCAGTTTAACGACTTTAATTTTCAAGAGCATTGTAAATGATAAGTATAACTTAGTTTTTCCACATAGATTTATTACAACAAGACGACCTAGGTTTCAACAAAGCTTGTCATCACCAGGTGCATTAGTCCTAGTGTAGTTGATGATGACGAGCTTCATCAAAACCTTGGTCGTCTTGTTGTAATAAATCTATGAGGAAAAACTAAGTCATACTTATCATTTACAATGCCAAGCAAATTCCACAAAGTCACGCCTGAGACAACGGAATATTTCAAGAGTTTGTTAATCAGACTGTACCTTTTTAGGTAATCTTGACTATCTCTTGTCTGAAAGAAGTCTCTATTCTGTTGAGACCCCTGGCCTCAAATTGATTATACTCAATTTAGTAATTATTAGTCTTTGGAGCCCATTAAAATAAAGCTCAGTGTTCACCTAACAATAAGATCAAGGAAAAAGAAGGCAGTTGATATAAACCAAATCATCGGATGTCATCTCTGAAGGCACACAGGTGCTGAAAAATCGTGCTGAGAGCAATACTTCATTGGGCTATTGGCAGTATATTTGGCACATAAACAATTTTGTTTCAGGATGTCATTCCTGGAGCTAGAGATTCAAGGGATTTACAATATTTAAGCATACCAGAATAATCAATGATGTTTTGTGCAGCAGGGAAACAAGACATCAAGAAAGCATTCAGGATTTAAGGAAAAATATCACACATTCACTACTGGTTGCCCGATAATTGCTTCTTATTGCAGTGCATCTTCAATATTTCTTTTGTGCAGGTTTAAATCTCCAAGATATTTTATAAATTCTGATGCAAGTAAAGGTACATGCAAGTAAAAGTTAATTAAAAATTTCAATATGATAAGATAAGCATAATCCAGGAAAAACCCATGAAGAATATATTAGCTGGTATTTTTAATCTGTAAAAATACATTAACATTTACAAAACTTTCTGGTGTCCCCATTTTGGCCTTCTGCTGGCTTATTATATGCTGTACAAGAAGCTCTTGATACTCCTCTGCCAAGCTCCTCATTCTTTCTCTTCCCTGAAAATGAGGAATAACCATTTTTTGAGACAGTAAGAGCAAGAAACAAACTGCTCGACAAACGGTAAGCTTTCTTGGAACCCTTTGAGCTCTAATAATAATTCTCCTGAAGTAAACTCAATGAAAGAAAATGCCCTCACCTTGCTTGCCTGATGGCGAAGAAGATCAAGCTTTTTCTTGAGATCCAAAATTTGTTGGTCCAGGACGGATATTGCTTCTTGGGTAGTTACTTTACTTACTGCAGGCCTACATTTAGTAGTTTGGCCTTTGACCTTAAATATCACGTCACCACACTTGATAAAGAAAATCATAAATATTAGACATTTTGGTCATACAGGTATTACATCTGCCAACTCAATGCTAACATCAACTATCACCTATTGAAAACTATAGTACGGAATTACTTTTCCCTACAAAAGTAAGAGAAAAATTACATAATGAGCGAATGGGAGTTAAAATAATTAGGTTTCCTTTGCACAACCTACTCGCGAACGCTTTGCATTAAAGTTCATGTCAAAAGTTGATGCAATCAACATTACGTTGTTTATCGAGTTTGGGTATGCTTTCTCTGGTAAGTCATTAGTGCTGAGTAAGATGGTGGATGACAAAGATGCTACACAATCCGAGATAAAACTAACCTTTTCTGGTTTCTTAGCGAGATTTTTTCTCTGGTCCTTCAATTCTATTTTTAGCTGGTGTATTTTTTCTGCATTTTTCTTCCTTTCTGCATCGCATTCCTCATGATGGGCTTTTCGCTGTCCCTCTGGAAGAGATGGAGCTCAAAGTCAGCCCTGAGGATACTGCGCAATATTCAGGTTTATCTTTTCCTGATAAAACAAAGTCAATTCACCTGATAGCTGAATTTTCTTCTTTATTTCTAAAATTTGACGATTAACCACCGAGAGAGGGTTCTCCATTTCGTTCGCAGCGAAATTTATTTTCGCCTGAAAAAGTTTTTGTTAATTCCGTAATAAAATAGAATATTGCCGATTTATTGCAACTACACGCTATTAGTGTGCTTTTTATTGAGAAAAACACTTCAATTGTAATATTTTTTCACTGCGGTCTGAGAGATCAGCGGGAACGGCCATTTGTTTACAGCGCACTTCGGACTCACATTCATTTGTTTTCACGAGCCTCATTGGCTGAGATCCCCAGTAACATTTTCGAAAGACGTTGGAGGGAATTTCAGAAAATTTGTTAAGGCCCATCTTCAAGATTAGAAATAAACAGATTCGAAAATCAGAAACTGCAACATTAGCTCGATATTAATCGGAAGATTTTAGTTGATTGTTTGGTATGGCATCGGAGAATTAGTGTGTATTAGGGTAGTGTCATAAGGGTTCCTTTATCGTGAAACACCAAGGCATAATCGCACACAGCTTAGTCGGTTAAATTTATATAATATACGATATCATTGAAATTAATTCAAACAGTCATACCTTTGGTTCAAAATACCTAAAATCGAACGAAGAATTGAATTCTTGGTGCATTCGCAGGGTCTCGTCGCAGTGAACAGAGAATAAATATAGAACTGATAGCTATCTTTCGGAGGATTTCATATATTCACTACGAGAGATCAAAAGATATGTCGTGAACATGTGCCGTAACATTACTGACATGTTCTATCTGAAGTTTAAGAACAAAGATTATATACACAGGAGTTTAAGAAGTTCTGTTTTTCTCTGTGCCGCAGAGAAATGCTGCATCCGACAGAAGAAAATAGTTCCACCATTCTTCTCCCTAATCACAGTGCGACTGTGATGAGGCGCACATCACTAAGCAACTTTATAATAAATGTAGGATTATAAATTTCATGATTTTTCGACAGCTTTTGTTACATTCATTTGCTTGCTTCCTTCAAAAAGCCTCGAAAGATGGAAAAACGGGACGGAGGAACCTCGCGGAGTGATACTATCTCTCGTCCCGCGACTACTTCCGAGGAAACCCGCAATGTAACAAAGGGACCCAAGAGTGACGGTTTGATGCAGCGTCGCTGTGGAGGACGCGTGCGTGTTTTTAAAGTTTGTGATAAATAATATGTGAATTTATAAGTGAATAGCAAGGCGTGTAGGAACCGAATCGCCTGTGTGAGTGTGTGATGAGTGCTCTCTGAGGATTTATCTACTTTTCTTCCCCAAGATGAAGCGCCGAGAGGATTATAAGCCATTCTTGGCGCTGACCGTGTTGCTGGTTTTCATATGGTTACCTTCAGTGACAGGTAATTTACTGACATAGTTATGTGGTTTAGCTTTAGTCGCGGGTATTTTTTTGGCATTCATAGAATCTAGTAGTTAAAACCTGTGTCGGTCAGTGTATTATGGGAAAGGCAGCGTGAATGTAGCAACAAGTTGTGTTCCAGCATCGCTTTCGTAGGTGCGGAGGGTGTCGTATGGAGCTTGTAGGGAATGGTTTCGCTCTGGTTTCTGCTGCACCACTTGCGTTTTAACCATTTCTTAACTTGATTGTTATGTGTGGAAAAATTACTTTGGTTGAGATTTCTAAACCCTGTTAAATTGCCCTGTAAACAACGTTGCCCTGACGTATTCCCTCAGAGCTGTTTTGTATATTTGAAACTAAACGAAATTTTGCTTGGTCTTTTTCAAATGTCATGTAATTGAGTGTAAGTTTTAGGGCTGATATTGTTTTCTCGCTGTTTTTCTGGAAATTATAATCTGTCCATGATATTTTGGCCGGTTGCTGATCATGAGGGCGATGTCAAAAGTTTCGAGCCCCTAGGCAAGGGAACTAATCGCTCAAATCTATATTCCCAACATGCATATGGCACTAGTTATGAAATTTGTGATGTATAAGCTTAATTTATGCTGTCATTTATGATACCTTGCCCGCCGTTCAAGTTTCAAAGACTACGCGCGGTGAATTATTTCGGGTACCACCTGTTTGAGTCGATTCTTTCATTATATTCTACAATTGTTTGTTGATTTCGATAATCCCGTTGAGGTTTTTTATGGAGCTGAAGAGTATACCATTAGTATTTTAGTATTCATTAGGCCAACATTTGTGTCTGGTAAAACTTCCGTTTACCTTACCTGAGTTAATGACGAGGAGACTTGGGAGTGAGGATGGTGTTATGTGCGTAATTTTATGGACGAAGGGATGAAATACCGATACTGTTCCTGGTTAATGGACTGAGAATGACCGACAGTGGTGCGACCACCATCTTAACATCTCCGCTCGACCGAAGGTGTCCGGCTCCTCTCCGGGGGTATGGTGAGAGGGCGAGCAGTAATGGCGTCCGCTGAGCCTTTCAGCGTAGCTCACGTTGTTATGCAGTGTAAACGCTTTTGTCTGATTTGTTTGATGCAGTGTTTATTAACAATCTGGCCCCATTAGATTTAGTAATTGATTCTCTGTAAATTCTCTATCCCGTCCCATTAAAACTATTGCCTACCTCTGCGCCAGTTGAAGTCTCCGCGGAAGGCCTTTGCTATATTCAAGTTATCCGCAGTGAAGACCAATTCCGAGGGATTTATATCTAGTCTGTGGGCTTAGCAGTGCGTAATTTTATTGAAAGTGTGGCTTTTTGGTCTTTTCTGATGAACACTGGTGGAATTAAGTTACGTAGGCTCTTAGTTGTGTATTTTCTATCCACCCCGTGGTGACCCTACAGTGGCCACTATCGGTTGTTTTTAACGCGCACAAGTAAAATTAATCTCAAAGTTTAGTTCGTTGTTGAAATTAATTACTAGACGATAATCAGGTAGAATTACAGTTAGTCATTAAGGGTCTGTGGACATAGTGCAAGCTTTTCATTATAATAAGTGTAAATCTGTCTGGTTTGCGGAACTTAAGGTTGGATCGCTGCGGGACAATCATCTTTGGATTCAAAAGTTGAAGATTTCAGAGATAAATTACTTATTTTAAGAGTTTCGTGAAGGGAAGTTTTGCGAATTTAATGGATGCTTTGACGGTTATCGCAGTTTCCGTAGTTTATGATAATGATCCTGCTATTGGGAAACATACTTCAGGCCTGGGTGTAGTATTCTGAGATACCCTTCGTTGAATGAAAGGAGAGTTCGGGGGTTATATATCTTTGAAATTTGCATCTCTTATTGCCCTCAATAATTGAAGCCATGCGCTGAAACTACTATGATCACAAGTTTTCTGCTGATATATCTGCTCAGCTAAACGGGCTGAGCAGAAGATCGTCACCTTGTTAGGCGCATCCTTAGGAATTCGGAGATTATTTTTGAGAGACGTAAAAGTTACGTGTTGGAGATTTTGTTGTGGGTTGGTGAATGTTTATTACAACGTCATGCTATTGATGGAGGGTGTCTGTTGACCTCGGAGACTCTTGTACCTAGTTTCGCATAGCCAGGGAGCATATTATGAACTAGCGAGTAAAATGTCTGTTGCATGTAAGTCTAATTGGAAGGAAATGTGTATCTCTCTCCATTTGATACTACTTTTAATTTTTTTGGAAATTAAAAACATCAAATGTACCTTATGGGTTTTCCCGTGGGTATCCTGGTTTTCATGTTTCGTAGTTTCTATTGTCAGTCACTTATCTTCTTGGAAGAATGTTATATTCCTAATATTATTTTTCCTCCCAAATAGTCTTCGTGTTGTATTGTGCATGTTTTTGATTCTGCCATTTGTGAATGTAGCCAGCCGTTTCCGTAGTTCTTTCGGTAGTAGAACTGTGTGTTATTGCGTCATCAATATGCGATATAGCACTGCTCAAAAAGCAGTGTTATGATTTTTATATGGTATCAAATTTCTGGAGTGTATTAGCACGGTCCAATCAACGTTTAACTCTATAACGTTTCATATGTCACTATTATATCGAAGCAACTACGCCCGCATTACCTAGCTAATTAGTTACTCTTTCTTTTCGTGCAATCCACTCTACCAATAACGACAGATACTCCACAAGCTTTCTCTGGACCTGCGAATGCGTTCATCTCTCCCTTCAGCCCGTTTTACACAGGGCACGTACCTGCACAACATGATGCATGTACAAACTTGCATTTCCAATTGCTTCATGTGAGGTGGTGAATTGTAAGAACGCATGCACGGACGAGAGATGGCATAATAGCCCTTGGTCTAATTCAATCACTATCGCTCGCCCGATTGAGAAAATAATGCAGTTTCAAATTGTGCAATTTCCAGCCCCGTGTGAGACGGGCTTTTAATTTTTTCGTTCATTTCCCGGTTCTTGCGCATTTTCTTAATTTCTCTCACTGTCACTGCTCTTTTATCGTCCTCTTTAATTTCAAGTTACCCAATTAAAAGATTCGGCGCCGTTAATTAGTTAAGTCATTGTCCTGAGTTTTATGTCGTATTTGTTTGTTTTTACATCCCTGGAGAGTTTCTTGCGTTGAAATTCGTACTGTTACACCTTTAAAAAAATAGAAATCTTAGAAGTATCCGGCAAGCTGCGGCAAATAATGTTTCTATACTAGGAATGCAATTTTATTATTCAAATAGTTTCCTCACTGACCATTTTTATTTTAATTAATTTCTCTTCTCAAAAACAGACTGCGTATAAACATTATCTAAGATTTATGCCGAGCATTGTTTTCCATCCACTATTGTTGCAGTTCCATGTTGTATCGACATTGTTGTCTACCTGTGTTTTATCAGTTTTGAGGAAGATTTTATTTTAAGAGTCGTCAATGCTGCTTGGTATATTTTTATTCAGTACGATTGAATTTAGTGGAGACGTTGATGATTAACCTCCTGGAAAATATTTGCAGGGTTTTGCTAATTCACCTATTGTAATAGCTTTATTACGATATTAGGGTTTAGCGTTGTGCGTTTTTGTGATAGCTCATCACTTGCCATACGCCCTTACGATAGCTTTCGGGGTATTACGTGGATGAAGAATGTTGATTACGACCCCTCAGTGGCCCTAAACTGTACGTTCGGGTTTGTCATCTGTTGCTAATTTCCTCCGAGGAACCTTCCTTGAATTCATCTGCCCGTGATTTTCGTGTGGTTAATAATAAATGTAATATTATTTGTGGCTATCTGGATGGAAAGTAACTAACTGCGCGTACGGTGGCCGTTGATTTAGTGTAAGGTATTGGCCACCATGATTCATGTTGGCCAATTGTGTATTGAATGAGATTCGTGTGTGATTCGGAGAAAGAGGTTTCGTGGATGTCGGTGTGTGGAAATGGATATATGGCGGCTGGTAGGCGGACTTCTGGGCGAGAAATATTTATCTCCAGGTGGATCAATATCCTTCACTTGTTTATGACTGTTTCCTAAATGAACGAAATTTGTATTTGTCTGTACGATAACTTGATGATTAACTGAGAAAGGGAGTGATTTTCGCTTTGAATATGTGACTGATGTGATCTTCACCCCCTGCCACACACCCTCGTGGTGGCTTGCAGGGTATCACGTACATGTAGATGGTTTAGTTGTCGCTGGGAGAACGTATTGACTTCTAATGCCATACTGAGAAAGTGTTGACCCGCACCGTATTAAAATTGTTTATAAAACCAGGCCCATGTGTTGACTTGTAGTATTGCTAAAACTCGCCATCGTAATACTATTGTGAACACTATGTTTAAACTGCACAAATATCCTTTCATGCGTGTTAATTTGCTTGTCCCTGTTAATTGGGACGGGCAGCGGTGGAGATTTCTATTTGGGACCGTCATGAATTCACCGACATGGGAATAATCTCCTACCTCTACATGTCCGGATTGTCTTACTGGGCCCCTCTCACTTTGCCGAAAGCACCCTCTTCCCATTAGTCAGTGGAGTCAAGAGACCCATGGGTCACGCCTCACTGTCCCCTCAGTTGCATCATATTAGTTCGAAAAGACTCATGATTGAAGTGTATGTTTCATATTCAAAGAAATTGCCAGTTTCTATCGTGTTTCGCCGTGCTCGTTTTCAGTGATGGAGCAGTGGTGGTAGCTGTCGAATGTTATTGCGCAATTGCGTAAAGAAACTTCTTTGATGTTGGCGTTGGGCTGAGGCAGAATGAATACATCCCTTTTTGGTGAGCTCCCTGACGACAGACTGTCATGCGCCTGTAAAGTTTGTGCGGTGAGAAATTTGAAAAACCAATTCCGTATGTGGCCACCTCAAATATCTTTTAGGCATGCCTGTTCCAGAAAGTTCTGATACATAGGTCACAGATAGTATTTTTTTCAATAATTTTTACGCGTATATGGTCGAATCTCTTTTTGATTAGACGAGAACTAAATGATATCATCAGGTCAACGAGCTTTCCTGTTTGAAGGGTATAATTAAAGTTTGTGGTGTACTAACTTAGGTAGATATCAGTGGTACTCTCCCGTAATTATTGAGGATAATTTTCTTCCAACAACCTACCAATGAGGAGAAAAAGTGTGTGGCGTTAAGATGTAAATTATGTATCGTTCTCTTCAATCCGCTGATACAAAATTTTAAAGAAGTGAGGGCAATTGGAGGCGTACTTTACAATTATAATGAAGCGGAATGTTCTCAATATTTTTTCCCGCGAGAATCAGTGGGGAGGATGTATTTCAGTTTCCCTTTAAAAATCGGACCCGGTAATAAATTAATTAGTAAGTATTTATGTATGTGTGTGTTTATGTATGTCTGAATAATAAAATACACTTCCTGTGGCGTTAAACAGGAGAATACACGAAAAATGAAAAACCCCTCAACTAAAATATATGAACTACTTCCTCCGTCTGAAGAAGACCAGGGGAATGATTGATAATTCAAAAATTTCCCTTGTGAGTCTTGTTTTGTGTTCTCCTTACAACCGCCACAACTTATGGGTTTTGTTTCATATGTATCGCGACTTGTGATGCTTACCGGAATACGCTACAGCGGGCTCGACAAATTTTCACTCAATGAAGGAAAGATTGTTATCGTTAGACGAGTCATCAATCCTAATGTAATCAGTGTGCAGCCTAATAAAATTTCGAATCGGTAGAGGCGCTTCCACTTTCGTATATCCAATGAGGTACGCGGTACCACCTCTGGAAGTGGCTGCAATCCGGGTCACCGTGGAGCCCCAGGTGAGATTAGTAGAGGGATTCGGGTATTGAAGCGATATGCAAATTTGTTTGGGCCAGGGAGGGGGGGTGGGTTGTGCTTTTGGAGGAGCAGAGTGCCCCAGTGGTAGCGTGTTCGAAAGTAAATTAATTTTTAAATGATTCCAGTGAAGAGGAAGATTTTATGTGAGAAGGCAATGAATTTCAAATCTAGAAGCGGTGAAAGGGAAGGAGTTTAGGTAGAGGTTGGTACGGGCTTTGGGTATGTGAAGAAAGCTTGGGTCGGATCGGGTAAATCTACGGGAAGCGCTTGTCCTGCACTTAAATAAATTGTTAAGGCAATCAGGCGTTTGGTTATGGAAGAGGGAAAAAAGGAAACACCCCAAGAACTATTTCCTTCGGGAGTCGAGAGGTAGCCACTTCAGGTCAACAAAGTATTTGGTCACATGATCGTCTCTACGAAGATAAAATATTAATCTGACACAGCAGTTAATTAGTCGCTGGAGACAGATCATTGATGTCCCAGATCAATAAGATCTGACCGGTATCAACTACTTCTCGACAATTGCCCTTCCCATAGTATCATATTGCTCCCCAATTTGGTTTATGTCAGCCCCAACTAATCTAAAATCCCTCAATTGCATCTCTCACGTCTTTGCCAAAATAGTCAAGCACAGAGTCCCACATTTCCGTAATATGTCCTCAAACGCTGTGCTGTCCTCTCCTTCCATTTCCAACCTCGAAAACCACAGACTTAAAATGGATTTAAAACTCCTCCACAATACCCTTAACTCGACCATTGATTGCCCTGAACTGCTTTCTCTCTTCAACTTCAGGATACCAACTCGAATCACCCGCACCCATACCCTACTCCATCTGCCTATTCCTAGGGTATCTCTCACCAAGCGCTCACCTTTATTTCGCCTCCCATCCCTTCTAAATTCACTCCCTTACACTGTCGATACTTTTCATTTATCATGTAACAATTTCACCACCCAAGCTATATCCCACCTGTCAACAAATTAAATATTTCCCCTTTCCATGTTGGGCTCTCGTTGTTTATTTTTATGCTGTTATTGTGTTTTCGTCCTCTTTCGTGTTTTTTGTTATATGTTTCACTTTAAATTGGTGCTACGGCTGAATGTGTACAATTTTTTGAAATAAATAAATAAATAAAATAAAAAACAGCCAGTCTCGGGCGAAAGCAAAATCCAAAGATTATAATACGCAAAATTCACGGATGCGGCCGGGGTACTGCGACATGGAAGGCATTGGGGGAATCACCACATTAACTTCCCTAGGAAATGCAGCCCTTCATCCGTCAACCAATCTTAAGATCGATCGATGACATTCGTGCCCTTGCAATTTTCTCTTCGGATCATGCTTGTGGGTTTTGCGTGCTGGACAAATGAATGCTCTGACCATAGGTAAACATGCCAGCAATTTCAAAGGTTAAGTTTGTAGTCGGGGGAAGATATTTTGAGAATTTTTGCGTGGATATTGTTAAAAAAGTGTCTAGCCTCAGAGTGTTCTATGTATTGCCTCTTTACATCTACATCTGGATGTAGATGTAAAGAGGTAAATTAGCTAGATTGTAGCTCTTTCTCTTTATATTCTCTACGTTCTTATTTATGCATGATATTTTGAATCTGTGGTAGTAGTCCTTGTGTCCCTTGCATGTCGGAACGATTGACGATGGAATGTTTCTTGGTTAGTAGATTGTTAACTGGCGCGTTGCATGTGTGGTACGCTGGTTTCAATGGAGTTTCTGGTTTCAATGTTCTGCCGTAAAATTCATGCATGCCTGGTGTGGAAGCACCCCCTGCCACTCACCCCTTGGGTGGCTTGCAGGGTATTTCCCCGTACTAGCTTTATAAGCATATGCCAGGGCGGCCAATTATTGGTCGCTTTGGATAGGCTATATATGGCGCGTGCGGGTTCCAACGGGCAGTCGATTCGCGAGTTGTCTGGCGGAAGGTGTGTCTGTCCAGTCTCTCTTTCATCATCCTTCGTCATTTCCTTCCTTTCTTATTTTGTAGATACATCTACATCTACGTGATACCCTGCGAGCCACCATGAAGGTGTGTGGCAGGGGGTGAAGATACTAACCATGTGACCCTAATATCTAGCATGCCTTCATTAAATATCCTAGTTGCATGTCAATAGTGCATGTTTGGTGATTTTCACCCCCTGCCACACACCCTCGTGGTGGCTCGCAGGGTAATATGTAGATGTATGACGTAGATGTACAGAAGACAGCTTCCCGTGTGCTTCAATCCGTGCAGCGTGAGGGAGACGCGGTGCGTGAGGTGCCCTCGTCGTATTTCCTTCGTTTCGCCTTTTTCTCCTGCCGCCCACACCTCTCTTCCGCCTGGCTTCCCTTCCTTCTCTTCCCTCCCCCTTGCCCCTGCCCCAACAAATCCTGCTCCCCTTCCGCTGTTGTATGTTCCCTTGCGCCCCCGACTCGACCGCTTTTTCCCCTTCCTCCCTCCCAGTTCCCTCAAAATGCTTCCTCCTCCCTTTCCCCACTCGAGTCGGTGGTTGCAGCTGTCGGCCCGGCCCGGTTGCCCGTGTGGTGGTGGTTTGAGGGATGGGTCCTCGTGTCCTCTTTGAAAAGCCCCAGGGTGGTAGTGTCGGTCTGGGAGAGCACGTTTTTATCATTTTTTTGACTCGCATGCCACCGTAGTGATGTCGGTCCGACGCTTGCACGGTGTCTGAGATGGTGTGCGTTTGTCGTCTTGTCTGCTCCGTCGGGCGCAAATGCAGAGCAGCGTCGGGCTGTTTTAACATGCGATATTAGTGATTGGGTTTTTCATTCTCAATTTTTTAGTTATTTGGCCGGTTCGGTCCTTGCTGAAGCCGTCTTAGTTGTGGTTTTTGAAGGCTATAGTTTATATATTTTACAAGTTGCTGGACAAATTAATGCTCTGACCATAGGTAATCATGCCAGCAATTTCAAAGGTTAAGTTGGTGATCGGTGGGGGAGAGATTTCGAGAATTTTCCCGTGGATATCATTAAAAAAATGTATATCTAGCCTCAAAGTAGTCTATGTATTACTTCTTGTATTATTGTATGTATTGTATTGCCCTATTTTATGCATTGTATTGCGTCTTTAGTATGTTGATAAAAAACAATTACTTTCCTTTTAATATATGGACATTGTATAATTTATGCATGCCTGGTGTGGAAGCTCCCCATGCCACTCACCCTTTGGGTGGCTTGCAGGGTATGACGTAGATGTAATATCAGTCAGATCATTGTAGCGTGGAATGTCAGAGGATAGTCCGTCGGCGTAATGGGACTGGGTATGGTTTAACGAAATTATTTTTTTAGCCTGTTTCTCCTATAATATTTTGCGTAATATCAGCTCCGGGAGATATCAATCGCATTAGTTGTGGTTTTACTATTCTCTCATTTTTCGGCATTGTCAACCTTATGTGGAATACCTAAAGCGGATATGTCTGCCGATGTAGTGGTTTCCGTTTTTCTCTATTTTATCTTTCGCAGAAAAGATGAGCTGTTTTCATTCTCGTCTTTAGTTAATCATTATCGTCATTGATTAATTTGGTTGTATGCTACAGCTTTGGTATTTGCAGTTTCCGGTAGTGAAGACATTTTTTCCGCAAAGCATAGCGAATCACCGGAATTTACTTACGCTAGAATGGATTTGTGCGTTTGAAAATCAGGGCGTGTGATTTTCACAAGTCGAGTATACCCGGTGGCGGTGGGGTAAAGTCCTCGCCTGCTAACCCGAGGTCGCGGGTTCGAGTCCCGCGTGGGTAGAATATTATCTGCCCAGGACATGGGTGTGTGTGTTTGTCTCCTGTTAATGTTAAAAACACTCGATGTTAAAGGCCTTTGTTGAGCTGTTTCCGGGGTTGTGAGTATAAATAAATAATAAAAATAAATAAATTGTGGTTTATGTGGAAGGAAGACGTGTGATTCCCTTTCTCGCGTGTAGTTGGCAGTTGTTCTTCTTCAATGTTTGCTCAAACTCCACCCGCCGTTACTCTCAACTGCAACGCGAGAAGCGGTGCAACAGTGGCTGGCTCCCCTGACTCAGCGGTGGGAAGCCTTCGACACCGCTCGACTTCTTATGATCTCTGCTACAGAAGGAGGAGGGGAAGGTGGTGGGACTAACTCTCAGCGTCCGTCCCAGACGTGTCCAGGCGGGTCCGCCCGGTAGCTCGTCTCTGATTTTCAAACCTCGTTCAACCCCTTCTAAACTCGCCATCGTTCCGCGGAAACAGACCCACGGAACTCTTTACCTCCCTCCCGCCCCTTCCGAATCCCCTAGCGGACCGTTTCGTCCGTCGGTATTCGAAGCCGGGCCTTTAAGCTAGCACCTGTAGGCGGGAATGCGGCCGCTGGGCTACCGTCTAGTCTCAGTCGGCAGGGATGCCCGGCGCGGGGAGGGGGGAGAGAAGGCAGCGGTTGTTGCGATGGCAGCGAAGGGAGGGAGGAGGGTGGGTGAGGCTGGACGCGGTCGACCAATCAGGGCTCTCGTAGCAGGCAGCTGCCCCACCGACGTCCTCCGCCCTTCTCCTCTCCCGCTCTCCTCCCCCCCCTCCCAGCGCCCCCTGAGGGAAATCATATCCCAGTCCCTTTAGTCCTCCCCACTTCGCCTCCTATGTAATTCGTAGGTGCCCCTCACTTTCCACAGACCCTTTTACCCGCCACTCCCTCGCCCCGCCACCACGACCATTGTTGCTCGGAGGAATGGCAACTCTGGGCCTTTCGCCCCGGTAGCTCTTCTTGCCGAGGCGAGGGGAGTGAGTCTGGTCTCGAGGTTTCTTCGGGGTGACGGAAGAGGGCCATGTGCGAGTGCGTGGATATCGTCTTGGAATGGGACGCGACCTCTCGAGAGCACTTGCTCGATCCACCCCTCCCCAACTATTCCCTTCATCTGGTGCTCTGGGATTTCCCCCGTGGTTTCTTGGGATAGGTCCTGATTCGTCCTTTGATTCTGGGATTTTCAATGCGTTAGATCCCGCGGTCCTTTTCTGTCGATTATCCCTCGCAGTATAGTGCAGTAATCATTCGCGATGTCTCACTGTTGGTTATAGCTTTTGTTTGTCAATCTGAACCTTAAACCACTACGTGTTGTCATTTCTTTCTAACCCACTAAATTTTTCTCGAGTATCTTTAGCCATTAAAATCTGAAGTTCCGTTAAGTAAGACATGTCTTTGTATTCAAATCTATATAAATTTGATAAAAGTAGTAATATTCACACGCCGAAGTTCGAAGACGGTTTAATTATTTCTTTAACAAATGAACGTCAACTTGATATATCTTGCCAATGTTGTTCTGTACACGTAAGGTATATAACTTTTTTACATTCAGAGGAGGTTATTTTATTCGTTAAGATTTTATCCTGTCTTTAGGTGGTCTTACCATCGTACGAGTCGGGTTTTGAGTGGTGGCGTTCGATTACAATTTCCCCGTATTTCGACGCTGGGATCTTTTGTCCATTTATGACCGATCTGGGTCCCCGCTTCCCCCCGTACTTAAATCATGCTGATGTTGTGTTTACGACGGTGATGTCCGAAGTCAGCTCTCCTCATTATATTATTTTAATCTTCTGTACTGCAACTAGGAAATAAATTTGCACTAGTGATGCGTCAATTTGTAAGTCGGAGGAATTATTTTTTTCCCGTCTCCCTTGCTCATCACTTTGCGTGTATGAGATTGCCATCAGATAATATTTTCGTCTTTGAGTCGAGTTTTATGGCGGACAATTTTATTGCTACAAAGCGCCTCGGACAAGATTGCGTTAACCTTGTGGCGGGTAGATTCTTGAAGGTTTTTCTTTTACCTTTTAGATCGGACCTGAGAAGTTGGGCACCATGGGTGGCAAAGGCCGCTCAATTTTCTACCCTTTGACCACCCCACCTCCCCATATCCATCGCTCTCGTGCTGGTATTCCCGCCGCAGGTATACAAGTTCCGACAGGAGCGCCCGTTCCGACCCCATTGAGCTCACCCTTCAAGGGATAGCATCCTGCGGACCATTCGCCCCCCCCCTCCCCCCCCTGGCGAGCCCGCTTCCCGTTCTCCGAAACCTATTTTGTCTTCCGTGGCGTCTGGAAATCCTCTATCAGGGTGTCCACTGACCGGGAAAATCGGGAATTTTTCGTGAATTTTCAGCTCCGGGAAATGTTCGTGAATTTCTGGCTTGAGTCGGGAATTTTAATAAATATCATTTCAAGACAAAGAAATTCTTATTCTATAAATAAAATCAATGAAGATGACTTTAATATATTTGTTATTTGGTAACTGCACATGGTGTAATGGATTTACCGTTGGTATGAATAAATTAATCGACGACGAAAACTTACTAGAGAAAGTAAAGTTAAAAAAAAGAGTTAAGTAGAAAAAGAGTAAGCCTACTTCTCGTGTAGTCTTAAAAGCAGTACAACAATTATAAGCAATAAAACTACAATTTGATAACTTTAACACTTATTTCTTATTTAATCATTTATAATTATTTGGTTACTTTCTCCTTGGGTTGGGGTTCTTTATTATTACTTGTAGGTTTAGCTAAAAAAATCCATATTCTACTTAAAACTTGAAGAAAAAAATCACTTTGGATCATAAAAAAACCGCGATATTATAACCTGGAATTTAGTTTAACTTTAGCCTTGACAACCTGGAATTGTAATAATATAATAATGATAATCATTTATTTACTCCCAAAGAATTTTTGTTACACAAACTGGTTTACAGCAAAGAAGAGGGAGCTTTAGGTGGTCTCCAAGGTCATAAGACCAGAATTGAGCCACCAGCAAATTGCAAAAATGTATGCCATAAAAATAAACGCAGAAGCTGTTGCATAAGTATTGTTACAATGAAATACCATAAAAATAAATTTTCAATTTTTTCTTGTGAAAGAAGCCAGTCTTTGGCAAGTTTTAACATGCTTGACTTTAATTTCCAATCATTGCATTAACAATTGCTTGACTTTAGAGGACACCCTGTACAAGTTCCGACACGAGCGCCTATTCCGACCCTATTGAGTTCTACCTTAAAGGAATACCATCTTGCGGGCCCTTCGCCCCCCCCCCCCGTGGCTAGTCCGCTACCCATTCTCCGAAGCCTATTTTGTCTTCCGTGGAGTCTGAAAATCCTCTATCCCCTAGCCCCATTTATCGCTTTTCAGTTGAACCCTCCACCCGGTCCCGATGCTCATCTCCGATGGTCAGTCTGTCCGACCTGTCTCTTTTTTCCCTTAACTTGAGATGTCCGGTGTAGGCAATCTCTTTTCGGAATTCCTTGACCCTCCTCTCCCCACAAAATGTGCAAAAGATCGCCACAGAAACTTCCGTTCGGAAATGGTTTATCGGCGGTCAGTCCAGATGGATGGTTTTGATGTCTAGACGATCTCTCAACCCCTCGGGAAATCATTTCTGACCATTTTTGGATCGTTCGTCCTTCCCCCTTCTTCTTCTCCCGAGGTCCCTTCGTTTCCCTTATTCGATCGAGCCGTTCAGTTCCCAAAGCTATCAATTTTTTTCTTTCGCTTTTCAATTAACTTTATTGGCGGCGGGAATTTTATTTTTTCTCACACTTAGAGAAGGACCAATGGATTAATGCGTTCGCACAATATACCCATCGTCGCCTCCTGTTCTTCGTCATTCTTCCATTAAGCCATCATATACATGCAGTAGTTATTAAAGTATTTATTGCTTAGCAATCAAAGCGGTATTTTTGTTACAGCTGCCATATGATCTAACCAAAATTTACAGGTTACCATTAGGTGGTTAAAGGTAATCATCGAAATCCTGAGAATATTCGTTCGTATATTTCGTAATGGTTCCAACGAAAGTAAATGTATTTTTGGAACTGCTGTCTGAAGTTGAATATCTCTGCGACGTTCTCAGCCCTTGTTTTTCGATCGTTGAATTTGTTTAGCAAATTCTGAGACTGTTTACGTGTGATCACAAATAGCTTTCATATTCCTGGTACTGTATACCTGGGTTTTCCCACCTGCCGTTCACTTCCTTGGGGCTTGTGGTGTCTCGTGCTTTACCCAGATCATCGTCAGCATCTTATCGTCCTTTGGTATCAGTGCCGAATTCTTACGGTGACCTTACTGTTATGCATTGGATCCTTTATTTAAGGCTTCGTCCATCTTTCTGTATGGTATACAGATGGAACATTTTGTGACTGTTTGAGAACAGACCTTAGAATAGTCATTGTCATTATAACCAGCTAAACTACAATTTATTCGTTCTTTTTGCTTCCCTCTGTATTATATGAACTTGTTAATTGGTTTGTAAGTGAAAATTGTTAAGAATACGATAACTTACAGTATTTATATGGACTTGCAGCTACCCACGTTGCTATGCTTCCAGTTCAGGATTTATTTAGAGAAGCAACCCATTTTATTTGCTATAGCTTTTGATGAAACGCTAAGATTTTCGTGACATAGCAATTTATTTTGCCGGGTAACCTCTTGGCTTCATATGCTATCTTTCCTGTAGTATTCGAAACAAGATTCCTCCTGGAACATATAAAATTATTCCTTTGTATTTTTACGATTTTGTTGTTGTCGACTCTTGTTTTTATGAGTTTGCATTGTAGTGTACTCGATTTCGAAACCTCTGTAGCTTAACAGTTGTATAGCTTTCACGTCGAGTTGTTTTTCCCGATCCGACATACCTGCAGGATGGAATTACGGATACAGCAGCAGATATTCGCCCCTCTCCGTTTATTATTTAGAAATAATTAAGACCCCCGTGTAATGTTGTCAGTGTAGTTTTCGTCAGAAAGAGGAGTTTCTCAAAAACATTTTTTTGCGGGTGAGAACTTTGCGGACGACTACCACCAAAACGTTTATTTAATAACATTTGTAGTAGTTATAGAAAATAATGTTCTGGGAAGATTGGCAAAAGTTAGCGAGCCCTTGTACTTTAATCTCTTGCTAAGTAATTGTCCTGGGTTGTAAGCCCAAATCATTATGTTTCTCAATAACGATCAAGTTAGCTAACCGACATCCTGGCGTAATATGCACGAAAAACCCTGACCCTTAGTTAGCGTGAAGTTGGCGTGAAGGATAAGTTATCTTGCAATCTACGTCAACCCAACATGATACCTTGACTTGTAGTCTTAATGTAATGTTTTATGGGAATTAGTGAACTTCGGATTTTTGAACTAGGTTGACTTCAGCTCCTAAGAAAGCCTTCATCGCATTAGTCATCAGTTTGTCTGTTTTCTCGTCTAGAATTTTAAGGATCATTACATTTATGTAACCTTGGAGGAACAGTTTTCATGCTGCCTCCAGTATTTGTCGCTTGACTTCATAGCAGACTTCTGTAAGATGGCTTGGATTCTTTCTTCTTCTTGGGGTGTCGCCGTTGGCAATTTTGGCCAAATTTTCGTGGAATGTCCAAGTCAGCGGTGTCACATTACCGGGCACATATTCAGACATGGTTGAGTACTTAATGGCCTGTAGGCGTGAATACTTGAACTGTGTAGCAAAGTTGGAAGATAAGTAAACAGCCGAGATTGTTAACGCGTCCTTCGAGGGAAAGACTGGGCGGATACTAGAGAAGAATTCTGGCGCCAGAATTTACTCACTCAATGGTTCATTTTCCAAGTTTTGCATTGCTCGAGGCAAATGGGACGCTTAAAAGACATTTGGCTTGCTATTTTCGCCATGATTACCTTGCCATTGTGCCCTATTGAAAAAGGATCGCTGAAATGTATCATTTCTAGTGTCCTCTCACTTTATACTAATGGTCGCATCTTCCTAAATATCGTTATCGTCGAAGAACTTATAATGCCTGTTGGGCGGTTTTTACTGATTGCTTTTGATTATTTCAGTATTTACCTTTTTTTTAAGTTATGTCTGCCGATAAAATGGAGATTTGTAGCGAATGTGTGTCTCTGGGCGATGTTTTTGTTTGTTTGGATTAACAGTTGTAGTGGCGACTCTATCCGTCGAATCCGGGATATTCTCTATTTTCTCTCGATGTCATACTGTTGTGATCTTTTTCGGATTGTTATCTCCTCAGTTTTCTTAGGGATGACTTTCTTGAGTTAATCGTCGCTACATTGTCCCTTCCAGCATGCCTATTCTTTGATGAGTGGCCAGGCTACACTAGGTGCTAGCAATTAGCATTACTCACTTAGTTGTCATTTCCTTCATCGAAATATGGAACTTGCATGGAGTTAAACCGAATCGAGGGATTTTTAAAAATTCCAGTGTCGAAAAAGTTATTCATTAACGAGTTTTTAACATTAGCATTATCAGTTATTTGGAAAATATTTATGTGAATATAATTGGCCTGTAATCGAAGTTCGTTTTGCTCCCGAGCATTGGTAACGTTGAGGTGTTCGCTGATTTTTACCGCCGTGTGTTACTCCGCCGTTAGTAAATCTTGTCATTGCTGGTAGATACCTTCAGCTTTACGAAAACAAATTCATGCCTATCATTTACCCACCATTTTCACGTGTTCCAATTCGACTGAAGAATCAATGCATGGGTTGCTTATCCATCCCTTTTCAACTGAATGCTTCTCTCGTGGTCGTCGTATCCTTCTTCGTTTCGAGAGGTTGAGAGCTGTTTTCAGTCGCAACACGTGGCGTCCTACCACCCTTCCCCACTTCTCTCCCCCCCTCTTATGGTCCTTTCTTCGGATGGCCCATTGTTGCGTAGCGACAGGAGTGTGAGGAGAGGTAGCGTCCAGTATCTGCAGCGTTGCCAGAGGTATGGAAGCATGCGCTTGTACAGGAATCAGGTAGTTTTCAGCGTTATTTTTCCCTAGTCATAATCGAGACCATATTCGAATTATACGTTTTGATTTCAGCAACTGTAGGACGCGTAGAGTAAATATTGTAATATTAATGGTGCAATAACGTACTTTTTGATGACTGAAATTCCTTGTTGTTAAATAAAAATATGCACATACGTCTTTAACTTGACTCATATTTTTCTCACGGTACGTTTGAAACAACTTTGCAACGGAGGGTTTTTTGCGATTCTAAAAGATTTACTGCGTTGACAATATGAACTTCAAAAACTGTTGAGGAAACGCACGAACTAAGCACCGATAATTTTTTGACAATGTTTAGGTGTTAGAAATTCCTCTCAGAGGCGTTCATCATGATGTATCGAGAATCGATTGACCGCAGTTATATGGCGTACACATTGGAATACACGGTGTTAGCCCTAATAGTACATCACCTTTCTAATTGTTGAATTATTTCTCGTGGTATTACTTACTATATGTTCATGATATTTCGAGCTATATAGGTGGGGCATGTTTAGATGAATCATAACTTTTCCGGAGGCCATATTACTAATTCACTCTCATATCTATTTTTAGCTCATCATTCTTCCTCTTGTGGTACACACCCTTATCCTCGTTTTTATTATATTTTCCTGAATGATGTCAAATTTAAATAACCGGTGTAAAAGCTCCTTCGTTAGATGTGCAGGATAAGCAACCAACAGAAATTAGGAATGAGTGTAAAGTACTACATCATTACTTTTGATCCATCGTGATGAATATTCTTACATCTTAAAGCATCCCATCAATAGAATACACAGTATACCCAGCCTATCCCACACCAAAATGAAATATTTAAACCCAGACGATATAATATGCTTTGTCATTTTCCTCAAAAGAAGAAAAGGGTATTTTCCCAACCAATTTAAGAAGCATTATTCAATAGCCCCTAAAAAATCTATCCCAGGTTTGTCATGTATTAAGGCAATGCCCATAATAGTTACCCAATGCAGGAGGCCATTCAAGTATGCCTTGTAGCAATCACCATGAATTTTTACAGATTTCCAAATATTGCATGTAACAAATGATATAGTACGAAGTCACTCGCACGGGTGCATATACACCAGGGTTGAAATTCGCTATGAAAAAATCATTTGACTTGACCGGGATTCGAACCCGGATCTCCCTGGGATCTTTGCAGATCCGGGTTCGAATCCCGGTCAAGTCAAATGATTTTTTCATAGCGAATTTCAACCCTGATGAATTTTTACGTTAAGCCATGACATTTCTGGGGAGTGCTAATGTAGAGTGTGGGCATTAATCGAAAAAAAAATGGAAATAAATTTAAGGCAATATTAGCGCAAAATAGTGCTATCAACTCAGCTCGGATTAATTTATCTAATATTTATGTGGTATCACCTGTCGGTTTCGTTTAGGAGTCAGATACCCGTATCTGATTGTTGAGAATTAGAAACTTGCCAGTGGACTCCCATTTCCAACGTCTTTGGCAACGCTGCCTGTGCCCTCTCCGCCTTTTTTCCTTCGTTCCTCTCTCTCTCTCTCCTCTTTCTTCCACGATCCCCGATGGATCGTCTCGTGATCCGCCCATTCCCTCTCCAAACGCCCCCTCGCGAGACTGCCGCCGATTTCCAGTGTAATCCCTCGTCCTTTTCATCCCGTCCATGTTCCGCTGTCTCATCTCGCCCTCTCGCACCTCGACCGTCCCTTCCCCTCATACAAGACGCCATTTTTTTGTTCCCGGCCTTAATGCGATTTCATGTCCGGCCGGATTGAAGGTGTCCTGTGGAACCCCTTAGCTCTCGAACTGGATTTTATATAGAGGTTGCCTCAATTCTTCGATAGAGCTTATAGAAAGGGGTCGTTCGTCTTGTCACAAAAATCTATTGTTGCGTCATGTTATAACTTATTATTTGACCAATGATGAACACTGTTGGGAACAGGTTGGTTTAAACTTTTAATTGTAGGAGGTGCATATACGCTGTCACAGTCATATTTCTCTCGTTTTATTCCATATCCTCGCTGAACCAGTAGATCGCGTCGATATATTCATCGGGGTACCTCAGAATCATGTCTTATGAAGACAAATCTTTTGGTCCTTGTTTTACTCAAGAGGTTGCTCGCTACATTTAACTTTCATGAAATTGATTGCTCCCTTGAATTTCATGTATTTAATCCATTATGACCCCCACTTTGGACGACAAGTTATCTTAAAGGAAATCGAAGGACTGCCTAGCGGTGCATATAGCATTAGTTCTATCGTTATATACACAATTTCTCATTTAAACTGTTATAATTTCTGCCTTTGCCTCGAATCAGAGTTCATTCTTTTCGTTTGCTGTTATTTAATTTGCTTTTTGTCGTGAGATATAACACCATGATCCTAAAGCATAATATGGGAGTGACTAGGCAGATACTTGATTGTCAATTAATTAACGTTGTCTCTTATATTATGTAGTTGAATTCATTGTAGGCCTTTCACTTGTTATCACCAGAAATTCTTAGCAGTAATTTAAATGAACGCTTTTTCCTAAATGATATTATTGCCAAAAAGAAATGCTTCTTGCAATTAATGTTCAAATCCAGTTTGAGAATTCCCGTAGGGATGTGTGTGCGTTCTTGGTGAAGGACTTTTTTCTCGCTGTTTAATGAATTGTATGCACCAGCATAACCGGAAAATCCTAGTTTTCCATTTTCGTCCCTCACTCGTCATGACGTGCTCTGGTGATTTGGGACATTTTTTTGCTCCCTTTGTGGTTCTTAACAAATTCTGGATGGGTCTTCGAATCGCCTTCGGTCTTTCTCCGCCTTTTGTCATCGCCTTCGTCTCAGTGCTATCCGAAAGGGAGCTTATCCTTGGATTGGCTGGTGCCTCACGGCTGTGGCCTCACCTGGCCGCGCATTTTTAAAGCGATGGCTTGAGAGGAGTTTTTTTTTGCCGTACGAAAATCCTTCACTCATTGTCAGAGCCGGGACACTGCCCCTTCGTTGCACAAACCATTCTCTGACAGCAGTGAATAGTTTTCTTAGGAGCGCTCAGCGCACGTTGCCCCAGGCCCGCTTTTTTAATGACATCGCGTTTGATTCAGTAAACCCTGTCTGGGATCATTGGGTAGACGTTTATGCCTCGCAAGAAGTCTAATTGTCGGGTAATGTTCGTACATGATGGATCTTAAGTAATGTCGATGTTTGCTGCTGTTAAAAATTAGTCATATAAAAGTATCGATTTTTCTCCATAATGGCCACATCTGGTTGACTTTTCATTTTCTCTTAGACATTTTATCCTGATATTTTTATTTCATCGTTCGTGATGAACTCCATTTATCGCTCATTGTCGTCCATACTGAAGTTGTCTCATTAGTGTATGGGAAAATAACGATATGGAAAACAATCTTTGATAGTCAATGGCATACTTGTTGAGATGCATGTTGATCTGCTGATGTAGGAATTGCTAAATGATATTATTGCCAATATTGATCGTCGCGTGCGTTGATTTTTTTAGCGAAAACAGTTCGTAATTCGAGGTATTTTTGCCCGATTTTACCTTCCAGATGAAATATGGAGAGGGGACGCATCTTCTGCTGTTTTTAGTTACCTCCCCATTTTCGTTTAGTCGTTTTCGAATTTTTGAAGTCTTATTGGTCTTAGATTGAGAATGCTGTCTCTTGAGGCATGACCCGACAGCCGGCCGGCCAAGGAGGGACATGATGTATGTCATTGAGGGACATACCGTAAAAACACGGCACCTCGACACCCGGCATCAACGGCCCTGATTACGATGAAAAAGTCTTTCATCGAACCGTCGGCAAAGAAGATTACCCGGACGGAAATCCGAGAAGAATTTACTTCAGCTCATGCATAGTTGGCAACTTTCGTTACAATGTAGATTTCGATTATTTTACTTTCGTCTTAAATCGTAAGACGTTCCATAGTTTGAGGCTCAACTATAGGGTTCTAGGGTATAGGGTACATCATCAGGTACTAGGTACCTAATGATGACACCGCTGTGTCGAAACATGTTGTACCAAGAAAATAATTATGTGGAAGAAAACAAAGTTACTTTTTCATTTGTTAAATCGTAAGGTTCAGACCCGACGATACACTCCCGATTTAGTCCCGGAGAAGTATCGTCGATTCCCTTTTCTGCATAAGACTTCCCGCAAGGGTTCAGACAGCGCTGCCCAACTCTTCCCTCCCCGCTCGTTAATGCAACCCCGTGTTCTGAACTGACCCCGTTATCACGCGAGCCTCGTGCGCGAAGAGGGTAGGTGGGTGGAGGTGCGTAAAACTACCGGGAGGGAGAGGTCGGGTGTATATCGCCTACTTCATGTCTTGGGCCTCCTCGTCTACTCCCCGGAGAATACCACTCCATCTTCACCATTGCTCCCGTTTACGGCCGACCGACTCTACTGAAAGGGGGAAAGAACGATGACGGTGGTCTATGGACCCATCGGAGAGGAAAGACCGAGCGGACGGTCCTGGCGGCATCTTTTGCCTCTGGAGAAGGGGCGCTTTGTGCTGCACTGGGTCCTCTGGGCCTGCGAGGACCCTTTAATCCCATTCTCTTCGCCCGAGTGCTGCGGTATTGGAAGTTTTTTTTTAATACGATCCCCTATTGCGGGCCTCACGCTTTCCGGGTGTCTTTCTTAGAGCATCACAGCTGTACACATTTTCTTCTTCGCTCTGTATTCAATTATCAACTCTAACCGCGCCCCAGGTTATGTTGCAAGTTCGCATTAGATCATTTTTGAGACGTTTAATGCGCATGATGTTCATCTTCGACAAACCAAATTGACGAGGTTGAAACGTACGTAATTTTGGATTAATGCTGTTCTGGATTATTCATTAGGCAGTCTCGTCTTTGTATCTTAATCTTCTTCGAAATCTTATCTTTATATGTTGTCCATAAAAAGTGAGTTCCGTGTTTTCATTTGCATTCGTTTTTTATTTCCTGTAGAAACCTGCACTCGTTAGTGGTTGATAATGCTCGAACATAGTGCACGATAAGGCTTCTGGTGTCATATTTGAAATGGAGTTCGTATGATATTAATATCTTCGTCAGAAGATAAATTGGTTTTGAGTGCACATTAAAGATTCAGTCTAATTTCAAATCGACGGTCTGAAAGCGGTTCCCGTCCCAGTTATTGCGAGAGGTCTGTTACACTAATCAGACTATCATAACAGTTGTTCACGTATCTTCCTGATCTTCTCTGCTCGCGTTTTAACTCTTGTTTTCAAGCCTTCCTCATTCATTTCATTTCATTGGTCACTCAATCCTAAGATTGGTTGACTGCAGCCCTTCACCCTACTCTAATGCTAGTTCTCTTACCTCCTGGTATCTCTTCCTATGTACGGTTGGATTCAAATGTATTGCGAAGAATCGAGCTGCAAATAAACAGCTGAATAGGTAGCGTTGCGTAGCAAAGAACAGCGCCGTAAGTGAAACTCGATTTCCTTGATGAGTAAGTGCTCGATTCTTTGCAATACATTTGAATCCGACTGTACTTTCCTCTTTATTTGGTCGATGAACTTATTCCTGCGTCTTCCTCTGGGGACAATTCCCTCTATTTTGCCTTCAATTATGCTCTTATGCCTGCCTCATGAGGATCCCAAATACATTCAGTGGTTCAGTGCGTCGGTTGCCAAATAATGCTGGTAGAATCGAAAAACGGAAAAACACCTTGTGAAAGGGTGGAGTGATTTTTTTCGAATCAAAGTCGGGTCTGATTTGGATACGCTGCAGTTCACCTGTCGCGTACATCTTCGGAGGAGGGCTGGCTGGGAACAGGCGAGGCGCGGAGGGATTTGAATGAATGTTTTGTGCGAGGTCGGGCGCGCGTGTGTAGTGGTGCGGGGAAGCATCGTGGATCGAGAGTGGCTCTCCTCATCCTTTTCTTTTTGTTATGCCCTCTCTCTCTCGAAGAGGGCCACGAACCGGAAACAACATGGCTGATCCGCGTCGTAAGGCTTCATCGTTGCGGAGCGACGGGTGTGAAGCTCGTCGATGAGAGAGCGAATTAAGATGGAGGGTGAACATCTCGCCTCTACGGTCGAGCTCATTTTAGTGAATGGTGCCTTATTAAATCATCAGTCATGCACTGCCAGTTTTACGGGGAGAATCGTTTTGCCACCAGCTTACGTACTCGCGGATGAATTCAGTGGAGGTGGAAATCGTCTCTGGAGTGCGATTTTTTTCCTCGACGACCTTTGCTTCAGCCTTGACAAAATAGCAGAGTTGTTGCATGCCAATCATTCGCTCTACTTGATTTTGGCGAAGTTGCGGTTGCCCTGCGTACTTAATGTTGCCACAATCTCCTCCCTTATCACATTACGATGGGCTTAAACTAATATAAGGATTATTTCTGTGGCGCAAAAATTATTTCATGAATATATTTCGCTTAACTTCTGTTATCTGTGAATGTTAACTCTCAGAATTCGCGTGCTAGGGTGGATGTGACGTACTTGGCAGCGGGAGAATTCTTAAATCTTCGCCATAAAATGATAAACTAATTAAGCCATCTAGACTGTAATTTAGAATGGCATAAGGAGCAGGATGTGTGATATTCAAATGAGTATAAAAATGTGAGGAGCTTAATTAGAAATAAGTAATTATCAGGAAAGAATCACCTATTTCCTCCCTTCAATTTTATTTCCGCGTCCAGTTTCAACTCGGGTTCCATATACATAGTATTGAAATAGTCTCGATATATTCCTCGAGATAATGAAGTTTTCAGTTCATTGGAGCTTCCTAGGTAGCAGAATGAAGCGTGGAATATAACGTCGTATTCTAGTTACCCTACCTATTATTATAATTTTAGGTATTCTTTCGTCCTGGAGAATCACTCAAGTTCGTGGAGTCTAATGTTTTCCTCGTTTTAACATCATCTTGCTGGTTGAGGTTGTATGGGTTTATTCAGTCAGTAAAATTTTGGCGGACATGGTTTACCCCAGAGCCGAAGACCCTGGTTCATTCCCGGTGGAGGCGGATGTTCCTTAGAAATTTCCGGTTCCGCCGCCATATGCGAACACCAACGAGTTTATCGTCTCGTCATAGGGGCTTTATTCAGGCCTCTCTGCACGTGTCATCTTTCTCATGGCATACACGCCGTCCTCAGATTTCACCCTTGTTGGGCCGCCTTCGGTTGTTTATTTCCTCTAGTTTTTGATGAATAATGCGCGTTATGAGTGAATTTTTCGTGTAGCAGTGGAATTTACAAATATTTCATTGCAAACCACTACCTTACATCACTGGACGTGATTGAAAACTAAATATAAATCAAACGAGAATTAATTGATGTTTTTTCATTTTGATCATATTGGCCTATTGAGGTTGATTATTTTTATTAATAAACAATTTGATGGAAACTTTTTGCGTTGCATGAAGCTGTAGCCATAGCGTCTTGATAGGTATTTGGTTTTAGGAAACGCGAAATATGTCCCAGTGTACCTTTGTGCAAGTATGGGAAGCTTTTTATCGTTTATGGTGAAATTTTATTTAGTCCATAGCGTGTTCCGGAAAACTCATGTTGTATGCAGTCACCTCATGGAGCAAGTCCAATTCTGGGTTTATTTCGCACTCAGATATGTTTTAAGGGCAAGTTATCATGGAATAATTTTGATCATTTGTCCGTTTTCCGATGTATAATCATCAGTGGATCCCATTATGGAGGTAAAAGCTCGCCCTGAAAATGTTTGTAATTGTAATTGTGACATGTTTAAAGAGGCTCCAGTTTCTGATGTAATATCGAAATAGCCTTAAATTTACAAATATACTACATCCATAGGTTTCTATTATTATTATTATCACAGCTACTCTCCTGAGCGTTGAGCCAGAGTATAATTACTCATACCTGGAAAATTTTTCGTGTATGATAATTCAGATATACCTGGCGTCTTATCGCTTTTTTCCCCCTGATGTTGTACAACTAAGATGTCGATGGACTTTTTGAGTGCTAGTGATCTAGGATTAACTTTTTATGGTCCATGTAAGTATTCTGACTTATATTTCCTAGGTTTCCTTGTTGGCTGCTGTAAGATCGCTCCGATAAAGGATTGATCATTCTTGCTTTGTGTGTCTTTTATTTACCTTGCGTTTTTGACTTTCAGTGCATAGGTTTTCATCTCTCGGTTAAAAAATGACTAACTAATGGGGAGTTGCTATAGTCTTTCCTCACTCTCCTTATGATGGCTCCGGCTTAACTATGTCAATCAAGATAAATAATTCAACAAATTCTAGTATGTTAAGCATTTTTATTTATTCAGTTTAAAATATTATGCTTTCGTAGTGGGAGTTAGTTAGCTATTGAAAACCAAAATTTAAACGCAAAAAATGCAAATTATTCCACGAAAATATTTTTTGTGACCACATGTCTAGCCATAGGAACCGACTGCAGCGCCATTTGCAATGAGCGACTGCATTTTATGACCTTCGATTATGGCTTTAATTCGCTATTTATTTAAAAAATCGTTGGTATAATCACTATAATTTATTTTTAATCAATTTTGATTGACTTTTTTCTTCTTGTAAACAGATTGAATTTAAAACTTGAGTATGCCTTCCCGTTCAAATTGGCTATGTCTGCTGTTATCCGAGCGTTCTCCATAAGAGCCGATGTTAAAATCTCATTCAAGGCTGTATTACTGTAAAACTAACCCGGAAACACTATTTTATTTTCTTATCAGTGTATAAAACGTTACGGAAAGATTCAACATTCTAGTTTTCGGAATATTTGGAATAGGTGACCCCGGGGTCTGAACTTCCTTTAAGTATACCACCCCCCATTCAGGGTGAGGGAAGGGTTGCGTCGTGGGTTCAAGGATTCGAGCCGGAGAGAGAAAGGGTTTTTCGGACGGGGCAGGTCGTCGTGCGCTAACGATCTTCTTCCTTTCTTTCGCTATCCTTCTCCCCCCCTTCAACCAAAGCAGCTGTGAGGCTTCGCATTAAAAAACACCCCCTTTCCTCCACCTCTTCCTTCTCGTTCATACCTCCACTTCCCTTACACCCGTGGCACCAAGAGGTGAGGGAGACGTTCCTATGTATGCATTTGTGTGTATATAAACACACACTGTACAGTGATGGAACACAAAATGAACAACTCCATCCGCTCCCATCTTTCATTCTCGGGCGCGAGAGCGACACCCACCTCTTCCTTTACTGCCGTCGTGTGGGGGGGGGCGGTTAGGGGGGCGCTGGTTGATGTGCTCGTATGGTGAATGCGTGATGCTCCCCTCTCTGCACTCCCACACACAGCCTTTCTCATCTCTTCCAAGCGCCTCCCGTCCACCACCACCACCCATCGCCCCTCACTCCTCTTTTTTATTTTCCCATGCTCGCACGCCCGTCGCGGTTCATTTGTCAAAGCGCTGACTCGCGCTGGCTGTTTTCCACTGCTCCACGTCCCTCGCATTACTCCGCTCGCGGGGGGGCGGAGGGGGTGGGGAGAGTGAGAGGGGGACGAGGAAGAGAATCCCCCTGGTATTATTCATCTTTGATTAGCGTTGATTAATCGGCCGGAAAGAATGAAAAAGAATAGGGAACATCTTTCCAAAAATGGTCGCCTCATTTGCTTAATCATATATTCACTCAGCGCGTCGAGTGCTTTTTTTTCTCTCTCTCTTCATTCGTTTTACTCGTGTTCAAGAGGGAGACGGTGCATAACGGTAGAGGTAATTTTTCCCTCTGTAACTTTTATCATTTCCCACGTTTTGAACACTTCTCGAGCATTATCGTCCGTATTCTCACCTTATTCCAGGAACTCTCAAAAATGACTTCAATTAATTTGAATAAATCGTATTAATTCCCAATTTATTTTGATACTCTGCGTTCCGAGTGATGTAATGTATCCTACGTTTGTAATGGTCGCCTCATTTGCTTAATCATACATTCACTCAGCGCGTCGAATGCTTTTTTTCTCTCTCTCTTCGTTCGTTTTACTCGTGTTCAAGAGAGAGACGGTGCATAACGGTAGAGGTAATTTTCCCTCTGTAACTTTTATCATTTTTTAGCATTTCCTGCGTTTTTAACTCTTCTCGAGCATTATCGTCCGTATTCTTCCAGGATATCTCAAAAATGTCTTCAATTAATTTGAATAAATCATATTAATTCCCTATTTATTTTTATACTCTTGCGTTCCGAGTGACCTAATGTGTTTTTCGTTTGACCTCACGTGAATTAAGTGCTGACGCAATGTAAGATGCGTTATGTGATACCTCATTTTGTGGTTCCATTCTGTTAATAAATAATATTTTCTGGCCGTCATTAATGTGCTTACAGATGATTATAGCGATCGTTATTGAAATATTTTTATATATGATGGTGGCTTGTGTCTAATCTCTGTATGTTTAGTGAAGTTAAGCGAAATACGTTTATGCCCTTTAATCTCAGTAGTCTACATATTCTTCTCTGACACTTACAAATTACAGTATCATTCTGATAGGGTAAAAATCACGAATTATTTGTCTGGGAGTGAATTCTTAAAATTATAAATAGAAATTTTAACATTGGGAATCCTCATTACGTTTCATTATCTAATCATCTGTATTTCTTAGTTAATTTGCATGAATAACCCATTATAAAATGAAGCGAGATAGTCATTAGTAGTTTTCATCCCAGAAATTGGTTTGCTGTTACTCGGTTCGTCTCTTCTTCATTAACGAAAGGTTGTATGACTTCTAAGTTCTCGTTTGAAAAGTCAAAATTTTTCTCCTATAATTTTATCCTAGGTATTTCTTGAAAGTAGTGCCCGAATTAATCCCTTTCATTATTGTTTTCGAGCGGATATTTTATTTCAGAATGTGTCCATTAAGCTCGCTCAGTACTTTTTTTTTCGAAAAAATCTGGCATAGTCAATAGAGATCCATTGCGAAGCTGAAAATTTTCCGAAGAAGTTTGAAATACGGACGATTGAAATTATTTTTGGCACTGATCAGTTGGATTATGCAATCGCAGTGCTTTTTTTTTTTAGAACGGTACGATTTCTCTTGCGCATCGGATACTGGATGCAAAAATATTTTCTCTCCTTCGCTCACTCCAGAATTCGAAGAGGGAATCTTTTTTCGCCTATTGTTGTCTCTGTCTCTCCCCCTCTCTTTGAAGTGAATGGGGTGGGTTGTGAAGTAGGGGAGGGAACTCAAAGAAAGGGGCGTGTTCTGTTGCTTCCGTGGGAACATGAAGCGAGCACTCCCACGATGAAGAATCCGGGAGACCCTTTACCCCCCTTTTTAACCAGCCATCCTTAATTCCGTTGGTCTCTCTTCTTTCATTTGATTCTCCCGTTTTTTTCCGCGACCTTTCTGTGCTTTTAAGCGCGAATTCTGCCAGATTTTTTATTACGTTGTTTCTATCCATACGCATGTAATGACTCTCTGCTCTAGGGTAATTCTGTACTAGGTGTATTAAGGGTGTTAAGTCCAAAACGAGCGAAAATGAGTAATCATCTCAGGCGTGTTAGATAAATGACGAGCTAGATGGCACAGTTTTCTCTTTACTATCCAATAGCGCTTCATTTTTTTGACATGCCTGTGATGATAACTCGTATGAGCCCATTTAGGACTTAACACCTCTTTACACAGCTAACGTAGAATTGATTTATCATCGATACTGGTGTGGTGATGCTGTTTCATGAAGACGAGTGAAAAGAGGTTTCTCCACTTATAAAATTTCCACGACTCGACTGTTTCCGATGCATCTTACCATTTACATTCTCTAGATTTGGATCGAACAATATCTGTTCCCCTTGGCGCCTGCCGTTGAATATTGACTAATACCGAAGTAGGGGTTTCTCTCCTCCCTTCCTTTATCTCTTAAATGATCCATCTCTTACCAACACACCCCTTTATCTGCATGGGCAAAGGAGGCTCGGAACTGCTTTGTTCCGTAAAGCGGAAATCGGACTTCTGTTGCCAGAGGGTAAAGACCAGGTTACTTGGTTCAGTACGCGGTCAAAGTTTGTCAAATTGTGACCGGGTTTTGAATCTACCCCTTCCTAAAACCCCGTCATTACCCTTTTCGCCTATGGACTGTCCCGTGGGATTAAAGTCAAAGTATAGGTGCCCGGGGATTCGTCCGGTGAATCGTTTCCCATTAACTATTAACACCCCTCTACCTTAAGTCGTAGTTCGCCACTTCCTAATGACTACCCCTTCAAGTCACCTGTTGCTTCTTTTTATTGCTCAACAAATTCTGTTTGGTTGAGTAATCGGTTTCTCTCTCCTCTTCCTTTATTTCCCAAGTAATCCTTCCCTTATCAGCACACCCCTGTATCCTTGTCTTTAGTTGTCGATCGCCACCTCCTAATAATCGCCCAACTCTTCATCTGTTGCTTCTTTTTATTGATCAAAAGAACTTTTTTGTTAAAAAATCTGTTTCTCTTTGCTCTTTCTTTATTTC
This sequence comes from Ceriagrion tenellum, assembly GCA_963169105.1. NCBI lineage: Eukaryota > Metazoa > Arthropoda > Insecta > Odonata > Coenagrionidae > Ceriagrion > Ceriagrion tenellum. Next base: position 69,140,819 of record OY720642.1, on the reverse strand, counting down.
CCAAGTAATCCTTCTCTAACCAACACACCTCTCTATTCTTGTATTTAGTTGTCGATCGCCGCCTCCTAATAACCACACCAAAATTCAAGTCATCTGTTGTTTCTTTTTAATGCTCAACAAGTGCTGTTTTGTTGAGAAATCGGTTTCTCTCTCCTCTTCCTTTATTTCCCAAGTAATCCTTCCCTTACCAACACACCCCACTAGCCTTGTCTTTAGTTGTCGATCGCCACCTCCTAATAACTACCCCAATACTTCAAGTCATCTGTTGTTTCTTTTTAATGCTTAACAAATGCTGTTTTGTCGAGAAATCGGGTGTAGTTCATGATGGGATCAGCGTGAGGATGATTTTTTTTTGAAACGTTACACGTGGAAAGATTTCGCACGTGCCCGTACCATGTATAAGATTGCCACGGGTCGATGTGTGAGAGCACCTGGCCTCCTGCCGGCCCGAAAGACGCCCCAGGATTTCTCGTTTCCATTTGGCCTTGCGTTGATGGCTCTCTCCTCCCCCTTCTCTCTCTCCATCTCCCCCACCAACCCTCCCGGAGGGGGCATTCTTGATTAGGTAGTAATCTGTGGTGTGGAGGTTTGATTCCCTTCCCCCCTCAAAATGGGGGGGGGGTCCAACGTAAGGGCCAGCGCCGTGGAGATTTCTTAAAGGCGAGGAAGAGCACCACCCCCCCCCTCACAATCAGACAGGTGCTTCCGGCTGACTGGCTTCTCTTGCCTCCCCGCCCTCCTCCGTGGTTCATCTTCCTCGCCCTCCCCGTTCGCCGGCTTCCTTTCTTGTTGCCCTCCCGACTTCTCGCCTTCCCCAGATCTCCCCTCCGTTCTCTCCCTCTTTGTCTTTCCCATTCGAAACCCCTCAGCGCGAGCAACAGGTTGGACCGACTTATTAATAGAATCCTCCCCTACTTTTGCTCTCTTCTGTCATCCCCGTGCCCCGTCCACCCTCACGCGGGGGTAATTTATCTGTAATTGGGGGGTTACTTGCGGGGGGAATTTGAAATGACTCCCGGGAGCGGAGTTCCACAAATATTGTGATTCCCTGTGAGCCATCACTGGGGCGTGTGGCGGGGAAGTTAGGACCCCAGCCTTGGAGATGGGATGTTAAAGGTTACTCGGGCTCCACACCGGGTCACACACGGATCTTGGCCGACGTTTCGAAGAAGGAGTCGTCCATCGTCATCATGTCCTGATGATAATTCTGCTTAAAAATGATAATTTGGAGATAAAATTAGATGAATTTTGCGTTACAAGCCATTCGATGTCTATCATAAAAAATTGGGACCGTTTTGTTTTTTTTATAATAATTTGCTGAATTGCCTTTTGTTTTTAGCGTTACTGGCATATATCGTGGGATTTTCAATTGTTCCAAAACTTTTGAGAACTGAGGAGCGTGATTGATGACATGTATTATGTAAGGAATAGGGATTAAAATAAGTTTTTATGCGAAATATCATGTAAGTTTTATCAGAAACGACAGTTGCACTTTTCCACAGGATATTTTAGTGAGTGCGACGCGTTTCAGTGCACAGAGCCTCATCAGGTACAAGACGCGTCGTACTCCTGTATCCTGTGGAAAAGTGTAATTGTTGTTTCCGCTATTATAATTAAAAATAAGCCAGTAAAAAAAGTATAAGTAAAAATGTTTTGGCTCTTACTTGGTACTTCTCAAAGAACTCAGGCGCCAGTAATTACGTGTTACTTTTCCACTATGTGTCATCGATTATAAATTTCATTTTGGACGTGGTGTGGTAAACTTCAAATTTTCATCTTGCCTTTCCCTGCGGGTTCAGATAGTTTTTTTCTTTATATCCACCTCTCGTATTACCTTCACACTGAAGGCATTCCCACGCAACTTGTTGCTTCTATGACAGATCTATTCCGTGGAAGGCTCTCCAATGCTACTAAAACTAAATCTCTTTTCCTTGAATTGACGATCCCGAATGATCTCCCTTTCGTAACACTTGTACAACCTTCTTCCTGTGTTGTCATTTCCTTCTAAGGCGGTCTCTTTTCTCTCTGCATCCGCCGGCTGGACCGTGAAAGATGATGATGACCCTAAGCCGTCGCAAACGAACTTATTTTCATTCATTACCGCCGGCCCGAAAATTACCCTCCACACACTCTAATGGGCCTCGGGGCTTAGGGGTGGTGCACTTACCCGGCCTCCTCTTTTTGTGACTGATGTCCTCCGGTTAAAAAACATGTCTTTTCCATTCCGTGTCTTCATATTTCTTCCACTGATTCTACCTGCTTTCGCTAGGGTTGAAATTACTTTCTATGACGTACTGCTCTTCACCCTTGATTACGCTCTAGATTTATTACTTTCGAAATGCTATTTTGATTAGGTATACTGACGTAGTTGGACGTAAATAATACGAGCTTTGGACATAAAGGAAATATTGCAAGATCAACCATTCCGCCATTTTATTTAGAGTTCTTTCTCATTTCAAGGCTTTCTTAACGAGCGGGATGTCATTTTCAATGGTTATTTTTTGATGTTTTAACTTTAATCCTTTTGTATGAAGGGCGATTTTTTTGGGAATTGCTGCGTTCTGTACATTTGTTTATTTCAGTCATCATTTTCTTCTTTAATCCTTTTATTTCCTTTGTATCAAGTAGGATTCGTTCTTTTCCCATCTGTTATTTCTCCGATGTATATGGTAATATGTGAATTTATGCCGATTTATTTGATCATACTTGTCTAATTTTATTGTACTAGCTCGCTGATTACTGTAGATATTACATAATTAAAAAAACCACCAATTTTATCCTCACTGTTTAACTTTATATGGCCTGGACAACGAACGAGGTGCATTGCTTAATGTTGTGGCGGATATTAAATTTGGTACTTAACTAATTTTTTTTTCAAGGAATTGTTCGCTAGGTGAGCCCTTATTCTATCCTATTAGTTCGTGTATTTGAATGTATATTGAACTGAGCTCTTTATGCAGGAAATTATGGGCTGGTTACCCCCCATCTTCCAATATCAGTGCACCTCTGAATGATGTATTCAGAGCCTTCCTGTGGTTGTAGAAGGAGCATTGTTGATATTGTCGTTGCCACGCTTAATTTTTTCTCGTTTTACTGGGATAGTAAAATTAATTACTTCAGTTTTAAGCAGAGATTTTTCTTCTTTAAGCTTGCCTTAGAATTTCAATTTTTCTTTCCCATTTTTATCATATTATTGTGTCCACGAGATTTTTCTCCTGGCTGTTGATAATGATTGCGGGTCAATCAGGGCATCCGGGACCTCTTCCCTCGTGTTCCACGTGGTCAATTCCCGAAAAAAAAACTTCCCTGCGATTTTCCAATGAGATTCGAAAACCACTTTTTCTGTGAGACCTTCGAGTTGAGTTGCGTATAGGGTAGGCCAGCTCACTCAATGTATATATGCTTATATACATTGAGTGAGACGTATGAGTACATATACCATGTGTGACGTAAGTATATATATATATATATATATATATATATATATATATATATATATATATATATATATATATATATATTGAGTGAGACGGGGCTCTTTATTATGAATGCATATTTTTTTTCAGAAAATTTCGCTAGGGAGTGCGAGCACAGTGTTTCGCCCTGTTGTGCTCCTGTTTCTCACACCACCGTCTAATTAAACATCGGAGCGCCCTCGCACTTAACGAGAGTGGAAAGGTGGACCGCGTTATCTCCGCTTCCGGTCCTTCTGCCGCCTGGTCTCATTCCTCACGTCTATCCCTTCTTAATGGCCACGACCGTGGGAGTGACGGAAGAGGATATTTTGTTTTAAATATCATTGAACCGTTTTTATAGCCAACTAGCTGTGCCCGGCATGCGTTGCAATGCCTCTTTTTTCTATCTAAGTACACACACAATAACAAAGCAGACTCATTAACTTGTGCAAAATATATGAAAGACTATGAATTATGGCATGAGTGTCCATTCCTCGCCTATGCTGCGCTTTCCAAGTAATTTAAATATTCTGTTGTTGAAGTAGTGCAAAAATTTAAGATTTTAAAGCTTAAAAATCCAAATTTAGGAAAAAGCGAAGCATATACGAAAATCGAATGCAAGAATTCGAAAGGAAAGCAAACAAAGAGCCCACTGCACCAAATCTTACTCTACTTACAAATAAATTACGTATCTTTTGACCCAAATTATGTCTCACTGATATGATTCTGATGCACGCGATATTATGTCTCACTGATACGATTCGGATGGACGTGATTGAACTACTCACTATCTGCTTCGTTGCTTGCTTGTCGTTCCTCGCTTGTTCGAGAAACTCGCGTACCAACAGTCATTTGTTGAAACGACACGCGCTCCGCCTATTGTACAATGGATTTAATAATTCAGAGACCTTCGCAACAACGCACAACCATTGACCAATGTTTCATCATAATCTGATGAATGGTATTGGAACGCATAGAAGATGAACTAACAAACATTCATGTTTTTATATATTAGTTTCAGAACTTGGGCTACGGAAAATAGTACAAGTATCTCTAGCGGTGGTTGTTTGTGGGATATGAGATCGTTGACTTATTCTATTTGCGCTTAGAAGACTTGATGGGTTGGTTGGTGATATTGAAATTCAGGTCCTCGAGGAGTTCGAAAAATGAGTCAAGTTAAAGACTAAAATAGATATTTTTTATCTAATTATAAAGAATTTCTGTCGCATAAAATTATTTAATTACGCCTTTTATAATGCAATATTTTATCCATGTTTCCTACTGCTGCAAAAATAAAAACCTATAATTCGAATATTGTATCCATTATGACAAGGGACTTAACTCGCTCAAATAACCACAAGTATATGCAGTACGTGTTTCGACTTAAAGAGTCATCATCCGGTACGAGAGGCGCAGAGAAACCCGGCGATGTGCCTGTGTTAGCCTATTATTAACCGAATGCCCCCTTAGGTCTTCAGTTTCGTTTCATCCAATGAATGAAGTGTTAAATTGCGTGTCATGCTCCCCACCATGCTGCGTGGTGGGGTTCATGAATTGCGTGAGTAATTTATCTCTGAGGTCGCCGGCATTCGAACCCTGACCATTAGAATTGAAGCTGTTTCTGTAGTCACCACTCTGAACCTATTTCTTTCGTATCCGTCCGCCATTGTTGTAGACATGCTGTCTCCCGTTATTATCATAATCGCTGTTCATGCATTTATCCCTCTTTATTTGCTGAATACTCGGAATGCTGATTTATTAGTGCCTCTTCTTTTCATTATTTACTAATTTTTGGAATACATGTCCACGTTTCAACATAATGGGTCGTGATCCGTGAGTTTGTTATTAAGTGCCTTAGCTCGCCGATATGTTTCGTACTGATTACAATCGTTTATTGCTGAAACAAGAACGTGAAAGCTAATGCCGTGATCAAATTACCCGCCATTCCGCGTCCAGGACTTCCGGTTTCTCAAATTGAATTCTTTTGGAATTGCCTCTTGTTCATGCCAGCGATTATGCTAATATTTTCCCATTATTCTCGGCGTAAGTATCTTTGACCTCACAAACCTATTCACTGTTGCATTACGGATCCTTCCGTAGGCTTTCAGGTTGGCCGTTCTCTTATTAAAATGTTTCTAAGCGTGACTACTCTACCCCTTTCCGTACGTTGTGTTTTTGAGTCCATAAGGATTTTCTCCCCATATGTGAATAGATATCCGACTTTAGAAGTCAGGTTATTTTTGCCAATAGATGCCTCTTAGATTTGGTAATTCGCCATGACTTGCGCAGTAATATTTGCTTTTAAGTTAACACGTAATTATCATTCACGAATTAAACTACTAATTTGCTAATAGTTTAACCTACCCTCAAGAAAAGTTTATTCTTACATATACATGGTCCTGAAAAGCCACCATTGATTACTAATAAATATATTGTGGTTGTAAGAAAAAGTAGTCATTCTGTTTGTGAAATGCAATTATATTTTTCTCCCGGTATGAAATTATTTACCTCAGCTGAATATCTGATATCGGCTGAAATTGTCTCTTCGTGTTGAGGGGTTTTTAAGAATATTCCTCTTGCTTGCTGGGCTTTCTTACTTCCGTAAAATTTTTATTCCACTTCTCCTTTCATCGGAAGGTAATTTTTAGACGGAGATTACCTTATTATGTGCTTCTAATGTATGAGTAAGTTTGGCGTTTCCCTGTATGATGTCTTCACGGCTAAGTAAATTTCTGATCATATATACTTCCGTAACCTATCTTTTGCAATCTCGCTACTGTCTCTGATTATCCAACCGGATGTGGGTGCAGAATTAATTTTGGTTTATCAGATGGTGCTTGATGAATAGTAATGACCTTTAATTCATTTTCGTTTTGGTGTGTTGGTTGGAAACGACCGTGTAGCTTCATTTCATCCGTGGAACTTTAGGTTATAACATAATCCACTATTTGTAACCGCGTATGGTGCGTTTTTCCTCTCATTCCCGCTCTAATATCTTCCCACATGATTATTTTCTCAGGGATTCAGCCGCTAAGTCTTCTAGATTTCGCTTTCACATCTTGTAGTTTCCCTGCATGTACGAACAATGATGATCGCGGTTGAAATTGCGCGCTTTAATCCCAGGGAAACGGGTTTCTCCAGCTCGCGAGCGCAAGGCTAATCATTTGCTTTGAGATCTCTCGCTCCTGTTTCCTGCTCGTGACGACCCTTTGTTCTCGCGCCACAATTTTTGAAAAAGATTTCAGAAAAATTCTCGATTGTTTTCCCGGATTCCGTTCTTCAAAAGTTGCCCTGGTCACACGTGAACGGAGAAGCCTAAGTTTTTTTTAGAAAATCAATTTGGCATTTCTTCGCACTCGCCCAATTGTCTCCCGAGGTTTCGCTCTGAAATAAGAGAGATTTTTGCAGGTTAATTGGTTCACTAATGGCCGGTTGCAAGAATATTTTGTTATGGAATCAGTAGTTAAGGGATCCATAAAGTTGTAGATCTAATAAATGTATTCGGGTTGCAGGAACACATCTACTAGTTACGAATAGCTAAAAGCTCCGAATATTTGATTTAATTTTCCACCGCCGGATAAAATTAACTGACGTTTAGCCTATAAATAATTGCTAATGCACGTAATAATCAGTCTGTTAGAGTAAGCAAACTGGTCATTCGTCTCAAAACGACTTTTATCTAGTAATGAAGTCTCCAAGCAGTTCATTGCGCATCCGCCATCTTGGCTACTTCGATAATTCAGAAGCCTATGCCATAAGTTATGAAACCAATTAACTTATCGAATGTTTCTGCAACACTTATTGAATGATTGCCATGGGTCCCATAACTTTATGTAACACATCTGTGTCATTCCTGAATCTGGCCATACCTGCGGATATTTCGTTGGCGCTATCCAAGTGTGATTAAAGTATTGTGGGAATTTAGTCGGGTGTGTTGTGAAAATTGATTTTAATTTTTGTGATACTGTTGTTTTTTATATTCGTTATTTTTTGTAAAAGTAATGACTTGGGTGTATTATTGTCGGTATCCAAATTCTTTAAGTGCCACCTTAAGTATTTCACCTAATTCGTATCGTCGTAACTAGAAAATGTTGACTCTATGTAGGGTAGATAATGTTTGTGTAGTCCAACATGCCCAAAATAAATCGCTTAGAATATTCTCATATTAAATTGGCCTCGCGTACTATATTATGTTCCTCTTGCTTTTTTCTCTCTGTTTTGAGCTGTATGCTGTATATCAGACGGCTAGTTAAGTTGTGAAAGATCCTATTTTCATATGCTATTGTCGCTTCATCACGGATTCGTCAGACTAGCCGAGAGTTGCCATTGGAATGTTTATACCAGCCTACCATTTTCCCAACTTGCTATTAGCATTCCATGTCTGTCTGCCTATCCGTCGAGTTTTTCTCCGCAGTACAATTCTCGGAGATGACCGTTCTTCGATTTCCAGTCATTTATTCACGCGGAAAGCCATCTTCTTTTCTCCACGAAGCCCTTTGAACTCTGCCATTATTTCAAAGCGGCCATTTGTTTGGGTACGAGTTCAACCTTCTTCCTATAAGTTTTGAAATAGTAGGTCAGGATTTAAAGCTTTCAGTCGGAGAAATCACCGTTTGATGGATTTACGAGGCGCTCTCGCGAGACGACAGGATCGATAAGTTATTCGGATCTCGATCGCTCGTATGTTTGATCGCGGCGTATGGCACGAGAGAGATGCATCGGTCGAATCTGCCGGAGCGGGGAGTGTGGTGCCGGCGCCTTACATACCCCCGCTCGGCATCGCTAATTTGGCGCTCTGCTCTCGAGCGACCTCCTTGATGCTTCTCTCCCCTCCCCCTCTTTCGTCTTCTGCCCGATTGCCATCTCTTCATCTCACGGGAGCCATACGGTTGCGATTAGATCGACGGCGGAGCTGGAAAAATGTATTCCAGTTTTTTGCTTCGCACCGTCTCTTTCTCTTTTCCCAGTCGATGGCCAGGGGATCTCTCTCTGGGGGAGTTAGTTGCAGGGTTAGTCCGCCCCATCGACGCTCATAAACAAGTGAAAGGCGTTCATTGAATCCCGGACAAGTTTGAGGATGCTCACTAGCACGATAGCCTTACCGTATCGTTTGATACTGGACCAGCATCCTTGCCAACGAGTATGGTAGCTGTCATACTCGCTGAACTATATACTTGATCATGATGGACAATAAAACTTTTACTATTCTCACACTTTTTTCTACACGGATTCGTTTAAAAAGTGTGAAAATAGTAAAGTCTACAGTTCATCATGAACATAACTATTTTTCACAAAGTGACGCCTGATATTACTTCCTATATACTTAATTTCGTTATTGTTGCGGTTGTAGTTTACCACTCTCTACCAATGCATTCTTGTAGCCGTCGTCCGAATGCGTTAATTTTTACAGTCGTTCTGAGGTCTCCGCTTTTTAGATTCTGAGCCTCCTTGCGGCTCTGAACAAGTTTCTGCTGTTAAAATCAACTGTTGGTGAAAATGTCGTAAACATTTTTTGGACGCTTTCTGCAATAGGTTGTCTAGTTCAAAATTATATTAGACATACGCTAAGGATAAGGATGAAAATACCGCTTTCTCGTTAGATTGAGTACAGTGATCATGTGAAGCCTTCTATAAGGGCTCACATTTTTCTAGACCCCGTCCTCAAATGTCTAGTATGGGAAAGGAAACTTCGTGATGAGTCCTGTGTCGTGTGGTACAGGAAATCACGGAGACATTGAAAGACGCTATCTCTCACCACTATGACCAACTTATTTTCTACCGTTTAGAAAATAAATGGCGAAGAAAACAAATAACCTTCTTCGCTTTCCGCTAAATCTTGGACACGACTATTTAATTTTACGTCCATCTTCATGGCATCGGTATTCGAACCTTGCATTAAAGCTTCCCTTTGGAGAAATTACGGAAACCTTGTGGAATATTTTGGGGCTGCAGCTAAATTTAAGGGGAAATTTTGCTGATTATTCGCTCGTTTTTCCTGCTTGCGGAGATCTTGTTGCAGTGATCTTGTAGAATCAATGTCTCATTTGACTCTATTAGATCAAGATTTTGAAAATAAGGAGAATAGGTTTTATGGATGGAATGAAGAAGGGGAGACCGTATGCGGAGGCGAAAAAGGCAATACTAGAGATAGTTTGAACCCTGAAAGTGCAGAAAACCGGAAGGAGACTCCTTGGCTTGAAACAAAACCTACCTTTTATCGTTAGAATGATTAAAAAAATAGATTATCTAGTACATCTCTTTGAGATATTTTACGCTGGCTTAACCTCCTCGGTCCTGGCGTATTGTATATAATACACAGAATTTTGAATTTTTTCCCGCTTAGCAACGCAAAATATTGGCAACGCCACTAGTTCAGCGCTTGCTGATAAGTGGCAGCATCATTAAGAATCTTGATTCACAAATATATATCAACTCTGCAAACATGGCTTACAACGCAAAACGTAATTATGAAGCATTTTCCAAAAATACTGCTGGAAATGTCTCGGGACTGAGGAGGTTAAACGTTTCGACCTTTACTGGTGCGTTAATCAGTGTGAATATTATTTGATATTATTGTGCCTTAAATACAAGATTACTAGCGTACAACGGTGGCTCATTCAACCCCACGGGTGGTCGTTCCCAAGTGTGGCCACGTTGTTCAGTTCACCCGCCATCTCTCTCCGTATAATTTTTTTGCCGACTCCCTTCCCCCTTTCTTGTCGTCGTCCGCTCTGTTTTCATTTTCTCCTCTTGGGAAAGCGTCTTTTCGTGCGGTGGGCGAAGAAGGAGTCCCAAGTCGGAGGAGGTTGGCGTGAAGAACGGTGCTCCTTGTGCGAAAGGGGTTGGTTGATTGAGGGGGGGGGCGAGCTGGGCTTTGAGTGGGGGTGGGGGGGCGTTGCGCTAGTTGGTGGTCTGAGAAAGTGATGCCTCTTTTATTTCTTGAGGGCGATCGCCGGACGCTCCGTTTCTCACCGCCGCGTCTCACTCCCTTCTCTTTCGAGAGGACGACTCCTGGGGAAGAATGGGCGGACTTGAGTGTGTATGTGAATTAGTGATGTGCGAATAGTAACTGTGCGTTACTATTGTATTCGTTACTCACCCAGATCCGAAGTAACGATTACCGACCGATTGTTAAATCTATTCGTTACTCACTACATTTCGTTACTTGGAGGATTCCTGTATTTAGATTCATTCAAGTAGCTACCCGAATGTTCGTTTGGGTAATTGAATTCGAGTGAACTATCAGACTCGTTTGTGTACCGGATTCGAAAGTATTCACATTCGTTTGGGTACTCAGTCCAGTAGGTAGTACCTATTCGTTGGATTCGTATGAGTACCTGGATTCGTTTGGGTACCTAGAGTCGAAAGTATTCGGATTTGTTTGGGTACCTAGAGTCGAAAGTATTCGGATTCGTTTGGGTACTCAGTCAAGTGGCTAGTACCTATTCGTTGGATTCGTTAGAGTACCCGAATTCGTTTGGGTACCTAGATTCGAAAGTATGTATTCGGAAAAGGCTACCCCTGTTGGATGCTACGCTCATTGACAGAAGAGCAACGAATTACTAGTAACGACTCAAAAGTAACAATTGCCTCCAAACTGAGGAACGAGTGGTAACGGATACTCCTAAGTAACGATTTAGCCCACCACTAGTGTGTGAATGTATTTCGAGTGCTGTGTGCCTCTCTGGGCTCGTGAGCCCACTTTGGTGCCGGTCGGGAGAGAATGGCCACCGTGGGCGGTTTCGCAACGCGGTGGGTAGCATCGCGTCGAATATTCCGCGGGATCGTGGGCTGAGTAACTGGGTAGTCAGGACACCAGATATATTTACGATTGCTGAGTTACTCTTTTAAGCTCTTATTAAGGCAGTTCGAGCGAGATTTTCCCGTGGTTATTATGGAGACCATCTTTGAATCTTCTGTTGCAATTTCAGCTGCTCAAGGAAGCGTGAAGTTAATATTGTAATTAAATGGTGCAATTATGTACTTACATATGCTTGAAAATCTCAGTAATTAAATAAAAATTTCAATTTAAATCTTTGACTTGAATATTTTTTTTCTCGCTGTACGTTTAAAACTCCTTCACTATGAAGGATTTTTTGTGATTATGAAGAAATGACTGCGGTGACTAATTGATTTATATTTAAAAATTCACGTACCATTTCCCTTGTATAATAAATGGCATTTTCGGGCAAATATCTCGGAAAGTAATGTGGCAAGGGGCATATATTTTGGTATCATTTGAAGAGTGAAGTATTTTTCGTTAAAGGAAAACCAAATTCATTGGTTTTTTGAGGAAATGATACCTCGTTCAAACTGCCTGACTGTAGATCTCTTTCATGTAAGAAAATGGGCTCATTGCCGAGGTCCCATTATGATCGCTGATCGCAGACAAACGTGTCGATTTAGAATGAGATTTAGAACGGTTAATCTCCTGATCTAAAGTAAGGATTCGAGTGGAACTGGAAGTTAATATTTGGGGTTCGCACGAGGTTTAACTCAGCGTTAACCCAAACCTGACAGTTTCCTTTCCTCTGGAATGGGTTTTGAACGAATGATACGCTTTGCAAAAGAAAGTAGTAAGGCAAATGATTTTGGAAGAGTTTCATCTTGCCATCTCTACATTATCAATGACATCATTTATTGGCAGTGTTCACCACAGCTTGCGATATTTTTGTTGTGTAGTATTTTATTTAAAATACAGAAAGTCACCCGCGCTACTAAAATGATCAATGGTTCAGTATTGCGGAGTTAATTTTGTGAAATTTTAATTCCTGTGGGAAATGAAAGTGGAATCTTTTGTTATATTCGCATCTTATGAGTATTTTTATAAGAAAAAAAATGCAGCCGTCTGTCAGTTGTCGTTGAGTGGGTAATTAGCGCCTGAGATTGGCTATGCACTTGCAATGCTGTTGTGGTTAGTGTTTTGATGCTCATTGCGGGTTACTCTCATGGGAATGAACGAAACTTGCCAAGAGCTGAACCATTCTGTTCCGTTGAAATTCGGTGAGAACTTTGTGTGGCTCTCCCGTCGACATTCATGAGAAACAATGCCCCATGGACGCGTATCCGGATCATCAACGGGTGTGAAGGGGGAAGGAGATAATCGGTGAAGGAAAACACCGTTGCTCGCTCCACTCGCCATTTATGGAGTGAACATAGTGTCTAACGTGTTCACACCGTCCACCAAAATTCGTGGGAGACAAAATCTGCAACGGGAAGAGGAAATACCTTAAGAGACAGGCTGTACTCGCCTCGAACCGAAAATTCTATCCGTGAGGTTGGAAAGGAAGTCATTTCATATAACTTCTCCGAGTCGATACTCGTCTAATGATTTCAGGTGTAGAATTTTTAAACATTTTATGGGATAAAATTTTACGAATCAGGCGATACGTTGCGGAAATTGGTGACACATATAATGATCTCAAGAAGACAGAACTTAGTTGGGTATTGCTGAGTTATTTGGTTGATTAAAATCCTGTGGGAAATATAAGCGAAACCTTATGTAATCTTGGCATATTATGCGTATATTTTGAAGAAAACAATTATTCGTCTGTCAGTTGTCGTTGACTGGGTAGTTAGCGCCTGAGATTGGGTATGCAGTTGCAATGCTGTTGTGGCTAGTGTTAGTTATATTTCCGCATTTTCATACCTCCTTGAAGTCTCCTTGAAGATGGCGTCGTAGTATCGAAACCCAGTTCGGTGTGTGTTAATAAAGCTTGTGTGTAAATAAAGCAAATCTGTCTTCTTGAGATCATGATACCAGTATATAGATTATTTTTGAATGCCTGAATACACGGAGATGTGGGTGTGGAAAAGGATGGTGAAGGTGCGGTGGGCGGTAAGGAATACTAACGAGGAAGTGGTTTAAATGATGGGCGTGTAAATGAAACATCCGGATGAAATCAGAGTAGGTGGCTGGAGAAATAATAATGGGCGAAGAGTTGCTCAAGACTGTGATTGAGGGAAGGATATCGGGCAAGCGGGGAAGAAGGAGAATAGGTTTTATGGACAGGATGAAGGAGGATTGACCGTATGCTGAGGCGAAAAAGGAAATATTAGGAAATAATAATTTGAACCCTGTAAGTGCAGAAAACCGGCAGGAGATTCTCTGGCTTTCAACAAAACCTACCTTTTACCGGTGGAATGCATGAAAATGTGATTATCTAATGCATCTTATGAGATATGTTACGCTGTTTTAAATAAAACGTTGAATTTATTGAAAACAGCTATTTTTTATGACCGCGTAAAATTCATTTAGGTCTTTGTTATCAAAAAGAAAGCTGTGGTCACTCGTTCCTTCTTCAAGCATTATGTAGGGTCATGTACTCCTTAGGTGATGATAGTCATGTACGCCATGTATACGTTGTTCCTCTTGAGTATATAAGTATTGATGAACTTCTATGTGAATCATGGTATTGATAAATATCCGTTAGAAATATATGCACTTATGGCATTCATATTGCTCTGAGATGGTAATGTAGCCGTATGTACTAATTTTCCTCTTTTCTTACTTTCAGGTGAGTGACCGGCTGCGATTATCTCACGCAGCGAAGGAGCAGTGTCCTTAATATTTGGTATTGTATTGCTAATATTTTCGTTGTCCAGCAGGACCGTCCTCTTATATGTCCTGCCCTCGTAGCTTTAGGGATGCAAATTTGTAACTACGTTCAGAAAAAAGAAGAAAGACAATAGGCACCATTACCGGGAGTGAATAATTCAAAAGACCGTATGATGACCGTACTTCATCCCTTCTCAATCGTATACGGTCAAATTTCAAGAATTGACCGTTTTCCTTCAATCGAAAATCCTTTTGCGAGGCTGACTCGTGATCTCTTTCGGGGTTATCATTGGGATAATTGCTGAGCGTAGTTACGCTAATTTTGTGTCTTCAGCGTCTGACCGCGGCTTTGATGGGAATCACTTTCACTGTGGAAATAAAATGTAGATTTAAGAGTGGGGTTTACAGTTAAGACAGACTAATCTTTTAAGTGCTAAATATAGTAAGAAATTTTTGTGCCTTCAACCATTATTTATTCTTAAGACCAAAGTTAGACTAAAGAATATAAATTTATTTCAGCTCAAGATCACTCCAGCTCTTGTATCAACTCTGAATGTCTCCGTAAAACTTTTAGTACGGAGCGTATGGGTATATATTTCCATGTCTCGAAAAATATTTTGCAAACCCCACCTAACCACGGTCGATTAGTCACAATGTTAATAAATTAGGCCACTGAACTTACAGAGAGGTTTAAAAACTTGGGAGTGGAGATCATGGGCTGTTTTTGAACTTGGCAAACGCATAGTTAACTGCCAATATAGTTTTCTTGATTCCTCGTATACAGACGGAATGAAACCCTGTCTTGGTCCTCCTTTCTCGCATTAGCGTTATGTTACTTCCGAGTTGAATTTTCGAAAAAGGTGTGTGGTAAGATTTTGTCCTTCAGTTCTAACGGAGGACACACTTCTCTCGAATAATCCGAATGTTCATCTATTTGGCGTGCAAGTAATTTTTTAGTTGAAACCACCGTAAATTATACATGGCGTGCTTTAATACCAACTCTTTGAAAGCAAAAATCCCCATTATCTGTTAACGATGTTCAATACAAAGCCCAGAACCTGATTCATTTCACCCGATCGTATCCAGACCTTTTTTTATTCCCCCAGCCACCACACCACCACCTTTCCGAACTCCCTCCCTATTTTCTTTGGAAAACTTTGGAACTCCCTCCCTATTTTCTTGAAAGAAAGTTCTATAGCTATATCTTTTAAATCCAAATTAGATGGATATCTCATGGAACAATAGAACATTTGCAATTGGGTGTTTGGTTACAACACATAAAAATTAGTTACTAATGTAAAACCATTATGAAATCAAGTGCACTAAAATTATCAAAATCATATATGTAATCAGTATGATTATGAATGATATGATAAAATATGTTGGTTAAATGGAATGACGAATACTGACTAATAATGTTGTGCTTAATTTATGTAAGAAACTTTGTAAAACCGAACATAGTTTTCTCACTGTATGCACTTGGTTGACAGGGCATGCCCTAGACCAGTGTTTTCCAGACTTTTTCGAGCCACCTTTCTTCCTACTACCTTAACTCAGCGCCCCCAATCATAAGCTTTAAACTCATGGACTACATGAACAAAGAAAGATATTTATAAAATAAAGGAAAAACAATCGTTATTAAACTACTCTTGATTTCAAATGGAGAGATAGTTTTTCATCCCCGGAGATGTATGTTCGGTAAGGGTCCAGCCTCCAGCGCCCCTGGAAACCCCCTTAGATAAAAGCACCACCCTCCAGGGGGCGCCCACTTTCTGAACCACTGCCCTAGACCATTAAAACTTGTACCATTCTATCTATTTAAGGTAGTTCGAGCGAAATATCATTTTACCGAGAAATCGATGAATTTGGTCTCATTGTAAAGAAAAATATCTCACCCTTCTAAAGACACCAAAAATTCAACCCCTTACCATATTACTTCCGGAGATATGTATTTACCAAAAAAATGCATCTCTTTTACATGGGAAATGGTACGCGTATGCACTCCAGAGAGACATTATTTACAATGTGAGGACTTTCTAACACTTAGATGTCGTAAAAAAACTAACAGTGTGTAGTTTGTATGTGTTCTCAACTATTTTTTACTATTAATCATATTGTAACCACAGTAAATTCTTCGGGATCACAATATACCTTCCGTTTCGAAGGAGTTTCAAACGCACCGCGCGAAAAAAATGAGTCACGTTAAAGACTCATTTACATATTTTCATTTAATTACTTACCATTTCTGTCATATATAACTATATTATTGCACCATTAATAAAGCAATATTTAATTCATGTGTCCTACAGCTGGCGAAATTGAAACTTATAATTCGAATATGGTGCCTATTACGACTAGGGAGCTATCTCGCTCGGACTACCCTAAAGAAACAAATTTGCAATTCCAGTGGCGGATTCAGAGATAAAAAAGAGCACCGCCTCCGTTGCAGTGGGACAGCCTTTCGAGTGGCCAGCATAGTGACCGCACGGGTGACCCTCGTAACCCGCTTACGCTCAGATTTCAAGAGGGATGCTGGGATATCGGCTTCCCTCCTCTCTTTCCTTATCGGACCGAGCTCGCTCTCTCCTCCCTCTCTCCGTCGCTGGGCGGAGTAGATTGCGCGGGGCGTGTGAACGGCATTCCTCGTCATTCCCAAGAGAGTCGTGAAAGGGCGCTCGCGCTGGCATGGGCGTCCGGGGGAGTTGGGTCGGGGGGGAGGGTCCATTTCAAATCCGCTCTCCTCCTCCGTGGTCCTCGCGATAAATAGTGTAGGGCATTCATTAATTGGGAGCCGAAGAGGAAGTGAAAATGGATGTGGGGAGGAGGACCTTAAACCGACGCCATCAGGAAACTTAGGGAAGTAGGAAGCCCGCTGTGCCCTACGATATACTCCCCTTGTCTTATCTACTCTCCCCACATGAGCGACGTGAAGCCAATTATGTCGGCTAGCAATTCGCTACCACTTCCGATTTTCTCACGCGCGTATTCTTTCCCCTTGTATGCGTATCACCTTCTCTCCCCACCGGCGAGATTCTAAACCCATTGGAGGGGATCTGGTTTGTGTGATGGCTAGAGTACTGGCTAAACATACGGACAGCCAGGGTTCTAATCCCTGCAGAGGAGGATGTGTTTTAGAGGAAACCCGATCCCTACTTGAGTGCCTTGTGGAGGGCGCTTAAAGTAGTCCGAGCGAAATATCATTTTACTTAGAAATCAATGAATTTGGTCTCATTTTAATGAAAAATATCTCACCCTTCTAATGACTTCAAAAATTCTACCCCTTATCGCATTACTTTCGGAGATATTTGCCAAAAAATACCAGCCATTTTACATGGGAAATGGTTCTTGCATGCACTCCAGGGAGAAATTACTTACAAAATGAGGTATTTCTAACACTTTGATGTTGTAAGAAACTAACAGCGTGTAGTTTGTATTTTTTCTCAACTATATGTGAAAATTAATCATATTGTCACCGCAGTAAATTCTTCGGGATCACAAAAAACCTTCCGTTTTGATGGAGTTTCAAACTTACCGCGTGATCAAAATGAGTCGAGTTGAAGACTTATTTAGATATCTTCATAAACTTACTGACAATTTCTGTCATATAAAACTAAATTATTGCACCATTAATAATGCAATATATATTTGCTCTGTCCTACAGCTGGTGAAATTAAAACGTATAATTCGAATATGGTCTCTATTATGACTAGGGAACTATCTCGCTCGGACTGCCTTAAGTGCAGTACTCCGTCTGTCGGATGTGACGTTAAACCGTGGTCCCCTTGGCGCCTATCTTTAAGAGCAGGCTAATGCCGACGCCGGGTTTCTATCAACCCTTCCTCCCTTAGATATCCCCTATGGCGCAAATGGCCTTAGCAGCCGTCGGTCGCCTCCCCAAATATCCGATCTGATCTAACCCACTGGATCAAGAGTCCCTTTTCCTCCCCCCCACCCTCTGGAGTCCACTCCTCCCCCTCTTCCTCCTCCGACCACTTTATACCCACCCCTCCCCGAAAACTGTCCTGTACCCTTCACTCTTGTCATTTCTTCTCCTTATCTCTCCCAACACTCCTTAGAATCGCATTTCCTCACGCCCCCGTGCTGCGACAATCATACTCTTCCCAGACTAATAGTCGCAGATGTGTGCACCATTTTGATAGGCAGAGATTCGCTCGTATTGTTAGTCCGATGATAACGGATGAGATACGGATATGTATGACTTCCTTTTGCTGGAGCTGGAGGAAATTGTTGATATTTATGGTGAACTAATTAGTGTGATAGGATTTCTTCTGTTGGAGGATGAGAAAATTTCGCGAGATTAAGGCGGAGACATATTGTGAAGAGCTTAAGACCGGCTTTATGGTTGTCAAATAGTTCTGTGTGCTAAGCTTTTATGCGTACAACCCTAAAATGGTATGCTAATTTTGTAATTGTGCAGAAACCAATTAGTCTATTGATTGTGTACGAGGTTAAGCTTGAGCGCTGTGATAAATTTTGTTTTCCAATCCGTTGTGCAAAAGTGATCCATCCACCTCACGTTTTTGCTTTTTTACGCTGAGGAGCTTTGTGCTTGACTGTGGTCTGGATACTGCAGACTTAATGGTAAATTTCTTCGGCACAAAATAAGCATTTACTTTTATTTTTGACGTCAATGCTTCTTCAGAAAGAAACGAGTTTGAAAGTTGTATAGCTATTGCACATTGAAGAATGAATGGATAACTTTTAATTTAGTCAACGTATACTGCTGTTTTTCCGCCGTCTGCTACAGCTATGATATTCAATTCGGATTTTTTGGAATCGGAATTGTGCATAAAGATGGAGTTCAATTCTGATGGACTCGTTCTCCAATGAATGTGAAATAAGAAACCGCTATTGCGATTCCAGTTCATTGCAATCTGTGCGTTGCCAGAACTGACTTTATTTCTACTCCATCGCTTGATAAAGTTATTCCCATTACCACGCAGATTTATGAGATATTTTTCAGTTTGTGTCGGGACGAGAGTTGATAAAATGGTCTAAAAATGGTATATTGCCTGTCAAACTTGTCAATTTGTCCGAACAGGAGTTGCTCCTCCCCGCTAAGACGATTATCGGAACTTTATCTGATAAATTCTCGGTTCCCGAAAACAGTGATAAGGATTCTAATGAGAACATGAATAGCCCCCTCGACGATTTAGAAGTTATGTTAAAAGATGTCCTCCCAGATGCGCAAGGGCCCCTTAAAAATTTGTTGTGTAGTTATTCTGACATTTTCCATAAGGAAGGTGAGCCATTGAGTAGAATTGTCCTCGTCTCTCTCAAGATTCGAACTCAGAATGTCACTCCTATTGCTATATTGCCTTATAGGGTACCACAAACATAACGCGGTGCCATAAGGGAGCTAATAAAGGAAATGCTTGATCTGGGAATTATTTCAAAAAAGATCGTGCGTCTTGTGTACCTATTTTATTGCTTTGTTTCTTATTTGCTTTGTTTGACCTGCATTGTCGGAAGACTCAGTTAAGTTGGCCGGAAATTGACTGGTCAATCGTTCGTGATAGACATTCTGTTGAAATATTCATTCCTAAAACTTTTCACCCACTTGCCACTGATAAACGCAAACGAACCGATGAATGTGCAGATGGTGGGAAAACGCCATTCGGTTCCACTTCAACGTGTCCTCCTCTTGTCAGATAATTGTAAATACCGTCCTCATATGCCATTTACGCGGGGTTAAAATGTGATTTGGCATCTCTTGGCAGATGTTATGTCTCATTTTTTTTTCCTCAAGGGGCGATAGGAATCCGCATTTCCGGACCGCATACTTTGACGAATTGGTGACGCATCCTCATTCCTTCCCCCGCCCCTCCCGTCCGTCCGTATCCCCATACGCCCCCCACCCCTCTTGTCGTGTATTTCTCGAGTCCTCCCCCACCACCATCTTTCTCTTTCGTCTTCCCTTTGCATTCATTACTCTCCACCCCCTGCCCTCACCCCTTTTTCTCCTCCCACTTCCTCTTTCCCACCCTCCCATTCCCTCGACTCCGTCCTCCCCCTCCAACATCCCTTGTCTCAAGAATTTCGTTCGTACAGGGTGTGGGGCGGCGTGGAGAGGGGTGGGGGATGGCGGCAAGGAAGTGTTGTTCGTCGTAGTTTACGCTGTGTTATCGCCTCTCAAAAGCTTGGCACTCCATCATTATCTCTTCTCCCCCTCCCCTGCTCGCTCGCCCCCCCCATCCACTCCATCGTGTTTGCGGACCTCGCGGGGAGGGGGGAGAGGAATGGGGATTCGTGTAAACGTTTGTGTTTTGTGTGGCGTCATTGTTCCGAGTTTGATTTGTGGTCGTCACAAAGGGGTGTATTGGCCGGGGCGCTCTGTAGGCTCCGCTTTTTCCCATCGCTTTGATTTTTGTTACTGCACCGCTCTCATGAATGATATTGTCTCTCGCTTGTTGTACTTCGGTTGAGATATAGACTTCTGAGCTCAATGATGACGGAACCTACATCTCTTATATTGAGTTCAACGGATACAGCCGTAATGAAATGGAAGTTCGTCATAAAGAAAGCGACAATCGCACTTTTCCACAAGTATTTTATGACAGCCTGACGCGTTTCAACTCATAGAGTTATCATCAGGTACTAAACCCCATCAGGTCTGACTCTGTGAGTTGAAACGCGTCGTATTCTTATTAAAAACTTATTTTTGATGTGCCATTTTTGCTTTATCCTACTTATTTTCTTTTGTTTTTATCACACTTTCGTAGAGAAAGTTCCTTCAGTCAAGGATCATGGCCTTATAAACCCCTTTAAAATTTCGAAAATCTCGTTTGACTTTTTTGTAAAGATTTACTGGTTATTTCTTTATAGTTTTCTGTATGTGAGGAGCCGTAAGTCCTCGTAGTTATACGTACTCTCAACGGTTCTCTCGCTTATCTTTTTCCGGTAGGTTTTCGAATGTTTTCTTGTTGTCCCCCGTACCATTCGATGCAGGTTGGTGTTTGGCCTAACATCTTTAGTCTCGCTGAACATTAATCATGTATTTCCCAAAATGTTGTTCAACTTCAGCTACTTGCGGAAATCTTTTTTTACAAGATATGTCGCGGTACTCGTCTCTTTATTGGCATCATCAGCTTTAAAACTACTGAAGTTTCATTTGAAATTCGAGGTAAATGCGAAGTATTTCCGTGGCATTTATTTGATCATAGATTATATTCTTTATTTTAAGTGTTTTGAGTTTTATAAATTATTCTCTCTGAATGCTTAGTTTAATTTAATTTGCTTCAGTAAATCAGTGATCCATGATTCAATTTTTTTCGTTCAATGTAACATTGATCCCTTAGCGCACTGATTCCAGTCGTGTAAAAGTTTCGTGCTTATTGATTTTGAGCTAAACCGTTTGGTCGTGTTCTGTCTAATATTTCATTGTCCTAATGCGTTCTCGCTGCTCTTCGTATTCATAATCACTGTGCCGATATAATAACGTGCGCTGACGTTCTCATAGTGTCGCATTCTTGCGTTGTCTAATTTCCGCGTGCGGTCAATGTGTTGTGGGCTGTGTACGTCTCTTTCATGCTCACCGCCGATAAGTCAATCCGACTGTTCGTGTTCTGCGTAATATTTTACTGTCGTTATGCGTTCTCGGTACGCTTCTTTCCCACCAGAGTTAAAATTTTGACGAGGCAGCCGTTTTCATGGTCTGTGATTCTTGCGTACTTTCCGTTTTATAATTTCCGCGTGCGTTCTTTGTATTGTGGGCGTCTAGAATTGTCGCGCGCATTTTCCTCGTTCGCCGATTGCAGAGTTCGTCTGCGAGTAATGCCTAGAAAATTGGTGAGCCGAATTAAACCTGTAATTAGCTCGTGGTGTGTCATGGCTGGAATTCCAGTGGCATTTTGCCCCTTTGCTAAATTTCGAAATGGTCTGAGTTTGCACGCTGTAGTGTTTAGCGTTCATTCATTTTGCTATTTCAGCCGTTGACGATGTAAGGAAATTCGGACTCCTCTTTAAGTCTTACATGAGTGCTGGTTATTTAAAGCACTAATTGTGTCTTGGAGTATCATTCACGAGAAACTGTAGAAACACTATTACGAATGAGCAATGGTAGAAAAATTTACTTGATATTTCCCCCTGCAAGGGATACAAAGACTACTACTACATATTCAAAATATCATGCATAAATAAGAACATCAATATTTACGTCATGCATAATTAAGAACGTAGAGAATATAAAGAGAAAGATTTACTGTCTGCCTATTGTCACAATTCGAACTATTCATGACGATGATCACAGCTGTTATGGTCCCGAATGGTACGCGGAAAAAATGACATTTTATGCCTATCGGTTCTACAATCTAGCTCTCTAATTTGATTGGCGCGATCTAATTTGCCGTAGTACGAGGGGGTTAATAGTATGTTTTTTACGTCGTCAGAGAAATGATTTTCTTGAAATTTAGTTAGGAGGTCAAGCCTATAATTTAATCTACGCTGTGATAGCGATTCCCATCCTAATTCTTCTAACAGTCCAATTCTGTAGAACTGCGAAATTAGTTCATTTTATCAAATGATAAAATGTAGTGTAGAAGAAAAGATTTTAAAACGCACCTAAAGATGTGTAATGGAAATACGTATGAACGGAAGGGTTAACATCCGTGAGAAACTAGAAAGCGCAAGAACTGGAGGACTTTTTCTTATGTTTTATATTTTCTTTCCTTCGTGATCACCAGCCCCACTAATTTCCTAGCAAGCCACTCTGATGAGACTCATGAACTGTTTTCTTTCTTTTTCGATGATTCTCCGAAAACAGAAAAGGTAGCGGCGGAAGTTGAGGATCTCATGCCGAATCAAATTGGACACCTTAGGGCGTCCAGTGGCGCCTCGGGCGAGAACGCGAAGTCGTTCGTTGTCTTCGCCTGCCGGAAAATATCCGAAAAACAAGTTGTGTCAAGAACCTTGGCTAATTCGTTCGCCCTTTATAAAAGTTAACGATCAGCGTGTTGCAGGTCGAGTTTTTGTGTCGAAAACTAGCTTAATTTACATTCAGGCTACATTATAAATGTTTAGGGATTTGAAAATTGTGTTTTGAGATTTTACACATGTGTGCTGAATGTTGTAGCTTTTTCTGCCGTCCGTCATTAATGCACATTTTCATTCGTCGCTATATTTTTCAACCTTTTTGGATCACTCAGGAATCTCTCTCGTTAATATTTGAAATAATTTGTATCTTTTTGGCTTTATTGTGTAGTCTTCAATCTGAAATTTGAGTGGGAACCTGGAATGGTGTTTCGATTTCGGGCCGTTATTGTGATTATCTTATGAAAAAGTAGAGGAAAATTAGGTAATTGCTGAACTGTTCTTATCGATCGGTATGTTATGCACTGTTAACTTGTCGTGGTCCTGGAATATATGGCTATAATTTGCCGGCCAGATACTCATTCTATTTTGCGACTTTTAGTTCAAGGATTTCCGGTGTAACAGTGTGATCTTACCGTAATAGTTTTTAAAGAATATTACGCAGTATACTTATTTCGTAGTGGTTATGTTACCTTACTTCAAAATCTGCGGCTACATGTTTGAATTCTACCTCATGAAGTACTAAAAGCTTGCTTAAATGAAAAGTGATATTGGATAATGGTATACGCCCTGGAACGGCTAATTGTATCGTCCGATGTATAAGCTGACATCAGAATTCGGGTAGTCTACTTAGGTTAATTGTTGTTACTTTTTTTAAAATTGGATGTTATGGAAGGAAAATTCGAGGTATCATTGTTATGCTGTGGAAATATGTTGAGTTGTCGTTTTGGAAACGATGTCAGCTCTACACCCCTGCACCCCTTTGTTGCAATCGGTCTTTAGAACTTCTATCCCAGCTCAGTGAACTTTTGACCCTCGTCGTCCGAGAGACCTCTTTCAACCACCGCGCCCGAGGGCCACCCAACCGTTTGCTTTGAAGAAGGGGTTCTGTTACACCTTCCCTCTCATTCGTCTCTCATAAACGCCCAAAATTTCCTCCATTATGTTTTTTCACGTTCCATGTTATTCGATTGCCGTCCTTCTATCTTTTAGGATCTTCACAAGGCGAAGAGCATTTCCAAAATTCTTCCTACCATTTCTGTAATGCTCGCCGAAGTTGTTCCTCTCCCTCTCCCCCCTCTTCCCGGTCCATCTTGCCCGAAAACAATGGGTGCCGGAAAGGGCTCGATATTTGAGGGTCTTTTCCATCCCCGGGTCTCTTCCTTTAGTTCCTACCAAAGCGTTCTGGGGAGAGAAATTTGTCGGCGGTTGGGAGGGAGCTAAACGCGACTCTCATCCCGTCGGGTCATTTTCTGTTATTTCCCCCGTTTTTATTCATCTCCCGATTGCCATTCCCGCTGAATTCTGATATCTCCTCGTCCGCCTCACGAACACGAAATCCCCGCCATTTAGCGTTTTTCTTCTTCCTTCAACCATACGGTCGGGCGTAGCACCAAGGTCTTTCAATTGGTCCCCTCGGGCTCCACTGTGATTTCGTTTCGGTTTGCCCCGCGGCCGTACTTTGCGGTGTGTTTCCTCCATGCCCAAGAATACGGCATCACCCATCCCTGCTCCAGAACCGTCCTCCGGAGGCATTTTTTAAAACGGACGAGCTCCTCAATTTTTGTCCGAAACTACCGACTCAGCGTATTTTACGAGGTAGTTTAAGCGATATATTTTCCATATTCGTGATGGAGACCACACCTTTTTTTAACTAAGTAATAGCAGAATGCGTGAAGTGTACACGGTAAAAATAATGACGCAAAGCATTGGTATCTTACAACTGAAATTCTCAGTATTAGTTAAATATTCTTGTATAAGTATTGATGAAGGCTTCCAGTATTGAGGTAGTGAATATGGTGGAGTAGGCGTGGCTAATTTTCTGGGATGCCCTCTGCGTCGATTCATCTTCGCACGAAAGTTTCGCTGAAGTTTCAGCAGGCATCTTCAGGTTTGAAGGCGCCTGCTGAAACGCCGGCGAAACTGTCTGACGAAGATGAATACACGCGGAAGACATCCCCGAAAATTAGCCACGCCTATGCATGAGTAAGGCTTGATCTTGATTAAATGTTTTCACGCCGTTTGCTGACTATGCTTTTTACAACGGACTGTTATTTTTGGAAATATATTTTATTTACTGTGGCGGGCGATTGATTTATCAAAAAAAGTTGAAGGCATGTAAGATACTGAGTGATAAACTTTTGATGCGATATGCTTATGAAATTCGTCATTTTTAAAATTGTGTATCTCTGGAGTGCTTTATACGCTCGATTTCCCAGAGAAAACTGCTTTTACTCTTAGGCAAATATCTGGGGAAAATGAAGTTAGATCTGAGGCTTTTCCGGTGTGTGATGTCTAATAGTTCTATTCGGGAAGTCTGTCGGGTTAAGAGATTCCATCGTTTCCGACGTTACGATGGACGAAGTGTCCTTAGTTCGTACGTTCTTCATCGTCGACTGAAGACGATGGACGACTCGGCCGTAGGAACGTAGGAAGCGATGTCATCTCTTTACCCAGAGGACATTACTGTGTGGTCCGAGTAGATGTACTAAACATTTCGGAAAATATTATCGGTAAGGTGATATTTCTTTCTGTATTACGACTCAAAACTCATCAAATTTTATGCGGGTTTGTATCTCGCCCTAACAGCCCGATAGTGTTTTCTTCGCGTGGGCTCCTTGCGGTCGGTGGCGGATGGAACAGTTAACGGGAGCCAATGAGAGGACGAGCGTGTCGTCCAGTGCTTGTATTTCTCAGTCAATTTGGATGCGTGTCATACTCGGGTGGTCTGGCTGAAATGTAAGAGTCGTCCTCCCGCGGAATGGCGTGGCTGCGCCAATGGCTCGATCAAAGTAACTGTACCTACCGTCGGGGAGTAGCTTTTCTCCCTCTCGATTTACATAACAGACTTTTTATATTCGGCGCATGAAATTGATATTGTTCCTGTGCGACTAATATATGTTGCTGGGTAGACGGGGGTGGGTGATGGCTTTGAAGAAAGGTCTGCGTCAGAATACTGAAGAGCAGGCTCTATATTCCTACGTTTCTGTGCCCTCATCTTGAATTTATTTTCCGGATGCAGTTCATTCGCCAACGTCAGTAGCAAGGTGACACGACCCTTTCAAAGCGCTGTTGGTGCAAAGGGTCGCGTGCTCGACTCTCGCCCCTGGTATTCATTTTGAAGTTTTTAAAAATTGAGGACGTACGTAATATGGCACGCATAACCTAGGTGCTGGAGCTCATAATGCCCTACACGGCTTAAACTACTGAGTTCACATGTTTAATGTATTCTCGCTATTTTAAGATAAGGAGTATTGGTATTTTTCCCCCTTGAAGTGCCTTGAAGTATCAAACAAGAAAAGTACTCAGTTTTCCTCCTTAGGTAAAGCGATACATGTTAGGAAGCATTTGAACTCATCGATAAGTTATACCAGATGTTGTTAAATCCGTAAAAAGTTGTTATGTTTGTGTTCTTTTTGCTCGTAATGTTGATGAAGTTTTAACTTCGATAGCCTGTTACTTAATCGCTTTGCAGCATCGTCTGGAAGTCTTCTTTAAAGTTAAGCAAAGTTCTATTTCACCTATCTAGAGTGTTTTTTTTCTTGCTGAAAACATGTGATGGGCTCTTTTGTTGAAGAAAATGTGGATATCAAGTTGAGTAATGCAATGTGTTTCCTCAGCTCATTGTACGGTCTCAGGAAACCGATCCCATCTCATTACTCTTTACTTCCATTTGCAATGAAGAAGCGTTTAGAGTTATGCGAACTTCTTTCGTTTCTCTCGCTTTTTTTATGGAAGTTGTTGCCTCTCGTTTAAATTACTTCCTTCACATACCTCCCTCCCGTTTCCCGCTTCATTAACTCCTCTCTCTACTTCGGAAAACGCCCTTCTTTTGTTCATTCCTTGTCCCAAGTCGTAGAACGATCGTTGTCTTTGCATAGCAGCGATTTATTTTGATAAAGGAGAACAAAAAATATTTTTGGCTCCACAATTGGCGTCTTGCAAGTGCTTTCGGAACTCTCCGAAGAGACGGTCTTCGAAGGCCTCCGAAGGTAAATAATGGCCCGTCATTCTGTTTTGACTTTAGAGCGAGGCCATTATTCTTAGTTTTTTTGAGGATTTCCTCGTCGTCGGAATGAAAGATGATTAAGTGGGTTTCGGGAGAGTGCCTGTTAGTGTAATCCCTTTAAATGGAAAGGTGTCAATATAGATATCCTCTACCAGAACTGACTTTTTTCAGTGATACGACCATTTGTTCGATTTAGTTGAGTCTGGTTTTTCATTCTAACGCCTTTGGATTGAAACCCTGTTATTGCCCAGCTCTCCTTGGCAAGCTTAAATTATGCAGTTAGTAAAATTACTTATGTATTTTACATACGACAACTTGTGATGAACTTTTATATAGGCTAGCGGAGGTGTTTCATTTTAACAGTTAATTTATTCATTTAATTTTATCCTCTTTTCATATTTCTCTAATGCTGTCACCCAAATTTTAATCGATAATTGTTAACCTTCCTTAAGTAATATGCTGATGATTGACCTTCGGTAGGGAGTATGTTTTTACTTAGTCATACTTTACCATTGATCGCGCGGGTTTCTTAGGACTTATGTCCGGTTGCATGAACGACAAATACGTATTCAATAGAGTAGTGGGACCCATAAGCTATGGCAACCATTCAATAAGTGTTGTACAAACATTCGGTTGATTCATGGCTTCATAACTAATGGAATTGAGTTATGAGCTCCGTAAGTAGACAAGATGGCGGAAGCGTGATGAACTGTTCATAGCGTAATTACTTGATAAATGAGTTGTTTTGATACGAATTACCTGTTTGTTTACTCAAAGTGATAAGTCATTATGTGCATCGCTATTATACATAAACCTTCATACATACAGGATAAACCTTCATACATTTGATATAGCGTTAATGATTAGAAACATCATTCGAAATAGTTTAATATTGGTTGTTTAGTTATGAAACTGGTATATGTGTTCCTGCAACCCGAATATTTTTATGAGATTCATAACTTAATGAATCTCATAGCTATTGATTCCATTACTTAACGATCTTGCAACCGGCCATAAATGAGATTATTCCATGAAGTACACACTAGACCCTGAGAGGCATAGGGTCTGGTTTCTACGGTGGCCTGAGTTCTGATTTCCTACCTTGAGGGTACCGCTTCGAATCCCAACGTGGATATCAGTTACAGCACTCCGTCCTTCGGTTGGGAGGTTAAACCGAACAAAATGCGGCTTCTTTGCTGAGAAGTGGCTACCGAGCCGACACCAGGTTTCAAATCAGTCTTATTCCGTTCCTCGACAATCCATATACTACCAACCCACCCAACTATTCTTGAAGGTGTAAACGATAGTGGTGGTTTGTGTAACAGATTCAAGCATTATATGGTGGAAGGATTCGGTATTAAATCAAAGCCAATTTTCTCTCTTCAAAATTCATTCTATATTACGTTCGATACCATGTTTACTCCACTTTTGAAAATCATGTTTCATAAGAAGAATTATTGTAAACGTTTAATTTTTATAAGCTTAGTCATAGAAGAATGTTAAATGATTTGTTGTTCTTACATGATGTAATTAATAAAGGAGGGAGCTCTAACTTGTTACGCAAACTAAATATGTTTATTCCTAATAATAAATGATGACACAAGAGGACATTTTGCATAATGAATGTAAATAGTAACTATTGTAAAAATGCTCCCATGAATAGAATGTGTGCTACATTTAATATTGTGTGAACTTACTTTGATTTATTGGAGGACGGGAAACCCTATTACAGAAAAGCGTGTAATAAATTGTCAGCACTGGTCAGCTTGATTCCTTCTTCTATTTGTATATATCAATTGTAAATATTTGTGTTTGCTATTGTTCACCCTTTAATTATATTTATATGATGGGTGAACTTTAAACTCAATAAATTTAAATTCAAAAGGATTTTAATTCTACAACGCGCTTCAACGCAGTCGTATTCCGGCTCAAAAATTCAAAAGCTTCTCCGGAATTGTCTCAAACGTGAAGTTTTTTTGACTCTTATTGTTTAAACGCGTTGTATAATAAAAATCCCGTGGAAAATTATTAATTTTTGTTTGGTTTTAAAATAGGTTTTTGTCATTTTTCCTAATAACTACTCTTTGTCTCATCTCCTACGGTCTATTTTGTGAGGATCGTTGTTTCGAAGCAACTCGTTTTACGAAGAGCGATTCCAACTATTTTTAAGGCGCAATAGAGTTAGTAGTGGTGAAGTCTTTTTTCATGAATACCTACTTCAGATCTTCTTTTTTTATAGTATACGTATTCCGTCCAGATCGCACGGCCTTCCCGTTTTCAATACTCGTCGCCGCTCGTTAAATAAAAGCGATTCGTCGCGTCAACAGCGTCGCGCTGACCACTCTCAAATTGCCGGGTCGTTTTACTTGCGGTTTTCCGGATCATTAAAAATTATTCCGCGTTGTTGAGTGCCCCTTCGTCTAGGAAAGTGGAGAGGGGAAAGCCGTGAAACCGCGTCGCGAGACAGTCCTCTCCTCTCGGGGACTGAGGCCGTGAAGAGGAGAGCGTTGGTGACACCTCTACTACCTGCCGCTTCGGTCTCCTTTAATATAGCATGAGCGAAATATAATTTCCCCTAGAAATCAATCAATATGGTCTCATTTTAAGAGAAAAATCTCACCCTTCCAAAGATACCAAAATATCAGCCCCTTTTTTAAAAATAATTTACGTGATTTTTGACTAAAAACACCAACCCTTTTACACGAAATGGTTCGTCTATGCTCTCCAGGGAGATTTTTTTTTAAATTAAGAAATTCATGTCTCATAGCTCTCGTAAAAAAATTAAAAATGTGTAGTTCGCATGTTTTATCAACAGTTTTTGAAAGTGAATCATATAATTACCGCAGTAATTTATTTTACAAAATCACTAAGAAACCTTCCGTTGTCATGGACTTTTAAACGTACGGCATCAAGAAAATGAGTCAAGTAAAAATTACATGGCTATTTTTATTTAATTTATTAGAATTTCAGTCGTGTAAAAGTAAATTGTTGCACCATAAATTATGAAATATTTAATTAATTCTTCCGACAGCTGATAAAATTGAACGTTAACTTCGAATTTGCTCTCCATTATCACTAGGGAACTATCTCACTAAAACTACGCTGGTTCGAGCGAGATTCTTCCCTATTCGTAATGGAGACCATAATCGAATTTTATTTTTAAAATTTCAGCAGCTTCAAGAAGCGTCACGTTAGTATTTAGATATTAATGGCGGAAGAGTGTTTTATATGACTTCTTAGTAATAAAATAAATATACCTAAATATATTTGTGCGTAACTTGACTCAATTTTTTCGTACTATACGCTGATGCCGCGTTATCAACAGAGGTTTTGTTTGATGATAGTGCCACGTTGTTTTTGGTATCAGTCGCTAATGGTGGGTGAACAGAAGTTTTTTTTTCAGTCCTGCTGCGAATCTCTCTTTACTCTGTCGCTTTTGTCAGCTGTAGAGAACTAGCACGTTATCAAAATAATATCTTCATTGTCGCACTGTAACTCTTAGGCTTTCTGTGGAGTGCAAATGCAGTGCGGTTTTCTGCTCGCTGCCGTGCTTCGTCAACCCTCCGCACCTTTGGGAATCACATCCTCTTGCTCGGCGTATGCGATGGCTCCCGTCCCGTCGCAGCATCCCGCGCCCGTCATATCCCGGATGGACCCAATTGTGAGCGCCCATTTTCTCCCCCCCCCCGCCCTCCCTCCCACCCACGCACGATCCCCCATCCACATCACATACAGACACACACGGGGCTCAGCCGACATCATGGGCAAATGGCGGAGGACGTAATGTCTTAATGGCTTGGGAGGTCGATATTTTTTATTTTTTTTTTTACCATGTCCCATCTCTCCCGACTTGGGTCTCTTTAGCATCGGCGACCGTCTCCAAGCGACCAATCAAGAGCAATGCCCCGGCAAGACATTCGGTAATTTTTGATGGATCGTAATGCCCCTTCCGCCATCATCAGGCCTCTCCTAAATGTGCCTTAAACATTTTAAGGAGCTGATCTCGTTGGGTTCAATTTAGCTTCGACGTTATTTTTTTTTAACTCAAGGAAACGTCTTTAATTCCATGATTGAGTGACTTCTTGGAAGTCTGTGCGTTGACTTCGTAGGAACTCCAGTAGGATTCGGGTCGGATATCGAGGGATAGAGGGTTTTACTTTCCTACTGCTGTAATATCTTGAGTTCCTTGTATAGAGCAACGAGTACAGTAGCACTCAGTAAAACAAATTGACCGTTTAATTATAGTTAGAAGCTTGGATTTATCCTTTTGGCGTGCTTGTGTGCGTTTCTGATTTCCTGGTGGGTTTTAATGAATTTTTACCTCGCTTTTGGGGGTTTGTAGCTCAGTGAGGGAATTTATGCATCTAGAAAATATGTCAATGAAATTAGTCGAACGTGTTTTTAATGATAAAACCCATGGGTAAGTTCGAGGAAAGGAAATAATTTACTAATACGTATTTCCTAGTTTAGAAATCTAATGGAGGAGACTCCGCCCGTGATGCTTCTATATATGTGGAGTAAAGAGAAGGCCATAGTCGACCGCAGTCACCTATCCAGCCCTCCCTGATTTTGTACTCACCCCACCCTATTTAGTATAAAAATTTTACTCGCGCGATGTCATTCTTCCTTGTCTACTTTTATAACTACCGCCAGTTTATAAACGTCACGGTAGTGAACGGAATGAGAGAATCGTCAGAGGTGTGCAGGTGAAGAGACAGGCGAAACAATGGCTCGTCTAAAATGTCCTTGGGCACCCTTTCCTTAAATCACATCCGTGTATGAGCGAGTGCGTTACGCAGTCCTTTGAGGACTCCCCGTGTCCTGCACACTCCCACGGCTCACTTCTTGGGTGGCCGCCCACTATCATCGCCCAGTCCTAGGTCGCCTTGATGCAGTCAGGTGTACGCAACAGATTATATGAGTCTTATGGAATTGGAATACATGAGAGAACACTGTTGGTCTCATGCACATAACGGGAGCGTGAAATGAACAAGGGTGCTAAGGATTGGTAGGCAACGACTGCTTTGACCAAAACATCTGAAGTCTTGAAACCCGCTGAAATCTTAGTGGGTTGTCAGGTGACTTCATCTTCTCATTTCCAGGTGAATTAATTGCCAGAACTCAAGAGAAAATGTTATTAGTTATTAACATTTCGTTTAATTGATAAGTTTCGTTTAATTAATAAGTATACAGATGAGTAGAAGAGGATAGGGCCCTTATGGAACACGATATTAAAAGAAGTGCCCAGTGGATAGGGCACATCCTGAGGTACAATGGGTTTTAGAAGAATATAAATGAAGGAGAAATAAAGGAAAAATTCCCTAGAGGAAGACCAAGGGATAAATTCTTGAGGCAAATCATGAAGAAATCACCAAAAAGGTACCACCAAAGAGTAGAATTAGATATTTAAGGACAAAGGGCTGCGGTCAACCAATTTTAGGATTGAATGACCTATAATTGATTTCATTATTGCCTAATTATTCACAAAACTTCCCTGTACTTGGTATTCTGATGCAAAGATGATGCTGAAAACTGTTCCCATTTGCGATGCTTCTTTTTAGATTTTCGACATAGTAAAGTGGCATTAATTTATGGGGAAATTTTTTGCGGAATTCTCCCAGTATTTTTAGTAAAATGGTGGGTGTGCTGTGTATTTAAACTCTCTATCACCCTGAGTGACCTAGAGGTAACATATAGGAGAGTTTATTTTTGTTTCTGATTAGGTTTATTTACGTCTATATGCCTTTGTGGCCTCAATTTTACAGTTTGGCAACGAAAACATCTCTCATTCGTGATTTTTAGTTGCTGATTCTCCCACGAGTGGTGTAGCATATGAAGTGATTGCATATGGCGGATATGAAATTCGGTGTAAAGAGGGTCAATGCTTAAAATTATGTTCGCTGAAGGGAAGCTCTCTTCATTGTGACGGAAGTTGACGAGCCGAGATGGCGGATTTGTTGACTCACGAAAATCGCTTTATATATTGCAACCTCCTTCATGAGACCGCGATGTCGGCTGCTAGCGCCCTCGAATCCTTTTTCAAACGTTTCTATCTCTCTCTCTATGCAATTCTCCCACCCCACCCGCCTTGCTCGCGGATGGACTTCTCACCCGGGTCCAATAGGCTTTTCTCACCGTTGCTTTGAGTGTGTCTCCCCCCGGCACCGTTATTGCACTCTGCACACCGTTCGCCCCGAGAACCGCCTCTATCTTGTCATCTCTAGGCGCATACGTACGCGCCGACGCGGTGAGTAATGACTGCATGCCTCTTACCTTTTCTTGTATCTTCTCCCCACTCCCCGCGCCGTTCTTGCCACATCTATTCCTTCTTTCTTCGTTCTCTTCCTCTTTCGCAGTTTAAACCCTAGGCCAATTAATTCCTTTGGTTTTATCGCACAGTGTAAAATCGTGAGACTTTAGAAAGAGAAGGCTAGTGAAGCTCTCTAGTTTTATGTTCGGCCAATTTTGAAACTAATTTGATCGAATTTTGGTGCTGATTTTTGGATCGTTGTCGCTCATGGGTTGGTTGATAGGCGTATACTCCTGTGTAAATCGGTTTCCTTTTCAGGGAAGGGGAATGAATTGTTCTGTTCGGTCGTTTAATTAATTTTCAAGTGCCCTGTGGAATTGTCCTGGCCAGTAACTGATGCGAAGCCTATCGCGGAGAACTCGGAAAGGAAGGTCCAGTTTAATCATGTCATATAAATTCAAAGTTGTCCAATTTTTTAAGAAATGTGTAAAGTGGTCAGTCCTACGCTCGCCGCCGTCAATCGTTCAAACAGCTGTGTATTTTATTGGTTTAGAAGTTTTGTTCCACTTGCTCAGAATCTGCGACACCGTGAATGAGAATGAAGACAATAATTCTAGCTTTTCCTGGACATATGTAATGTTGGGAGTTGTCTGACTCTCATTTATCATATAAGTACATGGTACTACGCTCTGATGAATAACTGTTGTTATGCATTAATTTTTATTCTAATTGTTGTTACCAAATCGTGGAGAGATGAGATTGATGTCACTGCATGTATCTTTTGTGAGTGTGGACAAAGACATTAGAGAATCGGAAAATAGTTCATGTTCTTTACCCGATTCCATTTGAAAATTACATGTAATGCCATACTCCCATTTATTTCCGCCTAGTGAGTAGGTTTTGATGAAGTAAACGGTCCTATCTTCTCTCGAATTTACCGAAAAACCTTTCATAAAAATTTGCCCGGCATCTATTCCTCGCCGTAAAATATTACTGCGAGCTTTTTTGTATTTCCCTTCTGTAATTTATTTCTTTTTTTAGTCTTTATTTCACGCCGTAGTGCCTCACTGTGGAATTACCCGGCTCAATTTGATTCCACGGGGGTGTGTGTGTGCGGTAGCCTCATGTGTGTAATGGCCATAAATCAATCTCGTTTCGCGTCTCTCCGCCTCCTCCTCGTCTTCCCCCGCACTCTTTTCTTCACCCCCCTCGCGCTCAAAAGATTTTTTTCCCTGTACACTACGTGTTTCATCTCTCTTTCCTTCTCTCCTTCCCCGATCTTTCTCCTCTTTTTCCCCTCATTTATCCCCCTTCTTCCCTTCCCTCCTGCCTCCCCATCCGTCTCTCCTCGCGAATGAGTCTGCGGAGACTCTCCATCCCTCCTTTTTTTTGCCTCCATTCGCTCCTTCGTTCGTGAGTAGCAGCCTCCGTTGGCGTCTCTCACTCCCGGCTGTACTCTTTTTCTTACTTACCACCATTCCCTCTCCTTACTTCCTTTTTCCCTCTGCCACTTTTTCATCTCATTTAGTAGTGCTGCATTTGAAATTCTCTCTCTAGAGAAGCTCGTGACCCACAACAGGTTCGAGGACTGTCGAATGTCATCGCGAACGGTGTAGAGTATGTATTGTTATGGCTGTGCATAGCTTCATGGAGGCTGGGAAGGTGCGTGGGGCGTGAATTGCGCCCCATTGGTCCGTCGGACTCCATCGGTCTTCCGGCAGCAACGCTGGCACTGGCCGCTCTCTTCACGGTTTCGGTGTGATAGGCTGGCAGAGGCTCTCGTTGGCGGAGTTGTTAACAGTTGGCTGTATGGGCGTAAGGTGCTTGCTATCCTTGAACGAATCGATTTGGTATCCATTTCCATGCAGGATGTGTTAGCCCGGAAGGAATAGCGTTGGGCTACTGACCGAAGGTCCTGGATTCAAATCCGGGTGAGACCTGTAGGCACACACTGTTGAACTCCTTGAGATAGACGGAGAGGGCGCTAGCTATGGTGGCCAATGTTAGAAGCTGTTGCGTGGGCGTGGTCTGTCCGCCATCTTTCTTAACCCCGATGTTTCTTGAGCGCCTACGAGCAAACGCACTTATCTGGCAATTTTACGATGTTTTCAATCAATAACTTAGTCTTTAGTTGAATTCTGTGTTTTCAAAGTTGTTGATCAGCTGCCTCCTCCATCTCTTATACTGATTGAACGTTAGATGTATTTGAAACTTTTTAGATTGCTTTTGCGTATTGAATTATCCCGTTTATTTGTAGTCTTTTATCTTGAGAATGGTTTAACATGTCGAATTTCCCATTTAATTTTAGTAATTCTGTTGCCCTAATTCGATGTCTTCAGATTCGCGTAGTGTTTGTATGGAATTGCAAATACAGAAATAAAATATTATTTGTTCCCCTGCGGTAGAATGTTGTGTTTGAAGGGGAGTTTTGTGGAAATACGTTGGTGCGTACACGCGAATCAAATGCGTGAGTAATAAACTCGTAGTAGTGGCCAGTAGGGTTTAAACTCGCTTGCCGAATTCGGGTGCAATACGGCAGTTCTTTCATTTTTTGCTGCTTCGATGGTGGTTGTGCAAGGATTGCTTCCGAGGATTTGGGACAGGTGAGTGCTCAGAGCCAACAACATGCGTATTCATCGAGTGTTCGCGCGATCATTCATATTCAAACGAATGGTGATTTAGGAAGTCGAAGAGCGCAGACTTGTAACCTGATTTTTCGCCCTAACGAATCGATTCTTAATCTCAGAATAGCACCGTAAAATTTGAATATACATTGAAACGTTTTACCATGGGGTGGAACAGGCGAATAGCATATCACCCATAAGTTTTTGGCCGCTTTTTCGACAACCCATTCTTTCGTAACATTCGAGTGCTTATGATTATGGATATGAATGAGAACACGTGTTTTTCTATTCGTATGCTCTCATGGCCTTGTCGGATAAACCAGTTGCTAGCGGTTTCTGACAGTAATACAATTAAGAGAGCACTAATGTTGTGACCATGTTTTGGGTTTCAGCTTGTCGCGGCTCTCGTCATTTAGGGGAAACACACTTTTCTTTCTCTATAACAAAATTTTTCGTTTTCCGAAGACGCGCTGCATTTTATTTATGTATTTATAAATTTTCTCGTGGTGTCTAGCCCGTCATGATGCATTTGATCCCCATCTAAGTTAAGACTCCGTATCGTGTATATATGTGAGGTAGAGAAGCTCGGGTCAAATCAAGATAAATTATATTTTGAGAAGTCGTAGTTCATTCCTCTCAGCGGAGGGGTTCTTTTTGTATTTAAAGACATTTTTTTACGTCGTCGGAATTAACTGTGAATAATTTTTTTCGTTCTTGCTTATGGAAGCGTTCTCTCGACGGGAGTTGCCGTTGGATTAAAGTGGTGCGCGTTTGGGTTTATGAATAATGTGGTCGCCGTGATTTATTCGAGGGAATAGATTTCTGCCCGGGATGGTGGAGGAGGCGCGGATGTGTAAGATGGGCGGAGGATAGTGTGAGAGGGAGAGAGAGAAAGAGATGTGATCCGGTGATACGTAAGCGAGGGCGGAGAAGTGGATTGGTTTGTTGGAGGATCGAGGAAGGGAGGGGAGGCGAGCAGGTGGCGTGGTGGGCGAGCAGGGGGGGTGGAGCGGGGCGAGGCGAGGCCGTGGGGCGAGGTGGTCGGTCTGCTGTGCGCTGTCTGGAGAGTAGGCGTGTGAGCAAAAACAGGAATCGGACTCGCTGACGGGGCGAGCGTCTTCTCCCTCTCCGCCTTTCCCCTCCTCGCTCGCCGCAGCCACGGAGTGCCTCCTCATCCGCCGTTGCCATCTCGGTTTCCAGCCTCGCTTCTCGATCTCTCGCCAGTGTCCGGAGCGAGGGACCGTCCACTTCGATGCTATTCCAGTCTGCCCCGCGCGAATCGGCGCTCCAGTTCTTTGGGGGAAGGCTACCGGCTGTTGAGGTCGTTTGGGCCTTGCAGGATGGGTGGACAGAAGGTAGCTAGCCAGGATTTCGTTTCAATTTGCGGAAGGATCGTTATGGGTGTTAGCAGGGGTTGAAAGGTTTGGAGAAATGGGAGAAAAATGTGAGTTCAGACAGTATAGAGTGTAAGATCCGATTCTTAATGAGTTTTCTTGGGGAAATTTTCTGAAAAAAATTACCCAAGGTTTAGTAAGCGATTTAATTGCCCATTTTTCTTAAAAGTAGAGTGATTGGGATGGAAGTCGCCTCCTCCATGGCCTCCTTGCTTTCTCACCCGGCATATATTTCCATAAACATTTTGATAACATAGGTTTTTGCCTGTATCGGCGGATATTAACTTTAAACCCCGCTCTACTTCCTTGGAGGATACGAAGGAGATAAAATAAGGGATGAAAACGGTCGAAGATACAGGTGTATAGATATGTTGTTCCCACGCACGACGAAGACTGCTGCAAAAAATGTGCGATTCTTATCCAAAGAAATGCACATTTCGCCCTCATGTTCATTATTTTTCTTTTCTCCTCCATTTTAATAATAGATAGACTATAAGTTCTCTCACTACACGTTCTTGCGACGTCTCTCAAGTTGGTTGGTGGGTGTACATTTCGGAATCCGATTGCCTCTGAAGTATTTCCGCCGTCGCAGGAACTCGAACCCGGTCTGTCGGCGTGGGAAGCCAGAGCTCTACCCGCGGCGCTAATCCGACCTCGTAGGCCTTTCCCCTCAGTGCGTCCGTCCTTCCCCGGTCTATCGACCGTTCAGAACCGCTTCAGCTTCTCTCCCACCTCCAGTGCCCCTCCCGACCTCCGCCCTTGAGGCATTCCGTGAACCCCTTTTCCTCATCTTCTCAGCATCCGAGCTCAGTCGAGGATGACGAAGTCATCCCCCCCCCCTCGAGGAGTTCTCGGGAAAACCGGGAGTGTATGGGAGACTTGAACGCGTGAACGGGGTTGTGAGTGGGTGGGGCTCTTGGGGGAAGGGGCGAGAGTGGAGACTTCAACTGGCGACTGGTGGGTGGTTGGTGAGGGGGGCTGGAGGAGTAAAGTGAGAACGCTTTCAGAGTGGACGGATGCTGCGAGCCTCGTCCGAAGGGGTTGTTGATGTAGGGTGGGGAGTATTTTCATAACGGTTCTTGCCCAGAGGAGCCACCGATGTGCCCGTTTTTAGATTGTTTTATTTGGTTCAAGTTTTGCCCTTCATGATTTTTTCCCTCCGATCCCTTGCGGAAGAGATTTACGTTCTTGAGGAATGACGTTCAACATCTACAAAGTTCTGTGCCTCTAGGATGTGTGGGGAGGAGATAAATTTTCATTCAGGATGCACTAAGATGCATTCGACGAAAGTTATAGGAAATATATGTGTTAGTTGACATTTAATTACGGGCTTAATACATGCTAACATATACCTGAATGGCCGGAAAAAAATGGCTGGTAAAATGGGCTTTCAGTCTTCGTTAGCGTAGCTAAAATACTATCGCGAGATGCAGTATGAAATATATTAAATGAATATTCTAAAAAGCCTTTAGACCAGGGTGCTAGAACCCACCTTTCATGTTAATAAACGTTAACTGAATTGTATTTAGCGTGTGCCAATGAGTGAAGCACATAGATTCATGTATCAGAATATTATCATTTAGAAAATAAATGTTAAGTACATACTCGAATGTAAATTTCTGTCTAGTGCCTTCAATCCTTATCTTGTTTTCGGAAATCCTCGTATGATTTTTGCTTCCTTTTTTATTTGTGTGCTTTAATTTATAATCCCAGTAACATTCGTTCTGCCCCAGAAAAACTCGACCGTATTTGAAACGAGCGTGGTTGAAACGTTCCTGTTTCAAATGACTGACACATTTCAGTCCAACACCTGCGAGTGTTGGTAAAGGGAACTATTTTCTCGCCGGTTACTGGCCTTTTGAAATAGCTTGAGTAAAATGCGGACCGGAGTCGCAGGCGAGTCCTCTCTTTCTCCTCATGAATCAGGAGGGCCGTTACATTTCGAAGGACTGGCATAAAATTTGCGCTCTCTTTGCTTCTCACCATTGGCAAAACTTCAAGCGCAGTCTTTTTGCAGTTTCCCCTCTTCCCATATCGGAGTTAACGATGACCGTCCGCCAGAGTGGCCGTGCGTCAAAGGAAACCCACGCCCTGGACACCAGCGGAGCTGGAGAGTCGGAGAAACAGGGCCCCGCTGCCTCGTCACGATGGGAATAATCTCCCTATAAATTTTCATGTCCGCCTTCTCTCTCTCTTGTCCCTCTCTCTCTCTCCCTCTCCCAGCCTCCCACAACTCACCGGTGCTTCGAGACGTGGTCGATGCATTCTGCGCACTTTCCCCTCACCAGTCATGCAAATGGATTCGCTCGTAAAAACTCCCTCGGGAGTGTCGGCGACATAAATTGATTTGTTATGTCAATGTGGATCCGCCCCAGTCTCTCTGAAAATTCGATTTGAGCCGTGATAATCAGACTACCACAGGAGTCGGAACGCCCCCCTCCCCCGTCTGGGATATTTCGGGAGGATGTGTTGAAATCTGCGTGTTTTATGTCACCATATTCGAGGCTGGTTTGAATCTTTTTTTTGGTAAATTTACGAACCTATAATGGCGTCGGTTTTAGTTCTCATTTTATTCCGTCGTTTTATTTGGCGAACCCGGCGAGACCCTGAGGAAGGTATTTGGGTCGCCGGTACGGTGTCAATAAAATAAGTATTATTTACGTTCTTGCTCTTTAAATTGGTGTTGTACTTTTAGTGGAATTGGATCACAAATTCAGCATTTTAAGATACGATGACTGATTTCCCACGAATAAAACGAGCGTAGTGTATCACGTATTCAATAGATGGCAACTCCATGATCAACGCCTGCGGCTATTGTTGCGGTATCTTGCAATGAGAACTTGAATATGTGCAGAGCTTTATTTCCTGCTGCGAAACACAAATAGTAAAGAAAATTTTCTCCGGACTCTCGCAATACAATTCTTTCGTATGTACCGTAATAATCTACTTGGTGGCCAGTGGAGGACTTCTCTCTTTCTTGAATTGTCTTCGCATTTGCTTTTTCCTCTTCACCGCAACGAGAATATCGAATTAGAATTGAGAATGCATGTGGAAGTATCGAAAAACTCCATCCGTGTGCAGACAAAAACGATGCATGCTAACCATTTAGCCCTGCGAATGAGGTCGTGGTGTTGGATCACCTCGGTTCGTTCTGGATGATCCCCAAGCCACAGCGATTATAACCGACTGAACAGGAACCATTGCTATAATATCAGCAGTTTGACCAGAAATGTAGATGACCTAAAGTGGCCATTTTTTGCGCGGAGAAACATCGTTTAATGACCATCATCGAGTGGCGGATGATTCTAGCGGCTTATGCATTCCCACCCCTACCGCCTTCGACTTTCCCTCCATCATAAAAATGAAAAAAACTTTTTTTCTTCTTCTTCTTCCCCCTTCGCATGCCAAGTCTTCTTCCCTGTTCTGCAAAAAAGAGATTCTCCTCTGTGTCCCCTTCCCTCTCGCCTTACTACATGACTTATTAAGGTGGTTTGAGCGAAACATTATTCCACCTAGAAATGAATGAAATTGGTCTCATTTTAACAAAAAATATCTTTCTCTTCCAAATATTCCAAAAATCAGCCCCTCACCGGACTACTTTCCGAGATTTTTGACCAATAATACCACCCATTTTACATAGGAAATGGAAGGTTACGCTCTCCAGAGAGACCTTATTTAAAAAATGTCGAATTTTTAACACCTAGATCTCGTAAAAAAATTTACAGGGTGTAGTTTTTATGTCTTCTCGAGTATTTTTGAAAATAAACCGTATTGTTACCGCAGTATTTTTTTCAGAATCGCAAAATACCTTCCGTTGTGAAGAAGTTTTGAACGCACTGCGTGAAAAAATAGTCAAATCAAAGACTTATGTGGATATTTTTAATTCATTACCGAGAATTTCATTCATACACAAGTACATTATTGCACTGCTAATAATGTAGTATTTAATTCATGCTTCCTACAGCTGTTAAAATTGAATCGTATAATTCGTGTATGGTCTACGTTATGAATAGGGAACTATCTCGCTCGAACTACCTTAAACGGAGCCAACCAATCAAGGGGCCTTTAAAATTACCACTCAATAAAGCGCGGAGCCGTTCGTTTTCCCATTCTGATTGCTCCCAAAGTCTCATTCTCCACTCCCTCTCTCGCTGTAGACAGTAACGGTTTTGTTCGTCCCCGGCCGGGAGTGAAAGATGCTAACATACAAATGGGCGCGGCGGCTGGACTTGCTCGCTGGATGCTCTCTTCGTGTGCTTCCTGCAGAGATGGGTTGAGATGAGGTGGGAGGGGTCGAGGAGGAGAGAATGGCGCCTCTCGCTGGTGAGAAAGAGAGAGGCGAACTGCTGGGTGGCAGCCGGGGATGCCGTGCGATAAAGTAGGGTGGGGCGGGCGGGGCAGGGTTGCCACCCGTCTGGCACCGCGGCAGCTTTTTTACTGCCGCGCTTTTGAAAAGTTTAACTGCGATTTCCATCCGCGACGAGTTTGGTCGAAGTTCATGTCTTTTATATGTGTTTTTTTTTACCCGAACGACATTTTAGAGATGGACGACGTTTCACCGCACGGTAATGGTGGGGAGATTGAGGTGAAATCGTTGCTATACTTTCGATAAATAGAGCTATAAAAAAGCCATCTTTAAATAATTTGGGCTGGGTGTGATAAAACTCGTTTTTACGGTCCGTTTTTAAACCTTCCGTGTAGGATGAAGGATCTGATGAGACTCAACCAAATCTGCACTTGTTGCAATGATTTTATGGGGAATGTTTCTCTTATTTTTTTGTGTCGCTTTCTGTTTAATATGCGCGATGCCTAATCAATGCACGCTATACATGCACTGCTTATGAACTATAAATGATATTCCCGCGACTTTCCATTTAAAGGTTTATCCGAAAAGAAAGTTTTTAATTGGTGGGGGCTTCCATTACTATTTTTTTATTGAATGTGTCTCAATCTGTCGATGGACGCCTTGTGCCCGAAAAGTTGTTCCATGGGAAAATTCTGTCACCTCGGGTGAAAATGGGTTCTCTCCCTCTCTCTCTCTCTCTGAAAATGGAGTTCTTCTTGCGAGTTTAATTTTCTTTCGAATTACTTTCTCTGATGGAACCAGGGCGATGAGTGGTGGCGCGGCTTTAGCGGAGTGATTGAGGTCGGCTGTGCCGTCTCCGTCAGGGAGTGGATGGGTTATAGAAAGAGGGCGGAGTCGGTCGGCCCGAATGACTTCCCTGCACTTAGAGGGGCGTGGATGGTGATTCGATTATCACTCTAGCCGTTGACTTTCGGATTTGTCTGTCACGAATTAAGTCGTTTGTTCTGGTTCAGGGAAATGTGAATTCGTCGAGAAGCAGGTGGATCACTAAATATTTTATAATTTTTTTACTGAAAATGCTCTGGGTTTGCATTTTCCAGTACGGCGGTGTTAATCGTCACATGTTGCGTTAGAATTTGATGAACGTGGTTGTTCATTACTTTGTACGGGGAACCTTCTTGAGCTTGTGCTGATTATAATATTGTTTATAATCAGTTAATATAAGTTATGAATTTGTCTCAGGAATTTGCATGCAGAAAAGATATCACACATATGTGATGCAATACTTTGGATAAATATTTTCCGAAAGGAACGATGAAGTTTTGCTTTGGGTAATTTGTGTCTCCCAACTAAAGAGGAAGTTTGTAATGCAGACGCAAATCAAGAGTTATGCCATCCTTAGAAGTTGGTTTGGTACGAAGTAAGGTATCACCTCTATTTTAATGTAAGTGCACCTCCGACATTTGAAAAATTCTCAAAGTCAGCCTGGCCCAAAGCAATAAAACTTGAATCCATGCGAAAGGGATAGGCTGGATGTTTAGCCTGCTAAAAATTCGGTGGCATGTCGCATTGAAAGGATGGCACACACATAGTTTTGCAATTTGAAATGAGCTGGGCGTTTCTTATGGGTCCCTTCAGGATATGAACCTGGGTTCGTTGGTCAGTTAGGGAACGCTTTCCCATTATGGCTACCTTTTTCTAGTTGTGGTAGAATTAGGTTTTCGTTTATTTTACATCTACATATATGAAATACCGTGCAAGCCAGTAGGGTCCGAAATCCGAACCGCGCACGTTCCTCCGTAATGCCAGGCGCAGGCCAAAAGCAGCCTGGTCAGCTGTGCGCGGTCAGACCAGGAACTGAGAGAATGCTACGTGGACGAACATGCTACCATGCAGTACACTACTCAAGATACGACTACTGGTTATAATTACTGCGATAGATAAATAGACATACAAGGGACTAAATCATGCAAGAGCTATATAATGTTAGAAATGCATGCATGCATGCGCGGTTAGTAACTAATAATGATGTTGGAAATTTAGCACATCTGCAAAAACCTATTTAACCTAGTCAGGGTCAAAGTATCCAAGAACTGATATATCGCAACTTTTGTGATCCCTTATTGTACGTGGAAAAAAGACATTTTAAATCTATCGGTTCTGCAGTCTATTCCCTAAATCTTATGCTTGTGATCGTTTCTACCATAATAGTTTGGCTCTTGAAAAATATGTTGAACGTCCGGCAAATAATGAGGTCTAATATTACACAGTTGTGTGAAATTCACAGTGGAAAAATCATTCGTCTGGACTGGGAATCGGACCCGGATACCTCGATTTCGCCGAGTGCTCTAATCAATTAAACTACCCAGGCGTCCTTTTCCGCTGTGAATCTCATAGGGGCTTTAAGGATCAAGTTGTCCTCACAGGTACCGTGCATATAACGCCAGAGGCACCCGAGAATCGAGGGATCTGGGTTCGATTCCCAGTCCAGGCGAATGATTTTTCCACTGTGAATTTCACACAATTGTGTGATCACTAGCGGGTGATTCCGTTGAAGTTACTACGCGGCTAGTTCCGTGGTTCTTTGAAAATGTCTAATATTACGTTCTAAGGTCATTCAATGCTGTCTAATTTTAGACCATTTTCCTGCGAGATGATGTTTTCTTGAGATTGTTTCGCTAATTTCTCAGTGATAGACACACTAATGAGTCGCCCCTGGCGATATTCGACCCTGCGA
Source organism: Ceriagrion tenellum (assembly GCA_963169105.1). Classification (NCBI taxonomy): domain Eukaryota; kingdom Metazoa; phylum Arthropoda; class Insecta; order Odonata; family Coenagrionidae; genus Ceriagrion; species Ceriagrion tenellum. The sequence goes on along the minus strand of OY720642.1, from coordinate 69,096,438 downwards.
CTTTTGTAGTGTCAAAGCTGAGCGTTACCAGTCTGCCTACCTCCGCCAGAGTTCCATCTACCTTTTGCTCTGCTTCCTTTCTGGGGAAGAGTGTTGGTGCATGAAAAAGTGTGTGCACGAGATGTGAAAACACAGAGTATCTTTCATGCGAGACGACGCTTCCCGGGTGGTTAGTTTCGTGGGAGACGCCGCGGTGCCTTTTTCGGACTCACAAACCCGACTGGACCCGTTGAGGGGGGAGAGAGAAAAGGGTTTGAAAGGAGGGAAGCTGTGTGGAGAGGATGAAGTACGCGAATGACTTGAGGTGAGGGAGGGGGGGTGCGGGGTGATTGGAGGGGTCGGGAGAAGGTGAGGGGGGAGGAGAAGGAGGGTTCGGGAGAGAAGGTGAGCAAGCGAGCGAGCGAGCTATGGCGGCGAGTGAGGGATTCCTCTGGGGCACGATTCTGAAGTTCGAACGAGGCCAAGAGGCGAGGCAATCGCCCGCCCGCCCGTCCTCTATCGCAGCCGCCCCACCCCGCCCTTCGCCCTCTTCTTCGAGTCTCCCCCGCCCCCCTACCACCCCCCACCCGGCTGGGATTCACCCACACCCACCGTCCCATTTCCCCCCAACCATCTCTCCCGCTGCTCATTTTAACCGCATCATCTCTCACGGTTGCATGCAGACTGCACCGCCGATGTTTTTCGACGTCTTCGTTCGCCTGTGCAATGGGCGATTACTGCGGTCGTGTTCTCTTGAGATCGATTCGCTAATTTCTCAATGAATCAGAAGTGTTTGTAATTAACCCTCTATGTACGGAATTATGAAACATCAGCATGAAAAAAATGCTGCTAATATATTACTTTTTTTAAAAGTGCTATTTAAGTATTTAAAAAAAATGGTATTTGATACTAGCATTTATTTTGAAATGTGACGTATTTGTATTATATAGGTATATTTAATTTAAAATAGTAATTTACTTAATTATATTTACACAAGGTATACTTCAACATTACCTTCATAACGTACCGTTTTCAAACTTTCCCAATTTTTTTTCACATGACAGCTGAAACTATTTATTTCAGAGTTTCAGCAGGCACGCCATCGTCAGTGAATAGCGTTACACAGTCATTTATTCAAGTTGTTTGCCAAACCGCCGAAAGAGACGCAACTTTCCACACACTTTATCCGAAGCGTTACAATCCTGTCTAGAACGGCAACTATATGGAAAAGCCTCTCAGAAAGCAGATATTTCAATTATTTTGAAGCGGAACAAATTTGACTCGCTCGTCCCTAGGGGGTTAAAATCGATGACTATCTTGGGAATTTCTCCTAAATTCTGTCGGGTTTTACTGTGGCTGACGTACTGTGGTATTTCCGTCGACCGTAGTAGTCATGCTGCTGGCATGCCGACCTGCTAACACGGAGGTGGTGGGTTTGAATCCCTCTTTGGGCTCGGATTTTTTTTCTTCGCATGTTAAATACGCAAGACGTTGATGCACAATCCTAGTTGGAACACCTATTAAATCCTGTCCTACTCTTACCAATATTGTTACAGCGGAAACATCAGTGCTTTGATTTCACTTAAACTCGTTTGCCTATATAGGTATTCTTTCTTGTTTTCGATTTAAGTTGAATATAAATTTAATTGCAGTTAGTTAGCATGGAACGAAACCGTAAATGTGTCGCATGTAATAGTCATCTAGTTCGACATTTTAATCCAGCAGTTCTGTTGAAGTAGTCTGCGAAGTTTATGCGTCGGGGATGTTCGTACGTGAAAGGGTTAATTTAGCATTTTGGTAATGATTGGCGTTACAAGGCTTTCCACGGAGGTGTTCTTCGTTTTTTCGTGCAGTCTTTTTTTTTGTAGCATCCTCATGATGTGGTGGGATGCGATGGTTCACGGAGTGAAAGCCGAGTAATATTTCGTTCGTTTGTATTCGACCAAGCATCTCTCTTCTTCCCAGAGAGACGCATTTCCCTAATCAATGCGCATCATTTTATTCCTCTGAGAATTTCAAACAGCATCCGATTCTTCACTTGCATTCAAGGCCTTTCTTCCCTCGGAATTGCCATTCTTCATGTTGTATTTCCTCTTACGAATTTTGATCGACCGCTGCGCGTGCAGTCGCCTAGGAACCGCTAGCGGCGGCTGTGGTTCGGCGGCGCCCTCCACGATGCATCCTCCCAGGTCCCGGTGCTGTGGATGCCTTCCATGTTTGCACGAGCGCGTATCACTCGGCCAAGATCTTCCTATTATCCATTCTCTCTTGGTGTGGACTTGTTTTGTCGCTCTCAACTTTCCAAATTGCGTGTTTATTGCTTCGGAATGTGACTTCTCTGATTTGTAGGGTTTTTTGGGCTTATGTCTTCGATTTATTATTGTATCTTGGATGTGTGGAATTGTTTTGTCGCTCTCAACTTTCCAAATTGTGTGTTTATTGCTTCGGAATGTGACTTCTCTGATTTGTAGGGTTTTTTGGGCTTATGTCTTCGATTAATTATTGTATCTTGGATGTGTGGAATTGTTTTGTCGCTCTCAACTTTCCGAATTGTGTGTTTATTGCTTCTGGATGTGACTCTTATGATTTGTAGGACTTTTTTGGTTATTTCCGGGATTAATTATTAGATCTGCGATGTTCTCAGGCTTAAATATGAGGAAATCCATTTTCATTGTATTAAAAACAACATATTTCTCAGAGGAAATTTTAGGAATAATTTCGACTCATCAACATCATCATCAGGTTATACGCGTCAGAACTAGTTCTACCTAAATTAATCCTGATGGAAATATACGTTGTGTTATACAACAGTGATACATTAATTTCTTTAATTAAGTAACACGGTTAAAGTCTTCCTTTTGCGTGTACTTTCTGGTTGGGACATTGTTTTGCCATTCTAGCTTTTCGCATAACGTGTTACGTGCTTCAAGGAGTGTTTTCTCCGATTTGCAGGATTTTTATGGCTTGTTTCTGGGACCAAATCGTCTTTAATTTAGGCATCACTGTTTCTTTTCGTCTCTTTTTCTAGGAATAAATAAAGTAATGACTTTTTAATTTCGGTCTTTAGCACTTTTCCACCGATAGCAATGGTGGGCTGTAAAGATGGAGTTGAGGTGTATTACTTCGTATTGTTCGAATTTTTAATTGCGTTGGCTTATCTGTGCCTGCTCTTATTTATATCATTTGGAGCCTGCGACTGATTCATGTTGTTCTAGATTCCCTAAGCTACAAGCTTGTCGCTAGCTCTTTAAAACAAACCTTGGTCTATGTGAGTCTAGTTTCTAACCTAGTGCATGCGTTTAACCTATGCGTGCCAAGGAAAGCACTCGTATAGCGGAAGATTGACATGTGTAAGTTCAACAGATTCAGGTGTAGTATAGTGGAAGGTCGTCATAAAAAAAACAACAATCGCGCTTGACCACAGGTTTTAATAACAATTACGACGCGTTTCAACTCACAGAATTATCAAGGGTAATAGACTGAGAAAAAGAAGACATTTATATGGTTGGAAGGAGGGGTGTCGTGACGTTGTTGGGAAACGGGAGTTGTGTCGGGGGAGAGAGGAGGTGGAAGGTTATGACGGGAAAACGTAGAACATTCCACAATGAAAACCAAGGAGGGCAATAATGATGACTCTTCGAGTTGAAACGCGTCATAATTGTTGTGAAAAACCTCCAGACAAGTGCAATTGTTGTTTTCACTTGACATGTAGGTTGAGTAATTATAATTCTTGTTTTAAGTGCGGCATTTTCCAAAAAGAGAAGTATTAGGCCTGATTTGGTGGAATGAATTCATCATAAAGAACGAGAGTAAAGGCAATTTTCCACTTGGATACATTTTTATTCGACCTAGGTCATCAGCCTGATGATGATGTAGCACATCGAAACCTAGGTCGAATAAAAATGTATCCTAGTGGAAAATTGCCTTTACTCTCATTCTTCATGAAAGCGGTATTTTCCTATGAAATCCCTGTTAAAAATTCCTTAGAAGATGTTCTGTAGAACGTAAGGAATTCTACAGAAATTGACTCGTTTTCTTTAGAACTAGTTCCTTTTCTAAGGATCTGTACGATACATGAGAGCCTGACTCAACGGAATATAAGTTCTGTCGAGTTATTTTCTGCAGAGCAAAATAACTCCTTACAAGCTGTTCTGTAGAACTTCACCAACTCTATGGAAATATGTGACATTTCCTTGAGCTTCTAAGGTGTTCTATAGAGCGTCAAAGGGCTTCTATAGAACGTCCTAAGGAATTCCGCAGAACGTCCTAAGGTATACTGCAGAACATCCTAAGGTATTCTGCAGAACGTCGGAGGAAATTTCGTAAAATGGCGTTTCAATACCTTAAGGAATGTCTACAGAACTTTTAAGAAATTCTGTAGAAGTATTTATAAGGAAACTATACAGAATTTTTTAGCAGGGATACTCAGCAAACGACGGAGTTGTGATCTCAAAGTTGACACTCGGGTTGAGTTATCAAACGTTCACATAATTTTTCGGGCGAAGCGTGTCTCGCCTTCCGCTGTTTTAAAGTCTAAGCGAAGGGGCACGAGCTTAGCGCTTCAATGGAAAGGCAGGCTTGAGAGTCCATTGCATCGGTTTTTATCCTCAAATCTGAGCGTTGTCGAAGCGTACCTTTCCATGCGAAACGGCTGTCGAGGAACGCTCAGACAAAAGAGTGCCCCTTCCTCGTCTTGCTCCTTTCTCTCTCCTTCGAAATGTTTTTTTATCACCCTCCCCTTTGTGTTCCTCTTCTTCTTCTCCGGCGCCCGAAACTCGCGTTCCCCGGTCCGCCAACCTTCACCCATTTTTACGCACGCTCTCGATGGAAATCGCCCGGCGAGCGAGCGGGCAGCCCTCCCTCGTCGGGCGAAGGAGGCGGTGTAAAAAAATGCCCGTGGATAATTGTTAAAGGAGGAGAGCTCGCGAGGCGGCCTATCATTGAAAAAATAAGTTATTCGTCCGCTTTACCCGAGGCGTTATGCGATGGCGCGAAAGTATCGATGCAAATTATCCGAATTGAACGCCACCTGAAGGAAAACCGATGGGATTCGCATGCTGCGAGTCCCTTCGGCTAGAGTGATTTGGTGTCTTGCATGGTTCTTTTGATTGCGTTTAATCGCATACATCTCTCTGTATGTAAATGTATTTATGTCTGGTGAAAGCTTTCGTCGTAGTTTAAGGAGTTGAATAGATGGCGCCTTAGCTCACAAAAGTGATGTAGTTTTTTTGTTCGAAAAATCGTCCAGCCAATATAGAATGTAAAGTTCTCGGGTTTCCAACCGGGTGATGGTGGTTTGCGGTACCTACATTCCGAAGGCGTAGTATGCCATCGTCCGCAGGGTGACCATTCACCCCGAGGACTATGGCAGACTACGTCTTAGAAACGTCGGCACCACAAACCAACATTACTTTACTTTCAGAGAGCTTTACATTTCAAACATTCACCGGGAAAGCCTGAAATCTTACGTCCAGCCAATATGGCAACTGGAAGAAATTTGTTTGGTATGCATCTTGCTTTGTAGACTATGTTTGGTGCTACTGATAAATCGTCTTCGTATCATGACAAATATTTGAGTATTGACTGAATTTTTGGCGTAATAACTGCTTCGACAAGTCAGTTCAGTATGGTCGATATTTTAGTAGCCTTAACATATCGTTCAGCACGGTTGTAAGCGATTTTCTGCTTAAATCTGCGGTTTAAATAACGTTTTTGTAAGCGAAGAGCGTCGAAGTTGCTCAGGAGTCATTCGTCGCTCAGCAACACACCTTTTTTTTCAAAATATAACTGATAACTTCAGGCTTGACTTGGTGGAGCCTCTCTTTATCAGAAATTAAAATATTCTAGTAATGGTCCACTAAATAGATTGATTCTTTACGACCCGCGGTTTCGTCACATAATGACATCTTCAGGTCACCTTTTTTTTCAAACTGTGATGCTTTATCTCACTGAGTAGTCCTAGCATATAAAGCGTTTGTATGATCCTGACTTTCAAGTCGAGTTTCGTTTCGTTCGCACTTTGGCTTCATATCCAATCTGACGTCTTTTTATGACGGATTTAAATGGTGGAAACTGTGACTAGGCGAATGTTACGGAAGAAGCTCATAATATTTACCTCGTTGATCCGAAAAAAATGGACCATGCGTGAATTATCGTCACGAGTTTCCATCGTGATCGTGGAGCATATTTGCATTCGTAGGGTTTGTGGGCGTGGTCGACATTTGTCGAAATTTTTTTTATAGACCGCTCCTAAAAAATCTAGATCTTTGTAAGGGCTCATTCTGATTATCTTCCCGTTCATTAGCCAGACGTTCAGATCCTCTCGAGAATAGACGCCCCACGTATGTGCCCTTGTTGTCTGGGACTTAATATATGGGAGGGGCGGCCAAGATTCGAGGCGGTAGGCTTCGGAATCGATCGAATACCGTTTAATGCTGGTAAGACTTCTTAGGAGCGCTAACTGCTTAGTTTACACCACGCCTTCCAACCCAAGACCAGAGTCTCGGGAAAAAACACAACAGGAGAGCCTGGGGCGAGAATCGAACTCACGATCTCTCCTTGGCCGGTTTACAGCCATTAGCGAGTTACGCGTGGAGGTTGTCTTTCCTCGTGCTCATCCTGCTTCGTGTATAGGGTTAGAAACAACATTTTTCTGTAATTTTTTCGTACGTGATGTGTCCCAAAGTAATGTGACAATGAGACTGATTCCAAAGAAATTGCTATATTGAAAATATTTAAAAATACTTAAAACTCTTTAACCTAAAAACAAAGTAACATCGTGTAGTTTGTATGTTTTCTCAACTATATTTGAAAATTAATCATATTGTCACCACAGTAGGTTCTTGGGTATCTCAAAAAACCTTCCGTTTTGAAGGAGTTTCAAACGGACCGAGCGAAAAAAATGAGTCAAGTTAAAGACTCATTTAGATATTTTTATTTAATTACCCACAATTTCTGTAATATAAAACTATTTTGTTGCACCATTAAGAATGCATTGTTTTTTTCGTGTCTCACACAGCTGGTGAGATTAAAACGTATAATTCGAATATGGTCTCTATTATGACTAGGGAACTATCTCGCTCTGACTACCTTAAGACGTGCCCATCTGCCCACCGCTCTCGTTCCAGCCTAGTATCTGAAATGGTTTGTTCGTCCTTTCGTACCCCTTAACTTGCTCCATCTTTTCTAGCTTCCTCTGTTTAACTTAAATCACCGCTTATAGTCGTCACATTCTCCTTCGCCTGCCCCGCCTACCGTAATATTTAGTTCCCCGTATAGCAGTGGGGTATAGAACCTTCGCAGACGCCTCTTCCTCTTTCTTCTCCTCCTACATCCGTCTCCTCCCTTCCCGCTCCTTCTCTCAGTCTCCTCCTCCTCCTCCCGTTTATGCAGCCCGCTCTCCCGGAAAGAGAAAAAGGGCCCGAGCTTGGCTGGCGGCCGCGCCTGCGCAGCCCCGGGGCAAAACGTGAGCGAGACAAAACACGATCTCGCACAGGCCTCGCTGGTTCTTGAGCGCCCCACCCTTCGCGCCCCCCTCCTTCCCCACCCGCTCTCCCATGTCTCCTCCACGCCTTTCCCCCACCCCCACAATCTCCTCCCTCCCACACCCATCTGCCTCACCCTCCTGTATGCCTTTCGGCCGCCTTCGGAGAGTTGTAGTCACGCAATTTTTTATCGTCCGTCCATTGTTTTTGTTGTATTATTAATGCCGTTGGTCTGTCGTTTTTTTCTTCACTTCTGATCGCTGGCTTTGCTTAGCTTTTAGTCCTTTTTGCCGGATGATTAATCCCGTACGTTTTCATCTGCGTGAGTAATTTGTTTTTCCGGCAAAGAGTTGTTAAGTTGGCCTCGATTGCGCACAAAAACTACTCGCTCTTCATTTTTCTTCACTCCGTACGCAGCTCCCTTTCGGTTCGCCGCGGTGCATCACGGGTTAATTTCTTTTTCCGGAAGATTACTCCGACCTAATGCGCCTCACAAATGGGTACATTTAAATGAGATATGCAATTTCTTTTATGGGAGCAGTGAGTCACTTTATTGGTCTCCTTTTCGTCTTCGTCTTCATCTGCCTCCTTTCTTTAGTGCTTAGTGTCGAGATTTCATTCTGTGTGATTTATGGTCCTATTTTATTTTTATATTGCGAACGTATTTGCGAGAGAGATTGAGGTTATCGAAGTTTTGTGGAAAAGCGGTCGTCAACAGTGTTATAGGGCCCATTATTGGCTGTATCATTTCGACGGTTCAGGTGTTCCAGAACGTGTATTGTGTTGCGCCGTTTGTGTTTCCCTTTGGAGTTCGAAATGTTGCTGAACAGTTCGCATTATGACGGCCTGTGCGAATATGGCCCCCGAGGTTGCATCATTCGAAGTATTATTCCGGAGGTGAAAATCTCGGATATTTGGGTATATTGTTGTTCTGCGATTGAGGTTATCAAATTTTTGTGGGATAGCCATCATCAAAAGCATCGAGAACCATATTATTGGGTGTATTTCAACCGGAAGATATGGGTGTGCCTGGACACGTATTTTGTTCCCCAGCAATGTTTCCTCCTGCAGTTCCGAGTGTACCTGAAGTATTTAGATAACGACAGCCGATTTTTATGTGGCCTCTGAGGTTGCATCATTCAAAGTGGCAACCCTCACTGAAATTTCTCTTATGTGGGCATTGAGTTGTACTACGATGACAGTGATTGGCGTGAATATATTTCGCTTATTTAACGCTTGACATTCTTTTCGTGACCATGGGATGATAGGTGGGTGTGAGCCGGTTTTAATTGGCGCCTTTAGATCTTGACAGATTCCGTCGTATCACCTTCGTCCTTTTATTTTATTAATTTTTTTCGTAAAATTGAATATTATCCAAATGCTTCTGTGAGGACGAACGCCTCCGAGACGTTCCTTGCGGTGAAATTTTGCGCTGCGCCAGTCAGTTTTTTGTGCTTCGGGTTGCGGTTTTCACCCGCGTGGTTTTTTCCCCCTGCCCACTCTTTTTTATTTCGTGCGATTCCTTCGTGTTTATCTCTCGGGGACTGCGCCTTATTCGCCTCTCTCCTACCTTTCCACTCCCGATGGCATAAATGCGGCCTCCCCTCCTCTATAGAGTCCCATCGCCCTCCTCGAAGTATTTACGATATCCCGAATCGGGCGTCTCGTTTGTAGTGGTCGGGCAGACCATTTCTTCCCCTTTCGCACCCAGGAGATCTTTATGAGCCTCGCGAACAATAAATGTGCGTCATGGGGATGCTCAATTTTCGATACCACCTTTTCCTGGTGGTAAGACGGCCACCACTATTTCGATATGTGTTGGCCAGCAGGAAAATTGTCGAATTCTTTCGTATCCTGCGCTATTTTCAGGTTTCTTCCTGTTGTGTCCTCGAAGGTTTCTCGAATACCTCGACGATAAATTATCGAAGATGCGAATAAGACACTTTCCCGTACGATTCACGTACTTCTAGTAAGATTCGTCGTGTACGAGGTTAAAAAGTATAAGTACGAAGTATAAAATTAATTGATTGCGTCGACGAAATTTGAATAAAATGCTTCATTCAATGAAATCAATCTGAAATATATGAGATATTATTAAGGCGCAAGGCATTATTAGGCAATAACGTCGGCTTCGGAAATATCCCCGTCTCTTTTTCATGATTAGCAATATGGTACGCCCTATTGTGTTGTGGTACTGTCCCGTAGGTAGTGATGAATATAAATTTGTAATATCTGCTTGGATGCATCGATAATTTCACTTTTTTCGATTGTTGAACTTAAGTTTCAATGATGTTCGGGAATTAACAAATACTTTGTAAGTTTTACCTAGAATATTTTTTGGACGACCGGTTTCGTCGAATAGTCGACATCATCAGGTACATAACATGGAGCTCTCGGTCATATATATTCATGATGATATGACACTGAGATAAATCAGGCCTGATGCTGATGATGCCTGATGATGATGTAATTCATCGAAACCGAATAAAATTTTTCTAAGTGGAAAATTGCCTTTACTCTCATTCTTCATGACTCGTATGTCACACATCAAAATTAAATTCCCTTACATGAGTGGGGAACAACCAATTCATCATAGTTAGAAGGAATTTGATTCGAGAGATTTGAGCAAATTTGGAAAAGAGGCCAGGAGTCTGGTCGTCCATGTTTGCCTTGAAATTGCTAAGAGATAATTGTAAGGGTGAGAATTCCGTGTGTAGGTACTCGCTAAATTTTTTATTGGCCAGAATGCATACCTTTTTGAATCGTAATGGAGGGGACTTTTTTCGTTCTTGTGTGTGTGAATATGCAGAAACTCCGGAATCGAGGTCCTTTCACTCCTGGGGGGTAAAGTCACGCCAGGCGTTGAGGGTTGCCCAAGTGCTCTCTTGATCGCAGCCCGGGTTCTCAGGCCCCCAAATCGCCGACATTGCAAACGCTGCAAAGGGTTAACCATATTGTCGTCCGCGTACACCCTTTCTCCTTCCGTCCTTGTTCCTGAAGTCTGCTTCTTTTTTTTACGGCGTGTGGAAATCGCCTTGCGCCAGCCTCCATCTTGGCTCAAAGGCATCCCAATTTGAGTTCGTGAAGACTGCACGAAAGTCTCTCCGAGGAATCGTGCTGGCCCCAGGGCGCGCTTTGCAATACTTACGGTCCGACCGCCACTCGAATGCCCTCATCACCAAATAGCACTCTTTTCTCCTCTCCTCCACCTTCTCTCGTCCGTCCCGCTGGCACGCCAATTGCCGTCTTTTCTCTTCCTCCTTTAGCGTCGCCTCTTCCATCCCGTCCACCTCATTCATATCCTTCACGACGTAAAATGTGCGCTTCTATTATGTTTTTTAAGGGCCGCGTCATGCGTTGGACGAGTCGACTCAAAGCGTAGAAAAATCTCTACCTTATGTCTGCATTCCGTCGTTTTTTGCGTAGGCTTCGTTGTACGTCATGTCTTTGTTAGGGCTAGTGAAGCGTCTTCGTGTCTTAATAATAGAATTCTTTTCAATAATTTATTCTTCCAGGATATTTTAGCTTGCGTCTAGTTTGCGAATTATTCTTTCCTCGGAGATTAAATTCTGTGAGTAAAGACTTTACTGCATTTGCCCTCAGATGATGCTGTGCCGTAATATAGACTTTACAGTACGACACAATATCTTAGCTTTTAATCTACATTGAATGAGTATTGTTGTTTGTTGTTAGTGCCACCAGGAGTGTTGTTAGCTTGGAATTGCTCGTTTCATTAGGTTTATTTCGCTGCTCGCACAAGTTTTGCCTCCCACAAGAAAATCATGCGCGGTAAATGCCACCTCGGTATCCTCAACGTGCTTTCTTTCAAAACCCTACGCTTTTGTTACGTACTTTCATACTTACTACCCATGTTTCAGCCTTGCAAATCCTCCTGGTTGATTCTTATAGGGAGGTGCAGTCTGGTGCTATAAAGAATGGAGGTGCTGGATCAAGGACGGGAAAGTTTCTGGTTTATATTGCCTTCTCTTTTTGTGAAAGATCTCTATTAATGCAACCAACGAAGCAGGATCAGGCGCGGAGGAGGGGAGTGTAAAAAATGCAATCTGCGCCTATCGGTACTTCCATTCGAGCGACCTGCCAGATATGAACAAGAAAATTCTCGAAAAAGTGCTGCTTACGAAATAAGGAAGCCAAGGTTTTCTCACGAGGACAAGGAGTAGGAGTACCTTATTGGAATTCCTTTAGGATGGAAACTGCGTTTGAAAATTAGCTTTATGTACTCTCAAAGGAAATGGTTCCAGGCTTGACTTTGTGGAAGTAATTCATAGTAACTTAAATAACACTTTGTTTTTTTTTGTACTCCATTTTTGGTAAATTTACAGCCACCCCCTATGGAAGCATTCCAGACTGTGCTTGAAAAATATTAGGACAACTACTAAGCCGAAAGACCCTGAGCTCTTTTGATATTGAGACATCAGTCTTTTCTTTAATTAATTCAGTAATAATTTAATTCAGTCCTGGTTTTGAATTCTATTTATGGTTTTATGTTTCAGTAGCTGAAACAGTCACGATTTTAAACCCTTTTTGTAAATAATGTCTCTGTCTCTCATTGCGTCGCTTATAATTTAATTTATCGTGTAAAACTAATATTCTGTTAATTAAAGGATAAGTGGTTTAATGTAAAAAGAATACGAAAAATAAACTAAATGTTGCTGGCAGGAAAGCTGCCTGTCTGTAGGAATCAGAAGTGTTAAGTTTAAAGGTCATAAAACTTGAAATATTTTTCACGTACAACTAGTGGTACGTTATTAGAGGTGATTGGGGAACCTCAAAACCGTACATATTATCCTAAAAATCGCTAATAGAGCGAAGTATTTGTTAGGGGCTTCTCATGATAGCCCAACATCCGAGCATAAGGGATCCAGCAAAAGTAATTAGTCATGAATTTTTTGATCATCTCATCTTGGGGCGTAATTAATCATGATGGAGGACTTAATGGAGGAAATCTCGCCGCCGTCGAAGCATCGTGGCCCCGTGAACTCTCTCTCTCTCTCGCGCGCTCTCTCTCGGTAGTGTTTGAGCAATCGAAGTTTGTGGAATACGAGTACACGCGTGTTTCGCTCAAGGTGTGGCTGTGAAATTGATTGCTCGGACACGCCCCTCCATTTTCTCCCGGAGGATCATCGTAGAGGTCAGCTTCGTACCGGACATACCTGCGTGACGGGTAACCCAAGTTTTACTTGCCGCCCGAGTGAGCCTGCTGGGTAGTATACGTGTATTTACGCCGCCAGGCAGTCAAGACCATAGGTCGCGGATTACAAATCCAGCTTAGGTGACGTGTGGACCTAAGTAACTTGATGCATGAGAGGTGTGTATAAGGCGGGGGCGCTCCAAGACGCCAATAGGTTAACGGGTCTTGACGTTCGCGTGTAATTTAAAAAGAAAAAGGTGTCCACTGACCGGGAAAATCGGGAAGCATTCGTGAATTTTCAGCGCCGGGAAATGTTCGCGGATTGTTCATAAATTTATTGTTTGAGTGGGGATTTTTAATAATTCTCATTTCAAGACAAAAAAAATCCTCATTTTTACAAATAAAATCAACGACGATGACTTTGATGTATCTGTTATTGGATAATTGTGCGTGATGTAATGGATTTACCGTTGGTGTGAATAAACAAATCAAAGACGAAAACAGTAGAGAAGGTGAGGTAAAAAAAGTAAATAGAAAACTTAGAGTAGGCGTACTTCTGGTTTAGTCTTCTTAAAACCAATATAAAACTTACTACCAATGAAACTACGTATTTGATTACTTTATGTTTACTTATTTCTTATTTAATTATTTTTAATTATTTAATTCTTGGGTTGGGTTAATTTTTCTTACTTGTGTGTTTAGCTAGAAAAATCCATATTCTAGATAAACTTGAAAAACATCACTTTGGCTCATATGAAAACCGCGATATTATAAGCTGTAATTTTGTATAAATTTAGCCTTGAAAACCTGGAATTATGCTTGAATGTAATATTTCGATTTTAGTGAACACCCTAAATAACTAACTCAGGTGTGCGAAACTCAGTGGTTAATGGTTGATCGACGCTATTGGAAGACGTTGGCTACGAGTTGGGCTATGCATTACAGCTACGTGTCTTGCGAGATTTTATTTACCCGGGAATAGAAGGCTTGAAAAAGCAGTTTTGAAAGGGCTTAATCCTTAAACTGGAAAGGAATTTCGTCGCCACTCCAGTGGGTCGTTAAACTGGTTGTTTGCAGTTTTGCGTTCAATGCCTCATTGTTTTTGTTTTTTTTAACCTGATTTGCGCGTTCATTTCTGCATTTTTTTCTCTTTCCTAGTTGTACCACAAGCAGACAGATACTGAAGGCCATTTTGGAAGGTAGAATGCGGGGAGGGAGGGCAGAGTGAAGAGATGGGACAGGAATTTGGATGTTATGAAGAGCGGTAGGAAGTTAAACGAATTGGAAAAAGAGATCGTGCGAGCGAATAGTGGAACCCCAGCGTGGGTTGTTGGAGAGTAAACAACAATGAATCAATAAGTTACCCTGAATTATGAAAACCCAAATATTAATAGCCAATGTCTCTTCCTCTGCTCACTGTTGGCAATCTTTGAATTTTATATGCGTCTAATTGAAAGTGTGAAGATATTATGTTTATCTTTTCTTACGCCTCTTACGAGAATGCTGTAGAATAAAGTTTTCCATTTCATGTTGAATTTTTGCAAAATCGGAATTTTAGCAAAATATCGAAAATATTTATTGTTAAGGGATCTTACGTTTGTCGCGGAGTTTTCTTTAAGATTGAAAATTGAGAAGATTTTCGCATCAATACGATTTGGCTCTTCTCTAGTTTGGACAAAAATGTAACCCTTCTGTCGTTTACGTTCAAAGTCACTCTTGGGGCTTTGTATAATTGTCGATGTAGTAACTGCTATGCCGTTTTCTGGAGATCCACGAATTGCGCATTAGTTGAAGTTGGAGCATGACATGTCATTACTATGCCCCAAGAGCTTGGGAAGGTAGAATTCTTATCTTTTTCCATCGTCTTTTCCCAATTTTTTCACGTCTGAACGCGTCATTTTAGATCGAGAAATGTCATGGAAATTTGTGAAACGAGAAATTCAGATCATCTGGTCCCACGAGGACCCGAAACAGATCTCTCGCCGATTGAAGGGTTTTTCTCCGGAGTCGAATCGGAAGTGTTTGTGTCCCAACGTTTAGAGGGAAGATTGAGAGCGTATTCTCCTCGTATTTTGTCTCATCTAATTCGCTTTCCCTCCATCCTAATCCGCACGCCTGAGCATTTTGGGGGAACAAGGCAAATTCCGTGATTTTCCTCCCGCCCACAAACTCCCTTCTCATTCCCGTCTTCCCAGCATTCCATTCGCCCTTCGTGCGTTCTTTAAGTGGGTGTAGAAAGCGCCCAAGGCGAACGAGAGCATGCCAAGTGAATGAAATCCTCCCTCTTCGTATACTAACCATCCCTCAGAGGGCTCTGTCCAAGTTTCTGTTCCTCTTTGTAGAATCTAATGAAATGACTCAAATTTAATTTCCGAGTCCCGAGTTTTTTTTATAGTCGATAGTCTGAAGCGCAGGTAACTTAATGGAAATATTTCACCCTGAGCAAAATGAACTCGGCGATTTCTGCTTGTATTTTTGTAGCCCAACGCTTGTCAAAAAAAATTGTTAGTGGAAATTCCAGCGTACATGTTCAACTTTCTTTCCGATTTATTTAGTTGAGAAGAATTGCTGTAACCTTTGGAATCCTGACCCAAAGATATCGAGTGGAATTTATCCTGCAGGCCAATCACGAGTCGTCGTTCTCTAGAATTTCAGACACTAGCCACTAATTTTACTTAGTATTACAGATCCTCTTAGCCTACGACGGGTGGAAACTGTCAGGGAAATTTTAGTCTGTAATGTCGGAATCCGTATTTAGATATAAATATTGCAATAAACAGAGTAAAACTGCCCTCTTCACCCAAGTTCGGACCGCGTACAGCAAATTTATCTTCGAAAATTTATTTATTTAAGAAATTGCTCACATACATCATAAGTGCCAATTTACAGCGGCACAATATAACGACACATGAAAGGTATATTCAAATATAAATAACAGCGATTACAATATTGAGAAAAACTTAAAGACTCTTGGAGAAGGGTGCTGAGGTATTGCCTGTTAGGTGAGAATGAGCGCGACGGGTGAACCTGTAGGAGGAAAGCGAAAACGGGTCAATGTTGCTTAAAAGAGAATTAATCAGGGCGGAGAATTATAGTTTCCCTTTGCTTGTGACGACTGAAAATAGCGTTGAATGATTTTTTGGTGATGTTTAGGTCCGGTTTTTCCCAAGTAAAAATTAAAAGAATCTTTCTCTAACGGAAGTGAGATGTATGTTAATCGATAATGAGTCGTCGCACTACCCAGGTACCATTTTCTCTCACAGATTTTACTCTCAAAGACAGTTTCACTCTCGTACGGCAGTAAAATTACGAAATCATTTATCTCGGGCGTCCATAGTGCTTTTTTATAGATGGAAGTGTTACCAAAAAGAGGGAGAATCGTGGCGTATAGGTCTGATATTACCCGATTGTCTTCCAAACTAACCATTTCTCTTCTCCGCTCTTTCCTCTCTTCCCAGCATTCACTTCGTCCCATGGCGCGTTCTTCTCGTGGGCGGACGAACAGGGTGGATGGATAAGGGCGCCCCGGGGTGACCCTCTCATAATGTGGGGGAGCTCCGTTCGAGTAACTCCCACGGAAAACGTTAGGTTGATTATGGATCGATTTGAAAATGTAAACGGCCCGTTTTGCCCGAGCGGACGAAAAGAACGATTGGGGGATGGAATAGAAGGGAAAAAGGAATCGAAATGGGAGAAACGAAGAAGGGAAGTGGTGCTTTGCGGGAAGATGCGATCTCTGCTGGCACTGTCGTGGTTTCCTGCGGGTGAGGTCGTTCGAATATGGAGTCGGGGCTTGCGTAAATACAGGGGGAGGATTTGCGAAGGTATTCGCGCCCTCCGGGTGTCCGAGAGGTTCTCATGACTCGAAATGTGTAGGGAGGGACACATGCATACCAGTTGTCTCCCTCCCGAGTTCAATTTCACACACCAAAGTTATGGCGAATTCCTTATTTTTTATTTCCTCCTCTTTGCAAATTTCCTTCGTGACCTCGACCCTTCATCCTCTGCCCTCGGATGATAGGTGGGAAGGACATTTGCATAGGATTCGCTTATTTCCGTGGTCGGTGGTGTCATTGCCTGCCTTTTGGGTTGGCGCCCTCGTGTTTTATTTGATGAGGCGTGTTTTCACTCGTAGATCGAGCTCAAATTTTGGGAAATACGTATGCAAGTTAAATATTCATCGCTCGGCTTAGGGTGGATGTGTCCCAAAATGCCGAGGTTGCAATGCACCGTGTAGCCCAACACCTTAAGATGGCTTAAGCCTCAAGGTTGCTTATTCCAGATTTTCTGATAACTTGAATATAGCAATTTTGAAGCGCGTTTTATAAACTGAGATGAAAATTAAATAGGTTTTCCAGGCTTGTTTTTCTGTAAGTTTTTGTACCATTGTTGGATGCAATAAATATCTATCTATCTAATTCCGCCTCGAAAGTGGAGATTTTAACGTGCGCTCTTATGGATATTGCCAAGATTACAGCAGGGACACGACAATTAGAAAGAAATATAACATTCAAGCTTTCAAATTAAATGCTTAAATGGAGCAAAAAGAGTATGGAAATTGAATAAAAATATAATATATCCATCTTACCGCTTATTCTATAAAGTTATTAGCAAATGACTGACTTTATTGGAGTCTAAGTCCTATAATTCCTTTCAAACGGCGCATTATTTCCATTCTCTCAGGATAGGTCAAATATGATCAATTTTTTCGCCGTTAATGGTTTACGTGAATCAAAATTTGTTATTTATAATATCCTGGTTTTGTTTACTGTTAAAACTTTTAGCCCTGAGGAAGTCAATGAATTTGATGTAACGTTGGCAATGTCCACATGAGTGTTTTTTTTTATATTGGCCGATACTCCATGATGCATTAAGTACATTATTTGTTGTAAATAATTCTTTTATAAACGTCTGTGCCGTAGGTCAACTTTTTTCGCGGTAGCTACGAGATTGAAATGCAGATTTATCATGGGGCAAATGAGTTTTACTTAAGGCGTGTTTTTTTTACTGTCCACTATTCATTTAGGTCGAAAATGGAAGGTCAGAGATTTTTCCAGAAGCATGTGATGCTGTACAAAAAATGAGTATTCTATTTTCTTACTATCATTGCCAGCTGTCGTTTAATTGAAAGGTGACTGGACTGAAATTAATGCTTCCACCTATAAGGTTCGCTATGTATTCACTTAACACCTAAAATCAATTTCGAATAGATACGTTTTTAAGTGGTTAGATAACCTCATGCAATGAGACTTTCTTGCCTTCAACACGTGTCTACACTTTTCTTCGGATAGGCAGCGGCGTTTTGCGAGCAGATGCAGCGCAGCCTCGGCCTTATAAACCCTCTGGACCTCATGAAATGGGCATTAAGATAAATTAACCTTCCACGAGTATTTCGAGACGGCTTCAAACTTTGATTTATTGAACGGGTTCAATGGGAATCTGATGTGCTTTATGAGTCGGATCGGGGCTTAATTCGTGATTGCTAGGGAGGGTTTTTGGAATGAACGCGTTATTATTCTCACGAACTGATGGAATCGCCTTTGAAATACTCGCTCGGCAATACCGTTAACGTCTTCATCGTTTGTCTCAAAATATCCGGCCGTCGGGTGCCCATTCCACCACCGATTTTTCCCCCGTGCGTTTTATTGGCGTGTGCTAATATTAGGGTGCCGTATTTACGTGCCAAGCATTGGGTAGGAGATTACGATTAGGAACATTTATCTAATTTTGAAATGATCCTGTTTCAGATACAAAATTTTTAATGTCGCCGTCTACGGTTATTACCAGTTATTTATTCCAAATTTGTTCAATATATACAAAAACTCTTCTATTTAACGTAACTATTTCTTTCAGTTTTTTTCTGATTGCTTCTGGATCAGAGTGAAAGAAGTGCACTCGAATGGGAATGTTTAAATAATGTAATGAACGGCATGAGGTTCAATTATTTTTTCAGATTTGTCTCACCTGTTGTCAAACGTGGATATTTGATTTAACTCATTTTAGCAGGCAATATATGCGAAGTATTGCCACTCGTGTTGTTATTATGCAAAAGTTTTTAATGACAGGATAGTTTTAACCTATTTTCACCTTTTTCGGCAAGAGAGAAAGTTTATAAAGACGCCAAGGCTGGGTTCTTGCCTTGTAGAGAATTCAAATCAGCAGTTATGAGGTATCAGCTAGGGCCCATCGTTTGGTAATTCTATCGATGAAGCGATCAGAAGTTACCCGGGAAGCGTGTGCTGCCGGGTGCTTGGGGGTTTTGCTGCCGAAGTCTAGTTCAACCATCACAGAATGGCGGCTTTTACCTCACTTCTTGCCATGTTATACATGTTTTTTTTTTTGTTTCAGGCTTTGAATTTAGTAATGCGCATTTAGCATATCCCCTTTATTTTATTTGAGCGTAATAACATTGTTATTACGGTTCATAGCCAGTGAAAACTAGCGCTATTTTGTCGCAAATCTTGGTTATCGGTTCAGAAATGAATCTTAACAATTGTCTTATCCCATGGAGTATCAGTTCAAGTTTCAAATGGATTATTTTGTAGAACTGGAAATCTGATCCCAATTTTCCAGTTATACCCACGAACTGGAAGTATTGAAAATCATTTTATGAGCCATTGGTGTCGATTTGTAAATGGAAAAAAAAGGATTATTTGTTATATTTCGCCAGTTCTTCAAATATTGTCCGATTTATCTTTAGGGAAGGGAGTGCATATCATCTGATCTGGAAAAAATCACAAATTATATGAGCGTAATTCACCTAAATTGACGTCCATGTTTTCGTTAGACTGAGCGTGGAAAGGTTATCATTTCATTTATGTTGAGCATATTTAAAACGCTCCAAATCCTTCTCTAACGTTAAATCCACTGATTTTTTTCGGAGTAAGTATTCAGTAGCTAGCGAGGATTATGGTGTATTTTTAGCGTCATTAGTTGTAAATACGCTAGCTTGCTTTGATGCTATGCGCGCTCAAAAACCGTAGGTTCGCGACTCCTATTGACGCGTGTAATTGCATGAAAGGTGTGTATTCAAGTGCACCCATCGGATTGCGTAGTACTGCAGGTGTCGATAGTGCTTTGACGATCATACTCTCTGTAGGCATGAGCTGTTTAAAACCTACCCCGGAGGAGTTTCTGGGGGCGACCTTTTTCGAACAGCATTTTCGTGCAGTGCGGGCCCTCCGCGGCTTCCGTTTAAAGGAAAAACCGTTGGGAGCTTCGGAGGGCAGGACCCTTTATCTAACATTCGAATGTATCCCTCCCCACTCCCAAGTCCCGCCGCCAGCTGACACTCCACGCGCCCCGATCTCAACTTCACTGCTCCCCCCACCCCCCCTGTTTCTGTGCGCCAACCCACTGTGTCCCTCCCCCATACCCCTCTCTTCCTATTTGGCCGTTACAACAAGTCCCCTTTTCCTGTGCCGTCGCTCTACCTCCACCCTCTGCCACACTCCTTCTCAACCCCCTACCATACCCCAATGTCCCTCAGCGACACGCCCCACCTCTTCCTCCCCCTTTCTCCCATTAAATTTCCCCCCGCCAACCACTTCGTTTGTCCTTTCCCTTCGTTCACTGAACCATGCGACCCTTCTGCCTTCTCGCCCATGCGTCTCCCCCCGTCCCTCTCGTATAAGCGTGTCGCTTCGGGTCGAAATGTGTGGGGTGAAACAGTGAATGCGGACAATTCTCCCGAGTAATTCTTATCTATCATGAGAAGGGGGGGAGGGAGGGGCGGGGAGAGAAAGGGCCGGATGTGCACACAATGTGGTGATCATTCCGATCGATCGGTTTGCAAACAATTTTGCATCCTATTTTATTGCTGTTAACAATTTTCGGGCACCATTATTTCTTTGCCCGGTATTTCATATCGTTCGACCTCCAGGTAGGTCCATCTGCGTATTGCCTGACTAGCTGCTTTAAAAAAAATGCTTAGGTGCTCCTTGTTTACTCATGCTATCACCTATTTATTCCTGGAATATCTTTACTAGTCCGTGCATTGCTTAATTTTCTGAAAGATGTCAAAACGGAAAGGGAAGGAACATTATTGGGTAGTGGCCGGTTGCGAGAACATTTAGTTATGAAATCAATAGTTATGAGATCAGTAAAGTTATTGATCGCATAAATATATTCGGGTTGCGGGAATACATATACTAGTTGCATAACTTATTTACAATAGTCAATAGCTTCGAATAGTTTAGATAATTCTACCGCCGGATAAAATATATGAAAGTTTAGCGTATGAATAATTGATAATACTTATAATAATTAGTCTGTATGAGTAAATTAACTGGTAATTTGTCTCAAAACAACTCTTTTATCGCGTAATTAAGTCTCCAAGCGGTTCATTGCACATCCGCCATCTTGGCTACTTATGGAACTCATAGTGGTGCTCATGCCTTAAGTTATGAAAGCCATAAATTTATCGAATGTTTTTGCAACACTTATTAAATGGTTGCCATGGCTTATGGTTCCCATAACTTTATAGAATATGTATATGTTTTTCCTGCAACTGGCCTTAGGCCGGTCGAATTCGCGCCAGTTAATTGTTAAAGCCGAGACTGACATTTTTGGTGATACCAATGGTTGCAAAAATATCGGTGAGATGATGATGATGCAATGTCTCCAATGGCAGCGGAAGAATACAAAGTACGACTAATTTACGGGAAAAGGAAAGCCACTGTACGTATACTATACGCCGAGAAACTCGTACTAAGGAATAGTTAGGCAAGAGAAAAGCGAGGGCGTTCTCGGTTTGTGGCTTTCATAAGCTGATTAAAAACATGGGAAGTACGTGACAACCTGCTTGATGAATAACTTTCATCAAGCAGTCTGTAATGGTACTCTTATTTCCAGTGATATGAGGTCTGGTTTCTCGAGCATGGCAGCCATTTTATCAGTTTTGAACAATTTCCAGACGATTGTTTGTAGTTGTTTTTTTACGGTTTCCATCCTCCACTTCTTTGCCAAAGTAATTCATTTATTGGTCGTTCAATCCTAAGATTGGTTAACTGCAATACTCCACCCTTCCCTATCAAATGCTAGTTCCTTTACCTCCTGGTGTCTCTTCCTATGCACTTTTCTCTTTATTTGGTCCATGAACTTAATCCTGGGTCTTCCTCTGAGGA
The DNA here is from genome assembly GCA_963169105.1 of Ceriagrion tenellum. NCBI lineage: Eukaryota > Metazoa > Arthropoda > Insecta > Odonata > Coenagrionidae > Ceriagrion > Ceriagrion tenellum. The sequence continues at coordinate 69,074,698 of OY720642.1, read as the reverse complement.
CTTTTCACTCTATTTTCCCTTCAATTATGTTCTTCTCAAATCCCATATGTCTCAGGGTATGTGCAATCCATCTGGTTCTACTTTTCTGTGTGGTTTTCCATATGGTCCTTTCCTCTTCTACTCTTCTGTAAACTTCATCATCTCTTATGTTGTTTGTCCATTTTAACTTCATCATCTCTTATGTTGTCCGTCCATTTTATCTTCAGCACCTGGTTTCGAAGGCTTCTAGTTTGTTCTGGACAGCATTTCCACTAGTCTATGCTTCCTATCCATAGAGTGCACACTCCTCACGAATGTTTTCAATTACTGTTTCCTGGTTTGTAGTACTATCTTCTTTTAGCACAGCAGTTGTCTTTTTCTCATGAACGCCTTCTTATCTTGGGCTATTTTCCGCTTGATGTCCGTTGTACTTCTTCCATCCACGTGATGGTGCTTCCGAGATAGGTGAAGGGAGCCAAATTTATAAGTTTCCTTCGGCGACAGTATTGAAGCATTGGTGAAATTCAGGATGGAACGGGAACAATTTTATTCGGTAAAACAAAAATCCTGGGAAGGAGGGTAAATATCGGAGTAGTTGCTCGCGTCTTTCGTGTGCGTTGGTCCTCCCGGACGCAGGACCCCAACGGTCCCGCTTGACCCCGGTCGAGAAAGATCGCTCGCTCCCTGGCAGTCAGATAAGGAGATAAATCCTTCCATCGAGGTGAAAAAGGAGCTCGCGACCCCGTCAGTGATACCAGGGATAGTTGCGGAAACGGGATTCATTCCGCGCCATGATTACTTCTCACCGCGGACTTTTCCGTTTACGGTTTTGTTTTTTCCAGTCCCGCGTCTCTGGAGTTATAATTTACCCTCGTCCTGGATTTAACTCATCGACCGCCGAAAAATGTGTGGCACCGTTAGACCTGGGAAGATCATCCCCCTGCTCGCCCCGAGATTCCACGAAATGTAATCTCCCAACATGTGACCGTAGGAGGGCGACTTGTGACCGGTTCGCCACCCGAGGTTGAAATGCTGCCCTGTCCACTTCTTAATAAAGCAGAGGAACGTTTTTTGCGTGTTATATATTGCTCGCGTGATCTGGAAATTCGCGCTCAAAATGAATGTACGCTTTTGTATATAATTTTATTTTCGTGCTCTCTACGGGGGTTCATAAAACGTTGAATCCCGTGGCGTTCGTCTTGTCTGCATGAAGCCACGAATGATTGGGAAGGTAGCAGCTTATATTTGGAATGGTGGCACTCACCTGCACTGCGTGTGATAGCTCTCTGGTTCCAGCATTAAAAATTATTTCCGGTCTATTGTCACTTGTTGAGCGGCATAAATTATTTCTTCAAGTTATCAGCGCATAGCTTTTATAATTCTTATGGCGTTGGTTGACTCGTCCTCGTATTCAATTTTTTGATACGAAAATTTGCTGTGGTGGTCTCATATTTATTACAAGCGTGTATCTCAGTATCCACGCCAGTGAGCAGCTGACGTGCTCATCCAGAAATTGTCCGCATGAACTCAATACTGCTTTACCCGATACGTTTATTGTAAAAACGAATATACTATAGAATGTCGAAGACAATGAATGGAATTAGTGCAGGTTCTATTTCCCGTTCAGTCATTCTGATAACCATACAATTTGCATGGTACAATTCTCATGAAATAGTTTCTGCATTCATTTGTACAGTAAAGTTACCGTGTAAGCAGCATACATATCCACTCTTCGTGATTAATTGTACATCTACAGCGTACACTAGCCGGTGAATTTGCTGTCGTGGGAAAAGCACCCAACATCTTGCGTCGTTTTTCGGGTAGTATTTCTGAATGTTCACCGTTTATGATTTATTTTTTATTGTTATTTATTTATCTTTATTTTATTTTAATTATTTTTTGTTTAATGTAAAAATTATGTATATACTACCCTTCTCTTTTTTCATACACACACACACTTTGTATTCGAGTTAACTTAGCTTGATCTATCCGTAGGGTTTTGCCGGTTTTTCATATTCCCCTTAGATGTGTGGGTGTTTTTCTGCAGAGGGGTTTTTCGTTAAGGATATCACCATCTTATTTCTTTACGGTTTTCCAACAAATTTGTATATCTTTCTATACTCTTATTTCATATATGTATCTGACGAGTGGTAAGGTGGAATAAAGGGGTGCCTCAGTCTCAATCTCGCCCCGATAAAGACGTATTATTATTAGTTGGGTGAATAGAATCGTTTGAAAGCTTATAGCTGCCCCCCTACGTCATAGGGTAAACTTTTTCCTCGGAGACCTGAACGCTCGTAATACCAGGTGACGATGGATGAAGCCAAGGACCGAGAGGCTACTATTTTACTGCTGCATGACGAAATTACTTGGTGAGCAGCTGTTTTCACAAAACGCTAATGGCCTTTTGGTGCCGCCCCTTGACTTCAGCTGGCATTGAGTCTAGCGTGGCGACATACGGTATTGGAACTTTTTAGTGGTTAGAACCCTATGATGTTATCCCATGTATTCCAGTGAAAACGTTAAGCATTTCAAGAGCTGTGGGTTACATTCGTTTTTATTCAGAGAGACTCTTATCCTTCATCAGCAATGATCTTTCCTTGTATTGGTTTGCTGCAGCTCTCCTCCCTGCTACAGGCCGCGTTACACGGTACATTTTATTGTCCAAACAATGTATGAATACCTTCATGAGGAAAATTGTACCGCCTAAAGCGGCAAATTGTACGATTGTCTGAATGACTGAACGGGAAATAGAACCTTCTCTAATTCCATTTATTTTCTTGTACAATCATAGATACATTCGTTTGTGCAGTAAAATGTACCGTGTAAAGCTGCCTTACCAGGTTTTATCATTCTTCATTATGACGTCCCTCATCATTTGCATTGTTTTTCCATTCTTAGTCTTTCTCTATACTTCTCATTTTTTTCTCCATCCGCAGAAAGCGCTGAGGTCGAGGTCTTAACCTACTGTTTCAGTGAGAGTTGGACAAGTGCTATTGTAAATATGTGCTTCACTGTACATTATGTTGACGGTTTAATTACGTCATCAAGTATGAATTTTCTTCTTCTTCGTGCTTTGTATTTAAGCTGCTTCCTGTTTATCCCAAAATGTTCGAACGATTCTCCTAATCTATTTGGAGGTCTGTCTCGTGATCTCATTTCTAGTGGTAACTTGTCTTTGGCGACTCTTACTACTGCTAGACGACGGAAAGTATGAATTTTAAGGAACAATTTTTTGTATCTGCTCGTTGAAATCAGCATCGCTTGGTATTTTTGAAGCCTACGATTTACGAACGAATTTGAGAATCTGCAGAGGATGAAGTCCAGTGGACCACAATTTATCGTTTCATTTTACGAAAGAATCAACGTTAATCCAGAACTTGCTTTTAGCTAGGGAAAAGGGAAATCAGGGAAACTTAATTTCGCTATTCCAAAATCCTAATTTTTTTTGTTTGCCAGTAAAACTACTTCAAAACTTTTTAATCATAAAAAGTGCAAATATTCAAATCGGATGACTTTCTATATAGTTCTAATAATTCGCTGCTTATCCGTGTTGTGAGCTTAATTCCCTAAATTTCATTGTATTATACATATCTGTTGGGGCCCTCGTACTTTTTTTCGAGCATAGAAGTTATGAGTTCGCAGAGGTATAATTTGCCCAATGCTATCGGAATCGATCGAAAATTAATCTCCTATTAGAAGGAAAACGTATTGGAAAGTGAATTCGATTCGGTATCCATGCATCATAAATATGGAAGGAATTAGTCCTTTGAAGTTTCAACTCGAGACCGGTTTCGAAATTCGAAATAGCCTCAGCCTCGCGTCGGAGAGCCTACCGTCCCCCAGCACTTAATGATGAACTTCCGCTTCGCTGTGTGCGAATGGGAAAAATGAGCGTAACACGAGACTATTCGTAGAGAAAGGTAAATTTCGAGCGGAGAGCATAGAGGTACTTGGGGTCTAGAATTTGTGAGTGACGGAGGATTTAGTCTTGACGGAGAATATTTGTTGGAGGGAAGGAGAGGAAAAATCATGGAAAAGGACGTTACGAACGATTCTCTCGGGATTCCAGAAAAATTGCGGACCTTTAAGCCACGGTATGTAATCTTATACATCTCGCCTGACATGGGATTCGTTCGATTCGCTCGTACGCCATGTTTGGAAATATATCAAGTCTCCGCCGCCAGAGTCCCACGCATCTTCCCCTCCGGAGCTAATTCGCCTCCGTACGTGCCGTGGAAGCCGAGGGAAAAAACAAACGAAGCGCGCGGAGTGACATTCCGTCCACGTGCGTACAAATGAACACGGCAGCCATCCCTCATGAGAGAGCCGCGAACGCATCTTCCCCCGAGGGTAACTTATCCCGACCGTCCGCAAAGCTGCTAAGGAAAGTCCTTTTTAGGAAGACGTACTTTGCACCATGTTTCGCTTCGTTTTACACGTTAAACGGGCATAATGTATCCCTTCTGAGGCCAGTTCCAATATCGCGTTCGCAGCTTACAATCCTCTTTTTAAGTATTCTACCGGTTAAGGTAGGTTTTGTTGAATGCCAGAGAATCTCCTCCCGGTTTTCTACACTTTCAGGGGCCTATCTCGCTCTAGTATATCCTTCTTTGCCTCAGCATACGATCTACCCTTCTTCGTCCTGTTCATGGAACCTATTCGCTTTCTTCCTCTTCCCCGGTTGCCCAACATCCTTCTCTCTTTCAAAATCTTGAATAACCCATCGCCCCTTATTACACCCTCCAGCCACCTACTCTGCCGATCTCGAATTTCATTAAGAAGTCCCCTTTCCTCGTCCACCATCTCAAGCACTTCCTCGTTAGTCTTCTACTCCATCCACCTCCCCTTCTCGTCTCTTCCAAAACCGCAAAGCTGCACGTTAAAATATTGCTTAAAGAGTGGTGAAGGGGCTATGGGTATCTTTTCTCTAAAAGATATGTAAATGACTGTTATCCTTTTTTTTTTAACTGATGGTGTGCAAAATTTCACCGCGATCGGAGTAAAACTTTATCCGCATGACTTACAAACGCACACACTTTCTTTTTATTTGCTTTCGCATGTGTGGATTTTACTAGAAGTACGAGGTGTACTCATCCGTCGAGATAACTTTGAAATTTGACTATCTTCTTTGTTTAACGCCTCATGCACGAAAATGGATTTGCATTCTTTGTATTAGTTTTTCATAGATTTTATGCCCCTATGCATTTTGTCGGTCATTTATTTTATTCTCTTTTATTTTCACGGATATTAAAACTAATTTCTTTAGACTGCATTCATCCTTGATGCTACAACTTTGATGGAGAACTCATTGTGGTTTCTGCCCTATTTTTTGTTTTATTCGAGCTGAATGGTGTGAAAGCTCGTGTTAGAAGGAAGCTAATGAACGTGTTTGTTCAGCACCTGAACAGGATTCACTGTTCCTTCGGCGGAGCTTATGAGGCTTCTCTTTACGGGGTTCATTTACTTCCGGACACCATTTTGGCGCATTTCCTGGTTCTTTTTTTATACCTGATCTAGTCCACCTGGTTTCTCGACAGCCCAGGGGCGCCGGGAGCGTTGAACACCAGTCATTTTTATGTTTTTATGCATTTATTGTATCGCACCAAAGTGAGGAACGTACCCATCCCTCTTGTTATCTCTGGGTGGTCGAATTTATTGATGTATATGCCAAGGGAGCGACATCAAGTCTTTTCAGATGTCAGAATTAAACTTGGACACCATGAACTCTTCTCGTAAGCGTAATCTAGTGTTTATTTCTTCACTTTGAATGAATTGACATTCTATACTCAGTTGTCTCAGGCGTGACTTCATGGAAATTACTCTACATTGTAATGAAGTTACTTTGTTATTCTAGATAGACTTTATTTAAGACGTCCCGGGTTTCGACGTGACACGTCATCATGAGGTGTTTCGACTTGGCACACCTCCTAATAATGACGTGCCACGTCGAAAGCCGGGTCTTAAATAAAATTTATCTGAAATGACAAAGTAACTTAATTTACAATTAACATTCTAGTTCTCACTATAACCCGTTTACACTTGACTTAGCCTTGCTGTTCTTAGTCTTGTGTTGTTAGTTCTTAGACAAATTTGGCGTATACTCTCTATATTTGCAGTAATCTACTCGTTCTCCGTTTTTCTAATTTCGTTTACTCATCACTTGTGTTACGATGCAAAGATGTTTTTCTTTTTCCTTACCCCTTTGTCCTTCAAACAAATACGTGCGAAGTTGGACGAAGAAGTGACTCCTGTATACTGTCCCGTGAATTAAATTATCTAACCAGTTTGATCCCTTTTGGTACGCTGGATCCCCTTGAGGAAGGAAGTGCGTCTTTGGCCGTTGTGTGTATGATGCCCGAATGGCGGTGGTAGCTTGTCGAAGCCCCGGTATCGGCCACATCCGGCCCCGTTTCAGGACGGAAGGAGCCGGCTTCTTTGTGCGGCTTCTAAGTCTCCCAATCGGACGATTACTCTGAAACACTAGTGCCGATTAGCTGCGCCAATTAAGGGGAGCGATGGGGAACGGTCAATCTCAGATATTTGACTTCCTGAACAGCCAAAAGCAACAGCGGAAGCACTCATTCCCGGAAAGAGCTGCGCTTTTTGTGCGTGATTAATGTGAAAAATCGTCGGTTAAGTCGAGTGTCGTTTACGTCATATTTTCAATGCGTACTCATCGGAGTCTGCGTTTGCTATTTATCATCAATTTTTCTGTAATAAATGTCCTGCTGCGATTACGTAGTTTTTTGCTATCGCTCCATATCAATAACATAAGACTTTTATGCTGATGTTGGAATGTTATTATTAGAGATGACGTAATGCTGCCTTTAACTCTGTAAATATCACATCTGGAGACATCACGGAACTTGACAAATAACTGCATAATTACGGACTCTGGTGCTCTGTTCAGACTTCTAAGCTGAGAGAGAGGATATTGAAACCCAAAATCATGAGAGGAGAGTAAAATCAATAAATGGGCAATTTCACCATTATACAGTTCCATACCTTCTCTTGGAGGAAGTCCACTTGGCGCGGTTGGTGGCTTACGATTCCTTTCTTCTCATACATCGCAACCAGGATTTCAGTCTTTCAATTGGCAAGATTTCTTTGCGAAGTGAGTACATGCAATGCATACGGAACTTAATCCTTCACTCGTGTTATGTTTCTAAGTTACACCCGGCAGTGGATGTTGATTGTGTTTTAATTTTCATTTCCTCATTCCTTTTGTCAGTCCGGGTCATACTAGATTGATCTCTTTGGGTTGCATTTTAATTAATTTATCAGGAAGGGAGTAGTAACTGAGCGGAACTCGAATTATCCTATGGGAGAACAGCACGGATCACACGTGGTGAGCTACAATTAAACTTTTGCCGCGGTAGTAGCATCAGAGGAATATCTGAAGGAATTTGAAGGAAGATCAATCGTTTTAAAAGATAATAAGTCGATTGAAATTTGGATGAGTGATGCCGGCGTTGATTGAATTGAACCTGCTCTAATTCCATTCATTTTCTTGTACAATCTATGATACATTCGTTTGTGCAATAAAATGTATCGTTTATAGCGGCCTTTAGTAATACGATAGAGTTCGGATCTCTTAGAAGCAGATCGTAAGAATCGTATCTGCTGCATTCATTTTGTGTGACCGTATTTTGTATCCAGTTTTTTGCCTTCCATAACCTCGTGAAGCTGTTATTCACGCCGGAGATGTCTTCCTGTACGATCACTGTCGATTTTTACCGCGGTGTGACGCCTTCGCAACGCTGCCCTGACAAATTCCGAAACCCTTTTCTTTCGCGAGGACTTCCCCGTGTGTCCGGAGCATCCCTCTGACGCTCCGCCCGACGACTGGCTGTGTCGCCCGAGCGTTCACCTCGTAAAGCCTCCGCCCCGCATCCTTCGACCCTCCCCGCCATCGGACACGCAGAACGCTCGTGATGGAAGTCCTCGCAGGCCGGCAAAAGCTCGTGATTCCCTGGCAGGGTGGAAGGAATCGCTCCACGCCGATCCGGGGAAGAATAAACGAGAGCGTTTTGCGGTCGATGAGAGAAAGTTTTCATAGTTCGTTTGATTTTTTTATTATTATTATTATTTTCTTCGAATTTAACCCCGGCTCCTCGAGATTGTTTTGCAGTGTCGGATGGTTCCTCCCTTAAGTTTTCCCATCGATCAGCCGTTTATCCCTTCTTCACGTGGTCCATTCCTCAGCCCTCCTCTGCCAACACTCCCCCCCCCGCCCCCCGTACATGAAAGAAGTGCAGGCGGGGGGGGGGGGGGGGAAATTACGGTTCCGTCAAATGTCAGACGGAGGGGAGTTCTTATTATGCGCTCTGCGTCGTGTTTTTGTTTTCGCCTCCCAACTCGATGTTTATTCGGATTTCGTGTGTGCAGTCAGGATTGTGTGCTGGGGGTTCTCTTGATGATTGTCAGGTATTGTTCCTCCGTCATGTGGAGCGGATGATCGGACGCGACTCAGCCAACTCCGTGCCATCTTTACGGAGTTTGCTGAAAAAGCTTCGTTCGTTTCCTCGCGGGGAGCATTGGTATTCTAGGAGTGCTGCGTCTCACAAGTTTAGTGGAATGTTTGTGAATCTCGGGAGAGAAGACTCCGGCTGGCGCCTTCCTTGTTTTTCCTCCGTGTACATCAACGCTTCTTCTACCGAAACTGTTGAAGTATCTAGTATATTTTTCGTTTGGCGTTTTACGGTGAACTCATTAACCTATTAACATCGGAAAAGAACATGTTTTAAGCCCGTTTTACACGGGGCCTGAACTTGCACAATTTTAAACTATATATTTTCCTCGATCTGACGTGCAATAACAGTTGAAGAGCAGGGGCTATTTTGCCATCTCATGTTCGTGCATTCGAGCATGTATTCTTGCAATTTACCGCTTTGCACGATGCAATCAGAAATGCACGTCCGTACACACAACAGCTTGTGCAATTACGTGCGCCGTGTAAAATGGGCTTTATGGTTATTGCATGCCATTTTGTTACTGTACGTTGCAACTGCATTATTATCTTAAATACTCACTGATCAGAGCTGTCATGCTTTATTCAGTTTATTTATACCAAACGATTTAACGATAATGAAACATCGGAAATGGCTCATCGATGAAAATATGTTTCATTTATAAACCTTTTTTTTAAGATGAGCAGCAATAAAAAGGTTTTTGATAGTTATTCCTCAGAGCTAACGGTAATGATATCTATACAAATCAAATAGTATAAAGTCCTTGTGAAATGACTTGTGGTAGACCTTTGAAAGAACAAGCGTTTAAAAATAAATAACATGTTTGATTCTTTAAAAATAGCGAAAATTTCCAGCCCCTGCGAGTGAAGGGAAGCATGAATTAATAATTACTTGGATATCTAGTTTAAAAATTTTGATATTCTTATTCAAGGTAATTGATTATTGATAACCAGGTCTGTACTTAAGCGCATGAACGTGTATTGGGTCTCCATAAGTAAGAGGAAATTACTTTTTCCGGGATATTGATTGCTCCTTATGCAGTTAGAGAAGAGCTTCGAGGCGATTTTCGTTTGCATTCCCCGGTCGTGGGGGAGTCAAGTTAATAATGTTCTTTGGAGGTAATATATTCCCTCATTAACGGCGCAACCCCGAAAATAGAATACTAATAACCTGTCGTTAAAATTCCTCATCACGTCACGTATATGGGAAAATTTTCGTCCGGAGATTTTAACATATGGCGTCACTCACATCCGTAACTGGTCGAGCTGCGGTGTTGCAGGAGGGAGAGGACCTTCTCGTCTCCTATCTCCTCGAGGCGACGTCTCCGAGAGGAAATGGTTTATTCATCGGGTCTTCGTGAGGGTCAAAGGTCAGATGGTGGGCGGAGTGGGTGTGGCGGGGAGGGGACTTTGATGGTGGGGGGAGGCTAGGGGGGGCTGTGTAGAGGGGATGAGGAGTAGAGAGGGAGGGAATCTACGGGAGAAGGTTCTTGAGGAAGGGAAAGGTTGGGTCGGTTTGGGTGTGGGAATATAGGCGGGGGACTGTTAGCAGTCGGTGATGTGAAAGTGATATTCGTGACGCTGGGAACTTCTTTTTTCGTATTGCGTGTTCTTTTTTTTATTCCTGGTGTTCCTCTCTCTTTCAAATCTGCCCAATCCCACCCACCTACATTATCCCTCCTCCCTTCTCTCTTACTCTCTGTGGCCAACGTTCGTTTTGCGTGTTCTTTTTTTTATTCCTGGTGTCCCTCTCTCTTTCAAATCTGCCCAATCCCACCCACCTTCCTTATCCCTCCTCCCTTCTCTCTTACTCTCTGTGGCCAACGTCCCCTCTCCTTCCACCTCTTCCTCTCTCATATTTTGGCCGCGGTGGTAGTCTCATTATTTCGCATCGTTTCCCTCTTCGCTCACCGTCGCGACGTTAATATGCATCCTTCCGCTTATTCGTTCTCCCGCCGCGTTGTCAACTCCTCGGGCTATCTTAATTGGGCGGAGAAAAACGCGCCGGGTATGCCTTTATTTTTTTAATTAAATATTTTCACTCGGTTTGGTATCGTAAGCGAGTTTTTTCTTATTTCTGTTGACATTGCTGCCTCGCGGTGAGTTTCCTAAAAATATAATCCCGTAATCGCTTTCCGTCGTGGTGATAATGAATGTTTTTTTATTATCGCATCATGTTTTCTACATCAGTGTCATGGTTTGCAGTGACGCCGATTGAGGTGGCTTACGTCTACCGTTTTCGTTTTATTTATTTTAGCCTCTTCACAAATGTGAAATTTTGATTCGATGACGGAATGTTAGTTGAATTAAAGGTGAACCCATGAATTTCAAATTCTGAAACATGCAGAACTCTCTATGAGCACTGGTAGATGTGCGGTGTGAGTAATCCAGCCCTCTCTGTTATAGACATGACAAATAAGAAAAATCTTTTAGTATTCAAAGGTTTGAAAATGATTGCAAGGCAATCAAAACCTAGGTCAGGAATAAAAGTTTTAAGTGTGGAATATACTGAGAGATTTTTCTTATTTGTCATGTCTTTGGTAACATTCCACAAATTTTCGCCTTCAACTATTAAATTTATCCTCTCTGTTATGCTACAGTGTATTTTTAACTCATTCATTTGTTGCTCAATCCTAAAAATGCTTGACTGCAGCCCTCCACCCTTCCCTATCTAATGCTAGTTCCCTTGTCGCCTTGTATATCTTCTTATGTACTTTCCTCTTTATTTGGTCAATGAACTCATTCCTGGGTCTTCCGCTGGGGACTTTTCCCTCTGTTTTGCCTTCAAGATATTCTTCACCAACCCATTGTGCCTTAGGGTGTGTCCAATCCATTGTTTTCTTCTTTTTTATATGGTGTTCCCTATGGTCCTCTCCTCTTCTACTCTTCTGTACACTTCATCATTTCTTATTTTGTCCGTCCATTTTATCTTCAGCATCCTCCTACAGCACCAGGTTTCGAAGGCGTCTAATCTTTTCTGGTCAGCTTTTCCAATGGTCCATTTCTCATCCAATTAGTCTTACACTTGTGTTAGTAGGTTCTGTCGGGCATTCCATGCTCCTTAATTTTCTTCGGAATATTACCTCCTTTCGCTCACTGTATTTCCAGGCCAATTCATCCCGTCTGAAATGCCTTTTCTTATTTCAATCCCTTCCCCGTTAGCCAAATATTCTTTTGTCTCACTCGTTCTTCAATGTCCCCCTGTCTCTAACTACTTCCTCCATTTTCCCTCCTCTCCTTCTGTTATTACTCTGATTGTCTCTCGGTACATCTTATTTTATCCATCCTCCTCATAGCATTTCTCTCAGTATATGCTCACCGAAAAATTTTTCGCAGAAAATCTTTATGTTAATGGAAGACTTCTTTCAGTCTTTCAGGCGGAAGGCCTGACTAAGTTTGCATTTACATCGGGTCGTCGAAATTAGTATGGAAACAGTATTTATGCCTTAGTTTGATCATAGTATTTAAAACTCGTGTAATTAAGTGCTTATTTATTTCACTTATTTTAATGTGCCATGTATTTACTGAGTAATATTGGTTATTAGTTTATGCTTTAACACGTATTTTTCTTTTGTTTTTCAGGATTTAGCTCTTGTTCTCCCAGTCCCTGCAAGAACGGAGGACAATGCGTGCATACATTGCAAGGCGAGCCTTATTGCAAGTAAGTGTCAAAATTATTTTCTTACGCTGCAACACGTCGGAATTTCGACCATATTTTGGGAATTGTTATGCAAGATTTACATTGGGCCATCTGCCAAGAGGATTTAAATGTATCTACTTCGCTTTCTGATTGCATGCATCAATTAACTAGCGAGGGAAGCTGTTGTGAGTCCCTGCAATATCTGTCGGACGGAACTTCTTATTTCTCCATCCTAAAGTCAAATTTCACACTTGTGTGCTAACACGATTGCAGTAGTCCGTAGTCTCGAGGTCCAGAGAAAAATATTCTTGAATTGTGTGAGTTTGGATTTCAAAGGACCGGTCCACTTCCGTCTGTGGTGAGATATCACTCAAGGTCTGTGCGCGAGTTTGAGAAGTTAGATATAAGTGACGTGGAAATAGAACCGTAATAAATGATTCTTTGTTATCGTATTGTTTATTTTTCAATGGTGTCGTGAACCTATCTCATTGTCTTAAATCCAGTATTGAGGACGCCTGAGGTGGTTGGAGCGCGAATCGTGAGTCATTGAATGCTCTTTTCAATAACTTTTCAAGTTAGTTGAAAAAAATCTTGGACCACACTTCACTTAAGTACATCAATTCAGTCGTCGGAAATATCCATACATGTTTTAATATAAGAGTTACGAGAATTGTCCTTTAAAATTTTCGTCTCAATTAAAGCATTGTTATGACCTTGGTTAACGGCGCGGCATTCAAAATTTAAGCATAAACCGAGTGTATATTTATATATATACGTGTTTTTTTCGCCATGTTGCCCTGATATTTAACAGATGCCATTATAATAGGAGTAAAAGTATTTTGTTGCGTTTAGGAGAAATTATTTACATATTTTATGGCATTTTTTCAAAGTATACGTCAAGTCCCATTAGGTTGCATGTTAAAGTCGCATTAAATTTCTAATAGAACAAACAGGTAACGTGCATTTTTTGTTCGCTTTTATTTATACGTACTGCTAATGAGTACACGCATGAAAGGTTTCGCGGAAATCTGTACATAAGCGAAAATCGCTCCAACCACCGGTAACCGGATAAAGCCGGGTAACCATTGGTGTCGAACTATATTTTAGTGTCAATCGCGAATAATCCGCGCCACTTACAGGGAGAGCGTTTATGAAAGTTGAATAGCGCGAAGCGGAAACGCCTACCTTCAGTATCAGTTCTGCATAAAACAAGGTGGAAGATGCTACTCAAAGAGTACCTGTACCACTCGTTAGTGGGCCATCCACACTGGTCCATTCTGTCGAATAAAATCTGGGTGTCCACTGACAGGGAAAATCAGGAATTATTCGTGAATATTCAGCACCGGGAAATGTTCGTGGATTATTCGTGAATATCCTGGTTTGAGTCGGGAATTTTAATAATTATCATTACAAGACGTTTGACGCGTTCCGGTTAAAATCGTTATTTGTATGTCTTGCGCATTGTGGTCCGGCATTTGTTAAGTTAGTTTTATGCAGACACTATGCGTTCTTTTGCATGCGCTACTGTGGCAGTAGCAAAATTTTTTAAGGTGATGCTTAAAATATTTCTTGTTTTCCTTTGTATTAATCTTTTTCGTCCGCTTCCCCTGTCGCTGGTCGTCGAATTCGTCAATTCTTTTTCCATTGATTCTCCAGTTGTAGCCGAAGATTAACGAAACCGAACGTACAGTGAAACCGAAGCTCATTCCAGTTGACGGCCTGTTTTTACTCGATGTCGTCTATGTGATTCAGGTTCACGGTTGCTTTGAGTTGACGCCGTTCATAAACCGACTTTTAACAGTCGCCCCCTTTACTTAGATAAATATTTCTCACTTCGGTTGAAGGGCCTTCGAAACAGCTCTCCTCATACATTTCACAGTCGAGTGGGCTTAACCGTCGAACTGTCTTCAAATCCATCCAGTTCAACACGCTTCAAGTTGGTAAGGATTGTGGCAGCGGACGACGCCGCGATCCGCCTCGTGTGTGTCAACTGTTAAAGGCGCGTCGTCTTCAGTCGACTCTTTGAAACCTCTCGCCGTGACTCTCGGAGTGCGAGGTCACGGTCCGTCTCACTCTTCTTCACGCGTGTCTAATTGGCCGTAAAATCAATCGTCATCTGCCGATATAGATAAAAAAATCGGAAGAAGGAGAAGCGTCTCTTGTGTTTCTTTTTCGGAAATCGAAAGGTGTCGCTGGAAGAAGGGATGGGGATGTGGACACATTCATAAGAGCTGGCGCTTTTCGGACGCGACTTTTTTTCTCTGATTCGTTTTCGTTCCGCTCGGCGCCAGTGGGGAGAAGGGATGAGAGATTTTGTTCAACTGTCCTTTGGGATTAACCTAAACCCGCTTTTGATTAAATCCCACTAGCCTTCTTGTTTTTTGGTGTCAATTATTAAATTCTTAATTATCGGGCAAAACAGCGAGACAGATAAAAAGCGATAATGCCTTTTGAAATTAATATTCCCTACAATATCATTTAGATCTGTCATGTGATTCGACAACTTCCTTTTTATAGTCGTTCACTATTTCAAATATTTATTCATCCAATAGAGTCATCGTACCGCTTATACCATGAGTTTAGGTAGCATATATCTTACGTATATTTATACTGCCGTTTTCTCTCATTACTGCAGTTATTTACAAAAAATGTTCAATGAACATTTTTCGTTCAGTGAACAGTTTACTAGTGCATGTTACGTAATCCTTAGTCGTTAAGCGTCATATTTTCCGTTATATGTTTTGAATAATGCATTATTATTGTAACATATGCTATACCTGTCATGGAAAAATTTGCTTTTCTTGTTTGAAAAGCTTATATTGCCTGGAGCTTATGTCCTGTAAACGAGTTTTTATTTCGTGCATATACGCGCGAAGTCACGATTTGTAGTCGTGGCGGTTTAATTTGTGTAATTTATGAAATTATTACCCTACTGTGAGACGAGGGGTTAGGTGGAAGATGCTACTCAAAGAGTACCAGTACCACTCGTTAGTGGGCCATCCACACTGGTCCTTTCTTTCGACTAAAATCAGGGTGTCCACCGACCGGGAAAATCAGGAATTATTCGTGAATATTCAGCACCGGGAAATGTTCGTGGATTATTCGTGAATATCCTGGTTTGAGACGGGAATTTTAATAGTTATCATTTCAAGACAGAAAATCCTTATTTTATAAATAAAATGAACAACGATGACTAATGTATGTCTGTTATTTGATGACTGTACATGATGTAATGGATTTACCGTTTGTATGAATAAATAAATCAAAGACGAAAACTTAGTAGAGAAATTAAAGTAAAAAAGTTAACACCAGGGTTGAAATTCGCTATGAAAAAATCATTTGACTTGACCGGGATTCGAACACGCAATGTTTGGAAATTTAAAAAAAAATTAAATTAGAAAAACTCAGAGTGAGCCAACTTCTGGTTTAGTCATCTTAAAACCAATATAAAACTTACTACCAATTAAACTGCATATTTTATCACTTCATTTTAACACTTATTTCTTATTTAATTACTTTATTCTTGGGTTGGGGATCTTTATTATTACCTGTGGGTTTACCTAGAATAATCCATAATCTACTTACATAAAACTTGAAAAACATCACTTTGGCTCCAATAAAAACCGCGATATTATAACTTGGAATTTAGTATAAATTTAGTCTTGAAAACCTGGAATTATGCTTTAATTTAATATTTTGACTTTAGTGGACACCCTGTCAAATGAACGATTCGTTGGTCCAACCCTTCGGCTCTTGTCACAGTGGTCCTCTCGATCGGACAACCTGGAGAGTTTCCGACTGTCCGATTATAGTTCGATCCCCCACCCCCTTCACCCTCCCTCCCGTGAAAGGAATCAGGCGGAAATAGAAATTTTTTCCGTCATTCCATTCCATCCCTCTCGTTACGGGTGGACTTTTTTTAATTACCGGCAGTGTCGGGGGCCGTTTTCACCCGCGCGGAGAGAAGTCACCCCGCAGGTTTGTCACCGTGGGAATCGGCTCCGATGCGGTTCGAGGCTCCGTGTCCCCTCTCCCGCCGATACATGTTTTTACTCGGGAGGAAGACGAAAAGAAAACTTCTCCTCCGACGTTGCTTCAGTTTTTCGGACGGGGGGATTGTGTATATGTGTGCGAGCGGTGAGTGGGTTTTGGGCGTGAGGGCGTGGAGAAATCTTATGGTCACGACGGATGTCGGTGCGGCATGTTATAACTCCCCGCTCTTGAAGCTGAGCGCGTCAGCTCCGTGATCGAACATGAGATGTCGGCCGCGCTTATAAAAATGCGACCATGATATTCGGGTTGGGAGGAAAGGGGACTATGCGTTGGAAATCTGTAAATTTACAAGGTGAAATTTCTGGTTGGTTGGTTCGTTGGTTATTTGAGCGACACGACCAAAAAAAACTGATCTTTCTCGCCTTTGCGACAGGAGAGTGCATGATAGGCTAACGAAACGTGAATGATTAGTTCAGGCAATTATACATTGTACCTACGATTTGTGAAATAATAAGTGTGATAAAATATTTTTAAAACCTGGCAGGTTTTGTGGGTATAGAAACTTGGATGTGTACGAAAAATACCTAAGGGATATGAGAACATTCCAGGGAACTTATTTTTTCTCACTTTCTGTTGTCGCATTGGAATGTGGCCGTAACAGTCCTTTCGTGCGAGTACTCCGTGAGGGAGCGGGAAGATGCAAAATAACACCCTTCGCGGGCAATTGTGGGGATACGGTAGTAATTGAACTTCGCCGGAGTGAGAAGAGCAGATGTCCGTGCTTGATGCGGGATAGTGTTATTAAAGGCCTACCTATTGGGGATCTTCTTCAGTCGCTGAGGTAAGACGCTGGGCGGTAATTGCTTCGGGCACCATTGTTGAACGACAGCGCCAGTCCCCTGAGGGTGGTGGGTGTGGGAGGGGGGCGGTTTGTTGCCTGAAAAAATCTGAATTCTCTACGGTTCCTCCCGCGATGTGCTGCTGCGGAAGAGGCTGCCTCATTTCTCCCCTTATCCTTCTCCACTTCTTCTGCTTGTCCTCCCAGCTCCGCCCTCGCCTCTTCCGTCCTCGCTTTCGCCCTTCCTCCTCCACGCGGCCAGCCCTTCCCTGTCATACCTTTCCTCTCCTCCTCCCTATACCTTCTCCTCACTCGCTGCTCCCGGGAGTTTCTTGAACCCGTTCGGCCGTCTTGATGTAGAGATTGTTCTGGGCTCGGTGCCAGCGTCGCTCGCGACGCCGCAACTGTCCGCGCTAGTTCGTTTCACGACCAGCGGACGACATGTCTCCTTCTCGTTGGGATCCGTAAAAATGACCACAAAAGTGGATTTGGAGGCCCACTCATTTGATCGTGACAACGTTTATTCTTCTTTCCGTGAGCGAGGCGTTCGTTTTTGACCCAAGATGTTCGGTAACTCTCACCTTTCAGAAATAAATCGCTTCGACGGTTCATTTAAAATGTGTGGACGTCATTATGAAGTCAGTGGATGAAGAAAAACGCCTCAATGTTGGAATGACTTGTGATGTAACGTGGTGGGAACGCATTTGCTGCATGAAACTTTTTTTAGACGAATTTTTCTCGGAGAAGTGAGAGACCCGAATACGAAAAGGTGGTATTTCGCGATCACTTTTCTAGGTAGGCCTCATCCCTGTGCTGATAATGTTTTGGACTTAGCGCAGAATGATTTAACGTGTTGTCATTGCAAATACATAAGCCGCTCGCTGTGATTGTAACTGCTTAGAGTAAAGAAATTCTTACAGCTTGAGTAACTAGAACTAAGAGGTTGCACGCAATGCAAAGGTAAAATGAGTTCAAATTAAACGAGTTTTTAAGTCGACAGAGGTTATTAATTAATACCCACACCTCGCCTATGGACAGACCATGCAGAAAGAAAGGTTATAACATGTCGGACGGATCAATTCTCTCTTCACACGCTTAATTCACAATTGCAGCAGGATTGGAGGGGACTTAAATCTTCTAAGTCTTGTCAAATTTTTATTAAATCTTCCCTTTCTTATTACCTGCCTGTTCTGCCTCTATTCCCAGTACCTCATTTTCCTTCGCCGCTTTGTAGAAGTGTAGATGTCTTAGGTTACAATAGGTTTGTGTCTTTGCCCCGTATCCCTTTCTTAGTGGAGCGAACGCTAAAGAGATGTTCACTTCTGCCGCTAAGCATGAAATACTTTTTCTAATCTCAGCGGCAGTGAACTCTTGATTTATTTCTCAAGAATAGTTGAACGAATGTCGTGATGGCTGGGAAAATATTGCGCCCATTTAGCGGGTGAAAACGTTCTGCTGCTACTACTTTTGCTGTCGTTCATTCTTTATTATGGGAACATTTCCTCGCGAGTCCATTAGGCGAGTACTCGATTCCGAAGTTGCAATGGTCTTTTTCACATTTTCTTTCGGATCGTATGCGAACTCCCGTTACCTTTTGAGGCATCCGGAAGGCATCTATTTATCTCCATTTAATGTGCGGCGATGGCTCGATTAGCGATTTTTCATGTGGAAGAACATTATTTTCAAGCGTCGGTTGCTTATAAATTAGAATAGTTAGCTCCTTTGAGAATCAAAAATCATTTACTACACGGTTATTGATGGAGGAATGGAATGCCAGTTTTAATTTGAAACATTTCCCTGGGAACTGTTGATTGTTGTGCATGGGGTGATCATCATTACGCTGTCACTTGGGTTACTAACTCGCCATAATAAATGCACTTGCACTCTTCGCTTCCATGAGTGTTTTATGACGCGACCATCCTCCTTCAAGCACTCATTGCTGCGTTTCATCGTTATGGATGAGCTATTAGGCACTTGCTGATCCTCGCGTCGGGAATGTTTGAAGCACTAAGTTAAAATGGAAGAATCTCTTTCTTTTTCTTTGCTACGGGAACATTAGAGTCTCTACCATTGATATGTGAAGTAAATTTAGAGACCATTTGCTGTGAGCCGCTATGCACACCATGTTAAGCTCCGCTCAATACGCACCGAATTTGTGAACTGATATGTTAGCGATGGTACGCGTAAGTTTTGAGTTATCGGTACATGACCCCCAAGGAACACTGTGAGAATTCGCTTTAATTCTTCAGTAAACTAACTCACGTGTGAAATGCTACACCCCCTTCCTTCCAATTTCAATCGCTCCAGTTAGTTGAAATAGTTTCCTGGGATATAGTAAACTCTCTAGGAAAATTAGAGTAATATCAATCATTATATTTTCCCGGAGACCTGGCGGAATGGCTGGCGTAATTATGATGTGTAGTTCTTACGGAATTGTTATTCGTTGTAAAATCACCATCATTGCAATTCCAAATGGTTTTGTTTGGACAAATGAAGGCTACAATCGCAGCTAAGCGCTAAGTGGTGTATATAATGATGACTGAAATCTAACTAGCCTCTCAACAGCGACGAATATGGCCCCCATTCGTTTATTTAATACCTCCATGACCCGTGCGTGAGTATAATGCCGCTAGCTCCGCCAATTATAAATATCGGAACCCCCCAGCGGTGCACCTCTTGCAGTTCCCCGTTCGCTGTCGGGACATGCTGGCCGGCGGCTCCACTGCTTGTGCTTCCCATCCTTCAACCCTTCCCAGCATCCTTCTCTCCCTCTTTTTAACACCTCCCCGAGACCCTTCTCCCAGCTTCCCGCCGACTTCGTCTTCCTTTGCCCGCCCCGGCAGGCAGCCCTTGGCCGCTGTCTTCTTTTTGTTCCCCTCCACGACTGCGCTTAGCCTTTGCACTTCTTCCGTGTTACATTTGCCGCCTCTCTTCCGTTCTCAAGAGCGGCCGCTCTAGGGGGAACGGTAGCGGCAGCAATGAATCTCAATTTCCCACCGCGGGCAGAAGGTCGGCAATTGCTCCTTTGATGGTGTGGATCAGTGTCGGCGTTTGCCGTGATCCCTCGCACTCGGTGATTCATATACGTCCCTACAGTGGTACTGGGATCGTTGTGGTATTATTAATCGACTTTCCGTCCGGGGAATGTTGAAAGTGACGCCGTGAATGCATCACGTAGCCAAATGAAGGTGTGACATGTCTCGTCTCGAGCTCTGGGTGCATGAAATCTGACTTTATGAAAGTTATTGGGTCGTGAAAGTGGTTTCCTTCGCACATGGCGCATGGACGTTCTGAATCATCTCCAGAATGGTGAATGTGGTTATATTACTTATGAACGGTTCAGCGCAGATTAATTTTGAGTTTTATCGAGGCTATATAGGGAGTACAGCAGCTCAAAAATTGAAAGCGGATATTTACCGGAGATACCGATTTCCTTTTCTTCATTCCGCTGTCATCAGCTTCCAAACCATGGCGACTCCTTTCGTCGCATATCCTTACCGTCACTCCAATTAATTTCTCATGTCGCTATAAAATTTTCCAACTCCACGCCTTCCTCAAGATTATTACGTTCGTATAACCGGTGCGATAAGGGTGCGGTCATTATATGCGTGCAGCTCTTCATTTCCTCACATTACCAACCGTGCTTTTGGCGTGTCGTCTTGGCATTGTGCCTGTTCCACACCCACTGACGTTTTTTCCAAGGCTGCTTGTGTCTCAGGGAAAGCGCTTCACTCTCTTGTCCAAGCGGTCGTTCACTTGTCACAGATTGACTTTTTCACGCTAAGACCGTGACCCTGGCGTCTGATGTTAGCTTCGGTCGTTGAAGTCTCCTGGTGGAAATTTGGATAGTTTTAAGTGCTGGAAAAGATTGAGGGATGTAACAATGGGAGGATTTCAGTGATTTCAATGCCATTATGTAATATGTACGTCTACTTATTATCCTGTGAGCCGCCGCATGGGGGTGTGGCAGGGGGTGTTATGTCACCAGCTGTGTAAGGATGTAAGGTTTTGGGAGGTGAAATGGTGACGTGTGTTCAGTGGAGCTCAGATATTATTGTGGTCGCTTATTGTACGTGGAAAGAACGAGTTTTTGTACTGGTCTGTTCGGCACTCTCTCTCTCTTATTATATCGCTTCTGTCAGACCTAGAGATGTAGTGAGACGTCATGATAATATTCTCTGTGTCGCTCTGAAACAGGAAGTAATGTAGCTAAGTGATTATAATGGCCATCGTTGATCATGATTAAATTGAAGTTGGAAATGTGGGCGGATTTACTCTGGGAATGCTCCTTCCTTTATTTGGCATATTTTTTAAATCAAACAGAATCAATCCCCCTCCTTATTTAGACATCAGATGTTTGTGTGCCTGGCTGAAATATCTTCATCTTAACTAACATTTTATGTAATTGCCTAGGTTCACTGATAGCTCCAAAGAATCTATTTATTGGTTGAAAGACCCCAATAGTGTTAAGGGCAAGATTTTCAGATTCTTCCTTAAGGAATGAGGTAAACTTCTGAGATTTAGTTGCTCCTAAGAATGGAGAAAGTGAGCTGGGGTGTGGGTTAGACAGGTGGTGTATGCATACACATACTGTTGGAGTTAACGGATATTCGGGGGAGGAAGAATATGGATAGAGCTTGGAGAATGGATAGGAAAAAAACGGAAAAGAATCCCCTAATCGTGGTGAGTTTGTATGAGACACATCGAGGTGAAGAGCAATGAATGCAGGGCTAATAGGCAACCCCGCGGCCGTTAGAAGGAATGTTGATTCCGCATGATGTGAAGTAAGGCGAGGATTATCTAAAACCCTACCACTCATTCGATAGAATACGGATAGTGTGAGTGAATTATGGGACAGCGGAGGATACCAGGTTAATGCCAAATTCTATTTCTGGGGTTGCTCGCGTCGCAGTATAACATTGCCGCGTTCCAATGTGTACACTCCAATGTCGTGACCTGTGAAGAAGAGACTTAAATGACAAGTCTCAAATAGAAACGATGGCCACCCCACCGCGGTGTCGTAAACCGTGAATGTTTTAAATAACTGGCTTTGGTATGTGAGTGATTGCTGTCAATCTACGGATGTGCTCTCTTCCATAATCCTCCTCGATGGTTTATTTTTGTATTTTTTTGTTTTGGAAAGGTACAGTTGCGCTTCTTCCCCAGTGACTTCTGAATCTCTCGTTGCGTAACATCCCTTTCATTTGGCTCCCCGCGTCAAATGATGAATGGGCTTCCGTGAAGGGGTTTTCATGGAATGGGGGTGGCGGTGTGGGGGGGAGGGCACGGTAGGTGTCGTTCATTTGTTTGCGGAGCGTGCAGGATATTGGCGAGGGCGGTGTGTCCTTGGTCCAGGCCCCTCGCGCCGCCCGGCGAAGCCAGACGCTCCACGTTATGGGCGGCGTGCTGTATGTGTGTTGGCCTCCTCCGAGGCGCAGGAGAGGGAAGGAGTCGGGAGGCTGATCGGTTGGCTGTTCCACCTTGCTGGCTTGAAGGAATCCGACAGAGCGGGGGGGGAAAGAAAAAACAAAAAGACAAGCGAACGGAGACATTTTTTTTTCATTTACTTCGTTTTCTTCCCCGTTCAATGGTGCGTGTCAATTTCCGCCTTTTTTAAATGAGCGTAAAAAGATATTATTGAAGCATCTCGCCAAATTGTCTACTTAAATCTTGACAGGTATCAATCGTCCCAAATTATTTGTTGAAGTCCTTCTCTTGGTTGGCTCAGTTGATGAAAGAGATGTTCTTTATACTCACGATTAATTTTTTTCAGTGGTCTTTTTGGTGGCATGCGTTCGTTTTACGTTCTAGCGCACTTATCCGTTGGATGTCGTGGGAAAGGCTTGCATGGACCATTTTCAATGTGAACCAAGCAAAATTAGGTCTCTTAAAATTTTTGTGTTTTTAATTAATGAATGTTTGTTTTGTTTGTTTCTCTTTGGCCGAAGCCTTTTCGTGGCTGGATATTAAGTGGCTATCACTAACCACAATTTTCCTAAATCTACATCTGGGAATTCTCCGTTGAATTGCGTGTTTAATTTACATGCCTAGAGGTTTTTGTCGAAATTCGAGTCGTTTTCTCAGGGGAGGTCCTGGAAGAATTAATGAACCTCAAAGTCAATTTAAAACGTGTACGGGATCCTCAGTAGGGGGCGCTGTCACACTGACAGGATAAGAGTTGTATGTTCTAGATTGTTGGCTTTTCTAATTGATGCTGCAGTGTTATTTGGATTTCTTATGAGAAATAAACGTAATGATGGCTAATTTGTCTTCCATACGTCGAATGGGTATAGGCTGAATGGAAGGGCACCGACTAATGACTACTTTCCTAAAAATGTCCCCGAGACTCTTCGAGTGTGGTTTTAGTATGTGGTTATTGAAGGATCGTAAGAGATGATTGCCACGAATGGTTTATTAAACTCAATAGAATTAATGAACAGCAGCTCAATTACGGCAATTGGCAGTTGTTAGTTGTTGTAATTTCCATAGCAAATGCCCAATTAGTGCTTAAAATGGTAATTATTCTTTACAATTTCTCCGTATTAATACTCGTGAAACTGGTTTCTGCCTTGCTATAGGGATGATTTTTCCATGGCTCGAGAGAAAAGGAAGTGGCCGTGACTTTGAGTAGCTTGAGCAATTGAATATGTGTTATTAAAAAGTGGAAGGCTTCATTCATATGCCGTCTATGAAAGCATCCTTTGAGTTGTGTGACAGCAGGAGACAGAGGGATTAGTTTTATTTGGTCCTTCGACGAGTTAGAGAAAGATTAAGGTGGATCTGGCCTCAGGATCACAAATTCCAGGTAACCGAAACCTTGTATATAGTATCTTAAAATTGCGTTTTACAAATTGAGATGAGAATGATGCAGAGTTTCCCGGCTAGTTCTGCTGTAATGCAGCATCGAAAGTGGTGAATTTAACATGGGCTCGTGTGAAGATTGCTCAGATAATTACAAATTATCATCAATTTGAACGATAAAGAATATTTAAGCTTTTTATTAAAACTGTTCACCTATAAGAAGCGAAAAGACCTGGGAACTTGAATATAAATAAAATATTGGCATCTTACCACCTATTTTTTTATAGTTATCATTGAATTACTGCTGTAATTGAAGTCAAAATGCGGTTGTTCCACGCAAATGGCGCTGCAGTCGGATCCAATGGTTGGACAGATGTGGTCATTAAAAATATATCCGTGGAATAATCTGCATATTTCGTGTCTAAATTTTGGTTTGCAATGGGTAACTCATTTCTTCAGCGAAAGCAGCATTTTTTTAAACTGGATAAATGGAAATTTGTAAATGAGTAATTGTATTGACTCAGCCAGAGCAGCCCTGAGGCCCAAGTTTCCTCAATGTGTCCACAATAAAGATTACCTTCTTTCCTTATTTGGCGTTCATTCCTTTGGCCAAATGGACGAAAACGCAGGTTCACTGAACTTGGTTCTTCAGCTTAATGCACCCAAACGACTCCGCAAATACGTGTCTTCGCAGGCCGGGTTTGTGTATTGACTTAAGAAATGGGCTATCCCAGCTAAAATTCAATTCGGATCTTCTGTAACCTTTCTAGTTTTCGAACCCGTTGATGCTGATCACTGACAGATGGAATAAAGAAACTAAATATCTCGTTAAACTTGCTGTTTTTGGGCGAAGTTTTTCGCGGAAGTCGACCTTTGACTTGGGAAGAGAACAATCATTTACACAACGACTTCATTGTTAAGATGCATCCCCGAATCTACTTCTTAAACAATCTTTTAGGCATTAGTGATGACTTAATGTACTCCAAACTCATAAATCACTATAATTACTGAAAATAATATCCAACTCTCAGAACTCTGTTAACAGTGATAGCAACGCTCGCAATTCCTGCATTTATGGCCAGTTGCAAGGACGACACACAGTTATTCTGTGAAGTTATGGGACCCATAAGCAACCAACCAAGTGTTGCAGAAACATTCGAGAATTTTATTAGTTTCATAATTTATGGCATGGAGTTCTGAGTTCCAAAGTAGCAAGATGGCGGATGCGCAGTGAACCGCTTGAAGACTTAACTACTCGATAAAAGAGTTGTTTTGAGACGAATGACCAGTTTGTTTACTATTACTGACTAATTACTATGTGCATTAGCAATTATTCACAGGATAAACTTTCGTTAATTTTATCCGGCGGTGGAAGATTAGATTAAATATTTGAAGCTATTAACTATTGGTAAATAAGTAATGTAACTACTAGATGTGTTCCTGCAACTCGAATATTTACATGAGATCTAAAACTTTATGGATCTCATTACTATTGATTCCAATACTAAATGCTCTTGCTATCGGCCATTAGCCACATAGATGTCATCTATTCATACTGGCATTGTCTGTTGGAAATGATTGTGAGGATTTAATTGTGAGTTTCTGTTACTAGTTAATGATAGCGTATTGCGTAAAAATGACATAGCTGCAACTAATTCAAACGCGAGAGGATGTCAACCTCGTTTACTGTTGTTTTCTCGTTCTAAGTCCTTCGCGAGGGGAGAAATGAGCTCTTAAGACGGTTGACGCTACCGGGGCCCACCGTTCCTTACCGCTTTTTCTCCTCGATTGGCTTTTGTTTGGGAAAGCGGACGAGCGCTCAACGGAGCGAAACACGGGGGCCATTAACCTTCATTCATTCCGAGTACACTCTCCTATTTTGTGGATCGACAACTTGAGAGCGGAGGATGTAAGTACTTAAAAACTACAAGTGCTCCCTCTTTTAGAAGCGTTTTTTTATTCATTTATTGCCAGCGAAACAATTTAACGATCCATGGTCCTCAACTGTTAAGTTTTTTTTTCAGTGTTAATTAATGGGCTATTAACACTACCAGAGTGATTAAAAAGTATATGTCAATGAAGATACTTAAGAACGAGCCGTACAGTATGTGATGTCCCCGCGGAATTTAGCGTAGTATTCAATATCAAATTTATTGCAGTTCAGCTGCGTGGATGGTCATCATTTTGATCCTTTTTTGTGAGTTTTTTTTCTTTGTAAGTAATTATGTGCTTCAATAATTTGATTTTTGCTTTTGTTTCCATTTTCTCTTCGTAGATTTGTCTTAAACGCTCCATCATGCTATTATTTCGCGGGGAAAACAGCTGCGTGTTAACAAATCTGCCACAAAATCTTGCGAGGAATCGTCGTTAGTTGTTATTTGAAAAACTCACGGAATGCAGGACCGAGTGTAGTAGCTATCAGGCCTCTGCTAAAGCAAACAGAAGCATAATAGGCTTTACTGCGTTCCCTATGTGGATATCTATTTTTCTAGTTGATCTAAGTGCATCTCGTTCATAATTGCGTTCATAGCCGCGGCAGAGATCCAACTCTCTGGCACAAGACGGCCTCTTTATATCTTTGCTGCTGGAAAATCAGCGAAATATCTTCGTCTAATTTTCTCGAGAGTCTTGCCATTCTCTCTCGCCCTCTCTTTCTATATCTCTCTTCGGAAAACCGGTTACCTCTTCGCTCTCCTCCACTCTACTTAAATCTCCGGTGAGCATTCCGTCCCAACCCTCTCTTTGGCCTTCTCGGCGCTGTCATGTTCCTCCCACTTCTCTCCCTATCCTCCTCCTCCTCCCCTTCCATTATAAACTCTTCTTTTTTATACGAAATCTCCCACTCTTATAAAAGAGTCTGTTCATATACCTACTCTTCATTCCTCCTCTTACTTCTGTTTCCCATCGGAGGAGGTCGCTCTCTTTTGCGTTAACGGAACCACTTCCTGCAATTGCAAAACCTGTGCGTTCGCTCGGACGAGGTGAGGGCAGCCATCAGCAGGCCCGAGCTCCCATTCCCTCGTTCTCCTCCCCCCTTCTCTCACACTCGTTTACATTCATTCCGTCAATTTTTATTCGTTTTTACCTTTCGCCTTCCAACTTGTCAGGCGCGTGAGTCCTTATCCATTCCGCCTTTTTTAAATGTCGTCGAGAAATTAGAACGGGTCCTAGGGTCAGAATCTGATTACATCAGCGTAATTGGATTTCTCCTTTTTATTTTTATTATTTTTTACTTCGTTTTTATTTACTTATTTACAATGGTGGGGAGATTCTATTTGTGATGTAAGAGTCACGATCGCCTCTTGGGTTTAAAATTTGCTTGTGTTTTATTGTTGTTGTTGTAGTGTACAACTAACGCTTCTTCATCGATGGGTTAAAGCAGTTTAAGGTATTATCTGATCTTCATTCCGATGAAAATGACATATGTTGGGATTGTTGAACTGTAATGTTTTAGCCTTTTAGGCGAGCGTGACTAGTCGTGTTCTCTAGTGTCGTCGCGAATTACTCATCATCACAAGCCAAGTGAATTTGTTTTTTTTTCTTGGCACTTGAAAACTGTGTTGGTAATGAGTTGACGTGCCCGGAGTTCTCCTCTCAGCGTTTCCGTAAATTGCCAGGTAGATATTTGAATTTCTTAAACTTTTTGCGAAACTGAACATTCAATTGGCTGTCGTTGGCTCGGGAGGAGAAAAGGGTATAAACTCTCGTTTTTCAGCTCCAGAACCTGAATTCCAATTACCCTGAAACGCCTGTAATTATGTTGTATAGTCACGAGGTTTTTGTCTTGCTCAGTTGAGTACCCGCCAGATTCTTCTCCGGCGTATTTTCCCTAGAGCGTGGTCGGATATTCTTTGCGCGCTTTGAATACGCTTGCCCGGTGATGCTGTGTGCAGAGGCTAAAAAAAATTTCTTTGCTATAAAAAAAGGAGTTTTGCATGCTTCCTTGAGTGAATTAGGCGTATGAAAGTGGCCGAAAAATTCGTTAAATGGGGTGCATTTTAAACCTGGGCGAATATTTTCTTGTGGTAATGGGTGGGGTCACTGCCTTCTCCTCTGTTAAGAGATGGCGTTATGCGGCTTATTTTTTGGAGGACGTCATTTCTTTCTCTCCTTCCTAAGCTCGTTAATGGCCACGCTTTTGAATGGGCTTCTCATAACTGTTCATTTTGGTAGTAATCTCCTTCGTGCTGTGCGATTACAGAACTTCGATGAAGAGGAGAATCGCGAGGAGTATGGTCGCCGAGGGGCGTGTGGGCCCTTCTTCAGGATGTCCATTGACCGGGAAAATCGGGAATTATTTGTGTTCACAGCACCGGGGATTCTTCATGGATTATTCGTGAATTTCTGGTTTGAGTCTGGAATTTTAATAACTATCATTTCAAGACAAAAAAATCCTTATTTGGTAAATGAAATCAACAACGATGACTTTTATTTTTTCTGTTATTGGATAATTGTACGTGGTGTAATGGATTTACCATTGGTATTTATAAATCAAATCAAAGATGAAACCTTAGTTGAGAAAGTAAAGTAGAAAAACTTAGAGTAAGCCTACTTCTGGTTTAGTTTCCTTAAAACTAAAAGAAAACTTACTACCAATAAAACTACATAGATATTTGATTACATTATTTTAACTTTTATTTCTTGTTTAATTATTAATAATTATTTAATTACCTTATTCTTGGGTTGGGGTTCTTTATTCTTACTTTTGGGTTTAGCTAGAAAATCCTTATTATACATAAAACTTGAAAAACATCACTTTCGCTCCAATAAATGCCGCGATATTATAACCTTTAATTTTGTATAAATTTAGCCTCGAAAACCTGGAATTATACTTTAATTTAATATTTTGACTTTAGTGGACACACTGTTTATTTTTCATTTACGAATTCGCCCAAATACGAGTTAAATACGTGCGAGGAGTTCCATTAAGGGGAGACGAGGTGGGGTTCATCGTGTTATTAGCGGGAAAGGAAGATGCAACAGATTGATCGTCTTTAAGGCTTCGTGCAAGGAAGAGAGAGATCGGGGACTGAGGAGGGTTAAGCCGTGTTTGGGATAATGAACTCAGTTTAGGGCGTCGCGGGGAGACCGCGTTGATGAAGCACTGCGGCAAATGATGCCTCGAAGCATTTCCTTCGAGGCGACCCGTTATAACTAGCTTGCTGACTGGGGGATTTGGATGCGTTATAACAAAAACAAAATCCGCCCGTGGTAGTGGATGGCTTTTTCATCGTGGCGCAAAAAGTTTTCTCTTGTTACATCATCCTAGAACCGTTAATTGGCTTAAACTCTGTTAAGTCCTCATGCGTTCCTGTTTTTTTATGATTGGGAATGTACTGCTTGCCTTAGATGGGGCATGACTTCCTACGTGTGGACTAATTATTTTAATTTTCGTAGATTGTATTTTCATTTTATCATCTACTTGAGAAAAACAATACCTCTATGGTTACATTTATGCGTAGACAGCATGGGAGTATAGTTTATTGAATGGCCTTGTTTCTAAGAATCTCCAAATTTCTGACCTTTTGCTTTGCTCCGTCCGAATTTCTGTTTAAGTCATTGGACGTTCCGTGATAATGTATTGTGCATACTATCAAATATATCTTCTAGGCTTCTCGATATCTATCCGCGTCTATCTTCCATTCATCCCATAATTTTGTGAAAATCGATATAAAATTAGCACTCATCTGTCAGTCTTAGTGTTTATTTTATTTGTCCATGTTTTTTTGCTTGAAATTATCATTGAAGGAGTCTCATTGTGTCTTATGGAGCAGCTCCCCGAATTGATTCAAATTCTAAAATTACACTTGTTCTTTTTTTTTAAAACACATCCCAATGAAACTATAGGTGATCTTTTTGGCCATATAGGTCCGCTTTAACTTTCTAATTTGCTTAGAGTTTTACTGATATATGATTCGGATTTATAAATAACTTCACCCTCTGCCGTAATTTAGTCAGTGAGAACTTGTGGCCTTCATTAAAGTTTTATATAACGTCGTGCCGTAGAAGTTTATTGTTTACTGATTGTGGGGTATAAAGTAGATATTTCGAAGAGTGCAGCTTTGGTTTTCAAACTGGCTCTGGCTGAATCTTCTGTAAACCAACGCATAGGCATTAAAATGCAGAGAGAGTTGTAGGAAGCTTCTCTTAACGACCCATATGGGGATATAAAGTTAAATAACTCGCCCACCTCCCCCCGATGCTGCTGCAGTTGCGAGTTTCAATTGTCCTCGTCAAAGGATGTTCCCCACCCATCCCACCTCGATGTTCACTTGCCGTACTTGACCGCGTCGGACAAAAGACTGACTGAAGGGGTTGGCGCACCTGTCACGCAACGGCGAAATCTCCGTGGGTCTTCCCATCTGTGCCGACTGTGGGTGATATGCCGCAGTCCGGTCAACCCCCACTCCCCTCCGATCATCCTTTCCCCCCGTAATGTATTCCCTTAGGGTTTTTTTTATGTTTAATGGTCGCGCCACCCTCCACGACGCTCGCGGATGGACCACTTCTCACGCCCTGGGTCTCCGGCCGAGGTTCAGCGCCCGCCCACATCTGCCCCGTCGACGGGCATTCAAATCTCCGCTCACTCGGTCCCATTATCTCTACCCCTTACTTTCCCCTTCCCTCCCTACCGATCTCTTTCTCCTCTCCCCCCCTCTTTCACGTGTTGTGGTGGGGTGTGAGGGCAAGTTCCTCTCGCCATTCCTCGCCACATGGTCGCGCTTCCGACCGCAATGACTGCGGCCCTCCGATCGCGGGAGTGGTGCTCCGCGGTTTGGTCTAGTGTGCGTGAAGGAGGGAGAAATGGGAATTTAACATGCACGAAACTTGTTTAAAAAGGAATCCTCGTGTCCGACAGCGGGATTTAAGCCGCAATTTTGCCTCTTCTTTTTTTTTACTCCCTCTGCGCGTTGCTTCGGTTCCGATCCATTTAGAATAATTGTTAATTGGCCGGTTATCTCTCTCTCTCTCTCTCTCTCTCTCTGTAGTAGGGGTTTTTAAACCGCGGTCGGGTTTCTCTATCGTGCGTGTTCTCTTGCGCATTATTATTCCTCCGAGAACTCCCGTCTCTACACTTTACATGGACGCTCGTGTGTTCGACGATCAGCTTTCACTGGGCGTTCGAGAGGAATATAAGGAATTGCGAGTGCGGATTGCCGAGTAGCCATGAGTTGGCAATTTCCATTCGATTTTCCGTTTGACCATTATTATTATGGGAGAGTGAGTATGGAAAATAATGAACTTGTGCCCTCATTAATTGAACCGTCATCTGAAGAAGGAAATGCCGTCCATCATTTGTGTAAACCCTCGGAGGCCAGTCACTGCCAGACCGTGGAAGCCAGTTTGGCAACGCCCCGGTATGTTGATCGCAAAGGTCGTGGGTTCGAATCCCGCCTCGGGTTAGGATGTTCAGTTTCTTTTAGGAATGAGGTTTCAGGCTAATTGGTTTCTGTTCAACTACACTGGTGATGTATTTGTTACAACCGTGGATAATTGAAGTTCGGTTTCTTCAAAGAATATACCGGGTACGGTACTGCTGTCGGTGACCTGCTAGACTGCCAGCCATATGAACGCTTGTTTGAATCATGCCTCGGACATGTGTATTGCATTTGTCTTAGAGTAAATGTGTATAAAAACACAGGGGTGTTGAGCGGTCCAAAAGGAATAACATCGAACTCTCAGGATAATCACTACATTTATTAATATTCAATAGTTTCCAATACATAACATTCCCCTATGGGAAGACACGACCGTTCGCCAGTACGCACTCAGCACACTGCCGCTTCCGAACCACCACATCGCGCCCAAGGTCCTCATCATCCTTATCCCTATTGCCCTTATCCTTAACCTCCTTACTCTTATCCTCCTAATATTCGACGAAGACCTTTGAGGCTCCTCACATAAAGAGCTGCAATCAAGTGGCGGATAGCGGAGTAGCGTATTGCGACTCTCATTACACTGCTACGACTGCTGCACATGAAAGAAAGTATTCTACTTACGCGATACGCGCCTAAAACTTTATGGATCCAGCCGTGAATCGTTTTGGTATCGCTTTACGATCGTGGCGTTGGCAGTAAATTGGCTAGTCGATACTAAGCATCGTATGCATTTTTTTTGTGGTGAGCTGAATGGCCTCGATTGATTTGCCGTTGTGTGTAACCCACGAGAGCGCCGTAAGCCTTGCCAGTTGTTAATGACAATGGGTCGTATCAGTTGTGTACCCCTCGCCCGCCTCCCCAGGCGAAATGGGTGTTTGCCCTGGGGCACACACGAGGTCAATTAGCCTCTTCACTCGGAAGAAAGGGGATCCACGAAGGAGAGATGAGGGAAGAGAAAGAGAAGGGGGTGTGGCAGGGGAAAGATGATGGGCGATGGGTCCATCCCCCAACTGAGCTGAATTCGCGGCAGAAGGGAAGCCATTCTATCGGCCGGCACGCTCGAAGTACTCCGCCGCATCCAAAGCCTTTTTTTCGGGTTCGGCCCGCTCCCCTGGGCACGGCCCCGCTAAGCGACAGCGCGGGCGACAGAAGGCTCTTGGGATGGTCGACTACTTTTTGTCGCCTTCAAAAGCGCATGCGGTCCCTTTTTTATTCTTCATTCACCCTTTGTCCCACTCGATGTTGATCGATATATCGCCGCTTTCTACCCCCCTTTCACCCTCCCCCCGAAGCACCCTACCTCTTGTCCGCTTCTCTCCTCCCCGCTTGCAACAGTTTCACCCCCCCCCCCCCAGGTCGACCCTTCCCCCTCATGGACCCAGATTTAAGTCAGATGGCAGGCACGTGCCCAGTCGGATGTTTTGGGGAGTAAAGTGGGAGTGGGGGGATTGGAATTTTTACTCCGACGTCTCTCTTTGGGCCATCGTGGCTTTTGAAGCGACGCCGCAAGTGGGTTGTGATCTGGGGGTCCGGAGCACGACGCCAGTGTGTTATCATTGGTCCCACAATTGGTTCTACACCTGTTACTGCTCGGGCTTTGTCGAAATCGAGAGGTTCAAATCTGGAACTCTTAGATTTTCTGTTGTTGAAGTATTTTACTTTATTTAAAGGAGGTTTTATGTCTGTTCGTAAAAATATGGCGAATCTCACCGTTATAATTTATTTTTATTTGAGAAAAAATCACATACAGCATGAAGACATGTTATAGTGAACGTATAACAAACAGAGAAGGACGCAAACTTTAGAATATAACAAGAAGGTCACAAATAATAATGCAACTCAGGGAGACAGTAAAAATTACTGTTTTTGGGAATGACAAATGACTAGGTTAGCGAAGACGTTGGAAGATAAGGTGAAATGGTCGATGTTCTCAGGAAAGGAATTTACAAGAGAAGAGGTGCGAAAAATGAGGGAGAACTTGGTAAGGGATAATCTGGGAATAGGGATATGGAGCAATGAGTGAGTCCTGGTGTGTCGGGTGGGTATTCTGCAATTTATCAATGAAACAAGGCATCTTTATAAAATGGCCGTCATTTCGATTGTGTTGCTTTTGCTAGCTCTAAAATGAATTAGAACGATCGTTTACCGATTACGGTAATGCACCTGAATTTCCTCAATCAAATTTTGCATATGCGTCAGGAAAACAGTAATTATCTTTTGAAATTAGCGAAAGTTGTGATTGCTGAAGAGTTATTTTCGCGAAAAATATCGCGACTTATCTCAAAGTTGTGGGAAAATATAGGATCTGATGTCGTGTGAAGTATTTTGCACTTACAAACGTATCAAATATGTTTCATCTACATGTCTTAGGATGTTACAAATGCTCTTAACTAGTCTTTGATGAAGAGCAATTATTATTTTCACGTCTTTCTGCTAACGTTAAAACAGTGCAATAGTTTATTTAGCGCATCTATTGCTATATCCGTCTCCTTATGAGTCAACGGATGAATTTTTTTTGGTGACTCGTAATTCGAGTTGAATATCGCAGAGAATGTAAGGTCACGACCTCGATATTTTCGAAGTTCGAGCATTTAGAGCCACTTCTAAATAAGGCCCCCAGCGTTGTTGAAGTAAATCGGATGCAAATTTCATCGTCTGAAGAGTCGAGTCAGTAGAGCCTTGTTGAGGCGAGTGTTTTTATCGGGGAGAGGCAATGAGCATTTTGTTCGAATTGTCGAAAAAAATTAACCTCGACTGTTGTCGTGGGATATGGCTCGGTTTCACTTAGCGACTCCTGGATTGGCCCCTCGTTGCGGTCTGCGGAGCTCATTGACTGACACTGTCCGTGGGAGAGAGATTTTCAGACCGTGAAAGAGGAGCAGTATGGCACTCGGTGGACCATCCGCCGCCCCCCGGCACTGCCAACCCTTGCCGGTCCCCCCCTCTGCCCTTTGTGGTGTCTTGAGCGGCCCCACTCGGCGACTCGCCGTGGCGTCCTCCCGAGTTCCCTCCCGAGAATGCCGCCACCAGCAAGTCTCCCATCGGCACCCCCGATCGCATAGCTTACTGCTCGCCTTCTGCTGCTTTTTGCTTCCGTTTTGATTCCTCCGGGGGATCATGTATGTGGTGGAGGAGAGTGATGCCACAGTCGATGAGTCTTCTCTCCCTCAATGCAGTGCTCCATTGAGAACCAGGACAAGCGGTCGCTCATTCGGCTGGGAAACTTGTTAATAACGAAATGTGGGGCTTAGTCATCGGCTTACGCATTAAAAGGGAGATGCCAATCCGCGTTGAGGAGGCTGTGCAGAGCGTGGGAGACGAAACTTCTTGAAGAGAGTAGTGTGGGCGCTTTCGAGGTCTCCCTCCTTTTGGCGGAAGTGACGCTAATGATTGGCGCTCGCTCACGCTTGACGATTAAAGTTACATTTGTGTCTCGTCCTGATTTTTGAGGAACCCGTAATATTTCAGTCACGCGGTTTTCATCGTTGATTGCGTGTGGGCGTTCTTCATTCGCGGCGATGTTTTAAACTGGGTACTCGTGTAAATTATTGTGATTAAAATTAGTGGACGTGTAACCCTCTGAATGGGTGTTGTATCGAAAGAGTGTTGTTCGATGCTTCCTCGTTATTCTAGGTCGACGTTAGCCCATTAGTACTGGAAAAGTCAACTTAACTGAAATATATGTGTATTTCCTTCCATATTTCCGACCTCGAAGGTACTGCTGATATAGATAAAGCTAGTCTAGCTCGATACGGGATGATCCGAGGGAAAATTAATTTGCTGGTTTTGCTGTGAAACTATTAATTACTTTTATTACGCCCTCAGATTGTTAATCCATGATATTTCCTCCTCAGGCATACTTAAAACATCTTTTCTGCTCGTCGCATTCAATTGCATAGAAAAAAAAACTCAGATTAGTCGCCAACGTTGATTTCTTAACTGTTTCTTCCCTAACTGTATGGTACTAATTCAGCCATTCAGGATATTTATCATTTTTTTCTAAGGAGGACCTTATATGTTAAAAAATAAAATAAAATTGTTCTCTCGTGGTATCACGAAATGGAAATTTTCTGTAATGACTGGTTCCTCACTGGAAATGAATTTCGTTGTTTATTGGTCTCATGTTTCTTAAGACTAAATGCGCTTTCTAATATCCTTGATCCGAGTGGCTACGCCAGAAAGTCTACGGTGTTCTCAACGCTGGATGAATGAGATTTTAATATAGTGCTGTTGACGATTAACCACATCGAAGCCCAGGGAACGTTCGCTATTTGTCCTGACTATCTTTCAGGAAGTGTTCGTATTTTTGTATATATGTAATGTGTTCCTACTCCCCCTAATGTGTCCTAGCAGGCAATGTTAAGCACTTCAAAGTACTCCTTTTCCTTGTTTCTTTCCATTTGTATAGTTAATAGTTCATCAGGAATTTGTTAAATTACTAATCATTCTATCATTAAGGAACATCTTAATTTTTCTAACAGAATGAGAGGTGCCATGCTTCTTATGCTTGCTTATTTTGCCCTTTCCGACAAGATTTCAAATAGTAGAGCTCAGTTGAAAGTTCCTGGCACCTGAAATAAAAGCATTTTCGGCTTGGGCGAGTCTATTTGATGTATTGCTGCTAGTATAGGTTTTGGATGAGAGTGGTAATACTCCCAAGTGAAAAAACCTCCAAACTGTATTTTCCTTCGGCACTTCCCCCTCCTTTCGATGCTGTTCTACGAATCGAAGTTCCAGGATCTTCATACGGAGCTACTTATGTACCTACCTATGAATATACTTATAAGATGCATATTCTATTAAGGCCGCATTACACGGTACATTTTATTGTACAAACGAATGTACAAATTCCTTCATGACGGAAATTGTACCGTGTAAAGCGATAAATTGTATTATTGTCTGAATGACTTAACGGGAAATAGAACCTGCTCTAATTCCATTCAGTTTCTTATTCAGTACATTTTATGATACATTCATTTGTACAATAAAATGGACCGTGTGAAGCGGCCTTTAGAGTATAGCTCTATGGTTAATTTTCATGGATGTATCCTTGGCCTAAGTGGCCAAGCTTGGCGTGGGGATGAAAGAGATTTTAATTCGATCACGTCGACGATTACCCCCATTTAAGTCGAGGAAAATTTCGCGATTAGTCTCGAGAGTGTTCCTGTATACTTCCCTTCCGTGCGGGCTCCCTCTCTCTTTTGTTCCCATGTCAGCGGACCGTTCTCGCCTCCCTTAAACCGCACCCTTTCGCCATGTGGCTCCAACCCCCTACTCTGTCCCCCGTAGCAGTGTCCGCTGATTCAAAAGGCGTGCATGCGGGGGAGAGTCAGTGGGGATTTGGGCGGAGGGCCACTCATTAAGCGGAGGAGTCGGGGCTCCCTCCTCCCGCGCACTTGATCCGTGAGATTCTTCATCCCCCCCCGCTTCCCCCTCTTAGGCATTAGCCACTGAAATCTCCTCGACTGTTATAACGCCACGCCACAACCGTGCGAACTGCGTTTTCCGTTCGCCTCCGATGAAATGCTCGCCGTGTGTGCTGGGTGAGGGGGGTGGCGCTTTCGGTTCCCGCTGCTGCCCCCCCCCCCACCCTTCTATTTCGTTGGCTATCACCCGACGTTTCCTTGGGGAATCCGCTCCCGAGTCGTGTCCCACGGAACTGAACGGCAGATGCGTATATTAGTCCACACCGACGCCGCCGACGTTTCTTCATCCGCCCGTTGCCCCCAGTGAGAGAGAAAGAGTGTGTGAGTGGTGCGTTTTCACGTGCTCTTCAAGGGGGAAGAGGAAAGAGTACATGATATGAGATGAGTGGGCGTGATCTTTGATTGGCCGGAGTGGATCCTCCGTCTTCCACCGATGCCACGGATGACGAGAAGTGGTGGTAGAAGCGACCGCACCGACCGACCGACCAGCATTTTCCGTGAAGAAAATTGTGAAAATTTGTTGTGAATTCATGTACTGGACGATCGAGGTTATATGCAAGCAAAAATAATACATTCAATTGTTGAAAGTATTGGGCAGTGTAAGGTTTAGCATTATTAGCGGCTGGCTTAGGTTACTTATGCGGAGAAAATCGTGAAAATTTGTGGTATATTCATATAATGGACGAAAAAAGTACTAAAAAATCCAAAAAAGAGAGTGGCAAATTTAATTGACCATGTGGGCGATAAGACCGCTCTACACGGTACATTTTATTGTATGAACTCCTTGACTTCAGCTGGCATTGAGTCTAGCGTGGCGACATACGGTATTGGGACTTCTTAGTGGTTAGAACCCTATGATGTTATCCCATATATTCCAGTGTAGCGTTTCAAGAGACATAATCGACGAAGGGACTAATTGAGATTAAAGATTCCAATTTATTTGTATCGTCGGCAAATGTTGCAAGTTTATGACATAATGTAATCTAGGATTTTTGTTTCCAAAAATGAAGTATCGTACCAAATATTCGTGTTCATCGTAAAGATGTTTATGATTTATGCTAGTATATGTACGAGTTTGTTCTGTGGTTCATCTCCCGTGATTTTATTCAAGTGGCCACTCCGCCCCTGGTGATCGTTGTGGTTGTAGCCATGCGTGCATTTTTTGTCTGCTCGTAACTCTTTACAGAAATGACTTGATGAGCGCGGCGAATACCAGTGTAGTCACTGCATTCCTCTCCGTGTGAAACACTCATGTATCTTTTAGGTGACCTATATATGAGATAGTGGCTCAGACATCCCTAGTAATGGCCGTTGAATTGATGGGCCTCGAAAGAGTTGTATCATTTCGTCCCCCCAATCAGTCAAACGTGGTGTCTTCCAGTTGGAAAGCGGTCGGACAGTCAGCCCTCGAGGTCAGTTGTTTGGACTCGTCTGCTACGAATGAAAGTAGGCAATCCAACCACTACTTGAGATAAATTTCTTTCCATTGCGATCAGAAGAAACCTTACGTGGCGTTTTTGTTCTCTCGGGATCAAAGGTGTCGTGGATTCGCTTCCTCTTAAACTCCTTATCGCTTGGTCATTTCTTGACGATGACTGTAAGCTTTGCGGTAAGGCGTTGGAAAGTACAAGAAAGTACACGTTCTGTCCTTCGAAGTTTCCAGTCATCATAGATATTGAAGGAACATTATTTTTCTAGCGTATTCTGTAAATGATTTTAATTGAGGTTACGAAAGTTAAATAGTTGAGTCATCCGTCAAATTTTCTAAGTAGTAATCAAAAGGAGACGGCAAACATTGAGTGAACACAGCATTCGTTACGATGGTCGCCCGAGAAAACAAGGGTACTGAAATAATAAGGAAAACTTAAATTATTAGAAACATATAACTAATTTATTGATCGGGACCTAAACGCGATTCT
The DNA here is from genome assembly GCA_963169105.1 of Ceriagrion tenellum. Lineage (NCBI taxonomy): Eukaryota > Metazoa > Arthropoda > Insecta > Odonata > Coenagrionidae > Ceriagrion > Ceriagrion tenellum. The sequence continues at coordinate 69,036,250 of OY720642.1, read as the reverse complement.
CAGAACTATGATAGGTATTTGTATTATTTGTGAAAGAATCTTGCATTCAACTAAATTTTATGGGAATAGGTAGAGGCATTATACAATTACCTCCTACCTTTATTTGTCAAATTAATCGACGCTTGATTACCAATTGTATTAGAATAACCAATTTTTAAGAGGCTTTTAGTCACATGAGCAACTTAGTGGTACACGACAAAGGTACGTTAAATTTTCTTCCAGTTGAATCTCCCAAAAAATTCCTATCGATGAGCTTTCTGAACAATTTAAAAGAACTTGAATCGCTTTAGAATTGTGGTATACATTGCTTTAGCTTCGAAATAGAGTTGTTCATTAACACTATTCTACTCGCTATGATGAATTCGAATACATCAATTCGCATTCACCTATTAGCAGTACGCCATGCGCTTCTCAATTCCCTAACCGACTATCTCACGCGGCTAAGGCATCGTTTAGAAATAGAGAAAATTTGTAGTGAATTCATATACCGGAGGAAAAAGGTAATATACATGCTGAAATGAGACATTCAATTGTTCAATGTATAGGGAAGTGTAAGGTTTAGAATTATTACCGGCTGCTTTACGTTACTTCTGTGGAGGAAATCGAGAAAATTTGTTGTGAATTCATGTACTGGACGAAGAAAATAATATGCATGCTTAGATAAGAATAATCATAATTTATTGCTCATCGGTTGTTTTACAATGTTGTGAACAAATATCAATGAGCATTGGGCAGCCTCAAAGGTCATAGACCTGTGTGGAGACTGCCTTCCATAAATGAAATTCATTGCTGGCATTAAGCACAAATACTTTCAAAAGCATATATAATGATAACAAACACTGTGCTTACCAATCGAACTCAGAACTATATGAACTCGGACCGATCCAAACATTCTAAGCCAGCCTTCTCCGATCGCCTGGTTTATCAATGCGAAATCGATTGAAATATCGATTTGAATCGGTTCATATCGACTTGAAATCTCAGACTGGTAGAGAAAGCGGGCCGTGTTAGCCCGCTTCTCAAATATATCCCACTAGCCCGTTGCGTTTATCATACCGAGCTGAACCGGCTAAATCGATCTGAGTTCGATGGGTAGACGTAATGAAAGACGATTTCATTTTAGCCCAATACTGAACTAGAAAAGCAGAGATGATAATAATAATTCACCTTGCTTACATTCTTATAAAACTAGTTAAACACTAGTTATTACAAGTTATAACAACGGGTACACATGCATACATTACAGATCTAGTTTTAAACATCTGTATTGCTATGTGCCGATATCCATTCCTTTGAAAATTTCTAAAATTTCACCTTGTTTTTTTCAACTTTTTGTGGATTTACGTTAGGCGTAAAATACTTTAATCAACTCAGTTGTTCAGTGTGTTGAGCAGTGAAGGGTTTTGTATTGTTAGCGGCTGCTTTAGGTTACTTGGCCGTCCGTTCTCGCCTAGCTCGTGGTGGACCAGTGTCTCCGAAGGAGAGCAGACGTAGAGAGACATGGCTCGGCGGCGCTGTTGTGCGACTTAATTGAAATCGCTCCGGCCGGAGTAGTAGGTCGCGCCGGATCACCGATGGAAGATGCTCTGTGCTCCACAAAGGAAGCTCGCCGACGCTCTTTCGACCGAACGTAACAACCTCTCACCGCTGCCCGTCTTCGCCGATTCGTCCGTTTTTACGACCTCTCCCGCGACCCGGATGGAGAGGACTTTTTAATTTCGTTGGACTTCGTTCCCTTCAATGTAGCCGGTTATCGCGGAGGCAGATCAACGCACCCGGCCTATTCCGTTTCCGTACTTACCACTGCTCACGTCTTAAGTGCTTTCCTGGACTCCTCCTCAAACCCTCACCCTCTCCTTCAACTCATCCCCAACTTCGAAAGGGCTCTATGGGTTTTTATTTGATCAGTTGAAACTTATTTTTCTCGACCCGACTCTTTAACTGTTGTTACATAAAACCGTTGGAAAATTTTTCCGAGCGGCAGGGAAAAGTTTTTTCCTGTGCGTAATTTTTTCTTGCATCCTTAACTGTTTCATGTTCGGCCGTTTGCTGTAATTTATGTTTTTAAGGCTCATCTTTTTTTTCTGGTTATCCATTGCGCATGAAAACTTTATGTTCATGTGAGCTAAGAGTGTGATGCGTTTATATTTATCGTTAAAAGCTTCGCCTTGTGACCTTGCGAGTCTCTGTATCTTTTGTTGCCAAGAACCGATTATTTATCAGATGGATCCTTTTTTCCTCGTTATTCACATATGATACTAATGTCAATTTATCTGAATTCAATGAGAGACGACTTTCTGGGAAGAACTCTGTTATATCGTTGGCTCTTAGCTTATTTGATACGTTTTACCCTTTCGCGGATTTCAGAACACCATTCCCCTTCCCCAAAGTTAAGTTATTAAATAATAATTTTTATCCCGCAAATGAAATAAATGCGCATTTTCAGTACTCGATTTTAATTTGTTGCATTCGATATAGTTTTCCGAACGCCACAGAATATATTTGTAAGAAATTACAGTGTTATAGGTCTTACATGATCTACAAAATGTGATATTTTGTTGAAGATTTGTCTTAATTCTCCCCAAGGGGGACTCCCGACTGGTTTTGAACCCCCGCCTTACATTTATAATGCTGCGTAAACTTTTATTCATTTCCTTATTCTGACGTTGATTAATCCGCAGATGGAGGGAAAGCTTTGTTAGTTGAGTCAAGTGACTTCGAAGCATATCAATGCAAACTTGCGATGGTTCCTAAATCTCGATTGAGTGATTTTTTTCGTCCTGGGAACGAGAGCGCGATATGGCCGAAGGCACTCCTTTCTCTTACTTTCTCTCCCGGGATCCACACTCGCCCCAGTTGAGGGATATCGAGCGTTACAGTTGAACTAATGCATCTTTATCCACCCACGCCTATTTCATCTTCGATTTGCGTTTGAGTCACTAGTGCGACCATAATTCCATCTGTTGATGTTACCCTTATATCTAGCCTACGTTACCTGAGTAATGAGATCTGTGCCTGACCGATCTCCAGCGCATCTTACAATGAGTGTGGCTCCCACGAGTGTGGTAACATGTGAAATGACTGCACATGGTGAACGAAAAATCGGTGTGTAGAGAGTTAGGCTTTCTAGGGTTTTCATCTGTTGATGTCGAGGCTAATGGATTTTTTTCCAGTGAATTTAGTGATGCTTTCCTTTCGTGTTACGGACTTATTCTTCTTTCTTTCTTTTCTTCCATTATTCTTCCAATTATTACCTATTCCTGCCCCATCTGGTCTCTTTCTTCTCAAACTAATCTGTCATCGCTTGATTGTGTCGGCAATTTCTTTGCTGAAATATTTAAGAATATGTTACCGAAGTGTCGTAATATGTCCACCAAAGCTGTACTATCCTATCTCTCCATTCCTAATCTCCCCACTCATAGACTCACAGCAGACTTAAAATTTATTTATAATATTCTATAAATTCCACCATCGACTGCCCTGAATTGCTCTCCTTTATAAATTTCAAAGTTCAATCCCGCGCCACCCGTTCTTACCCTTAACTCCACACGCCCATTCTCAGACTTTCGATCACTAAACGTTTTCTTTTCTTTCGCCTCTCCTCTCTATTGATTTTCCTCCCTTCTCACATCGATCCTTATGCACTTTCATCTAAATCCTTTATAAGGCATTCTCTTTCGTATCTTTCATCTAAGTAGTTATCCCCCTATTTTTCGTTTTTTTAAAAATATTTGTCAAATTTCTGCTCGTATCCTGTTGTTAAAATTGCTTGTATATGTCCTTTAGTTTTTGTATTGTTACATGCCAACTGTAAAATGTCACTCCTTTGCTGTATGTGGCTTTCTTTCTTTAAAATAAATACAAAATAAAAATTATTCCCCTTCTTCCGCCTTTTTTTAACGACTCCTTTCCTTCGATTTCAGTTCAGATTTTTCCATTTCTTTCCCACACGTTTTTTTCCCCATTCAAAGAGACGAGTTCATCGGAGACTGGACTCCACCGTGTGTTTCTCTCGATCTGGACGGAGGCGGCTGTTCGCCTTTCCGACCTGACCGTTTCCACCTCCGGATGCGGTGACCTCACCCGGGCATTTTGTGAACGCCTCCTCGCCGCCCCCACAGCTCTCCGCCCCCACACCCCCTCCGAGGGGGAGGCCCAACTGCGATCATCATCATCGCCAACACCACATCTTCTTCCCCAAACCCCTCTTCCTCTCACCTTCCGTTAAATCGTTAAATTTTCTTTTGACAGTACTGGGCCTTTTTTTCTCGTTCCTGACCTCCCGCGGCCGCCACACCCTCTGACCCTTAAAAAAAAAATAGAAAGGAGCGATTTCCAGTTTGCTCTCCTCGCCGCTGCCAGCGTCTCATTCCGTGTTTTTTTATATTTTTATTCCCATCTCTTATCTTTTTAGGCTCTTCGGAGCTCTTCCTCCGGTGATGGAAGTTATTGCCTGGTCCTCGTGGTCGCTTTTTTTCTGGCTATTTTACGCGAGGCATTTCCTTCCGCAGTCTGATCAGCATAGGTCGGATGTGCCGTCAAAATTTCGTCCTGTAGAGCGTTAGGATTGCTACGATTTGTTCAAAAATGGCTAAGTTATCGTGATCTAGTTCATCGGGGTCATATTCGCAATGTCGAGTTTTCATACCCAACTGCCTTCTCATCGCTATAAAGTCTAAACTCTCAGTTAACATTATAGCCACAGTTACGGTAATGGTGTCGATTTTAGAACCAGTAGTCGTATCTTAAGGAGTGTACTGCATGGTAGCATATTCGTCCACTTAGCTTTCTCCTAGATTCTGGTCTGATCGCGCACTGTTATCCTGACTGCTTTTGGCCTGCGCCTGGCATTCCGGTGGAACGTGAGCGGTTCGGATTTCAGCTGAGACTTCATGCCTCGTGTGGAATCACTCCGTTCCACACGCACTAGTTGTGGCCTGCACGGTATTTCCTAGATGTGGATGAATATTGCTGCAATTGTGATGCCTTTTCTATCTCAATATCCATAGAAATTGAATCGTCTGGTTTACAATATTAGCTGGAGAAACTTTTGAAAAAAAATTTTCCATCTCTGGTTTTGCTAGCTGAAGATGGTTTAACGTAAATATTGCGATTTGTGTGTACAAACGACTCACATTTTGGACCGGATTGAATGCACAAAAGATTGCTCGTACACAAGCATCGTGTGAAGTTCCTTTAACCATTCCAATTAGTACAGATCATTTATCACTTGACTGCAATAGTTGATGCGCATCTTACCGCGCAGTGTGATGCCTCGTGTACGGCTGCCTACAAACTCGTTCGTTTCCCTCGTGCCGAGAGGGTGGGTACAAGGAGGAGAAGCGGGAGGAGGCACAGGAGAGAGAGTTCGGGGAGGGGCGTGGAAGCCATCTCTTTTCACCGGCGTTCGTTCCAGCGTTCGCCGCGACGAGTTTTCAGAAGACTCGGGAGGCCCACCTCCCGCTCCCTGTATGACCAATCGCTTTAATCCAAAGGCGCTTTAATTTCACCTTTTTTCCACTCAAAAAGCGGACCCCCGAAAAGGGGAGGAGGAATGCCTCTTCTGGTTCGTTCCTTCTTTTTTTTATTATTTTATCTCCCGCTCCCATTTCTCTCTCTTGTCCAAGGGACCGAGCGAAATTCATCCTGACGTCTCTCGGCTTGATGTTTTCATAATGTCGGTCCATAAAATGCGTTTTTTCTTCCTTCCCTTCTCTTCGCGTCTGCTCTCCGAAGCGCAAGCAAGCTCTCAATTTGGCGGGATCGGGCCAGGAGAAGTGCGGTCGTTAAATGTTCTTGCATGGGAATCTGGAAAAATGTCGTGGAGGGCGCCTTCAACCCTCGCGCAGGTGTATAAAAATCCCCGTCCGGTTTTTGATAGCTTAACTCACTTCTCTTTCCCGACCACTGGTTTTTTTCGTGTGTGCCCCCTTTCCACCCCTTTCCCACCCTCTTTCGGGACGTTAATTCGTTGGCAGCGATCATTCAACTTCTTTCCACTTCCGCCAAGTTGCGTTCTCATCAATTATTTAATATCAGTGGAGTCCTTTTGACGGTTTTGGTCCACGTAATTGTGGTCGCCGCTCAATCAATTAGCGTTTGCGAGAGGGACTTGGACCGTTGTCAAAGGAGTGCCTTTTGTGATGCCTCTGAATTTCGTCCTGTCGTTTCAATTAAGTGCTCTATTACTTGCTGGGAGAACTACGAGATGCTTGAAAATTTAATTCTAGCACAGTAACGCGTCTATCTTTTAAGATTGTCGAAGGATGTCATTTCAGCGGGGAGAATTGTACTCTTTTGATAAGCGAGTGGGAGGAACGTATACAATGCTAATTAGAGGTTCGGGTAGAGCTGTCCTCGTGGGCTATAATTGTCGTGATGACAATATCCATCCTTGGAATTCAAAGGGGGAGATTTTTTCGAGAGTTCTCGGTAGATTATTTTCTTTCCCATTAATGTGACGCTGTTCTCTGTCGCCACTCGTCCCCCTTTGAAATATGTGTTTTTTTCCAACCCTGAATTCTCTGTGTACTCTATCTCTCCTCCCCTCCCGCTATCCACGTGGCTCTTTGATGCCAAACCCTTCCCTTATTTCCTTGACCCCCCTTCTTTCTGCCGCCCTCAGCCTTCCGTTTCCTAGAACTAAAGAGGTTTGTGACTTCCCAACCGCAATTCATGTTCGCAATTTTAGTTTCATTTCGATAAAAGGAGAATGTGAATATTCGCTTGTTATCATTTTCTCGATCTTCTACGTATGCGCTTATTTCTGCGATAGTGCTACGTATATCATCCCAAAGTTTTCTGCTTCTACCTATCGATCATTTTATCTAATAGATTCAGGCTTCACTTTGTGGGACCTCTCTATGTCGGAAATCAAAACTTTCAAGTAATGGTCCACTAATATTTTTTTTTTAATTGTTTACGACCCGGGTTTCGTCACGTGGCAAGATGTCATTACGTGACGAAACCCGGGTCGTAAATTATTTTTAAAAAATATTAGTGGACCATTACTCGAAAGTTTTCATTTCCGATTGTTTTACCATTACCAAGCATCTGTCAAGTGATACCAAAATATCAGGCACTTCGCGCTCTGCTTTTCTAGCCATCAACAAATATTATATGCCATGTACCATAGGGAACAGCTGAGTTCATCAGAGAGACTTTAATAATTGTAGTAGCTGTGATGCACAGGCATCGTCGGAGACGTATTAGCCGTTACTATTTTCATTTAGTTTTTAATTAAACAAAAGTTTTACACCGTTAATGTTACTGAGTTAATGCCATTCTCCTATATGATGGTTTGGTATGAAAATAAACAATTATAATGTTCTCGACCGTTTATAAACAAATACAAAAAACCAGATTCTTGATCTGTGGTCACTTATGTATATATTTCATAGCCCACGTTTCACCGAATTTTGGAATCATCCGGTCCTTGCTATAAAAAAAAGGGGATTTACAACCTGGTATTTACTAAGGTATCAACACAAAAGTTGTTGTATAAGGAATTTATATGAAAGAAATACATAAGTGACCACAATTATGGAATCTTATTGTTATATTGTAATGGTCGTGGGACCATATTCTAATATGTACATATAATGGTAATTATTCTAAAATGTGTAATGGTGATAGACAATATTCATTAATGCATGGATATTGGGGAAATAAGGTTTCCATAGAAATGTTTGGTATCTATATTCTGGTAGTGAAAGTCCATAGTATGTCCTCTGGCGAGGGCGACATCGAACCGAAGGACCTTGTGAACTCCGAACGTCTGAGAAGAGGAGTAGGGGAAGAAAGATAGCGGTGACTGACTTCAAAGAAGTGTACCTATATGGCGTATCAACCCTCACCCTCCCCATACGGGTCAAGGGGGACACACGCTTGAGTTACCTTGTACGTCACAAGTTGGTGTCGCTGAGAACGAGTGTATTGGAATGGTCAAATTCAATTCGAAGCTTAAGGACTATATATACCCCCCAAGATCTGTATTCGGGGGCATTTGTGAATGAGCAGTTGTAGGGTGTCACTATGAAGGGCAGAACCCTTAAATTTCACGGAATGTATCTCATAACTTGTGTTAAACTTTCTGTTTCAAATCGAATCCGAGTTTCAACTCCTTAGCTTTCTTAAAACTCACTGGAATTCAGAAGCAACCACTCGATTCTAGATTCCATTTTTAATTGTCGCGGTCTCCGGATCACTACAATATATATTTGAAAATAAAATTCGAAAGGCGAACCAACGAACGAAAGGGATAAATCTCGCTCAAGATAACTTAAATCGATTGTTAAGTTCGAAGTTCGCACAGCCGTCGTCCCCCTGCCAATATATTTGCTGCTCTTCTTTGAATGCGTACGTTCCTTCCTTTTCTCTCCCCCCCCCCTTCCCTCTCCACTCCCGTCTGCGACTCGTGCTCTTCATCTCTTTTCGCGCGACCCCTGACGTCATGGCGGGCTGCGCTCCAGTCCATCATCTCGTTGGTTTCTTCTTATGATCTCCCTCCACTCCTTCTCTCACTCTCCCCTTTCCACTCTCCTCTCTGCAACTTCGCCAAACTCCTCCCCCCCTTCCCGATTCACTCGCTCCCCTCTTGTTCTCCCCTCCCCGTCGACACATGTGGTGGCGTTCCTTCTCCTTCACGTCCGCGGCTACTGCCTTTCTCACTCACTCTCCAACATCCATCTCCCCTTCCTTCGTGTCGGCGTGCGCAAGTGTGTCCTTTCCTCATTTCCCCTTCTCCTTCCCTTCCCTATCTTCTCTCTCGGTAGCCGTGCGTTTTTGTGGTGCATCGACAGCACTCCAGATAGGACTCCAGCACTAGAAAGAGGACGGAATAGGGAAAGAAGAATAGGAAGAGGGAGAGGACGAATATGTTTTTTAACGGAGTGCCTTCGGTGCTTAGCATCGCAGGTGTTGAATGGCTGGAATGCGTTTTCTCAACTATTTTTCAAAATAAATCATATTAGCCACAGTAATTATTTATCGAATCATTAAAAAACCTTCCGTAACGAGGGAGTTCTAAGCGTACCGAGTACAAAAATGATTAAAATTAATGTCTTACAACTATATCTTCATTTAATTACTAAGGATTTCATTCATAGAGGTATATTATTGGACAGTTGATACGACGATTAGAATTTTTTCAAAGATACATCAGGGTGTCCACTGACCCGGAAAATCGGGAATTATTAGTGAATTTTCAGCACCGGGAAATGTTCGTGGATTATTCTTGAATATCTGGTTTGAGTGGGGGATTTTAAAAATTATCATTTCAACACAAATAAAAGTCCTCTCATCTCAAAATCAAACATCTCGTAATGAGAATGTAATTTCTTTTATCTTACCACCACACCACTTGGGTTATATGCAGAAGATCACGTTGTATAAATTTAATCCAAATAAATTTACTTTCGGTCTTGGACAATCATTCGTCATAATTATTTTGCCTACCTATTTCTTCTCCGGGACTCAAGTGCTACATTCCTAACAAAAAATGATGGGAGTAATCCTACTTCTGGTTTAGTTTTCCAAAATCCAATATAAAACTTACTTCCAATGAAACTACATATTTGATTACTTTATCATAACACCAATATCCTATTTAATTATTTATAATTATCTAATTACCTTATTCTTGGGTTGGGATTCTTTCTTCATTCTTGTGAGTTTAGCTAGAAAAATCCACATTCTACATAAAACTTGAAAAATATTACACTGGCTCGTATAAAAACCGCGATATTATAAGCTGTAAAGCTGTAAGCTTTTTGTATAAATTTAGCCTTGAAAGCCTAGAATTGTGCTTGAATTTAATGTTCTGACTTTAGCGGACACCCTGATACATATTATTTCGGCTCTGTGTCTCTCTTATTTTATCGCTTCTGCCTTTACGTAAATATCAATATTAATAAACATTTGCCGGCCTCGGTAGCGACGGAGTGGTCTTCGCCTTTTAACCGAGGGTCGTGGGCAAATCCCGCCAGCGTGGAATTATCACCACTCAGCGCATGGGTGTTTGTGATCGTAAGTTGTTGTTGTTATTCACCCGAAATAAATTGGCCGATACTGCTGTATTCAGGCTTGTAAAAATAAAAAATTGTTCGGGCTCAAGTTAATATCCTCCGAATCAAACAGAAATTAGCCTGACATCAAGATTTCAAGTTTAATAAGTCTGGCCTGTAGGTAGTCTGCGGACCGCTTTCTCCGCACCTATATCTTTTCCTGTAGTCTACGGTGTGCGATACCTACCCATTAGATATTGAAGTGCGCCAACGGGTTGAGCGATACACCGCCGGTGATGTCACGATACCATGTTATATGTTACGCGCGAGAAATGCAGCATGCATTATGTGATATGTGGTGCAATGCAATTAACCATTTCTTGCTGTATACGTTACAACCTAGTGTAATGTATCACTTCGGTCAACTTTTAATGAAAAGATTTTGTCCAATAAACCCAAAGTTTTAATTTGATACAGCATCTCGAAGCATGTACACTTTTTCACACATTTTTACACATTACTACACATTTTTGCTCCATAAACCTCTCACCAATCTTCCCTGTTATCAACTTTCCCAGCTCAACTCTTTAAAACAACTATAACAATACGAACTCCCTAGTGATAACCATCAATTTAGGCTTCAAATAAAAATGATTAAGAATAAGGTCATATGTATAAAATTAATTTTCTTGAAAGCGATTGTGCACTACGGATGCTATATCCAGCGGTGTGTAATACACGGTGTCTTTTTGTAGACAAAAAAATATCGTTTTGCGATGCTAAAACTGAAATACGGCATTTTGTTCCCCGTCCATGCCCTCAGTATAATCCTTGAGGTGGGGGGTTGTTCTTGCTCCCCTTCCCACCCCTTAATCTTCCCTTCTTTTGCCCCTTCCTTCCCGACTTCCTCTTTCGGCCTTATTGAAACCCATCAGTCCCAATTTGTCGGGTTGATTCTTTTGTGCTGGGAGCTCGAACCCCTGTCCCCCCGGGAGTATTGCTCTCCCCGTCGCGTGGGCGTTCCGGGTAGAGGACTGGCTCTTTTCTCGTGTATTCCTTCTCTTGATTTGGGAGGTTGGGGGGGCTTTTAAAAGTGGACACGTTTTTATACTTAAGGCTAAGCCTGGTAAGGCTAGTATCGCCGGGCCCTGCCCACGTTGTCTCACCCGTACAAGCTACTTTATCATTTCATTTCTCATTGTCGCATGAAATATACCTTTGAAGTGTAACCTTCTTGTTTCCTTTGAGTGTCTTACGGAGGTTGGGTTGAAAGTATGCCCTTCTCCCTTGTATGGAAGGAAAAAAAGATGATTGCGCTTGCGCCCTGCTAGGGGAGCGTCACGTTTGTGAACGAATCACGGATTATAGCGGAGGCCGAAACGCTGCGCATTGGAGGTGTACATCATGACGGACTTTGATGGTAGCGAAAATTGACAGGGAAATAATGGGTCGATCGAATATGCGGTCATATATCATGCGCATTATGTTTATTTTTAAATATCAGTCTTGTTGCAAAATAAATTTTTTCTTCAAAATATATAAAGAGAAAAATGGAATCAGTAATGATTGAGATTGTTCGCCAGTTTTTGGTTTATTGATAATGCTGGTGAATAATTCTCAGAGACAGGTTAATGTTAATGCTTCATGAACGCCGTTATCTACCATTGCTATAGGTATTATATTTATTGGTAACACGCTTGTTTGCTATCTCCAAACTTATTAAGAGCTTGTCATGAATGAAGTTAATAAAATTTAATCTCGATGTTTATATATAAGACTATTAAAGAGTTATAATTCGTATCGATTTTTGTTGAAGGGTGATATTGAAATATGTAGCTTCAAAAAAATTAATAAAATAAATGTATAAAAATGACTTATGTGCAAAACGTACTAATTTTGCCTTGTCTAGCGAAGTGAAAGAGTCTCAATGTCAGGGATTATTTTCGCCCACGTCTGCGGGATTAGCTCGCGCACGTTACCGTAATGAGCCGCTCGCGAAATAATAAATGATCCTGAAGTGCGTCTTGACCCTAAATGTGTTACTCATTCGAGCCGCACGGATGAATGGGTCGGAGTCGCCCATGTATCTCCGGACGAAAGACGAAGGTTATGAGGGGGCCGTTCATTTCCCACGATGGCGCCCGGGGCGCGACACCTCAGCTCGGAACGAGGAAAAAAAATGAGCGTCAGTCGGAAAGGCGGATCGGTGTGTGGGCGAGGACTGGTAAAAGGAGGGGGCGAGGGAGGGTATAAGGGAATTGGCGTCTTTTCATTTTGCAATTGCGCGATGGGAGGAAGAATGCTCTCACGGATTCCGATTTCATTAAGGCGAGGAGAAGGGCTGACTGTTTGGCGCCCCGTCGTGCCTTGCCCCACGGCGCCCTCTCGCGGGGCGGGGGAGAAAAAGCAGTCGGGTACGATCCTCCTCCGAACGCCATCCGTCTTCCCATGCCTTCCTTTATTTTTTTTTCATAGGGTCATATTTTAGGTGTTTCTCTCGCTTTGTTGTCGGACGAATGTGAGCGTAACGACAGTTGTATAAATGATATCGAAAGGCAGTCGATAATGGTTCGTTGAAGGATTTATATATGGCCGGATCGAGCGGTCTTCGGATTGTGGAGTCAAAGAAAAGGATGGTGTTCAGCTCTTTATTGGTCCTTGGAGCTCATAGATTAAAGAAAGGTGTAGGTGGCGCCTGGGTGCGCAAAAGCAAAGCCTGTTTTTTTCGTGAATAATATCCACTTAGCGTCACTATCGTCTGAAAGTTTGGCTATTACACATTGCAAAATGTTGTGTTCCTGTCAATTATTTTCGGTGCACATGTGTATTGGGTAATCATCGCAGTATCGCGACTGTGCTGTAAGCTGTGTTTACAGGATGCATGTACCCGCGCGAGTAGATACGTGAATTCATTCACCATTAAAATTGCATTGTTTTAACACGAAAAATAACGCAATGCTTGAATGCGTTGCCGTAAAATAGCCCCCGTTATAATTTGAAGCATTTGTTTACGTATCTGATTAGGCACGTAATTGTGCGGGTGTATTAATTATGTAAACACGCCGTTTCATAATGTGTAGAGTTTCTTAATTGCAGGGTGCGACAGCATAATTTGCTAATTACGCCAAACGCTTCACAAACTTGTGCCACAAAGGGTTGCTACCATTATAAAAAACTTCGTTGCTACTAATTTTATTGAGACAATGTGGCCATCCTGTGCTCAGTTAAAACATATTCTCCTATGAAAGATTTCTAGTCTGATTCTTAATATTTTCGACGCCATCTATATCAGCAACTTATGCTGCCGTGCCCTGTACTAACTGCATGCCTATCGCATTCAATTTTAGCGAGTTCTCGTTTTTAATTCCTGTTTAATTACAGTATTCTCGTGTGTTATTGTAGCGAATATTTCCTTTTGTTCTCTTCCACGATCTCTGTGGGAGCTCGGGGAATTCGCTACATAACGAACCGTCGTGCCCTTGCTCGCTACAGTTATTGATGGCACCAGCGTTGAGATGAAGTGAAGGTAGCCTCGCGGGTGATCGGGAGATGTGTGTGGAAATCGTGATTCGAGAGGGCGCTCCCTTAAGTGTGTAACTCGAAGCGCAGGCCATTTCCACGGACGTGAGATATTTTAAGGGAAGGCCGCAGGGGTGGGGTTTGCTCATGCCCCCACCCGATTCCTTTGCGGCCACTTAACCTGCTGCGTCATTCAAAAATAAAAATCTGTAAATTCGAGTTTTAATTTTAACTCATCTTCTCTTCCCCCTACCTTACCCGATAGACTTTTTACCAGATTTAAAAAAAGTGTATTTATTCGGGAAAAATATCACATACCGCATTAAGCCATTCTATAGTGGACGCAAATCAACCAAATAAGGACACAAACGCAAAAACATCATAAGAGGAAGGTTGCAAATAATAATTCAATATGGGGAGATAGTAATCCATAATTACTTTTTTCGGAATGACAGATGGCTTGATTAGCGAAGACGTTGGAAGATAAGGTGAATTGGTCGATGTTCTTAGGAAGGGATTTTATAAGAGAAGAGAGGCGAAAAATGAGGGAGCACTTGGTAAGTGATAATCTGGGAGCATGGGATATGGAGCAACGAGTGAATCCTGATGTGTCGGGTGGGTATTCTGAAATTTATAAAGGAAACAAAGCCGGGGCAGTCAATAGTTGAGTTCAGTGTGCTATGGATAAGTTTAAGATCAGTTTTAAGGAAGATATTATCAAGTCTATTAACGGAGAGTGAGAACAAGACATCATCAGAGGTTAGGTTTCGGAGATTGAGCACTCTATTTTTAACAATATGTGCGAAGAAGTTTGTGATATGTTGCAGAGATTTAACATTAGAATTAATCTATTCAGTAGATTTCGAATCGTTATGTCGCATTCGCGGTAGGAATTTTGTGACATGCTCACAATAAGTTGCCGTTGAAACCAGCTGATTTTTTTAATGCTAACGCTTTTTTTAACCTTTCATTTCCCGGATTAAATTCGGTGTTGATCGTTCCGGGAGATACGAGTCGCGAAAGACGTTCTTCGTGCTCCGTGATTCGCAGTAAAAAACCCAGCCACCGATTTTTCATGCCACATCTTTTATTGCGTCTTTCTTTTACCGAAAGAAACGTAGATTTAATCATCACGGGAGCTTGAGTCGTAATGTCGTATTCGCGAGGCAATTTTTGTCATCAACACAGTAATATTCATTCTAAGCATTTTTTTATGCCAACGCATCTGTAAAGACCTCTCTCATTGCTAAAAATAAATATAGAACTAATCATTACGTGAGTTCGCCATTCGCAATGTCGCATCCGCGCGGAAGTTTTCTGCCGTGAGCACAAATATTCGCCATTAAAACCGTTCCACCGATTTTTTATGCAAACGCATCTTTTATGACTTCTCTCTTTGCCCTAAAGAAATACAGAATTAATCGCCACGGTAGCCCTAGAGTCGTTATGTCGCCTTGGCTAGGAGCGTTCTGTCACGAACGCAATTATTTGCCATTAAAGTAAAGCAGTACTTGGTTTAAGTGCAGTTAATTAACGGCCTAAACGAGTCGACGGTGGGCGTGGCCCACGTCTTCTCATTCCATCTCTCTTTTAACTCTTTAAATGTTTTCGCCGTCGGGTGAAATTAATGGTTCGCTTTTCTCTTTCGGAACAGGTTTTGCTCTTTGGAGAATGCCTCTTCCACCGCGGCGTTTCAGTTCAGACGGATGTTGTAGCGCTCGTTTCATAGCCTCGCTCGGAAAGCTCGCGAGAGATAGAGCATACCTATCTAAATCACCTAGCCGCGGCGATGACGGAAAAAATTGTCTATTTATATAAAAATGGCAGGGCTTGGATGAAAGATTTCTCGTTGGACGGCGTGCACCGCTGTTTATTCCTATTGCGCTCATTAAAAATCCTTCGAAGCTTGAAATGGAAGTTTAATAGGTAGGAAATGTACCTCTGTCTTTTAGACTGACGTTAATATGTGTACGAAATATCTTCGTTGATGAATTATTGACCCAAAATAGTCGTGAAGTTAACATTTTTACATCTGATTTGTATTTTAAGCGCTCAAACTTGGTAAAATCTCAGTGATGAATGTTTTAATTTGTCAGCATTTAACTATACGTGTTTACTGAATTATTTCTCGTTTGACGGCGTGCACCGCTGTTTATTGAAATGATTATTGAATTGCGTTCATTATAAATCCATCGAAGCCTGAAATGGAAGTTTAATGGGTAGGAAATGTGTACCTCTGCCTTTCAGGCTGACGTTAATATGTATACAAAGTATCTTTGTTGATGGATTATTTACCCAAAATATTCGTAAAGTTAACATTTTTACATTTTATTTATATTTTTGTGCGCTCAAACTTGGTAACAACTTAGTGATGAATGTTTTATTTTGTCATCATTCAAGTATACGTGTTTAACTAAATGATGATTGTGCTCTAAGCCTTTTAATTATGATTTCTCAGCTTCATTTGTAGCAATTTCATTAGTTTACGTAGGAATAGGAATTCATAGGATTGGCGACTCCTTCGTTGCCTTTATTTTCAGTAGTGTTATTGTTTTTCTATGCCTATTACTTTGTGCGTTATTACTTAATGATGGACAAGGAATCTTGAGACCGAGTCCCTTCTTAGTTCATTGTATCTAACAATATAACTTGATGAAATCTCTCCTTATGGTCAGTGAAGCATACTACCTCTAGCCAAGTTTTTTTAGTAATTTGTTTTTGGCTTGTTTGCTCTTGGCCCTTCTTGGAAATGAAGAGATATTTTTATAGCTGCGGATCCCGTCCAGATTTTGTATCCCCCGAGTCCTCGTCCTAATTTCTTTCTTACTTTTTGGGTCCCATCTCTTCTCATTTTTGTCCTTTTTCATGCCTTTTTCATTCCCCATACAGTTAACGAGTCAGTGTAAGATGATCCCCCAGGTTCGGAAGTGATGCTCCCAGATAGCATCTGCTCCTCTATATATATAAATCGGGTATCTCCAGTTATCTCAGTATCTGTCATCCCGACCGCCCGTTCCTTTCGCATTAAGAAGTAGCGACGGTCGTCTTCGCTTATTTTGCTTCTGACGGCGGCGCAGAAGCGTGTTTATTTTTTTTTCTGCATTCTTTCCGATGCCAAGTCTTTCGGTTAAGTAAAAGTCGCTCTCATTATAGACTCGGCTAATGGCAACTTAATTAGCTCCTCTACCTCGCGTAGCTGATAGTTACTCCAGTTGCCGGACCTAGATCCGAGGCGTTCATTGTCGTATAATCCTCTCATTCTTTCTTAAAGGGAGTCTTTCTTAAATAGAAGACATTCCCGTCGTACAATCGGCAAATGCTATCCGAATGGGAGTGATTGCTTGCAAAATTAGTGATTACGCTCGTTACTTCTCCCGGATCCTTGCAACGAAATGTCGATAGTCCAACGTTCTTTCAGAGGCAAACTATATTTATCAGAAATTCACTCTCTCCATTGACTTGGGTGATTAATTCACAATAAATTGGATTGATTTCGAAACTAATTTTCACTATGGCTACTACTCCATAATTTTAGAACCCTGTTGTTTAGTGATCGTTTGTCATCTACATTCTATATAAGGCTGATTATTTCGTTGGTTATAAGTCACCTTAATGATAGATTTAGCTGGTTGTCTTGATCACCATTGATTTTTAAATCAATAGTTACTCTCATTATTTGTTCCTTCCCTAATCTATAAGGTTATGGGACCCATAATCCATGGCAACCACTCAAATAGTGTTGCAGGAACATTCGATACATTTATTGGTTTCGTAACTTATGACGTGGAGCTATGTGTTCCATAAGTAGCCACGATGGCGGATGCGCAGTGAACCGCTTGGAGATTAAATTACTAGATAGAATACTTGTTTCTAGACAAACGACCAGTTTATTTACTCTTACTAACTAATTATTATGTGCATTAGCAATTATTCATGGGCTAAACTTTCATAAATGTTATCCGGCGGTAGAAGATTAGATCGAATGTTCGAAGCTATTGACTATCGGTAAATGAGTTATGTAGCTAGAAGATGTGTTCCTGCAACCCGAATATTTTTATGAGATCTATAACTTCATGGATATCGTAACTATTGATTTCATAGCTTAATGTTTTTGCAACCGGTCATTATACTTCAAACATATGGTGGAAATTCTTGCTTTACACCCTTTTTAATTTGTCCATTTCGACGTGCTAACCATAGGAAATTTAGGAAAGAGCAGGTATTAGAAATATGGATGTTAATTCGGTTTTCAGGCTACAATTTTGATGATGTAGTGCCGTCTCTATCTGCCTCAAAGGAAACTACTATTAGTTACCCAGGTTACTCCTCCCGGATCCTAGAACCGGGCATTAGTGATTTTTTGGCTTCGTTCACGTGCGGCTTCCCAGGGGGCATAATTCCTCGTGTAGTTACGCTATCATAGAAATTCCCCCATTTCTTTTGTCCGGCAAACTAGTGAGACTGAATTTCTCACTTTTTTTCCAAGCTTCCCCGGCTAAGATTTTTTTTCGTGCCCGTGGTGCGTGGGATGAGCTGTTGGTTGCTCGGTTAGGTAGGCAGTCGTCCGGAGTGAGATGAGTTCTCCCGATTAAGTTGGCGATGGAGAGAAAAAGAGGGTAAAGGGGAAGTTGGGTGAGGTGGGAGAGTTTTGCGCCCTCCGTGGGTTCTCCTGCTTCATTCCGCCTCGTCCTTCTTTGTATTTCTTGTTTTCATTCTCTTCTTTTCCGTCTCTCTTTCTCTCTCCCTCGCCTTCGTTTCAAAGGGTGTGAGCTTGGCGATAACGGAGGTGTGCGCTGCCGTCAACGCCTCCCTTCTTCCCCGCAAACTTTTATTGCTCTGCTTTCCCCGCGTCCAAAAACCCTCTGGGCTTTTAATTGAGGAGTGAGTTGGAGAATGAGAGCCATCGCCACGTCCTCTCGCCTCTTCAAGCGTTTATTTAATTAAGGAGCCCGGGAGAGAGAGAGATGAGTGGCCTTTTCAAGATTCTTTCTTTTCCTCCTCACTCTCTTGAGATGAGGCCCTCCGCAGCGAGGCAGAGAGGGAGTCAGAGTATGAGGACTTATTATTTCATCTCCTTCTCTCCGCACGCCGTCATCTTCGGGGCTCGCGTGTGTGTTGTTTGATGCTCGACCATAATGGCAGATTTGATGTTTGTGTTTGCTCTTTCGCGCGCGCCATAAATGACTCGATGCGGTCACAGATCGCCCAGTCCTAGCGGGCCCTCGCGCGATAAATGCCTTCGGTTTGATCTCTGTCGAAGCGATGTGTGGAGCCAATTCATTTCTTTGGGAGAGTTCCGTATAATAGACTTCACGTATCTGACTTTGCACTTAGCAACTTACCGGCGTCAAGTGTGTGTGCGCTACACTGAGGTTCTGTGTGAGATTAATTTTAGATGACATGTGCAGCCATGGAACTGTGGAGACAGGAGTGGCAAACGTGTGTAAATAATTAACTCCGCGAAATAAAACCCTCAATATCGATTTGGCCATCTTCCGTTAGGAGCTGTCGTCGAGAAAAAGTCGCAATAACTCGACTGAGGATGGGCCACTACGCCTTAACCCACTCGTACCTCTTCATGGAAGAACGATTACAGCCACGGTGTGAAGGTTGCGACTGTCTTTATCAGTAAAACACCTCCTGACGGAATGCGACAAATACAGGGTTTTCCGTGTGAAATTTAAAATTAGAGGAGAGCTAAGTACGACCCTAGGAGACCATCCCGATTCTCTTATTCGGGTGCTTAAATTTATAAATTTTACTGGGCTTATAAGTAAAATATGACTCATTTAAATACTGTCAGAGTATCATATGTAAACTTTTTATAAAAATAGCTTTAAATCTACTGATATAGAAATTATTTTATTGATATAGGTGCGGAGCGATATGACCCTAGCCGTCGATGCACCCAGAAAAATACCAACTACTACTTTTACTGTGTAGACGCCATTGGGATGGGAATGCTTCAATATGCTGTTAGTCAACGAATTTTTCTCCTTTGCTTATGTAAATTGTTACATCTACATCTGCTTACTTCCCTGCGAGCCGCCGCATGGGCGTGTGGCAGGTGGTGTTAAGACACCAGCCGTGTAAAGATGTAAGGGATACGGTTTTTGGAGGAGAAATGGTGACGTATATTATGGGAGTGTATTTAGTGGAGCTCAGTTTTCAATGTGGTCGTTTATTGTGCGCGGAAAGAACGAGTTCTTGTACCTATCTGTTCGGCAATGTATCTCTCTTATTTTATCGCTTCTGCCAGACCTAGAGATATGGGGAGGCGTCATAAAAATATTCTCTGTGTCGCTCTGAAAAATATCAGTTCTGAATTTCTCAAGCAACCTAAGCCTAGCGTGTAGCCTCCGAGTCTCTAGGGGCTCCCACCTTAATCCCTCTAAAAGGTGTGATACACTATGTGTACGCTCGTAGCAGTTTATAACGAAGCGCGCTGACTTCCTTTTTATTTTATTAATTTTTTTGGTTAAATCTTTATGACCAGGGTCCCTCTCATTTTGTCTCTTCTGTCAGACATAGAGATGTGGTGAGGCGTCATAAAAGTATTCTCTGTGTCGCTCTCAAACGCACCACTATTG
This sequence comes from Ceriagrion tenellum, assembly GCA_963169105.1. Classification (NCBI taxonomy): domain Eukaryota; kingdom Metazoa; phylum Arthropoda; class Insecta; order Odonata; family Coenagrionidae; genus Ceriagrion; species Ceriagrion tenellum. The sequence continues at coordinate 69,016,137 of OY720642.1, read as the reverse complement.
AATTTCTCAAGCAAGCTGAGCCTACCGTTAGTCGTGAGATAACGATTTTCGTCTGCGCCAGGAAGCATGCTCAGATCGTGATTCAAATTCCTACATAAGACAGAAATTTGCGATACGTTTGAATCCTCTATCACTGACGCGACATTAAAAGTAAAGATATCAATGTACCGTGTATAGCGGTCTTAAGAATTTACAAGTCCTCCAGCATTTTTTAGTTGCCTGTTGTAACACTTTAAGTGTCCATATCGACCAATTATGTAATTCCTTTTTCACTCAAGATAAATCAACCAGCTATTGGATCGTTCTTTCTTCCATTTGTTAACTCTGACACCCCTGGTGATCCAGTCCTTAATCGGCTGCTTCCTACTTATCTGTGGATCTGGTCTCCTTTCCTTGCCACGTGCCTTTTAGTGGGGCGACTCGCTTGGGCAGTGGTGCTGTGCGTGGGCTTCTGATCCCTTCGCCGCTTGCAATAATAAACACTGCCAGTTGCTCGTGGCAGATCTGTGGGCTTCTTTCAACTCTCCCTTTCCTTCATTTCTCTGTTGCTCTTTGTTACTCATCCTTTGACCCCTTGGGAAATTTTTTAATCTATAGGTTTTAGTCTCCCCTTTTACCCTGAGTAGTGCGATCTGTTCATGTTGTATTGTAGCATAATTATCTTTTCATTGTCGTAAGTTAACCCTTTTTTATGCTTTTCATAAATATTTTTCTATATTGTATTGTTATTTCAAAACCTTTGGATGTTGTTAGCGATTTGTCGTTTTAGAGAATATTATCATGACGCCTCGCTACATCTCTAGGTCTGACAGAAGCGTTAAACTAAGAGAGATACACTGCCGAACTGATGGGTACAAAAACTCGTCCTTTCTGCGCACAGTAAGCGGTCACAGTAAAAACTGAACTCTACTAAATGTACTCCCATAATTCACGTCACCATTTCACCTCCCAAAACCTTACATCTTTACACGGCTGGTGATGTAACACCCCATGCCACACGACTATCCGGCGGCACGCAGGGTAGTCTGTAGATGTAGATGTCATGGTCCTCGAACAATTTCTCAGATGGGTCCCACTCTTTTGGTGCATCTTACGCACCAAGATAGCCTTTAATTTTAATCTACGTCTTAAGTGGTTCTCCAGATTTGTTGACTCATTATCTGTCTAATCAACATAATTTTGGTCTAATCTGAGATTTTTCAAGGCTGTCTCGCGAATACAAAGTGGCCATTCAGGTCTCCCGCTATGTGAGGTCCATAATTGCTCGGGTGTTGTCTGGGTTCGGCTTATCATTCTCTCCTTTTATCTTTATCTTCTCTCGGCTTACACCTTCCTTTTCTGGGCTACGTCCGTCGCGCTCTGCTCTCAGCTTATCCACACCCCCTTCCTTGGCCGGGAAAACTGCCTCTTCTCTTCGCTGTCCGTTGAAATCAAGGTCCGTTTTCTTCGCGGTGCGTCGACTCATCAAACGAGGCGCTCTCTGCGTCAGGCGCGTGAATCCACTCCGTCAGCGACTGGGAGCGAGTTCGCTGCTTCTCCCTTCTTTTTTTTCCTGCCATCCTTGGCACGTGTCATCCGCAAAAAAATGCGAAGATATAATTGAGTAACGTAATTAGTTTCAAGTCTGGAATTTCGTCCGCTTTCCTCGTCGTGGGACGTTAAGTGTCCGTCTAGACTGAATTGATGCATGCTGGTCAGGGCGTGGTGGGATGGACAGTTGCTTAGATTGTTTCGGCGATGCCCGCTTTAGGTTTGCCCGACGAATATGTATGGAAGTTAATTATTTGTTTTTCTTACTACGTCACTTCTTACTCTCTGCCTGCGATCCTCCCAAGTTCTCTTTTTTGAAATCCTGTCGCTCGTAATCGGAAATTAAGACATTGCCTACGGATTTTGTTGCCAGGTTGATAAAAAACCGCCTTGGCAACCATTAAGTTCGAATCTCTACTGCTCATAGGTGAGTTTATGTTAAGACTTGATTTTAGGTAAGGCGATGCAACTAAACCTATGTTGGAGCACTTACATCTACATACTACCCTGCGATCCGCCGCATGGGCGTGTGGTAGGGAGTGTTAGGACACCAGCCATGTTAAGATGCAAGGGATAAGGTTTTGGGAGGAGAAATGGTGACGTGTATCATAGGAGTGTAATTAGTGGAGCTCAGTTTTTATTGTGATCACTTATTGTGCACGGGAAGAACGAGTTTTGTTACCTATCTGTTCTGCAATGTATCTCTCTTATTTTATCGCTTCTGACAGACCTAGAGATGTAGTGAAGCGTCATGATAATATCCTCTGTGTCGTACTGACACCCACCAGTTCTTAATTTCTCAAGCAACCTAAGCCTAGCGTGTAGCCTCTGAGTCTCTAGGGGCTTCCACCGTAATCCCTCTAAAATTTGTGGAACACTATTTGTTCGCTCGTAGCAGTTTTTAACGAAGCGTGCGACTTTCAATCATTTTGGTTAAAGCTTTAATGTACACATTGTCTGAAATCATTGGTAGTTTTTTCGTGTTTTTGTGTAAAACAGCTAAGGTTTCTTTAGTGAAAGACTGACCAGTCGACCCGGTAGTGTTTGAAAGAATTACATTAGTAAAACCGTATCCTAACTTGTATTAGTGACATGCAACTCCCGTGCTTAAAGAAACATCCATAGCATTCGCATATTAGTCAGTCTTCGAGGTTTATGTGTGTCTAATGGAATTCAGTGCACAGGTTGCTCCTGTCTGAAAATTGTTTCTCGCTGCCCGAATTTCACCGTGGAGCATTTTGCCTGGGAATCCTTACCTTCGTATTTTTTTGTTTTCTTGCGTCTTCGTTCCAGTCCTCTTTGTCTTGAGTAAACACACTCCATCCTCCCCTCCGTTTGCGCCCTTTTCTCGCCCTTCTTCTAGCCTCCCTCGCCCACCAGTATTACCTCTCTTCACATAAAGCTTTCTCCAGTTTCATTTTGTTTATTCAACAGTCTAAGGGGTTCCCATTAACGCACTAGAACATTCATGTCCAACTGGGTACTTAAAACGGCTGGACAAACAACGTGCAGAGCACATTTTCATGTGCTTATGTTTTCATTCATTCTCTCGCTTCAGGTTTTTGTTTTATGGTGGACGTTAGTCTCGCTTTATTTCTTAGTAGGCCTTCGCCCGCCGTGCTAGAAACAATCTAGCCCGTACTTAAAGAATACAATGTTGTACTTTTCCACAGAATTTTATTTTGGATGGTACGATGCGTTTCACCGACTTGCGGCATCATCAAGGACCTGATGATGCCGCAAGTCGGTGCAACGCAAAGTTGGTAAGTTGAACGGGTGAAACGGATTGTGTAAGTACAAAATTGTATTCTGTAAGTATGGATACTAATTAACTTCCATGAAGTGAAGTCTGAATCTGTAGAGTGTAATCTAGCCCTAGTTGATTGGTTCGAAGTAATGCACTGAATTCTTTTCTGAAATTTGTCGCGATGATTTTCTGATTTATGTACCCATCCATTAGTGGGTCCTTATCTTCTTTACTCTTCAATTTAAGCGACTCATACGCCAGATGGGCCGTTACTTATGTGTTCTAATCCGAAATTTATGTATTTTTTGTGGCGAGAATGACTCTCAGGAGCTGATTCTCGACCCAAATAAGCATTCCTTACTCGAATTATTTAAAGTGTGCGTGTGTCCCTCCCTTCAGAGTGGGCTGGTTCTAAGTAATCGTCCCCACTAATAAGGTAATATCTTTCACTTCCAAATGGAGTGGTGTGCTTCGTGAAATCGAAGCGTCATTGTGTGGGCCCATTTTCACGTCCGTGTGTGTCCCCCCCTCAGCATCCGGGCCACCCGCTCTTCAGTTTTTTTTGTTTTGTTTTATCTCTTCTTATGATGTCTCCACTGCAGGCGGCACTCCATTAGATATGGTTCATTTCGGAATGGTTCTTGCCCGAAGAAACGAGTCCGAGAGTGTCGAAAAAATCTCGCTTTAATGAACGAGAGGACGCGGCGGGGAAAGAACCGAAAAATAAGCAAAGGTCCGAAAGATGCGACGCTTTTAATGACAGGATTATCTGTAATTTCTGCTGATGTTGCGGTTTAAAAAGTGGAGTGCACACTCCAGCAACCTATTGAAATGTAGCTGTGCATGTACGAGCGTTCTGTAAACAGGATATTTGGGTGAATTAATTCCCGTAACTCTGAAGTTATTGGGGTACAAAAGGGTTACTTTGGCTTGGGATAATATTTCATGTTAATGCAATGTCAGTGGTGCTTTGCTATCGTGGTGAATGTTAAGGTAGTATAAGCCAAATATTTCCCTAGTCAAAAGGGAGACCATATTCGAATTTCACGTTATATTTCCGCAGCTGTAGGAAGCAAGAAGTATGTACTGTAATATTAGCGGTGCAATAATATACTGTTTTATTTCTGGAATTATCCATAATTAAATGAAAATATCTAAGTCTTTAACTTGACTCTTTTTTTCAAGCAGTTCGTTCAAAACTCATTCACAAAGCAGATTTTTTTGTTATTCTGAAATAATTACAGTGTTACTATTTGTGATTTATTTAAAAAAAATACTGGAAAAAACACTGAAACTACACACTGTTAATTTTGTGACATGATCAGGAAGTAGTTTGATTTTACCATGCTCAACTTAAATTTTCTATTTAACTTCACGCTATTTCTAGGCACTACAAAATTAATTTTGCTATTTAGTTCACTATTTTCTCCAGTATTAAATAAATCATATATGTAAGATGTATCACATATGGGTCTTCTTTTTTGTGAGCATTGAAAATCAAATATTTTAATCAAAGTTTCATAGGTAACACAATTATCATACATCGGATTTAACGTTATGTTGCGTATAGTATAGATAACGCAAAAACCTTTTTTTATACCCTCTCAAAAATGAGACGAAAATCATTGATTTCGAGGTAAAATGATATCTCACTCCAACTGCCTTCAGGTGCAAAAAGGGAATTCAAACGAGAGGACAGTTGCGACTAAAAATGAAGGAATTTAGGGAACGGATCTTTTAAAACTCGTTCATTCAGTGGGTGAGTCCGTGGAAGCAACAAACTTTCCCGTCGCTACAGTTGGTCCCCATTTCTTCTCTCACTGCGTCTCTCATTCTTTCATTCCACTTACTCACACCCCCCTCCTTCGCCGTGCCCTCCCCCTCCGTGCCTTTCCTCTTTCCTCCTCCTCCTCGCTTGCCCTCAGTTCCCTCCTCTCTCCCCCCTCCACCCCCCTAACCCCACTTGTCTACCACCCTGATTGACTTCAATCTACCCTGACGCTTCGCCCATCAAGACTTCCTCTTTCCAGCCCACGCTCCTCTCATCCCTCCCTCTCTCCTTCTCTTATTCTCCCTCCCCATCCCGGCCGCTCTTCTCCCCCCCTCTGTCTCTCTCTCATATCGCAGCCCTCGTCCACTCTTGTGTTCTCTCTTAGACGCTGCTGTGTGTTCCATTGCCTTGCGGATCTCCTTCCATCCTCCGTCCTCCCCGTCATCTCCTCCCCAGTCTCTCCTCTCGTCCCTCTCTCTCGTTGGCTTCGTCATACGCCACCATCCGGTTTTCACCACCACCATCGAGCCCGTCCCAAGATTGAGGCGGCGTTGGTGATGAATGCGCACGAGGCTTCTCCAGGGTGTCCACTGACCGGGAAAACCGGGAATTATTCGTGAAGTTTTGGCTTGAGTCAGGAATTTTAATAGATATTTATTTATTTATTTATTTTCACTGCCCCGAATACAGCACATTAGGCAATTTTACATCAGGTGAACAACAGTAACAACGGACGAGACACAGACACCCATGTCCTGGGCAGATAATATTCTACTCAGGCGGGACTCGAACCCGCGACCCTTGGGTTAGCAGGCGAGGACTTACCCCGCCGCCACCGGGGCCGACTTATAGATATAATTTCAAGACAAAGAAATCCTTATTCTTTAAATAAAATCAACAACGATAACTTTAATATATCTGTACTTGATAACTGTACATGATGTAATGGATTTTCCGCTGGTATGAAAAAATAAATCAAAGACGGAAACTTAGTAGAGAACGTAAAGTAGAAAAACTTAGATTAAGCCCACTTCTAGTTTAGTCGTCTTAAAACCAATATAAAACTTACTACCAATGAAGGTACATATTTGATTACTTTATTTTTACCCTTATCTCTTATTTTATTATTCATACATACATACATACATACCAATCACGCCGTTCCCTTCCGGGGTAGGCACAGTCACAAAGTTTCACTCATAAATACATATTTGGGCACCTAACTCTGCTTCAATTATTTCCTCCATACTGACCCATCCTTGCAAACCTCTTTTGTCTCATTCACTCCCATATTATTTTATTACTTTATTATTGGATTTGCGTTCTTTATTCTTACTTGTGGGCTTGGCGAGAATATTCTTGGTTTGGGGTTCTTTATTCTTGCTTGTGGGTTTAGCTAGAAAAATCCATATTCTACATAAAACTTGAAAAACATCACTTAGGCTCATATAAGAACCGCGATATTATAAGCTGGAATTATGTATAATTTAGCCTTGAAAACCCGGAATTATGCTTGAATTTAATATTTTGACTTTAGTGGACACCCTGCATTGCCTTGCAGATCTCCTTCCACCCTCCGTCCTTCCCTCCCTCCCCCCATTATCTCCTCGTCAGCCTTTCCTCTTGTCCCTCTCCTTCTCTCGTTGGCTTCGTCATACACCACCATCCGGTTTTCACCACCACCACCACAGACCTCGTCCCAAGATTGAGACGGCGTAAGTGATGCATGCACACGAGGCTTCTCTCTCTCTCTCCGTCCGTCCTCCGTAAATTGGCTGTCCTTTCTGGGGTCGTTGTCATTTTCGCGAGTAGTGTGACTTTATCACTCGGCGGACGTGACGCGGAGACCTGGCGGCAGAGCAGCTTCACCAGCGTTCAGAGTAGGGAGGGATGACATCGATAGGCAACCATCTATATTTGTCATCGATGGTCCATCGGAGCTGCACCATCGATGTTGAGAAAACGTCGATTATGAACTATCGATGGTTGACTATCAATGGTGAAATAGACGATATTGAAGATTTTTATTACGGAATGGCTTTGTGGTCAATGTCAAAACAAATAAAAGTCAAAATCATCTACTTACACGCCAAGAAATCTTTACGTCAGTTAAATCTTTAAACACATTGTTCCGCAAATTTTTGCAAAACACTCAATGGAAACACTCGAGGAAAACATCAGCGGTTACCGTCGATGGTGTGATTACATCGAGGGCAAACTATCGCTGGGGAAAATATTGACCATCGGATACCAATCATCGATGTTTCTGAATGCTCATTCCTAGTTCGGACCCGCCACAAGCCTTTTAAATGGTGAGGCAAATTAAATGTTAAACGTGAAGTTGAAGAAAAATTCCGAGATCCTGTGGGTAAATCTAAAAAATAAACATTAACTGAATAATACTTGAAAACCTCCTTGGCTTTATGACTTCATTCTTCGCTGGTCTAGCTCTCCATCCGTCATGGCTACTCTAAGCGTGGTGAAAGTCAGCGAGATTCAGTTTAGGCCTTGGAAATGTATTAAAATATCATCATACTCGGGGTGTAACAGGGCAAATCCTCTATGACGAATATTAACCGTTTGAAATCCAGTTATATAAATATTCCTGTTGATGACGACCCCTCTATGAGACCCTAGTCGTGAGTTAAAGTCGTATTGTGGCTATGGTAAATTTAATATTTGTCTTGGGGGGGAACTAAAATCCCAACATTTTGGGAGTAAGTCATCTAGCTGCATAGGTGATTTAGAAAAATCAAATGCCTCATCATTTTTGAGCCTTTTTGTGCCAAAGGTAACCACTAGCCATCAATTTACAAATGGATTCATGAAAGACCGGTCGAGGGTCGACAGAGAGGGAAGAAACGCTATCCAGTTCTGCTCGAAAGAGCTAGGTCATTACAGCTGTGGGATTAGAATTTGAAAAAGACAAAAAACAGAGTAACATCATTTAAATGCGTAGCTCCAAATCGTCCTTCGCGTTGCTATCTCTTAGTAACTCTTGAATTGTTCCTTAGCAGTGTCTAAAGAACCGAGTTGTAGAGTTTTTTAATCTTTTAGTTTAGATTACTTTGGACTTTTATTAGCTAATGCATTCATTAGTCGCCAGCTTCGGCTAACTTCTCCTGGCTTACAATACCGACCGTACACAAGCTTCCCAAGTGCCATTGATGTGTTAATCAGCGTCAATCAACCGATGCTGGCTTTGAAAGTCCGCTGAGCATTGAACTCGTTGGCACAGGAATGCGTCACTTCCTCTGGGGAAGAAGTGATTCAGCTCTCGCCTGAGAATGGGATGATTTATAGTTACATTTAAGAGATCATGTCCTCCGCTATCAGTGAAGCGATGGAATTGTAATATTTTCCCGCCGTTCATCACAAATCTTGACCATTCACCTCGTAGATCCGAAGAAAATTCACCTTAAGGCATTTTATGGAGCGTCTCCGTAATGATTCACGATAACTCACCCCTGCCTTCCTCCGAATCAGAGGACTTGATACGTTAATGGGCGGGGTCCACGGGTAACATGAAATTCCACTTATTCCCGGAATCGATGTAACAGCTAGCAGATGGATTTGTCTCGTGCCTGACTCCCTTTTACACACGACTTTCTTTTCCGTTTCGACCGTCACTCTTTTCTCAGTGGTGCCGTGGCAGACGTCTTCCTTTGTTAGCTCTTGTGGCTGGATCCTCTTGCGTGGCCTTTTTCGAGTCCAGAAAAAAATGCATTATCATGTAGCGCATTTTAAGGCATGAAAAAAAGATCGGGAAATTAACGAGCCCGGGCGGGCCATCAATTTACGGCCGCCCCCTTCCTACCCCCCCTGTCCGTCGATATGGCCGTGCCCGGGCCCGGAACTTAGGGCCGGCCCCGGGGGCTTTTCTCGGGCTTTTTCATTTGATTGGACCGTTCGCCTATCCAACCCTTCCCGGCGCATCTTATAGATATATATATATCCCCCACGAACGAAAAAAATCAGCCGTTGTGTGAGGGCTCTCCTCATTCCACGTGCTGAGAAAATCTTTCTCCCTCCTCCTATCCGCGAATCTTCACCGCCCACTTCATTAGGGACCCCAATCTCTATCCTCTCCACGATTTACCTAAGGTTCTTGTCTCTCTGCTGGACGTTTTTTCCCTCCAATAAATTCACAGTATTTCATCGATAAGGAATTTCTTTATGTGACGTGTGCTGGTGTTAATGTTTTCTGTTTGTTGGCTGTATTATTTATCTTGCATTTTTTCGGCGGAGAAAGTACAGCCTGTTGAGCTCTCACACTTACTTCTTCATCGAATCTAAAGTACGATCTAATACAAGTAAATCTTTTAGGTGACATGCGTTCGTGCTAATATTTTTTATCCGTGGGCGATTTTATCTAGGTTTACGAGTTGGAAAAATGTAGTCGACCGAACATTTCACTCTAGCCTACACATTGTATCAAGTATCCAATCCGCGATCACCTTTGGTCGTTCAATCCTAACATTGGTTGACTGCAGCCCTCTAGCCTTCCCTATCTAATTCTAGTTCCCTTACCTCCTGGTATCTCTTTCTATGTACTTTTCTCTTTATTTGGTCCATGAACTTATTCCTTGGTCTTCCTCTGGGGGCTTTTCCCTCTATTTTGACATCAATTATGTTCTCCACCAAACCATTGTGTCTCTGGGTGTGTCCATCTGGTTCCTCTTTCCTGTTTTGTGTTCCATATGGCCCTCTCCTCTTCTACTCCTCTATAAACTTCATCATTCCTTATTTTTTCCGTCCATATAATCTTCAGCATCCTCCTCCTGCACCAGGTTTCAAAGGCTTCTAGTCTTTTCTGGTCAGCTTTTCCAATTGTCCATGCTTACAATCCATAGAGTGCTACGCTCCGCACGAATGTTTTCACATACTGTTTCCTGGTTTGTAGTCCTATCTTCTTTGAGCACAGCAGTTGTCTTTTTACCATGAACGCCTTAGCATGGGTTATTCTCAGCTTGATGTCCGTTGTGCTTCTTCCGTCCCCAATGATGGTACTTCCGAGATAGGTGAAAGAATCCACTTCCTCTAATTCTCTTCTCTCAGGTTGACATCTACATCCAGCTACTCCTCTTCCGCATACTATGATTTTAGTCTTCGTCATACTTCTTTTCGTATTGTATTCTTGGATCAATCCACAAATTTGTTATATATTCCCAAGTACTTCAATGTATACCCTTGCCTCAGCTTATGTAAATCGAGTATAATGTACTCTCAAACTAGCAACTGTGTAGCGTAATTGGAAGAAATTGTAGTGGACAGTGTTTTTCTTGAAATGTATTTATTTTCTTTCCATTAGTTACCATACACTTAAGAGTATTTGCCATCCAGTATAAGGGACCAATCATGACTGCCCTTCTATATTGATGAAAATAAAACGAATTAAAATGAAATGAGACCTAGAATGATGCTGTGTGCACCTGCATCTCACCACGTTAAGAGTATGAGAAGGTACCGGAGGCATAAGTTGGTTTATGAACGGTGTGGAGCTGACTCAAGTAATTTCTTAGGGGCAGCTGATGACTTGTTAATGGTTATGTGCTGTGTTCCCTAATTGCAGTGGCATGGTCTCTGTGTGCCTTTAAAGGTCCTCATGGGATGGAAACATTAAGATCGAAATGACTGTTTGTTTCTCTCGGTAGTTATCGTTTGGAAAATTAATCGCCATAAATTCTCCCGCTTGAGAAGAAGGGGAATGACTGGTTGTTGCACTTCCACCACGACAGTGCCAGCGGTAAATATATTTCGCGTTTCGAAACTTCCAGGCTACCGTCGCGGGTGTCATAACAAATGGTGTGGGAAATTGTAAGAGGCACTGTTCTTTATTGTGAGTGCAGATCGTGTGCTGTCGTTGGGTGAGGTGGGAGGATAATTCTCTGCTTCTCATCGTCCCCTTAACAATCGCATACTGCATATCATATTCCGCGCCCTCGCATCAACGCCTCTCGGCCCAGAGTTCAACGGATTAAGGTCGCTCAGTTCGCAGACGCCAGGAAAAATCACATCCAATTTTTCTCCCCTCTGTCAATCACGCGCATCTTTCTACTCTGTCTTTAATATTCACCACACTGTTCCTCTTATTGTACAAAGTCATAGATACTAATTGGCTCGCAATAATAGCGTAGTAATATCTTTTGAGGCGGAACCGGGATTTTTTTCTATCAGTCAAAATCGCTGGAGCACCCACATGGTGGAATAATAGTTGGGTTTTCCTCTTATTTGGTTAGTAATTGCTCACTGCATGACCAAATTGCTGTGAAAGAATCACGCTGTTCTTGCACACTGTGCAATTCGCAACAATCATTTTAAGGAGCTCTTGTACAAGTTTAATGACCGGATGAAACCTTTGATGTCGGCTGTCATGCTTGGCTCGTGTGGTGGCCAGAGTAGCCTAGAGCCTGGTTTGAATGCCATTAAAAATATTTTTATTGGATTCCCGATGGAACTAAGTTTGTTAGCCAGGATGCAAATATGGGTATCCGAGGAAACATTAAATTGGATGTTGAGGCCTAGAAATTTCACACTAATAACTTGAGGAATAGTTATACCATTTATATCAAGAGGTTTGACCTGAGATTTGTGAACATTGTGGAAGTGAATAATATGCGATTTCTCAGCGCTTAGTTTAAGGGTGTTATTTTGACACCAGCTGTTGATATACTCACTGACCATCATACAATTTATATGAAGGGTTAGAAAACTAGGAGAGTTGAGAATAAAATTAGTGTCATCGGCATACAATATGGGGTTGACATTGAATCGGGAGTCGTGCTATGCTCGAATGGCGTCACCGGCACGCTCTTCGTGTCGTTTCCATTCATTGTGTGGTGCGATCTCGTCTGTGGTGTGTGGCGTTCGGATCACCAAGTCGGCTTAAGAGGATTTGTGTGGAGGGAGGCTAGGCGCGATTCGAACACGGACAGGCGGGGCGTCGTCGGTGAGTCCCCTCGCGAAGGGCGTGGTGACATCACTCCTCTGGAACGACACGGCCCTCTCTCTCTCTCTCCCTCTCTCAAAGACTGTCGCGCTCTTTATCCACACTTCTCGTCTAAACCATTCTTCTCTCGCCTTCGTACACACATCTCGATAATACGTGCGCTTGCCTAAGTTTTTTTTTAAAGAAACCCGAGTAACGCCTCCCGCGGGGCAGAGAGTCATGGTGACTATTGGTAATTTGTGTATAAATGACCGTGAAATAAAAAGTCGTATCGGAACGGGTTTGTTGTGATCTCATTGGAGCGGTGCGTTGTCGGCGGAAAGGATTTGATTCGTCGCTCCTCAGAATGTCAATCACGATAATGGTCGCCGCACAGTCGACATTTATAAGGCGCGGCCTATGATTATTTCTTGCGTGTGAACTTGGCATTGTGATGTATCGAGTACTTTTTTTTGGAAGGATGGTTATTAAAGATGGAGGAAGGAGGTTTTAAAAACATCGCAGGTTAGTCATTAACGAACGACTCTTATGTAAAGAGATTGTTTCAAGACGGTGGGAAACTTTTTTGTGCCTGTACTCAAGGCTGATACTGGCTTTTAAAGTAATCAAAGCTCTAGGAGGTGAACTTACCACGCCTTGCGGTTGAACCGTGGTAGACTTTCGTGACGTAATGCTATGAGGAATTATGTGATTCTCGGCGTATAAATTTATTAGTTCAAACCTGTTCAGAATATTATTTATTGGCACTGGTAAAATAAGTACAACTTTTAACATTCAAATTTAAAAGGGTATGGTGTGTTAAAATTGACTCTGACTATGAGTTGGTGAAATAGTGTTCGGAATCCTCAATTTGGAAAATAATTTTGTAATTATTTTCATAATACTGTGAACTTTCATGTCGGTATTTAGGAATCAATTGGTGTTGTTTATGCACACCCCACTTGCTACTTGAATTTTGGTAATCATCCGCCCCAAGATGTTTCTTATGGATGAAAACTATTTAAATTATGGCCTGATTGATGGCTAAGATTGTTGCATGTTCAGCTGGGGCGAATCGTGAAAGAAAAAAAATGAATGACTGACGAGGAGGAGAAAAAATGCGCTCAATCCGGATTTGAAAAGGGCTCTCAAGTCATCGTCATTACCTCCCACTCTTCCCTCCCCCTGTTTTTCTCCTCCCATTCCCCACTACTTCACCATATCCTCTCTCTCCCCCCTGCTCTTGTTCTTTCGCGGGGGTGGGGTAAAAGGGGGCGGGAGGGTGGAGGGGGGGGATTCACCATATGTAGGAAGCCCCCTCGCTCCATCTCCATCCCCCTCACCTTAAGGATTCCGATCACGTTCCTTCCGCAGAATTGGTCCAGAGATCATAGCCATTGGATGCAATGGCGCACTCGATGGTTGAGCGCCCTGCAGCCGTCTTTTGTTCAAGGGCGCCCGGACTGCTGTTGGTTAGAGGCTTGTGAGATGAGGAGGGTGGGATCTTGTGGGTGGGAGGGAGGCTGGGAGGAGGCGGAGAGGAGAAATGGGTGGGTGGGAACGGACGTCATTAGCATACGGCGGGGTTGTGTTAGACGAGAGACACCCACAAGCCCTTGAGTCACGTAGGGGAGGAAGCGAAGCGATTGGGGCGAGGAGGTTTGAGGGTGGGAATTGTTCAGGAATGTCACACAGGAGTACTAGGCGTGTCTTGTACTCACTTTCATACGCGAGGAGATCCTCGTGTGTTGGATTCACGCGGGGAATCTGGGTGGTGTGATGGCTAGGACGCTGGGTAGGGCTGGGCGGTATTTGAATCCTAATATCAATATCGAATACCTTAAAATATTGAGCATTTATCATTATCAATAACCTGTATAGGAATATTGAATATTGGAAATATTGTAATATTGGAAATAGCAAAAACATAAAATATTGGTAAATTGAAAATAGTGAACAACAATATTTACAGGTAAAATTTACAGGTAAAAACAAAAATCGGTGGCAGAGGTGTATTAGAACCGGGGGGGGGATTACTTCGAAAAAGGGACGTTATTAACTATGTAAAAGTCTGTTGGTTCTTCGAGGTACAATATTCCAAAAATAAGTATTGTTTCAACAATGTTTATCCGACCATCAATATCCAATTCAGGATATTGGTATTGGTCGTTCCAAAATTGAGATTTTGGTATCCAAATATTTAAAAAATATTGATATTGGAAGCAATACATATCGGAAAACCGCCCAGCCCTAACGCTGGGTTCCCATCCTTAGGCCTGCGGTTCGATTCCTTGGCGAGCAAGTGTGTTTCTTCCGTCGGAAAGGGCTAATTGTCTCCTTTTCAGACTCTTGTTGAAATTAGGGAATCTATGAACCTTATCTTTCACGTTGTTTGCTTGGGCTATGCGTAAAATAAGCGACCGACGTCATTTAAATAATAGTCGACATCACTCAAACTGTCGACCGTCGAGAATGCTAATAGACGTTCTCCTATGTCTATCAAGGCCTCGGTGAAGACAATGTTTGTCGACTGTTGACTAAAGTTATAGACCCCTCAGAGTGGCGCAGATTTTTTAAATGTGGAATATTGATTCGTATTAATGGTGCTGAAAGGTAAGCACATTAGGCTCAGTACCTACTTCGTCTAGTGAGACGTTAAACTTGGTGCCTTTCGCAGTGGTTTGGACAACTACGAGAGTTAGAATTATCTCCACCCTACCTCCGTTCACATACTCCCTCACCTTGCTAATATAACATGCACTCCTCCATGGCTTAATTGACCTGAGCTGTCGGTCACCTCTCCGTGAAACTACTCATTGAATATCTATAAATGTGAGTTTTTCGCCATCTAGTAGTTGCGATGTAAATTTACGCCGCGCTAATCACGGAATGCAACTCGCCAGCTTTTCATAAATGCTGCTGTTTTATTGTTATTGCTGCGAACTTCGTAAAAATGTTATATCCACGTTATTTATCCCACTTTTCCATGAAGAGTCTTGTACCGTAGTAGTAGTTGTCCGCTCGGACCATTTACGGAATAATGAATTGGCGCTTCCTTCATGCTTCGATGACCGCCACCATTGCTTTTCGGAAGTAATGAGTGTGTTATTCATATCACAGTCCATTGCTTCGTCGATGGAGAGGTGATTCCGTTCCGTAGGTGCCCCGATGTCGTGGGCGATGGAGCAAGCTTGGATGGCATCCGTTGGGAGGGAGGAAACTGAACTCCATCTCCCCACGCCGACCAAACCTCCGTCTTGGCGTACCCCTCCCTCTGGGATGCCTTTTCCCAAGGGTCTGTTGTTTGTGGTGACCGAGATGCCACCCACCTCCTTGATATTCTTTTTTCCTCCTCTGGTTTTGCGGGATCTGTGGTCGCTTGAAGCTGCGTCTCTTTAAGTCATTGGGTTACCATGAGACTGTAGATTTTCTCACAGTGTCCCCCGTGGTTTTAGGCCCATGCTATCATTATGATCGGTCCGGTAAGTTTTTGCCCATTCCGATGCTCCGATTGGTCGGCCTGCCCTGGTAGAAAGGGATGCGGAGGCTGGGAATAAGTGTCTTGGGTTGATTTTTGATTCTAAATGGTCTAACTTCGCAGAGATGTCCACATGACCCCCTACTACAATGAACTTAGATGGCTCGATGTTAAAACCCGAAGGAAATATTTCCTCGGATTCTACTTGTATTGCTTATTTCAAGAAAAATCCCCTGAATATTTATTCGACATGTTTTCCGTGAAACCTTCCACTAGGGATATGTGCACTAGATGTGATCCTGAGTATCTTTACTTTCCTAGTCACCGCACAACGAAGTTCCAAAATTCTTTCTTGGTCACTGCGTGTCATCTCTGGAACACCCTGCCCAAAAACATAAAAAATTGTTCTTCTGTTGCTAGTTTTAAGATGAAATATTAAATATGTTACTTTCTGACCACTAAATGTTGTTATTATTTTGCATATTGTTGTAATTTTGCATATTGTTGTAATTTTGCATATTGTTGCAATTAATGTAAATCCAGAAATGTATGCAGATTAATTTGTTATATGATGTGATTTCCAAAAAACTTTGCATTCAGCATTGTAAAATGGTATTAATTTATACTTAATTTTTTCATTATGTTACTGTCCAAATTGTTGATTTTGCTCTTTATGTTGCTCAAAAAAATGTAAATTGCTTTTGTTCTTAAGGGGTATATCCCCAGGACAATTAATAAATTATTCATTCATTAATGTCGTCTCGCCCGCTGTTGAATTCAGCTCACTCGGAGCGAGTGATTTCTGGTCTACCGCCCGAAAAACTTCTCCATGATAATGAAAATTCACTTCTTACAGATCACTCTCTGCGATATCTATTTTCTATAATTAGTCCGAAGTCACCTAACTGATTATTGTCCACAGGAATAGAAAAAGTCTGTCCTCTTTGTCCTTCGTTCCCTTCGGTCCATCGGTCCTCTCGGCCCTTCGTTCTTTTCGGTCCATCGTTCCTTTCGGTCCATCATTCTTTTTGCTTTTATTTATCTTTAAGAGATTGGATATTCTTCTTAATACCTCAAAAATCCAACTATTGCTGTAATTAGGAGTATTTTTTTCTTTAAATAAATCAAACCTATTAACGAAAACATGTAAAAAGTTAGTCACCTTCCATATTCCATTTCATCCAACATTCTTAAACGCCGTCATTACGGTACATTACAAGTATTTCCAAGTTTTTTTTTTATTCTTTAAATACTTAGAACTGTTAAAAAAATAAATATACATGACCACTAATAAAGAAGGAACGGTGAACGAGTGAATAAGAACGGGTCCCTCAAAGGACCGATCCAGAGTGAATGGGTTCCCAAAAATGAACGGGTTTACTACCCATCTCTTCTTAGAAGGTATTCTGGCGAGTTAGGATCTCAAGGCGCAGCTTCGCGTCGGCCCGGTCGTATCTAGAGGGCCTGTCAATTTTCTCCCTACGATTTGAATGACGTGGGTTGCCATTACTTTTCAGCCCGCTTCACTTAGCCCCTCCCCCCTCTCTCCCTGTGGCTCCTTTGGCAGCCTTCCGCGTCCAGCAGCCACGGTCCTTGAAGTGGTACGCTTGTGCGATAAAGATCCGTGCCTCGTGAATATTCGCGATGCATCCATCTCGTAATGAGAGCTTTCCGGCCTCCCGAAGGAGGCTCGCTCGCTCGCTCTCCCTTCTTGCCCTTTCGAAGAGGTTCCCATTGGCGAAAGGGAAGTGATCGTGTTGTCTCTGGTTCTGTTGTAAATGTTCAAGTGAAGTCAGATTCATAGGGTCCCGTGCCTGCTGAGTGGTATGCGATGAATTTTTCTTTAAATGGAGCCAAGGTTATGATTGAATAATAAAAAAGTAAGACCCTATTACACCCCTTTAATTCAATTTCCTCTCTATTCCACTGATCCTATATTTCTATCGTAAGTCCAATGGAGTGTTTACGAATATATCTACTACATCTTCAACATCAACGACAACAACAAGATGATCGATAAACACGGGTACATACTTGGCACAGGCGTCACACCAATCAAATTGATAAATGAATAAATTTAACTCTTTCAGGGTGCACTTGGTGGAAGTTGTCTATATTCATGTTTAATAAAAAACACTTGGTAATCTCCCACATATTTAATTGCTGGCACGACGCGTTTGAACACACTGTGGCATAATCACGTGCCAGCATGATTATGCCACAGTGTGGTGAAACGCGTCGTGCCAGCAAATAAATTTGTGAGACATTACGAATTGTTGTTTATTCAGCTTGGTAAATGAAGATATGACAGAACGGGATTTGAAAAAATTGTGGCCAGCAGCATAAAGGAAATAGCTGACCTTTCCGTCATAAAAGCAAAGAACAAGGCGGATATAGAAGTCCCGATGGTAAAATAATCTAATAATATCTGATCCGTGGTAGTGGGAACCGTGTAAGGGCAACGGGAAAACGCCAGGTACTCTGAGCATGTACCCTGAAGTACCCTGAAGTGTACCCTGAGTACATGTACCCTGAAGCAGACTGCTTTGCAGCGACGACACTTGGGAGTATTACGTCTCGCAAAACGTCAGCTTCAAGAGGAGGGAGCGGGTGGGAATTGGAGAGGGAAGGCCCAGGAGGATGTCGCTAGAATGGATGTGGTGTTGGGAAGAGAGAGAGATAAGTGATGCTGCAAAAGACGCGGAGCTCCTGGTTGGGCGTGGGCGAAATTTGGACCATCAAGATTCTCACGCTTTGACGTGCGGAGGTGCGAGAGTGTATGGGGAGAATAGAGTGAGGTCGTGTAGGAATAGGCGAGAAGAAAAGCTCTTATATATATATATTTCTCCTCTCTCTCTCAATCTATCTCTTTCAAGCGCTTGCCGTCTTTTCCCCGCCTTGCGATGCTCTCTTCTTCGTGTGAGCGTCCTCTTTTCCTACTCCCTCGAGTCTCGAAGACGGAGGTCTTTTTTTGTCCTTCGGGGAAGGGTTCTTAGAGGAAGTAGGTGTGTCCTGAAAGGGCTCTGTGTTCTTAGGCCGTCCGTCGTCTCGAGGTACCTTTTGTGTCCCACCGGCCGGGCCTTTTTTTATATAAACGTTCTCTATCTCTCCCTTACGCTATGGGGAATGGTTTGCCATTGGTCAATAGTTGGTTGCAGAGGTGTTGGTCAATGGATCTCCCAAAGGGGGCGATTGTGGGAGAATGAGAGAGCGCTCGGGAGAACCATTATTGGTGTTTGGGGTGCTGTGGTTGAAAGGGTGTAACGCGAGCATTTCTCCCGGAAAAAAAGAGGTAGACGAGATTCTATGGTAGCGTTCCATATGGGAACTGAATCTCGATTTGCGATGTTCTTTTGAGTGTAGGTGGGCCGAGTGGGATTTTGAGCTTCGGATTTTCACCGGGTTCTCATATAAGACCATGAGAGACAGGATTATTTGGAGACCCACTTTTTTTATTCTCCTCGCTGTGTAATGATTACCACAGCCTTTGATATCTTGCGAATGGTGTGTACATACCTATATTTACCTGTGTTGTGTATTTCGCCGTATCTTTTGTTATTAGTAGGCATTTGGTACAAAAAATTACTTCAAAAATTGAGTCCAATCCCCTCTCAGTCATCCGTTATGCTCCTTTTAAGTTTTTTCTTCTTAAGTTTAGTAGACCTTTCCTCCTATCATTCTCAGGGTGGTAATTGTTAAGTATGTAGAATTATCTCGCGTGTTTTATGTCAGTTAATTCGGTCATATTTTTCAATATAGATTTATCAAATGAAGATGAAGTTTATTAGGTTTTTTTACATAAAAAGACGAATTGACGGTTATGGAATCGGATTACACGTCCATTCACATTCAGTTTCCAGCACCGTGAGGTATTTAAGAACAACCTTTGAAGTTATTCATGCAAATTTAAGGCTACGTCCATTTCTAACGTTAACAATTTCTCTTTAACCCCTTCTATTTACACATTTATTTTCTGAGGGCATGAAGGGAGATGGTTTTTTATTCATTTCTTCGTTTATTTTCCACTTCAGCGTTTATTTTCCTCTTCATCGTTTATTTTCTCCATTGTTTATGATGTAACTTCGCCGTGCTCAGCATCTCGACTTTCCACCATGTCAATCTTTAACAGATGCTGGTTTGTTAAAGCTGCCTCTGCATGTAATGCTTTTTCGGAAGCGAAAGATCTTACGATCCTGCTTCTCTTCTTGTTTTCCTTTTGATACCACTCTCGTCTACTAAATGAAAGTACGTGTTAGTCGTCAATGTCCCTTGGTTACTCGAGGCGATCCCTCTGCTACAGAAGCGATTATACCTGTCTGTCCCCACCCTCCCATTCCCCGACGTGCGTGCAGGGACGACATGTGATGACTGGCGGCAATCCTATTCGTAGCTTTCCACTCTCTTCTCGCATCGGCCACAACCCTCCCTCGTGATCGTGTCCTTTCTTCTCTCCCGTAAGACCCGAGTGTCGTTTTGCGAACGCGACATTCGATCCCGGGGGGTAGTTCTCCTCTTGTCGCCGCGAGAAAGAAAAAAGACGAGCGTCGCGCACGAAGCAGAGGTGCCCGCAAGGGGACGAGAGTGAAAGGGTTTTGATTCCTCGCTCGATGTTAAGAGAGCACCCCATGACCAGTAGGCGTCCTTGTTTGTTTTGGCCTTGGTGCGATTACTTTTTCCTCTTTGCCGCTCACTCCCTCTAGAATAGCCTTCGAGATGAAATCTATATCCGTGGATAATCTGCACTCGCGTGCATTGTAATGAGAAAAAAATCACGATTGGGAGAATTACGGCGGTGAAGTAGTAGTGGCAATTTTAACCACGTTCTTCGCAGTTGATGCTGGCAGGTGGAAAATATCTTGTATTGACCTGATTAGCACGCGTCGAAATGGTTTACACGACTTGCCCCACGTGTGCTGGGACTCAGAAGCTGACTGCTTTCAGGGTAACATCTTTGGTTGATCATAACGACATAGGACGTTCGGTTACATTTGAACCTCCACGAATCACTTTAGTTGTTGGCATAATTGGTAGTTTCAGGCGCAACTTTGTGGAATTTGTTAACATTATAATGGTAACTCGTAACTTTGTGATTCCACATGTCTTTATTTGGAACGACCCGGGTTTCGACGTTCAATGTCATCTTCAGGTAAAGACTCTACAACATACCCGCATCCCCGCCCCCACCTGAGTTGGGTATATATATATTGATGGGTGTTGTAGAGTCTTTACCTGAAGATGACGTTGAACGTCGAAACCCGGGTCGTTCCAAATAAAGATATGCGGAATCTCTAACTTACGAGTTGTCATTAGTTTTTGGTGGAGTAGCGCTCACCAGATTTTCCCGTTAAGTCTAAGGTCCGTGGATCGATTCTAGCTTCTGGAAACCCTTTAGAAATTTTCAGCGAAGTATTTATTACACCATCTGTCAAATCGCCCTCAGTACTGAGAAATAATTATCAAATGTTAAAGAGTAGGCGGGTAATGCATAGAAAAAGAATGCTCTGAACACCGCACGCTCAGTACTTCGGATTGTGGGTGTCAAGTTATTATTCGTGTACTGAAACGGTTTGTGGAAAATTGGCCAATTTAAAGAACCTACGCACAATGCGGCCTGGTGACTTTAACGATGCCTCGTTTGTTAGGTGTTGTGACGCTGAGGTACTCCCCCCATCTCCTATGCGTGCATCTCTTCATTAAAGTGCATTGGTGGCTGTACTTTCCCTGATGTGCGTTTTGGTCGATTTAAATTTTTTGAATGAGGTCGCTAGATATTTTTTAAGGCTGTTGTTGAGAGGCTATTTGGGATTTCATTTCCATTATTTAAAAAAATGACGTTCAGTATTGGCGTATTTTTTCATTTCTGTGATTATTGATTGGCTGTGATACATTATACTTGTGAACAAAATCTTCTTCTGTAAGAAATAATATTCTGTACGGTTTTTTTGCTTCAAAATATCTCTGGGTTTGTTCCTATGAATTATAACATCTCTACCTTGATTTTCGTAGCTGATTTTGCTTTAAATAACTCGACAGTCTCCAGGTAAATATTTTTCAGAGGGAGTGTAAATTTGGTTTTCGCCCTACTGTGACGCGACGTTTCCTCTTGCCTTCTACTGGTTTTTGGCCTTACTTAACTTCTCTATTGCCATCAATCTTCAGTGTTGCGGCGTGAATAATCATTTCTCCTCTTGCCGCCAGCAGTTATTTATCGCAGCTGTAAATAGGTCAGTCTATTAATTTTTATCAACTACATGCATTGCATCCGGGACGGTGTCACTCAAGAGGACTTATTTTTTTCCCTTTGCGACGGAATGCGGTGCATCCATTCGTAAACATTTTCCGGCATTATTTTTGGCGCGCGTGATGCAGAAGGGAGGTCAAAGACTGGGTGAATGACTCGGTTATCGTCAGCCATCGATCGCTTTCGCCGTCGCAGAGCGCGACGCGTTGAAGTCACCCGTTGTCCTTCCTTGCCATCGTCCCCGGTCGACCGATGGGTAATTGCTCGTCAACCGTCTCTCTTTGCGATCGGCACGATTCCTCGGAGGGGGGGGGAGGAAAAGAGAGGAGCCGATCGCAATCACGAGCAATTATGATCACCGAAGGCTTGGGGGGGGGGGGGGGGGATAGTTTCGTGTCTGAAAGCAAGAGTTAGGGAAGCGGGAGAGGGGTGTGTGTATACCTCTACAACAGGTGCAGGAGAAGCGGTTGACAAACGAGAGCGAGATGGCCTGGGATGATGGTTTTTCTCCTTTTTTTTGTTCGCTCATTCGAGTTTCGGTTTTCGGGTGGCTCCGCAGCGCCGGCTTCGTCACTCATCGGTTGGTCTCTCTGCCGCCTCCTCTCTGAAGAGGAGCCTCAAAAACCTACCTACCTCAGCCGCACCACACCCCCCCTGGTAAGAACGAGGGGCGGCAGACCGGTTGTAAGGCCCACGGGTGGGCGGGGGACGACGAAGAAGGGACGCTCTCGGCAAGGGAGGAGATAGACACACACACCAGGGTGTCTGTCAACCCTCTTCAAAGTTCCCAGGGCCCTCATCTTCCTCTTCCCCGACCCCCGCCTTCCTCCTCTCGAAACTCCCACTACACTCCGCCTGGTTCCTCTTCAACCTCGCCTCCTCCAACCTCCCCACCAGTCTCCATGCAGGGCCGGGGTTACACTCGCTCCCACCTTCACCTCCCCCGTTTGAGGTGCCCTCCTCCGCCCGGGCAAGTCGGAGTCGGGGCTGACGATCCGGTAGTTTGATTGATCGATTTTATCGGGGATGCGGCCGAATGCTAGTGGTTCCTTTATGAAAACGTTATCGCTTTAAGTAGATTTTCCTGTCAGCATTAAGGTCTGGTATGCAACGATCCTTTTTATCCGGGAGGCCGCGTCTCGAGGTTGCAGGACTTTTGTTTCGGACGTCATGCCGTTTCTTTTTTTCTACCCTTCCCTCGGCACAGTTCTCATTCCATTTCGGTAATGCGTTTCATCTCTGACGAACGATATGACAATCCCTCCACTTAGGTGGTAGAAGGTTTGATCATGAAGTGCTTCGTTAGACCGTAGCATGTTTTGGCTGAATTTTTTTGTATCTTCTTAGAATGTTTTTGTGCTCTTTGAAGTATTTTGTTGTCTTTCAGTTGTGATCAGTATCAGATTGCATATCAAGTAGTGCGAGATGCATATATCAATTATTATTTATGCTATAAATTACTATGTGCTGATTTGGTCGCGTCGTTGTATGTACCTCCACGTCTTGTCGCTTGATTATAACAGCCGAGCCGCCCTGGATACACGATCTTAGTTGATATAAAAACGGACTTCTTTGCGAAATATATTATTGTAAAATAATAATTGACACCGCTTTGCCAGTCTAGCTGCGGGTAGATGATTGGTTCCGCAGAAATTAATTTTAGGAAGTCAATTTGCGTAAATGATTTTTCAGGAATTTAAGATTCCCTGGAATTTGGTTACTCCATAAATTTGTCATGTCTGTAGCTGAAGTAGTAAACTACATTATGATATCTCCAGAAAAACAAAGCTACTTCCCATAAAGCGCAACTTTGGTTTGCAGAATTACTATTTGCTTGACTTTTTGGCGTGATTGGACCCACATATCGTGTCGCTTGATTAAAGCAGTAGATGAGCCCTTACAATAGTCTTAAAATTTGGAGTTTAAGCTTTCGCAGCTGTTGATAGGAGCTGTTGAAGTTTTCGAGTTGAACTGCATCTCGAGCATTGTAGGCCCAACGTTTCACCCGCGTTGCAGCGAGCGTCTTCAGCAAAAAAGAAGAAATTAAAGATTTGTACTGGCGAATTTTTTATTTTGACTCCGTCTCCAGCATTTTAGGCCCAACGTTTCACCAGCGTTACAGCGATCGTCTTCAGGGGTGAAGTGGTTTTTACTGAGAAATTTCTGCCGTTAATCAGCAATAATCACTTCACCCCTGAAGACGCTTGCTGCAACGCCTGTGAAACGTTGGGCCCAAAATGCTCGAGACGCAGTAAAACTCGAAAACTTCGCCACTACAAGCATTATAATTTCTCCTTTTTTGCTGTCTTATAGTTTTCTAACGCACATATTCACGCATAAAGTTTCAAGAGCAAATTTTCGTACCCTTTGAAACCTATTAGGTGGGGGACCATGGCGCCAGTATGGGTTTGTTCCGATTTATCCCACTGTGTCGTCGGCTCGCTCTCAGTCGTTTTGATGAATCACAGTAATCTTTATTCCGACTGCAGAAGAAACTGCGTAAAAAGCGGCCCTTGACACGTCGTTCGGGACAATAAATTAAAATCACTCCCTCTGATGTATTCTGCCCTCTCCCGAAATCTTCGTTTTGTACTTTCATCATGACGGGCCCCCCCTCCATATTTGTTTGGACACTTGAGCGCATGCCGGTCTCGAAAGTAAAAAAAAAACAGGAGCGGTCGCGTTGAGTGCCGGGTCGCTCCCGGATGAGCGGTCAGTGCAATAACGTGAGCGGAATGTCGTCGTCGGGGAGTGGGCCAACTTTTTGTCGCGGCCCTCCGTGGACCGGATGCTGCCCGCATCACTCCCCCAAAGGACCACGACGACAACAACACTCTTAAGGGCTCCGCCCCGAATGAGGGCTCTTTCTCTCTCCGGATGAATGGGCCCATGGGCTTGACCCTATCGGAGGTACACCCACACTCATTGTTTCCCGCCCAACAATATGGGTCGGCGGGAGGAGAGGGGAGGTGCGGGAGTCCCATTGTCGCCCGGCGGCGGCCGATAGGGCGGAGAGGCGGCGCCGCGTATATCTGTTCGCCGTCATTGTTGACGCCTCGATTGTCGATTCGGGCAACCCCCCCTAGCCGATCCCTTTCATTCCCTCTCCCTATCTCCTGTGAGGGTTTGTTCTCACGGATATTGAAACCTAACGGATGAGGTGCTGTGTGTAGTGATTTGCCGGGGGGACTTGCGATGTTTGAAGGGAAATGATGGATCAATATAATAACTGCTCTCGTGGAGTTCACTTGACCATATTATATTTCAAGATAAAAATTGCTTTGTCTTGCAATTGTTCCCCTGATAATGCTCTCGCCATGAGACGCTTGACGGGGTGATATTCTCAGGGACTTGCGACCCATGAAGAGGAAGCGGTGAACTTACATGTAAACTGCTCTCAAAGGATTACACTTAGTCTAATTATTTTTGGCGATAAAAGATAATTGGCGAATAATTATTCCTCCTTGCGAATGCATTTGTGTCTTGTAAGGGATAAGGTTTTGGGAGGTTAAATGGTGACGTATATTATGAGAGTGTATTTTATGGAGCTGTTTTTAATGTGATCGCTTGTTATGCACGAGTTTTTGTACTTATCTGTTCGGCTATGTATATCTCTTATTTTATCGCTTCTGTCAGATCTAGAGATGTCGTGAGTAGTCATGATAATTCTCTACATCTACGTCATACCCTACAAGCCACCCAACGGGTGTGTGGCAGGGGGTGCTTCCACACCAGGCATGCATGAAAGATACGGTAGAACACCGAAATAACATTGAAACCCGCGTACCACACATGCAAAGCGCCAATTAAAAATCTAATAACCAAGAATATTCTAGAAGAAGAATCTAATAACATTCTATCGTCAATCGTTCCAGCATGCAAGTGATACAAAGACGACTACTACATATTCAAAATATCATGCATAAATAAGAACATCAATATTTACATCATGTATAAATAAGAACGTAGGGAATATAAAGAGAAATATTTACTGTCTGCCTATTGTCACAATTCGAACTATTCATGACGACGATCACAGCTGTTATGGTCCCGAATGGTACGCGGAAAAAATGACATTTTATACCTATCGGTTCTACAATCTAGCTCTCTAATTTTATTGGCGCGATCTAATCTGCCGAAGTGCGAGGGGGTTAATAGTATGTTTTTTACGTCGTCAGAGAAATGATTTTCCTGAAACTTAGTTAGGAGGTTAAGCCTATAATTTAATCTACGCTGTGATAGCGATTCCCATCCTAATTCTTCTAACAGTCCAGACACACTAGCCAACTTATCGTAGCATCGTTTCACAAACCTAGCTCTTCTTCGCTGCACGCGATCTAACTCTAATATAAACCCCGCTTCGTATGGATACCATACACTAACAGTATATTCCAGATGAGGCCTATCGATTGAAAACACACCAGTTCAGAATTTCTCAAGCAAACTAAGCCTAGCGCGTAGCTGCCGAGTTTTGGGGGACCGCCCCCACCTTAATCCCTCTAAAAGTTGTGAAACACTAATGTTTGCTCTCCGCAGTTTTTAACGAAGAACATGAAATTGCTACGGTGTACTGACCAAATAATAGCTGTCATTGGGTAACTACTCATGAACGTCTTATATTTTTGGCAAAAGTCTCATCATTATTACGAAAATGTTATCATTTATATGTTAACAAATTCCTCAATGTTACGTCTTAAAGCACCCATCTTCTCTTTAATGCTGCCATGCTTGATGCTGGCGCATGTTAGGCTTAAAAAACGATGAAATGATGGACAATGGTGATATTTTTATGGCTAACTACTCAACGGGTACATCTACTGATTACCCTGCTAGCCACCACAAGGGTGTTTGGCTTGGGGTGTCTTTGCACCAACATGAACAAGAGTGAAGAAATTAACTTTACCCAACATGCAACACAACCTTGGGTATGCAGCAAATGCTACAGAAACTACTAAAATGTTCTATTATGTAACTACGTGAACGAGACACTAGAGTCTTACAGGGAACATGCAAAACATGGTGTTAGGACTACTCAGCAGATTTAGAAGTATACATTAAGGGGTATATGAATAAATCAGCTACACTACATGTCAATATATCCTCCTTCAAAGTCTTAGTTCTCAGCCAATATGGTCTCTTATCGATTGCGGGAAAAACGATAGTTTAAACCTTTCTGTTCTACGATCTATTTCCATTATTTAATGTTCATCATCCGATATACCGAAGTATGTCTGATCTCGTTAGATATTGATAACTTCGTCGTAAATAAATTAGGTAGAGTGGTAGAGGAAAGAAAAATTGGATTAAGCTCATTACATTAAATCCTGGCATCTTGACAATTACCTATCGCTCACTCTTAAGTAGGAAATCACATCAATGCTTTCACGGTCACCGCCTTACTTCTGCCGTCTTAACTCCCCCTACATGCTTCCGAAGAAATGCCTCTGTTTCGTTTTGTGTGTGCCCGTGGAATGGCTTCCCCGACCAGTTTCAAAGAAAATATGCAAATCTTTCGAGCCGTGGAAAACAAAAGCAATCCGATTCCTCCCGCAGCAGGGGCGGGAGGGGGGGGGGTGGGGTTAAGTGATACGGTTCGCTACCGCCATATGTACTTGCCTTTGGGCTTCGTGCTCCGTGAATCTTCGTGGCTGGGTCATTTATTTATTCCGCGGCACAAAGGCATATGCGTGTGTCCGACGCGGAGCAGGCGATATAAGCCGCAATCCCTATCCCCATCGTATGTATATACGTACGTAAGTCCCATTCGGACGGCACCGTGGGTCCCCCACTATATCTTCCTCCTCGTGGGATATTGTGTCGTTTATGCTAATCTCGGGGACATCGGGAAGAGGGCGCTCGCAGTGTTGGACACTGCGTGCCGTCTTTCCATCCGACATCGCCTGGTCTCTTGCTGCTCTTTTGGCCGTTTTTTTATGCGAACGTCGTGAAAAATGACAAACACCAACAATACCCGTGTGCATAAGTCGTAAAATTTATATCTCTTGGGTCAAAAGGAGCCCCGGACCCTTTCATCAATTCCAGAGGAACTACCGAATCAAAATTATTTCCCGCTTTTTCTCCTTTTATTTTTCAAGTGGTTTTTTGGACTATGACCTAAAGGTAATTTGAGCGAGATAGCCTCCTTAGTCATAATGGAGACCATATTCGATGTTTACGTATTAATTTAAGCAGCTGTAGGGAGCATGAATTAAACACTACTTTATTAATATGTAACTATATACTTTTAAATGACTGAAATTCTCGGCAATCATTTAAAAATATCTACCCGTCTTTGATTTGACTCATTTTTTTCACGCGGTACGCTCAAAACTCCTTCACGAAGGAAGGTTTTTTTTGCGATTCTGAAAAATACTGCCTTGACAAAATGATTTAGTTTAAAAAACAGTCGAGAAAACGTACAAACTACACCCTGTTAATTTTTTTACGAGATCTAAGTGTAGGGTATGCCTCATTTTCAATATAAGGTCTCTCTGGAGTGCGTAACCAAGCTTTTCCCTTGTAAAGGGTTTGGTATTATGTGTCAAAAATCTCGGAAAGTATTTCGGTAAGGGGCTGATATTTTGGTGTCTTTGGAAGGGTGAGATATTTTTCATTAAAATGAGATCAAATTCCTTGATTTCTGAGTGAAATGATATTTCGCGCAAATTACCTTAATCACGCTGCCAAAAAGGTTTTGACGTCAGACGTTTGAAAAACGTGTCTCTACGTAGCATCTAGCACAATATCTAGAATTAAGCCTCTTTGCAGCCTCGGTATTTGGGCGCTTGGATTTCTGGTGCTCAATAAACTGGTTATACCAGTGCGTCTAACCTTACCTAACTATAGGGATATCCATTGAGAAGCGTAATTCCCACGTAACATCAAGCATTTAGGTGCATGTAAATATTGTTTTCATATGTTTGTTGGATTTAAGAAAGTTATGGCGCATGTAAATACAGTTATAGCTAGGTATATGTTTAAAGAGTCTTAGTAGATGCAGTAATAATTTTTCAATATGATGGCAGAAAGTATAACATAAAATTACTCCCCCACTTTCCCAGTTATTTGTTCCGTCATTAATTTTTTTTTCATCCTACTAAAGATTCATTAGATCGCCCCGGAGATAGCGCCTACATCAATTCAGTTATGTGTCATGGGATAAAACTATCCTCTTGAATCAGCCGTTCAAATATGTATATAATCGACCATCCCGGAGGAAACATTCTTTCTCGAAACCGCATATTTTCTTGTAATTTAGGTTGTTAAATTTTGAGCTGTCTTTTTTTTGTGCCCGTCGAAACTGCCCTGTTTCTTCGCGAATTCCTGAGGTGACATCCATGTTTCCGGACTTGCAAAGCGGTCCTGCATAGCATGAGAGAAGACAAAGTCGGGGGTCGGCCGGGAAATTCCTTGCGATATCAAACAATGAGGGGAAGTAGGCTCGGAGAAAATCTGGTCGAGTGAAATTTACTTCATAGCGAAGGCGTTACGTGTCAGCTTCACAAAAAAATTTATAAAAACCAGTGCCGGAGTCGATCGTAAAATGTTCTCGGTTAATGTATACGTTATGTGGAATATATACGGTCGAGGAAGTTGGTGTTGAAGTTTTCAGTCTTTGTAATTTATGATGGTGTCTGGTGATGTTACATATCTTGCCGCCTGCCCGTAACAGGAATATCGATCAAAGCGTGTGCATGCTTAGTTTCCGGTGAGGTGTTACTTGGGTTTAGCTTAACTTCAAACCGGTTCACGTTAGTTTCACTGCACTGGTGTTTGCGTCGCTTTCAAGTTCTTAATTATTGGTTATCCAGGGTATCAAAATGATCCTGCAATTTTAGAGCATTTGCATGAATCTACTTCAATGCGCTTCATTAAAGGCTATTGGTAATTTGCCATAAATACGTACTAAATTTATATGGGGGTTATTTAAGGTAAGACTGTGCTGTACTAGGCTGAGTTCCCCAAACCGTATGTTGTTTCAGAAGCTCCTCAAATTTAAATCTTCAGAGTTTTCTATCGAATAACTGCCAATAACTTGATACATTTTGTTATGGTTTCTCTATTTTAGAGTCCACTGAATAGTATACGTATAATTTTCTGGAAATGAGAACAACTTTGTAGATCTTACGTAGAGTGCGTATTCGTACGTAAATTCTACGTAAAACTTACAAAGTTTTTGTTAATACCTGAACATTATGGTAAAGTTTTACTAAGTTTAGGAAAATTAAAACTCTTGAACATAGAAAAATTTGAATAGTGCACGTATAGAGTAATTATGCGGCAATGTGGTTATGTGGTACGTAGATATTGTGTCCATTCGTGAAATTTTGACCCAGGAACTACCATCTATACACCATTTTCCTTTCCCAGCCGAGCTGGCGTGGTACTTTCTATTCTGTTTCTCATAATGTCTGGAAGACAAGCCGAACGCTTTCACCGGACCGTAATTGTGTAGTTTTGCAGAGTGAAGTAACCAGCAGTTAGTTAATGATAAGCATCGGCTTTTAGGTGGCCTACGAAGGTGACAACTATTCTAGCGGTCGTAGCGGGAAGGCCCATTTGCCTTGTCTTAGGCGGGTGATCAAAATATGTGCACGGAAGCCATCACGGGAAATTGACGTATTCTCGGCGCCGGTTTGAAGGCGGAGCAATTCTTAGAAGGGATTCTTCTGGCGATTAAGTTGAAGTACCCCTTGATTGGGTTGCTATTTCGTTAACCGACCGATAGCGGAGTGCAGAGAAACCCGGCGTCAGAATAAGAGTACATACTTGGCAACGAAAAGTGCTTAGGGGCCCATAGCACACTGAAAGTGCCATCTACGTCTCACTCCGGTAGCAATCTTAATTTCACTGAAAAATCTCTTTTTCTGTCGGGGTTGGAGCCAATGCTGTCCGAGTCGATATAAAGCGTAGGTATTGCAGTAATTTTTGGTAATCTTTGGCTTACAGACTAGAGTGGTGTGACAGTATGGTCTTGGTCTTTGTGCTGCTCATCTTCGCTTGCTTCAAACTCCCTAATCTCAATCCATCAAGAACCTTATCACCCGGACGGAAACCCGAGAAAAGTTTGAGAAGTTGATGACGACCCGAGGATCGATTTAGAACCGAGTTTCTGAAGTTTTCTCGCATGTTTGATTACATCCGCGAATTTTTCAATCTGCTACATGATGGATTTAATTTTCTAGTTTGTTGGGTGAATGAGATTGTTGCTTGAAGGCGCACTTAAAAGTACTAGATTTCCCACAACCCAAATCTTCGGTAGGCGTGAGGCAATAAGTTTTGTACGAGGGGTAAGCAACTCTGAGAATTCGTGTACGCTTATTGAGAAATGGTCGCAAAATGGACAGAAAATGGATAGAAATGGACAGAAATGGACAGAAATGGATAGAAATGGATAGAAGTGGATAGAAATGGATATAAATGGATATAAATGGATGTAAATGGACAGAAATGGATAGATATGGATAGAAATAGTTAGAAATGGACAGAAATGGTTAGAAATTGATAGAAATGGACAGAAATGGATAGAAATGGACAGAAATGGAGAGAAATAGACAGAAATGGATAGAAATGGACGGAAATGGTTAGAAATGGCTGAAGTTGAAATGCGGTGTACACTTGGTTTTGAAGTTGCGTACCCCTCGGTTTTGTACTGCCCTAGCCACATCACCAATCCAGCAATGGCTCGGGCGACGGCATGTTCGCATAGTGGCTCGGCTAATGGATCTCTCGGAATTAGCGGCGGGGGAATGAATCCTGTTATGCACTCACGAATGCTCCGGTGCTTTCGAGAGGGAAGAGCGGTGTCGGAATGCACAATGCCGGGTCCTGTAATAAGTGGGGCCCCCGTGCAAGAATATGTTTATGTCCGACGAGATTCTCCGCGTTCGTTCCGTGCGAAGGCGCGGATTACTCCAGGGTGACGAAGTGGAGGGAGGGTGTGTGTTGGGGTGGGTGGGGGCGAGTGGGTATGCTGAGATGATTTCTCCCCATCCCTACTTTATCCTCCACCCCTTTATTTCTAGAAGGTGAGTGTTCAGCCAAGGGAGGAGCGGCGAGGAGTGGGAAGGTTGGAGGTTACTCGAGCATTTAGCGGGGGAGGTAAAGGCTCCAGTGAGCGTTGCGGAAACAAAAGGGCGAAGCTTAAGCTTGTGGAGGAGATAACGGAAAAAGATAAAGAGTGAGAGGGTTGTTGGAGGGATATTGTGGGTGGTTTCTTCCTCCTCCTAGCCAGCCGCTCTCCTCATCCGCAGTGGATGACCGTAGCCGACTCTTAAGGGGCCATTCAAGTATTACGTCAGACGTTTTTGAGGGCAAGGGGGTTGGGACCATGTTACATTGTCTTATGTAGGGGGGGGGGGGCAGGGAGTCAAGAACCAATTTACGTAAGATTTTTGTTGGTCGTGTAATATTTTATCGTTTCCGAATGAAATTTAGCAGCGACGTGGAGCATACGCTCGTTAATGGCGTATTTTCCGTAATCTCACCGCTACACCAATGCTCCCATTCTGTCGCCTGACTAGCTAGGTACATCACCTCCATGCTCAACGTAAGCGAGCATTTAACGAAGAGTAGATTCAAATGTCTAACGTCTTACGTAAGATTGAGAGGGAGGGTGTTGGGAAAATCTTACATTTTCTTACATGGGGGAAGAGGTGGGGTCAAAAATTGCATAAATGTCTTACTTAATACTTGAACCGCGAAAAGGCGAAGGAGCTCTTGGGATAGCCCCAAAAATAGGAAAAAAGGAATGACCATAAAGACATGAATTCGATATGTACCTATCCGTAGCGATAATCGGTGTGCAGTGATGGAATGTATGAGACTTGTCCCAATAAATATTACACGACATTCTGATTCATTGATAATCTTGATACGCGTTTGATTTCGTACATCCACGTTTCACGCTGTGATATTATCATTTGTAGTGTAAAGATGAATGATTCTGTAACATGCCAGAATTGGCCATTTTTTTCTCGATAATTCTTTAGGCCCGAGGCTCTGAATTTTTCTCGCGTGATTGATTTCATCCGCGAATTTTTCAATCTGCCGTATTATGAATTGAATTTTCTAGTTTCTTGGATGAATGAGATTGTTGCTTGAAAGTTATCGCTGCAGAAGTAGTCTTCAGGTGTCACATATCAAGTGTTTTTGTCTCTCATTCAACTATGCCTATCTTTTCATATCAGAGTGTCTTCTAGTTATGATTGTTCTTCGCGCCTTAATATCTGAGAGCAGTATTCACTTCGTGAACGAATATATTCATTTCTCTATCCATTTTACCCATTGTTATTTCTCATAAGGAGTTTAAATCCAATATTGCGATATTTTTGTGACGTAATTCAATATGGTTTTATGACTACGGATAGTTTCAATTTGATGGGCCGATCCTAGGTAAGCATTTTCAGTGGTCATAGACGAAATGCTAGTCAGGTAACGTTGAATTTGCGCGGAAGATAAACTTTTTTATAGGTGTAATTTGTTTCAGGCGGTTAATACCCGGTTTTCTCAGACGTCGCATAGCTGTCTTCCATTTCCAATCGTCATTACATCAGTTCTCCAGTCGTACCCGTGGTCCCGACTCGTTCCCCTTTCTTAACGCAACAATATGCATTCATATTTCTCGCGGAATGGGGTCCTAGGTTGATTGCTTGCAAAAGTGCGAAACTCGTACATAATACCCGTGGCAGCTCCATCAGTGCAACGGTATTCTGCTCACTTCTCTCGGGAGAATAAGTCTCAGGGCTCCATTAATGCCGCCTCCTCTGGATTTCCACACGGTGTTCGCTTGTAAATAGCTGGAGGGAATCGTGACGTCTCCTGGCTCGAATTCTGAAATGCATTATGAATCCAGAGAGTGGATAAGTTTGTTACTCACTCCGCTTATGCGTCGTTATTACTAATTCAAGTGTGTACTCGTCTCAATCTGATGCCAACATGCGAGGATTGCTTGAAATCCATTTTTGTTCTTGGGATAACAATAATGAATTCCTGGACGCACAGTGGAGAGCACTCTCTTCAGATAATCAGGTAATTGTTTTGTAAAAGCTTTATTCGTGTACTCTTCGTACGTTGCTTTAATGCGCTCATTTTACAGCTAGTTCCTGTTACAAGTTTTTGCGGTGCTTGCATCCTGACGATCATTTGATACATTCCTCTGAGCGCCGTCCTTTCGGCTAGGTGAATGAATTTCTTTCCCGACATGTAATATACAAATATTAGAGTATGATAAGCTGAATTTGATTCAAGGATGTAGCTATGGTCCCCGAATGTGATACAACGAATGTTTTCCCGTCGTACTTGATGGCAGTTGTTGAAACATTACGTTTTTTTTATTATTTATAATTATATTTTGCAACTTAGTCCTTTCCTTCTCTTAATTAAGTACTCTTGGTCGATAGCAGCAGAAACGCATTGCTCAGTAACATAAGATGAGAAACACTTAGTATAATTAGGACTCAGTCTCGTATTTGGCTTTTTTCTATTTTTATTTAGGATCCGAACTGTCCCGAGGAATTCCTTTCTCTTTTCTGTATGAATCATTTCTAAAATATTTGCCGCGAGCCGGATTTAAGGGAAGAATATGCTCTCATACACCGTGCCCCGCAGGTTCTATCTTCAGGAATGGGATCCGTATGGAAATAACTAATTATGTTTGCTTCGCTTCCGGCAACGGCGAACCGAATACGCCCTTCTCTGGTTTCGCTGCAGTTCCTCTAGGGCTCATGTCAGAACACACTTGCTGTGCACATTCACGTTTTCTTGACAGCCCGTCATTCCTCGCCCTCTTCTCCCTGAACTCGGCTGAGACCACGAAATGCCATACCTACACTGTGGGTGAAGTAGACATAAAACCTTCAGATACATTAAAATACCTTGGAATTACCTTAACTTCTGATATGTCGTGGGAAACACACATACAAAACATATGCGGCACAGCATTAAAGAAACTAGGATTTGTTTAGCGTATAATAGGAAGATCCTCGGATGAAAAAGTAAAAGAGAGATGCTACTTCGATCTAGGTCACACCTCGAATACGCCCCATTTGGGTCCCTGGTTATAAAAATGTAACCAAATAGATTAATAAAATACAAAGATGAGCAGAAATCTTCATTAAAAACTGCTAGGAGCGAACATATAGTGTCTCACAGCTTTAGGGATTAAGGTGGGAGCCCCTAGATACTCGAAGGTTACACGCTAGGCATAGGCTGCTTGAGAAATGAAGAACTGGTGTTTTTCAGAGCGACACAAAGAATATTATGATGACGCTATACTACATCTCTAGGTCTGAAAGAAGCGATAAAATTAGAGATACATTGTCGAACAGATAGGTATCTACAAAAACTTGTTCTTTCCGCGCACAATAAGCGACCACAGTAAAAACTGAGCTCAACTAAATACACGTCTCCATTTCTCCTCCCAGAACCTTATCCCTTACATATTTACACGGCTGGTGTCCTAACACCCCCTGCTACACGCCCATGCGGCGGCTCGCAGGGTAGTATGTAGATAGAAATGCTCGTCCGATCTCCCTGCGTCTGCCGCCTTGGTTATAATCTTCCCCCGTCCGCCGAGACAATGGGGGACTCTTTCTGCGTGGGTGCCGGAGCGTTTTATGCCTACCCATATATACATGCGTGTGCCCCTCCTGTCCTCGACTCTGCTATATTGTACCCACGGCTCGCCTTTTGCCGCCGGAGGATCGTTGGATGCTGAAGGGTTGAGCATGCGAGGCGAGGCCGGTATGAGAGAGGGAGCGAATGGAAGTGGCTGTGCTCTGCACGACGTCCGGAGGATATATTGGTCACGAGGCTAAGTGAACGGCCTGCTTAGGTGTGCGGAGGAGAAAAAGGGAGGAGGCTATCATGCTCCCAGTCCCGGTAGTGGTTGGTCCTGTAGATCAGAGGAGTGTTTCCCGAGCTGCAGCAGTATTTTAAAGCGGTTTCGTAGCCTAAAGGTGTGCGGAATGATTCTCGTTTGTGTCATATTTGAGTATAACATTGCATACGTGTGAATAAATAAATAGAATACTAACCATGTTCAAAACCACAGAGTTTTTTTGAAGTCAACAGTTTCGGGCGAGATGTTGTGGAACTGCAATATCAAAAATTAATAACACTCGATGTTGTGCTGTCAACTTTTTTAATACTCAAACTTTACTACGCGTGTTTCGGCACTTTATTGTACCTGAAGTGTACCTGTATCTAATCCTTGTACCTGATGTGTAGTGTACCTGATGATGACCAACTAAAGTACCGTATCACGTGTAGTAAAGTTTGAGTATTAAAAATGTGGACCGTATTTTCGCATTGATTTCAAATTTTGCGTCTTAAACCCAAGTCTTAACAATACTTAAATTGAGATGAAAATTTAAGAAAAATAATTCCAGTATGTTTTTATTACAACGTGTATGGTTATTTCCAACGCATTAACAGATGTTTTTGCTGGAAGTTTGGCCCAAGAATTTTTTTCGACTTTTTTTTTCGTGAAAATTTATTAAAATTTGCACTCAGTGACTCGCGATTAGCGCTCAACCACGTTAATCATTCAGCCGTAAAGATTTTATATGTAGATGCTCGAATGGGAAGCATTTCTGCGTTTCATCAGAATAATGTCAAATGACATTAAGGCACTGAAGTTTCCGGCGATATTCTGTGGATACGTAACTGACAAATCACAAAACCAGCAAATTCCACATGTACAAATTTATTTACGACCTAGGTTTCGCTTATTACCGCATAATCAGTTCTTTTTACAGCACTTACTCGTGAAAATGTATTCGTCGTCGCCTGATGGTGCTGTAATAAGCGAAACCTAGGCCGTAAATAGATTATTACTTGTGTAATTTGCTCGTTTTATGATTTATCAGCGATAATAAGGTAGGTACTAAAATGTATTGATTTTACCTTTGATACGAATGAGCGGGTGGTGATGATGATTACCTGTAGTTAGAAATGTCATGTTGTTTGTTGAGATTTAATTGATACCCACATCTGTGTTCATGAGTTCGAGTCTAGGAAGTAAAAGTGCATTTGCTGGTGGTTTCCCAAGGGATATTGTAGGAGATGAATGCCAACACGTGGCAAAATTTGTTCTCACGCTTATAAACTGTCCACGAAGGTCATATCGGTCTTGAGAACCACATCGCTTGAGAGTGGTGCAATTTTGAACCAGTTCCAGGATTTTAATAGGCCAGCTCTTCTTGCTTGTTTGATTATTTGGCGTTTTTCTTATCGTTCATGATGCCTTTCAATGGGTTTTCTTTACACGTTGGTTTTGAAATGAGAAAGCCTTTAGGTTAGTGCAATGATAAATTTCCTATTTAATGAATTTCTGATGTACAAGTAAATAATATTGTCTTTTGGACCCTGCTGTGACATTCACAAGTCCCTTGCGTTGAATATTCCGTGACAATTGAGGCAATCTGTAAAGGTGGGCGTTCAAGCATTCACAAGCTGTCAAATCTTCTCTGGAGCCTTTCATCCTCAGAAAATCCTTATTGATGGATGGGTTTAGATGGGGCCCTCCTTATTCCTTTATAAAGGGTGGGTTGAGTCGATTACTTTTCTCATAAAAATAAATCGTATTCAATTAGCTGCTTAATCATTTCCTTGGGCATCTCCAGGTCCCTTCACTCCAGGATCCAATGAATAATGTTAGCGTTGCCTCATTTCGTGCGGTGGGCGTTCACCCGATGGTCTGTCTTCGTACTTTTCGTCGTAGTCGAAGGAAGTGCTGCAGTTCCTTATCCTCGTCCTGAGTATGGTGCTCGCTTTGAGCGAAAGGGTTTAAATAATGCTCTTGAATCTCCATCCCTTCTCTCCCTGCAGCTTCTTTCGGGGAAACGACCGCGGCGGCGGGCTTCGTATCTCATTTTTTTATGCGCATCTTTCCACGTCCATTTTATGTAAATTCTTCCACTATCCGCCCCACGGCGCGGCGATCACCTGACCCTCCCACGGAATCATAATCTCCCTCGCAGTGTTTGAACAACGTATCGAATCGTGGATGGATGGGACACTTCCAAACGTGGGGCACGGATACGTCTGCGGGACTGAGTTCTGTTTGAGGATATTTTAACGACCGTGGAGAAAGGGTTATACGAGATGTTTTGTGGGCGGGGAGATGGAACGCCATTGGGTGGAAGAAATGGAGGAGGACGAGGTGAAGAGGGTCAGTGGTGGAAAATAAAACGTACCTTTAAAACGATTTTCTTCAATTGAATATCTAGTAACAACTACTTTCCTGAATAAATACGTAAAATTATTTATAAATTCTGATTAAAAAACAAAGAATTTGAAACGAAATACTCGGCAGCCTTGCAGTTGTCCAATGTTTTCCGTACTGTGCCAGTGTCCAATGTTTTCCGTACTGTTTTTTACTGTGTACTGTGTTTTAAATTTATTTATTATTTCTATACGTGACGTGATCAAAAAAAGGCGCCACAAAATGCTCTGAAACGATCTTTTCTTTCAACCTATTGTCGTTTACGTAATTTGCCGGACAAGATATTCAGGAGCAGAAACTGCCTCGTAAGGCGTTGGTCAAAACGTTTCGAATTTGCTGGTAATTCTCTTAATAAAATTAAGTGAAATCGATGATTACTTCTGTGTAGGAAGTCGGGATGTACTTCCAGACAATTTTATTTAAATGTTAGCGAAACTTTTCTTTCTTGGCATCGTGCAGAGTCTTCCCGACTTCGTCAACATATGATTAAGCCTTTGTTAGAAAAAGAACAGATATTGTTTTTTCCTAAAATTATTCTGTAACTGTCTCGACGGGCGCTTCAATGCATAGTGAAATAATCATGTGCCTTAGCCGTTCAAGTATATTGTCTGTGGCATAAGAACTTGACAGTGTAGCGAAACGTGGGTCGTGCCAATGTAAGAAATTAGTTGGAAATGAAGATGTTCTACCTTTGTTCAATGTGTATATTCATCGTTTCAAACAAGTCAGGCCGAGTTCAATCAGTATTTTATTCGTCAGGTCAATTCTCTTTGAAAAGGGTGCTTGCTATTGGTACATTTATGTGTATAATTTCAACATGATAAAAATGTTATGCGAAGGCCTCCGCGGTAATGTGGAGATGACACAAAGGTTGCCGTGTTGATTCCTCGTAGCTCCATTTGGCTGGAATGACGGTTGTGCTGCTGTTTCATCCAGATTCGAGGTATAAGAAGTTGCTGAGTGCTACGACTCCGAAACCATCTTCCAGACAGCGACCGTAGGACATTGGTGTCAAAATGAAAAAAATGGGGATCGGGTTGGTGTGGTGGCCAGAGTACTCGCCTACCACACGGGCGGCCAGGGTTCAAATCCCTGCGGAGGAGGATGTTTTTTCAAAGGAAACCTGAACCCTACTTTAGTGTCTTGTGGAGGGCATTTCAAGTACAGTAGTCCGTCTTTCGGGTGAAACGTTAAACCGTGGTCCCCTTGGCGCCTTTCGTTAAGAGCAGGCTAATGCCGACGCCGGGTTTCTATCCACCCCTCCTCCCTTACCTATCCCCTATGGTAGGAGCGTCTGAAGAAATTACAACTTGGCTGTTTCCACATAAGGTCTTCTTCTGAGGTCACACGGGTTTCTATCCACCTCATGTGGAAACAGCCAAGTTGTAATTTCTTCAGACGCTCATACTATGAAGGATTTCCACGAAGTCACGCCCGCTACCATTACTTATATCCCCTATGGCGCAAATGACCTTAACGGTCGGTCGCATCCCCAAATATCCAATCCAATGAAAAAAAGTATTTTTTATGGGCTAGAAAACATTTTTTCCCACCATGAATAGTAAAAGAAAATGAAGAACTAATTTTATTGTGCCCATCACCGGGGAGGGCCCCATTTTTACGACGGGCGTGTGCCGGCCGACGCTCAGGATTCCCTGCCCGGCATCCACTCCATCCTCTCCACGCCCCGAGTTCGATAACATTTTACGAATTCCGTCCCTTTTTACTATCGCGTCACTCCCATCTCTTTTGAGTATCGTTAGGAAATCTCAACGCTCGGCGTAGCCTCCAGCTCCTCCTCTTCGTAGCCTCCTCTCGTCTATATAATCTATCAAGCGCGCCCCACCTCACCCCCTCCGCTCCGGGGAGATAGACTCGTGGATAGATAATCGCCTAATCCAAGCTCGTCCACTCTAGCCACTCCCCCCCCCCCACTTCCCCCTCCGCCCCCCTCTCCTACCTGTCTTGGCAGTCTGCGAGTTTTGCATCGCAACCGCGGCAGCCGGGTGAAAGGGTATGCGGCGGAGTGGTGTGCTGGTACCGCCACCACCCGGAAAGGCTTCCACGGGCAGCCACCCCGCCTCTGCGCCTCCTCCTTCCACCCCCCGATCTCCTCCCCTACCGGGTGTGTATGCGTCCTACCTTTCCTTCCTCTCTTCCCCCATCGCCTTTTGCATTTATATATAACCCCATCGCCGCCCGACAACTGGGTCATCGCCTTCACCGCAGGCTCGGAATTAGCGTCGCTCCCAACGCGAAAACCGATGTAAAAGCCTTCAGGGCCTGCCTTCTCTTCCTCCTCCCCTGCTAATGGATTTCTCCTGCGAATAGCAGGGAGGTAACGAAACGTTATAGGGAAGATGTTGACTTCGCTCTAGTTTGGTCCCATCCTTTTCTGACAGAGTAAATGACAGTGATGGCGCATTTTTGCAATTCGAAGATCAAATATATGCGAGGCCGATGAAGCTAAACGTCACCTCTGACATGTCGCGGTTGAAACACATTCGAGGCGTTATTGGAACGGCAATTAGAAGACTAATGATTATCAGGTGAATAATAATAATGCGACTTTATTGGGGCGAGATTGAGACTAAGGCAGTCCCTTACTCCATCTAACCCCTCGTCAAAAAACACATAAAATAAGTATGAAGAAATATATATACATTTGTTAGAAAAAAGTAAGGAAATAAGGAAGTGATATCCTTGACGAAAAAACCCTCTGCAGGAATACATCCACACATGAAGGGGAGTGTGAAAAGCCTGCGAAAACTTACAGACATTAAATTAATTCAACAACAACAAAAAAACAAAGCATGAAATACACATGAAATTATAATTATAATAAAAGGGCAATTTATATATAACTGCAAAGTTATAATAAGTTCCTAGGATGAAATAGTGGGGAGTGAAATGTTACTTCGCTCTAATTTGGCCTCCTCTCGGGTAAACTAAATGTATTTGAGACCCAGCGGAGAGCGGTTCAATTCGCGAGTGTAACAAAATACTAAGGAAAGTCGTACGTTTTGGTAGTAATGTTGCGAATGGACAGGAGGAGTGCCAAAGTGATTGGAATCGTGGTTGAGGAGATACTGAAGACTCCAGAGATTACACTCGAGGCGAAGGCATTAATTTCCGCCCCACTTTACATCTGTAAAGTGTACCAAAGCGCTAGAATATGAGGGATGTACTGTAGATTTGTTAAAGGCCGTTATGATAATTGTATAAGTGTTACGAGTTTAATAGAAGAACTAGGATGGGAATCAGAACGCAGGTTAAAATTTAGGTTAAACCTTTTAAGTATATTCGAAACCGATTTGTTCACAGATGACGTTAGATATATTGAGAATCCCTGCTTGTTATGCTACGTTTGATCAGATTAACAATATTAGAGAGATAGAATGTCGTACCGATAGATTTAAAATGTCACTTTTCCCGCGTACCATAAGAGAGAACAATAGGCAGCGTAGCAAAGGGATAGGTCGGTGAAATATAGTTATAGTAGTCTGTAGTTTATGATGCATGTAATAACAACCAAAAATCCCTTTCTTATTATGTAGATACTAACCATCTTGCTGCATGTGACCCTATTATCTAGCATATCTCCCTTAAATCTTAAATATCCTACTTGCATGGCAATAGTGCATGTTTGGTGATCTTCACCCCCTGCCACACACCCTCGTGGTGGCTCGCAGGGTATTACGTAGATGTAGATATAAATATTCAGTTGTTTTAATTCCTGCTACCATCGCATTGATCGCGGTTAAAACTAAATGGAACAAAGAATAGCTTCGCTATATCTTTGTTAGAATATGAGGGATGTACTGTAAATATTCAGAGGTTTTAATTCCTGCTACCATCGCAATGATCGCGGTTAAAACCAAATAGAGCAAGACCTAGCTTCGACATATCCTTGTTAGAATATGAGGGATGTACTGTAAATATTCGGAGATTTTAATTCCTGCTGCCATCGCATCAATCGCGGTTAAAACCAAATGGAGCAGGGCATAGTGTCGCCATATCCCCGTTCTCTTTTCCTCCTCTTCTCTTCCGTATTCACGACTGGAGCCCTGAAACTCAATTCCTCACGCCCTCTCAGCCACCCGCCGAGTATAAATGTAATTGCAAGTGGGCGGATACTCCGCGTGGACAGGCGATGGTGAATGGAAAAGCCTCGCGAGAGGCGTGTTGGTTTTGCGGCGACCCCTCGGGGTCATCCGCGTGTGCCAATTGTCCGTTTAGTTGATTATTCTCGGTCAGCGAAAGAAGGGTGGAAAACTGCACCTCCCAGGAGTGGAAAGTTGCAGCGCAGGTTTTCCTTTGTCTAGGAATGAAATTCCGCAGCCGCTGGGATGCTTATTCAGAGCAGCCATTTTGCCTGGCGTACGGAATTTGAGTTTCGAAGGGGGAGAGACGTATTGGTTGCACGACGTCCGTGTAATATTCTTTTTGTTTCGAGCGCCTAAAGAAAGTACTCGAGTTTCTTTGTGGTCAGTCGTGCGGAGAAAATGTTCAAGTTACCATTTTAGAATGTAGAACAGTCGTCGCCTTAGTCGTTCAACGGTAATTTTAAGCTCACTCCGCCCGAGATTTAGCTTCTTATAATAAATTTTACTCTAGACCACAATCTCTTCTTGCTTTTGAAAACTCTAAACTGCCCTGAATTTTTGCGAGTCTGGTGATACTCCTTTTTACATGTAACGAACGGCATGCAACAAGATGTTGTATTGCTATATGAAATATAATTAAATTTTTTCACATTTATTGTAGTGCAATTAAAAAATGAGATGAATGATGGAAATAAATCTCTCCAAAAAATAGTATATTTGTTGGTGAATCATGAATCGTCGCTAATTGAATTGTGCGCATCATTGGCGTGAGTTCCTGTGGCTCTCAACGACGTTTTATAAGAATGCATTGTCTGTGCATAGCTTTTGCGATACTTAAGTGACAGGAGGAATCATAGGTAAGAGGAATTGTAGTCGAATTTTCAAAAATGCTGCAAGATGGTTGCAATTGTGAAAAAGGATTTGTAAAGCGTAGAGAGTCTTTTATTGCGAATATTTTAATTAATCCCCCTGGGGTGCTGTTGTATCCTACTCGGAAAATATTTCAAAGTGAAAGGTTTGAGGAGGCGGAGCCCGCTGATGGCTTTAGGGCCTTCGGATGATTGGTCCCCATCGATACATAGCCTCCTCCCGGTATGGTGCTTGAGCTGTGGCGCACAGCGGGAGAAAGTAATGCAGAGTGCGAAGTAACTTGGGAAACTTAAGAGCACTCGAGCATAAACGGGCATCATCGAGGAGAACCGCCTCTTAACTGAGATGTGCGTTCATGTGGATAATTCATTTATATCGCCGACCGATATACACGTGTCTCGAATAATTTTCCTGATATTATTAAGTCAGGCTTAGTTATGTTAAAAAAACAAGTGTTTTGCCGCTGTATTTGAGAACTTTTATGGGCAATATAGGATCCATGATAAAAAGATTTGCATTACTTGAACCCCGCTCTACATCTGTGGGATGGGTCAAAGTGGCAAGAGAATAAAATGAGAAAAATATTCTGCCAAGCAAGTAGGCGTAGAGAAATGACTT
Organism: Ceriagrion tenellum; assembly: GCA_963169105.1. Taxonomy (NCBI): domain Eukaryota; kingdom Metazoa; phylum Arthropoda; class Insecta; order Odonata; family Coenagrionidae; genus Ceriagrion; species Ceriagrion tenellum. The sequence continues at coordinate 68,972,620 of OY720642.1, read as the reverse complement.
ATTTCCTTGCTCAAGTCACGGCCACAAAAAAATGCAGCCTTAAATTGATCCACAACCCTTATTTTTCGTCCCATTTTTCTCCCGATTCCATTTTCCTCTTTTCTCCATTTCACGGCTGTTTCTCTGCCGCACGACTTTGCATGAGTTCGTACCATTGAGATATATGAAGAGGGCACTTAATCTGCTGGCCAATGCTAGAAGCTGAAGCCAGCCCGCCGTCTTCGTTGGCGCTTACTTTCCTATGGCGCTTGCGGGATAAAGCACTAATTTTGCTGTTTGATTATGTTTTCCATCGATAACTTACTAGGAATCAACGTGCACTTACTTCTTTAATGTGCACTCTCCTTACATATTGTGTTGATTTATTTAAACTAAAAATCATCCGCATTACCGATGTCAACTATTGTAAAATCGAGTAGAATCCATGGCACGAAGTAATCATTGTGTGTTTGATGAGTTGCTTGGCTTAAATTTCAAAAAGATGGTTGATATTCTTGTTTTACTTGCACTAATTCGTTCATTCTTTCGTGCAATCTATAGTTAAGTAAGGAGAGAGCAGGATTAAAAGTATGGTTGTTATTTCGGTTGTCAGGCAGACAGTTTTATGATGTTGTGCCCTCTCCATGTATCTTAGTGGTTAATTCAAAGGGTAGTGCATAGATGAAATGGAGTTGGTGTCCATGCGGGTGGGGAAGTTCCCCGTGGGAAAAATGCGAGTTTAACGATGTGCTAATTATTGTGCGCATACATAATCGTTAAAATTGTGGTAATTAACCCTCGTCGCGTTATGGCCTTCATAATTGGGGCCGGCTAATCGTGGTCCTGGCCGAATCAGCGTGTGCGTTGATGCGATGCCTTCGTCTTCAATGGCGGAGGTCACTCATCCTTCTCCCTGCTGGTGTATTGTGGGAAGGGGAGGGACAGCGCCGGTCGTCAGAGGCCGTCTTTGAGGGTCCTCTTCCTCGTGAGCCATCCTCATTATGCCACCATTGCGTCAGCCTCTTCATCGGCATAATCAGTCACAGTTTTAAGGAGTTTTATGCTAAGGCCGCACGGTTCTCATCGTTAAAAGAATAGTAAACACGCATTCGGAAAAAAGTCCTCTAAAAGGGCTTGCTTGAGTCTACACCTTGTTAGCGTGCATTCAGTGATTTCGGCTGTGTTCCGCAGGTCTTCCCGGCCTTCCACTCACTCGTGACGAGGGCGAAGGAATAAGTATCCGCGTTAAAATATCCCACCGGATCTCCTGGGTAAACATTCAGTCATAAACAAATGACCGGGGAGAGGAGATAGTTGTGATAAAAGAAACGGCGGGGGAGATTAGATGGTTTTGTTTTCATCTTTTCATCTACATCTACGAAATATCGTGTCAGCCAATAATAAAGGTCTGTGGCACGGAGTGATTCCACACCAGGCATCCCAGTTTAAATCAGAACCTCGCACGTTCCCATGGATGCCAGGCGCAGGACAAAAACAGTCAGGGTAAAAATGCGCAGTCAGACCTGAAACTAGGATAGTGATACGTAGAAGAACACGATACCATGCAGTACACCACTCAAGATAAAACTACTGGTTAGTATTATTAATGCAACGGATAAATAGCACTACAAGGTACGAAATCATGCAAGAGTATATCGTTCCGGAGATTACATGCGAGGTTAGTAGCTAATTAGCATTTTAAGATATTTAGCAATACTGAAAAAACTTATTTTACCTAGTTAGAGTCAACGTATTCTAGAACTGATCTATCGCAACTATTATGATTCTATGTTTATGGTAAAGCATCTCTTATATCTCGTAAAAACCCCAAATTTCCAATCTTGACCCGAATGACTTGTAAATAAGAAAATAACACGTTTTATTTCAAACTCATATTGCTCCATGTTAAATCTGCATTGCAAACATGTCAACAAAGTTGCACTCCAGCACGGGTGTGTATATTTTGTAAACATTAATCACGGCCTCCAGATATTAGCCCATTAACTTGAAATAGCCCGTACAAAACTTGTATAATTAATGTTTATTCCGATTTGCATGAGAGGTTTTCATCCCGCCATTTTTGACGGTTTATCAGTTATAATATTATATGTATCCAAGTGATAAGTTATCATTATTGGTTGGTTGGCTGTTCGGTGTGGCGACCATCTGCTGAAGGTATTTACAACTTTGAGTATTGGTGTGGTGGACCGCTTGGGCAGGATTATTGAGGCAGGGTGGGGGGAAACCCGGCGTCGGCGTTATTCTGCTGTCAACCAGTGGAGACAAGTGATCCATATTTTCATGGTTCATCCTACGGACTAAGTAAATGAAGCGCTGACCTAATATTTTCCTGGTAGAGTTGGGCACTCCACAGACATATTTACGCCACTTTCGGGTGTCGAACGCGGGACTTGGTAATAAAGAGCCAATACTCGTAGCCACCGCACCAGCCCAACCCCCATCAGCTTTATTCCTCTTTCACGAGAATGAAATCGTATCCTTTAATAAAAATAAGTTCACCCAAGCGGCATTTTGCATGGGAATTTCCAAATGTTTCTCCTTAGTAAGTGGATGAAATGGCTTTGTCCGAAGGAAAGCTTACCCGTGATGTGAGTGAGTGTAGTCAACAAATTATAGCGCGTGGAAGAATGAACTGGGAGTGTTGGAAATTCCGCTGACTCCTCGGCGCTCCGTCTTGCGTGACTGTCTTACTCTTGAAACAGTAGTTTATCTCTTCAATCGTACGCGAATGAATATAATTAGCAAAATTAGCGCAGGGACTCCATCATGCTATCCATAGAAAGTTGTAGTCACGTTGTAATCTTCCCTCATGTCGGATGTGAGACCTTCATCAGCTTATGCTTCTTACTGCGTCCTTAGTATAATTGGTCTGAACTTGTGGTTGGAGTTATTTTCTACCATAATTTTCTCTGCTTTTGCTGATGTATTCGTCCATGTTGCTCCAGACTTGATGATTCGTTGCTACTATCAATAATTGTCGTCTAAATGGTGACGTTCCTAGTTGTCATGGAGTTCCTTGTGACTCAGTGCTACTAAAGATCTTTCTATGATTGCGCTCCTTGCTGGAGGACATCCTTTATTGTATACCTACTGTGTGCGCTATTGTTTCTGATGTTTCCAAAATTCTGGACAATTTTCATAATTACTTTTATGAAAAAATGTTCTTCATGACGATTTTTATACCCATCGCCGAGGAATATGAACACGATTACGCAAATCGTCATGCCAATTTATCATGAGAGAATTGGAAGATCTGCGATCAGATGGTGCTTTATATCAAAATGAAATATTTACCTTATTCCGGGTGTATGGCTCTGCACGTGTAGGACCATTAGAAACTGAAGTTGGATAGGAAAGTGGTATGGCAGATCCTGGAGGAATACTTAAGGCCCATACCCAGAGACTTGAATGCTAGGTATCTGGAAGTAAGGGAGGAAGGCTAGAGAGTCGCGTGGGCAGCTGCAAAATAACGAGTGCTAGACTCTCTTTTTCTCGGTCCCGGCCTGGGACTTGCTGAGATGACATGCTCGAAAATTCTTGCCGTCTTGAAGAACCTCACGTGAACGCCGGAGGCCAACTTACGGTGAAGAGGAAATAATAACGACTCGGGTCCGGCAATGTCACGGAAGGATCGGGCAGGATTTTTTTTCCTTGCCCCACCGTCTGTCCGCCCTTCCTTCGGGAAACCTTTGAAGCGGCAAACCTAGTATTTTACCAAGAAGTCTGCTTTTCCTGAGAATGGGAATGCACGCTTCATTCCTCCCTCGTGCCGCGAATGAAAAAAATTAAGTTTGGCGTCGACGGACGGGATTATCCGTGTGAATGTTGGGTGCTGATACTAGCAGTAGCACTAGGATGTTATTTGCCGAGTATTATTTTTATCCACTAGTTATTTGTATCCACTTCACTTCCCATACCTTTGCATGTTTTCAGCGATTGGTGTTTGTGGTAGTTTGAGCGAGATAAAGCCTTAGTTACAACGGAGACCATATTCGAATAGTGCGTTTTAATTTCAGCAGCGGTAGTTAGTATGAAGTTAATATTGCATTGTCAATATTAGAATAATATACATTTATTTACACTTGTCAGGCCTCATTTAGAATATGCCGCTAGTATGTGCGATCCGTACGAGGAAGGTATGATAAAAGAACTAGAGCGCGTGCAAAGGAGATCCGCTAGGTTTTTTAAAGGCCGTTATGATAATTGTATAAGTGTTACGAATTTAATAGAAGAACTAGGATGGGAATTACTACCAGAACGCAGGTTAAAATTTAGGTTAAACCTTTTAAGTAAATTCGAAACCGAATAGTTCACAGATGACGTTAGATATATATTAAGAACCCCTGCGTATTATGCTAGGTTTGATCATATTAACAATATTAGAGAGATAGATTGTCGTACCGATAGATTTAAAATGTCATTTTTCCCGCGTACTATAAGAGAGAACAATAGGCAGCGTAGCAAAGGGATAGGTAGGTGAAATATAGTTATAGTAGTCTGTAGTGCATGATGCATGTAATAACAACCAATAATCCCTTTCTTATTATGTAGATACTAACCACCAAGCTGCATGTGACCCTGTTCTCTAGCATGCCTCCCTTAAATATCCAAGTTGCATGTCAATAGTGCATGTTTGGTGATCTTCACCCCCTGCCACAAACCCTCGTGGTGGCTCGCAGGGTATGCTAAATTCTAAAATGCTAAAATGCCCGAAATGCTAAAAATATCTACAAAAGTCTTTAATTTGACTCATTTTTTTTGCAAGTGGTACGTTTAAAACTCCTTTGCAACGAAAGTTTTTTTTTACGATCCTGAAAAAATAACCGGGGTAACTACGTCTTTTATTTTAAAAAATAATCAAGAAAACACACAAACTACACGTTTTAGTTTGTGTGGAGGTCTAGGTGTTAGAAATTCCTCATATTTTTTTAAAGTATGGTCCTTCATGGATTGCATACGCGTACCATTTACTACGTGAAAGGGCAGGTATTTTTCGTCAAAAATCTGGAAATTAGTTCGGTAAAAGGCTAAAATTTTGATATTTTTGGAAGAGTGAGATGATAATCTATAAAATAAGTCGAAACTCGTTGATTTCTTTGTGAAATGATATTTCGTTCAATCTACTTTAACTCGGAAAATTGTGAGGGTCGGCTTTGGCGAACTGGCGGGCGGTGTTGAGACCGTTCCGAGTAAGTTGTGAAGTGGTAGGGAAAAGTTTTAAACGTTTAAACTCATACCTCTTCACTGAAGAGAAGACACAACCTTGGTGTGATGGGTGCGACTCCCTTTTCATTGTGCGACACATCCTGACGGAGTGTGATAAATACCGGTCCTCTCGAGATAAACACAAGGTCAACGGTACCTTAGGACACATCCTAGGTGACTCTCCCGATTGCCCCACCCGAGTAATTGCGTTTTTAAAAGAAATCAACGTTTTTAATAAATTATAAATTTTTTATATGTATATGCGTATTATACAAGGTTATGCAAATTTTATCTCACACTAGTACAAAAGCGATTTAGCTTCAATTACACAAACCTGGTGTTACCTATGGACGAGAGTGGTGCGAAATGACTGCAGTAGTCGACGCACCCTTAAATAATAATTCTACTACTACGTTTCAAGAGCTTTAAAATAAGTTTGTTGTTTCGGATACGCGAGTTCTGACGACTACTGTGCCTTCGATCGGATTTCCACTGTAGGCTAGGGCTTCATTGTTATCATATTTCCAATATTTGAGGATGGGATGGAAGTGTCTGATGTGTAAATTATTGTTTGGGTCCATTTAATGGGCTCATTACTTAACCTCACTTCAATGTTAATGTGGCAATTTTTTAGTCTCGGACCCTCGGGAATTTTTTGAGCCATTCAGAGCAGATTCCCCGGTAATAATAGGTCCATTATGTTCGCTTACGGCATACTCGCCTTTGGACCTCATGCTCTCGCTCGCTTGACAGAACTATTTGTGTAGCCTAATCGGGTCCATCCTCCGAGAGTGCCGAGTATTGGATGATGGGTGGGAGGGTGGGCGGGGGAAGGAGGGGGAAACGACATATCCATCAATATTGTGTCAATATTTATCCTTCACAACGTCCGGTCCAACTGCGTGGGTGTCTAATAACGAATCGCACCCATTTTAATTACGGGATCACTCCGGATTCCTCCTTTTTTTAAAGCAGTTCGCTCGCCTAAATAATGACTAATCCCCATTCATTTAGGCGAGATTAATCACGGTGACTGTGGGTGATTTTTCTTTTCCCCCCCGGAGGAGGAGGAGTAGGAGGCCAGTCCGTGAGCGCAGGGCGTTCGTTCATTCTCCTCCCCTTTCCCCGATTCATTTTAAACAGTTGGTCCACTGATCGGGAAAAGCGGGAAAATCGGGAATTGTTCGTGAATTTTCAGCACCGGGAAATGTTGGTGGATTATTCCTGAATTTCCGGTTTGAGTCGGGAATTTTAATAATTATCATTTCATGGCAAAAAAAAATCCTTATTTTATAAGATGTAAATCGCCTTTTATGTGTTGTTTTTGGGATTGGTGAGAATAAATAAATAAATCGCCGGCTATAAACCTAAATCAGAAGCACCCTAATTCAATAATCGATGTAAAGATTTATGTAATTAGTAGCTGATACGAGATACGAGACAAAAATTAAAAGATTTTACTTCCCGAAAATAAAAAATTCGGACAGCAGAAATCGTAAAAATACACGCGGACGCTGCGTTAAAAGTCGAAAATACGGACATGTCCGCTAGGGTTGCGAGATCTTCCGTATTTCCCGGGTTTTCACGTATTTTGACCTTTTTTCTGTCTCCCGTCTCACGTATTTAAGAACATTTCTCCCGTATTTCAATCTAATATAATGTTGTGTGGTTCAAGTGCAATATTTTTTAGATTTTTGACGATTAATTTTCGATTGTCGAAATATTCTGAGCGATATATCGAACTGTACATTGACATCTTAGTTGCCAATGCTAAATTATTTTTACAAGCAAATACTAAAATGTGCATGTATGTAAGTTTATGTTGGTACTAGGTCCTAGTACTGGAATCCCATTGTACTCATCAAAGCTAAAATTTGAAATACTATAGAAAACGTCCGAAAGTATAGTGTTACATCCTACATCGTATAACGTGGTACCCTATTTCAGAGTCTCCCTTATTTTCAGAAAGAAAACCTGAGTCTCCCTTATTCATCTACGTCATACCCTGCAAGCCACCCAAAGGGTGTGTGGCAGGGGGTGCTTCCACGCCAGGCATGCATGAATTATACGGCAGAACACCAAAACTACATTGAAACCAGCGTACCACACATGCAACGCGCCCATTAACAATCTACTAACCAAGAAACATTCCATCGTCTATTGTTTCGACATGCAAGGGATACAAAGACTACTACTACAGATTCAAAATATCATGCATAAATAAGAACGTAGAGAATATAGAGAGAAAGATCTACAATCTAGCTAATCTCACTATTCGCACTATTCATGACGATGATCATAGCTGTTATGGTCCCGAATGGTACGCGGAAAAAAGACAATTTATACCAGGGGTGGCCAACCCGCGGGCCGCATGCCTTGCCCGCCTTGAACATTTTTTCTGCCCGCGAGATTCTTCACATTTTAATACAATAAAATTAATACAATAATAAGAACTCATTGTTTCAATTTTCCATTCCAAAAAAATGTCTATAGTGGATCTAAATCTAATATGGGGATATATAATTTTATATGCGGCCCGCGGAGTTATGATGCATTTCCAAAGTGGCCCGCAAGATCATTTTGGTTGGCCACCCCTGTTTTCTACCTATCGGTTCTACAATCTATCACTCTAATTTTGTTGGCGTGATATTATTTTCAGTCAGAAAACCTGGCAACCCTAATGTCCGCATAAATGAGGACGTATGGTAACCCTAACTTTAGTGGACACCCTGTTCAATGTCGTCCCCGCCGCCACCTATCGGCCGCTCGCTCCACTAACTCTCTCGTACCTTCCCCTCGCGCGATTCCGCCGCCCCCATCCCCCGTCCACCATTTCCCCTCCGATCCCCATCCCCTAGTTCGGTCGCCCATCCCCCTCGCTGGCGCACACCCGGCCAGCCTCGGGCCCTGCTCGTTCCTTTCCCACGCTCGGCACTGCCTTCCCTCTCTCTATCTGTTTCTCTCTCGGCCACTTTGTCCCCTCCCTCCCGCTCCTCCCCTCTTCCCCACCCCTAACCTTCTCTCTCTTACCCCTCCCTTCCTTTCTGGCCTCTCTCTTTTTCTCTATCCCTCGCACAACCACTGAGCCACCGCCTGGCGTTCAAGCAGGAAGCTTTCCCCCACCCCACCTCCCGCCCCACCTCTACTCCTCCAGTACCACCACCACTGCCACAAAGCCTCTCCTCTTCTCTACTCTCCTCCTTCATCCCTTTCGCCAGTGCTGGCAACCCCTCCAAGTTGCACCGTCCGGAACCGAGAGGGCCTTCGGGAGAGGGGGATGGGGCTCGGTGGTTTGTAGTCCGGCGTCTATTCGTACGAACCGCGTGCGTCCCGTTGCTTTGGTACGAATGCCGTCCGGTCCCCAATGTGGAGGGCGGTGGGGGGAAGATGAGAAGGCATGAAGGCATTCGGGGCGCTTTTGTTACGGGGTTTGTTTTCGCGTTCGGCGTGCATCTTTTTTGTTGTACAATGTTGTTCCTCTTTTTTTTTCGAGCGTGCAGGGGTTTGTAGGGATGGGGTGCGTCGGAGTGGTTACGCGAGTGGAAAAAAGATGGTGCTATTGTGAGCTTAGTCAAAGATCTGGATTGCTCATGGTGCAGGGCATCATGGTCTGTCAGTTCAGACGGATTTTGAGGCTAATTGAATCTTCATTGTCTTCTATACAAACCTGTACTTGAATCACCGGTGATGCGATTAAGAAAATATGTCTACTTGGGAATAATTGAACGTTGTTCGTACTGTTGCCTTGTTAATTTACAAACAGCGAATTTTAGCGTCGCCGTGTCATCATCTATTTGACTGATATAATAATCAAGTCGCCATAATCAGGGGTACTCATTAGGGGTTTGTTTTCGCACTCAGCCTACTTCTGTATTGCTGTACAATGTCGTTATTCTTTTTTTCGAGTATGAAGGGGTTTGTAGGGATGGGGTGTGTCGGGGTGGTTACGAGAGTTCAAAAAATGATTATGCTACTGTATGAGTTCTGTCAAAGATCTGGTTTGCTCATGGCTGAATGTGTTTTCGTCATCTTCGTCATTTCAGATTGATTTTTGAGGCTAATTGAATCTCAATTATTTTACTACAGAAACAGAAAATAGTCTTGTGCTCTGTGAGCTGAAACGCGTCGTACTCATTGAAACATCCTGTGAAAAAGTGTAATTGTTGCTTCTGTAATAAAATGACGAACTTCCACGATATCTCGCCTGAAACTGTTGAAATGAATCTCAATTGTCTTCGTTGACACAAACTTGTACTTGGTTCACGGGTGACCCGATTGAGAAAAGGTGTTTTCTTTGGGATAATTGAACGTTATACCTACTGTTGCGTTGCTAACTAACAAACAGCGAATCTCAGCGTCGCGGTGTCATCATCAATTTGACTGATATAATACTCAAGGACGCCATTATCAGGATTACTAAGTCCTCATTCATGCTGAATGACACATATATGTTCACATGATTGTGCCAGTGTTGTGAAACGCGTCGTGCCAGAAAATAAATATGTGGGATATTACCAAGTGCGTTTTATTCAGCATGAATATAGACAACTTCCACCAAGTCCTGCTTGATACAATTACATTTATACTAAGTACTTCTTACTCTCCTAATATCAGCGCCTGAATGTTTTAACTTGCTATATTTGCTACACCAGTGTACAGTTTCCTACGTCATTTTTAAATTTTCTTGTTACTGCCATCCGTAATGACGCCATTCTCGGTGGAATGAGTGAGTTGTGCTCCATAGAATGCTAACTCAGGTGGCGCCTAAGGGAAAGGCCGCTCACGTCCTAGCTCGGGTTGTTAGGGTTTTTGAGTTCATTGAACGCTGGCGCAGGAAGTATCACTGGGACAGAAAAACAGGCACTGATTCTCAGTTTATGTCATTGAGGCATTTTGTAGACTGCAAGTGGGTACGCCGAATGTTTTGGCGTTACGAGATCATTAGTGTCACTTGTTTTTTTGCTTTCCTAAACGGGCGACTTTCCTAACGGGCCGGGTGACTAGATAACTACTGCTACTTAAGTAGTTCATAGTTATGTGTATAGCTTTTAACGCGATTTCCCCCCATTCATCCTATGCGCGAATTTTTTTTTGGTGTATTCGTTGTTTTCAAGTTCCCTCACTTAGCATTATAGTCAAGAAACTGGTTGGGTAGTCTTCGCCGGTTTTCTTTAGTACGCCCACTAGAGTCGCTCAGGAAGTTCTGTGCAGAGAGCAATATTTTACGAACCCTTTGATCCGACTTTATATGTTTGCACTTCATTTTGCAGTTTACACAGCGCACTCATATAAACAACTTAGCCTAGCGACAAACGTAGCACTATTTATCCTATACAATTCTCCCTTCCCAAATGCTGGCGGGAAACACCGGTTACTTTGGCATATGTTGCTGTTTTCTGGGATTTGTTCGCATAACAGGAACACAAATATTGCTCCATTATGTCTCCACATTGTTGGACGACTGCTTCAACTAAGAAAAAGAACGTAGCTGACTTAGGTGCTTGCGTAGATTTGCGCTCCGCGCGGAGCCGAATTTCAGATGACGGCTGGAGCAGACTAATGCCACTTTACTAGCTTGTCTCTCACTAATTTAGGCATTTCAACTGGCAATTTCCTTGCCGTAGAAGTTAAGAACTTGGTAATGGAGGGGCCTATTCTGTTAACAGCTCGCACTCATACTCAAGGGCGTAATTTGTGTTTTCCCTGGCCGTGTTATTCTAGTTTGTCCCTTCTGGTGTTTTTGACCTCCTGCCTTCCTACTTCCCGTGGTAGCACCCACTGGTTTGCTCTTGTTGATGCTTCTAAAGTTGACTTCGTGTGGGTAAATCCAGCTCCTGGCTGCACATTTTCTTGCTGGGTCCTCTACTTCTACATCTACGAAATACCGTAGAATCCACCATTAGGGTGTGTGGCACGGGGTGATTCCACACCTGGCATGCAGCACTCATCCCAGTTCAAATCAGAACCGCGCACATTCCCCCGGATGCCAGACTTAGGCCAAAAGCAGTCAGGACAACAGTGCGCAGCCAGACCAGAAACTAGGAGAGTGATACGTAGAAAAACTATCTACCATGCGGTACACTGCTCAAGATACAAGTACTGGTTAGTATTATGAATGCGACTGATGCATAGTACTGCGAGGTGCTAAATCTTGCAAGAGCTACATCATGCCGGAGATTACATGCGAGGGTAGTAGCTAATAATAATGTTCAGATATTTAGCGCCACTGAAAAAACCTAGTCAGTATCCTAGAACTGATATATCGCAATTATTGTGGTTACTTATTGTAGTGGAATAAATGATATTTTAAATCAATCGGATCTGCAGTCTATTTCCTTAATCTTATTCCTGTGATTGTTTCTACCATACTAGTTTGGCTCTAGCAAAATATGTTGAACTTCCGGCAAAAAATTGTCTGCATTAAACTTTCGTTAAAGGTTTTATTCATTTTTCCGTTCGATAGGATAGAGGTTCCCACCCTGATTCCCTCAACAATTTATAAACACTACAATGTTTATCGTAACCATTTTTAACAAATCTAGCTGCCCTCCGCTGTATTCGATCCATATCTGAAACTAGTCCCACTTCGTAAGGGTCCCATATACTGGCGGCGTACTCCAAGTGATGTCTCACGAGAGAAAACTAACATAGTTTTTTACTTTCTCGCCACGCTTTCCTAATATTCTTTTAATAAATCCTAATTTACGACATGCCTGTCCACAGATTTCTCGTATATGCTTTCTCATGACCTGTCCTGAGTAACGGTCACTCCCAAGTTCTTAACTGACTCTGCATTCATTAGTTCGGCTTGATTAATTGTGTACTTCTCGTTGGTTAAGCTACTCTTCCTCCAAAAATTCATAACAACGCACTAATTAAATTGATTCTAACTGCCAAGTGTCGCACGTTTCGTTTATAACTTCTAAGTCTTTCTTCAACGCTATTCTGTCAGACTCTGTGTTAATATCCGTGTACAATTCTGCGTCGTCCGCGAAAAGGCGAATTTTCCTCGTAACGATGGTGGTGATATCATTAATAAGCAAAAAGAATAATAATGGACCAATGACACTTCCCTGGGATACACCGGATGTGATTTTAGCTGCATCAGCTAACGCCATCTAGAACTAATCTCTGTTCGCGGTTATTTAAGAAATCTTCAATCCAGCATATTATATAGTGATGTATTCCATAGGCTATGCAAGATCATGCAAGAGTACATCACGCCGGAAATTACGTGCGAGGTTAGTTGCTGATAATCATATTAAGATATTTATAACTACTGCAAATGCCTAGCTTACCAGGATTAGGCCGCCCCATAATCGTCGTCATTATCCAACGTGTACATTACCGAAGTCCGGTTCCCCCAAAAGTATCGGCCCGAGCGCGTCCACCCTCGTGAGTTCCCTTGGACGTAATTCCTCCCTTTCCTCCCCTCACCGTTCCACCCCTTTGCCTTCCCTCCTAGCTTAACACCCGGTGGAAAACCACCTTTCCGCGGAGCAATTGAGATCCATATCTTACCGGCTTGTATGAGCTGCCGGTCTCTATTTCGGCGCGGCGGATTTCGTGTGGGTGTCGCAGGGGGAGGGAGGTAGACGGCGGTCTAAGGCAATGCAGGTGTTGTCCTGGCCACGCTTCGGCTATCACGCTAATTCATTTCCTTCTCCTTTTTTATTTGGGCGGGGGAGAGGGAGGGTTTGAGGGGGTGGATCGCCACTACCAATCCGGAATCAGTCGCGGGACGACCCGTGAGGAAGGAGTAGAAATTGAGGGGGGGGGGTTGGGGAGGCACACGGTGGCCCACGTGACCACCCTATTTCTCCTCGCGCCCTCTCTACTTTAATAGTCCCTCCCCCACTCCCTCTCTTCCTCTGCTCCCTGAAGCGAGTCGCTTTTTTTTTCTATCTATCTCTATCTCCCCAACCCTCCTCTCACGAGCGTCCACCAAATTAGCTTAAAAATGGACTGCTGGTAAACAAAAGAGACGAATTGGTGCGCGAGGGAAAGCTCCCGGGGTCGGGGCCACAATTGAAATCATGACTTACGGTATTGACTCGCTACACGTGTCGATCGAGTGGGTTCCTATGCACACGTTATTCGTCGTGTGTCTTGTTTTGGTTGCTCTGCCGAACTTTTCTTTGGTAGTTCAATCCTAGTATTGGTTGACTGCACGCTTCCCTATCTAATTCTAGTTCCTTTACCTCCTAGTACCTCTTCCTATGTACTTTTGTCTATATTTGATCCATAGACATATTCCTGAGTCTTCCTTCTGGGACTTTTCCCTCTATTTTACCTTCAATTATGTTCTTCACAAATTCATTGTGTCTCAGGGTGTGTCCAATCCGTCTGGTTCTTCATTTCTGCATGGTGTTCCATATGATCCTTTTCCTCTTCTACTCTACTGTACACTTCATCATTTCTTATTTTGTCCGTCCATTTTATCTTCAGCATCCTCCTTCAGCATCCTCCTTCAGCACCGAGTTTCGAAGCCTTCTAGTCTTCTCTGGTCAGCTCTTCCAATGGTCCATGCGTCCGATCCGTAGAGTGCTACGCTCCACACGAATGTTTTCACTTACTGTCATACTGCCGAACTTATCCCCTCTAAAAGTTATGAGGTACGCAATAATGAAGATTCCTAAAGTAATCAAACGGTTAACTTATTGGTGAGTGGAGTGAAGAGCTGCAGCAACCAAATTTTCAGATTTATTACTGGTGAAGACTGCCGGAGGTTCGTAATTTTCTGCGCTCTGATTGGCTGCTCATGTCATTCTCTAAGACTTAGTTTATGTACAAAACAAGCGGCAAAACTGCGCGCTGGATGATGAGATGTCATGCGTGTAAATAGGGGAAAGTTTGCGGAAAAATTGTGAACTCCATGCTCGAAGTTAAGGCGAATGTACGTCCGAAAATTACGTCAAAAATTAACGTTGATGTGCCCCAGCTAAATTGCTATGAGTGTCGATATTGGCATTAGCCTTTGGTTTGAAGAAAAAAAACTGGCGACGAATTCGTGGGAAGAGAAACGCGAGTAGGTATACCTTATCGAATTTATGCTGAAATTCTTTATGCGCGGATGGATTTTAATAACATTTATCCTATTAAGGCATTATAGTAGATCGTATGGAGGGGCGAAAAAGCATGTACAAGAGGGATATAGGCCTCGGAAAGTGTAGAAAACCGGGAGAAAATTCTATGGCATTCAGCAAAACCTACCTTAACCGGTAGAATACTAATTTAAATGAAAGGCAACATAAAAATGGCTTGCTGATGGCATAAGTACAACTGTCAAAACCCGGAAAATGCAAGTGAGAATTTTACTGGAATACCCTGATTAATAGGTGTGTTTCTCCTCGTTCACATGGATAGATTCGTAGACACGATTAATCTGTCAATGTGTCCACTGACCGGAAAAATCGGGAATTATTCGTGAATTTTCAGCACCGGGAAATGTTCCAGGATTATTCGTGAATTTCTGGTTTGAGTCGGGAATTTTAATAATTATCATTTGAGGCAAAAAAATCCTTATTTCATAAATAAAACAATAACGATGACTTAAATATATCTGTTTTGTATCTTAAATATATCTGATGTAATGGATTTACCGTTGTAATGAATAACTTAAATCAAAGACGAAAACTTAGTAGAGAAAGTAATGCAGAACAACTTAGAGAGTAAGGCTAATTCTGGTTTAGTGTTCTTCTAAACTATATAAAACTTACTGCCAATAAAACTTCATATTTGATTACTTTATTTTAACTCAAATTTCTTATTTAATTATTTATAATTACTTTATACTTGTGTTGGGGTTCTTTATTCTTACTTGTGGGTTTAGCTAGAAAAATCCGTATTCTACATAAATCTTGCAAAAACGTCACTTTGGCTCATGTAAATACCGCGATATTATAAGCTGAAATTTTGTGTAAATTAAGCCTTAAAAATCTAGACTTATGCTTGGATTTGATATTTTGACTTTTAGCGGCCACCCTGATCTGTACTCGTGTGTGTTTTGTTTCGCATGGTGCTCTTACGAGAAGGAGCGTGGAGATGAGATGGTGGGGGTACACCGTGTCGCCTGATCTAATTCCGGCCATTGTGCCCCGAGTGTCAAAACCGTTACCCCGTATGTGTCCTTTGTGTCGTGTCGCCTGGCGGCGGCGGTGCATCCGTGTTATTGCGCAACGTGAGGCGGCGCGCGGCTCGACATTTTGCGTGGGTGGGCGTGGTCGGGTTCATCGGCTCACTCCCCGGAGTTCCCCCCGTGACCGCCGTGCTAATCACCCTTTCTAGCATCGCCGCTCCCAGCCTTTGACGTCTCTGCTTCGCTCATAATCATCGTAAATCCAATTAAGTCCGGGTTTTCTCCTCCAGAATTTTCCCTCCCTTCTTTTTGAGTCAATTTTTTTCTGACGTTATCCTCCTCGGAAAGGTTTAATGAAGTCGCACCATGGATTAATTAGGTACTTACGACGAATACCTGTGGGATAAATTGCATTCTTCATTTACGTTAGTAATCCGTTGAAATGTTAATGGGCAAGCCGGGTAAGGTGGGTAATTTAATAATTTCAGGTACTTGGTAATAATAACATTTTGGGAAAAGGTTTTTGTTAGATTTCTATCATCCATTACAATTCCTATCACTTCATATCAACGCGTGCGTAGTAATACATTTCTCATGCCTAATGGCCATTTGCAGGAACGACACGTATATATTTCGATAAAGGTATAGGACCCGTAAGCTATGGCAACCGTTGGATAAGTGTTGCGGAAACATTCGATAAATTTATCGGTTTATTAACTTATGGCAAGTTGTCATGAGTTCCGCAGGTAGCTAAGATGGCGAATGCGCAATGGACCGCTTTGAAACTTAATTACTTGATAAAAGAGTTGTTTTGAGACAAATGGCCAGTTAATTTACTCTTACCTACTAATTATCGTGTGCATTAGTAATTAGTCTTAGGCTAAACTTTCATAAATTGTATCCGGCGGTAGAAGATTAGATCGAATATTTGAAGGTGTTGGCTATTCGTTTATAAGCTATGCACCTAACTAATCGATGTGTTCCTGCAACCCGAACATATTTATGAAATCTATAATTTTATGGATCTCATAACTATTCATTCCATAACTAAATGTTCTTGCAACCGGCCATAAGTGATTTATATTATTGTTTCCAGTTATTTTCTTTTGAAGTTGGTCAGAGGTTTTTTGAATCTAGGAGACCAGGGAAAGTTGGTGTAACCCCTTTCTAAATGTCATTGGCGTCATAAAATTTGGATTTGAGTCCGGGAAAGAATCGATATTGAAATGATAATTACGTATACTTTTGAAAATTCTGTTATTAACTTCGATGCATGTTAATAATTTATCTAATATCGTGGAAAACCATAAATGCTGGGAAATCGTTAATTGGGGATTTTACTGGCGTTCTTAAGATTTAGATAAGTGGGGGCGTATAACTTTTACCTGGCAGATCGTAGATTTGCGGGTGAAGCTGGAACTCGATGATGGACATTAAAATGAACGCTTCAGCTTTGGCTGAGAAGTGGAACATCCAAGCAGTTTGCTGGAGCCGCGCGTCTGACACGCCGCCGAACGTTTCCAGAATTGGGAACTCGGAAAGTTTCATGTCCTGCGGGCTGACCTAGACTTCGAGGAATCATGACCGACGACTAGGTTAAATCCCTATTTAATTTACACATTCAACAAAAGGCTAATTTTTTTCCAAAAACCCGCCTCTCTCATCATTTTGTTGATGATGAAGTAGTCGCCACGAGAAACATGGGAGTCCCCCAGGGCGTCGTTTCCTCACCAATTTTTTTCCTCCCCTTTAATAGTTGCCTTCGCTGTTTTGTAGCCGACACGCCATCATCCACTTGATGCCCAAATTCAGTTTTCGGGTCTGGAGTGTGCATGAATTTTTCATTAATACGGCCCCTCAATCTAAGCATTAGCACACGGTTCGTTTTACCTTGTGCCCTTTTGCCAATATGTCGCAGAAATCTCGGATGGGGTGTACGAGGTTTTACGTAACCGTTTGTACTTAATTCTAAGGTTTTTTGTCCATACGGCAACCTAAATAATTTTATCCCAACTCCCTTCTCCATTCATGTTTGAATTCTGCCTTTTCTGAATTTATATGCGAAGTCGTACTGAGACATGGATGTTTGTAGGCCCCTTGCTAGATATATTTGGGTGAGTTCAGATTTGAAATTCATAGTAAATACGACCTATAAATATATATATTTAATTATTTGTACCCCATGAATTGTGTTTTGATTGTCATTGTAACCAAAGGTTTTAGGAAAATATTTTTCTCTTGCGTAGAGTTGGATGTTTTCATAGGATTACGGATGGTTTCGAGTCTTCTCCTCTATCTTTCAAGGGTGTTATATAGTTTTTAGGCCGAATTTGAGAAGAGTTCGGCTTAGAAACTATATAAACACTCTTGAGTTTTAATTAAGTGATTTTGGGCCTTTGTATGGATTATGGATAGTAATACCTGCGGGCGTATACCGTTTATTCATATGACTGCATTGTGCGGTTATGTGATCTTTGACGAAAACATGGGGCAGTTCAGTTTCAAGTATTAATTATTGTTTGATTCCGGACACATATTGATGATGAAGTAGTCGTCACGAGAATCATGGAGTTAAACGCTTGAATACGAGTAAATTTTTTAACGTGTCCCGGGATACGGAATAAAATTGTTTAAGTTGCGAGCAGGTTTCACGAAACCTGTATTATGAAACTTTTTATTTTAGATTTTATTACCATGCAATTTTTTGCGTTCTTAATTTGCCGAGTTCGGAAATATTTATCTGTAGTTCAGTTGCTTAGCTCTGTAACCCTGTGCTAGCCGAGCTAAGGTGAAGTTTCCTCCACCAAGAGATTGAGACGGTGAGTTCTGTAGAATGTAAGTGGAGGAGTCGGGTTATGGTGGAATGTTAAAAAGTGGTCGGCATGACGACGACCGTCTCCGAAGGCCTGTCGGGAAGATTAAGTGGATCCATTTCGTTCGCAGACTCCTTATCTTTTCCTCGCTCGCCCGCTCTGGACCATTCCATAAATTAATCTCCCCGAAGGACATTCTTTTCAGCCCGTGCCTTTGTCGTCGAACAAGGGAAAGTGGGCAGTTGGAATCTTTGCCTTTGTTGCCTCTCCGGAGTCAATGCCGGCCTAATTATCTTCGACAGTGTATTGTTGTCTTCCCTAATTTCCCAGGGCTCTTAATAAATGCCTGAATCATGCTTGCGTGGGGCTGAGTTTTTATAACCTTATAATTTTTTATTACTGTTGCTAGGTCCACATCCTGGGGGTTACAACACTTGCTTTTTAGCTGCGTGTCGACCATCTTGCTTTAAATTTGAACGCAAGTTATTGGTCTTGGCCTGAGATACCTATGGTATCGGATGAAATACGTTGCTTTGATATATCGGTGGTAATCGTGTAGTTTTGTACCGTGACGGAGAATAGGAAGATAATATGAACGGCCTGGGGAATGAAGAATCAAATATAACCATGGCGAATAAGCAATGCTTGATTTTCCTGTTTGCATTACGCTTTAACTGGTGAAGCTGTTTTTTTGGTCTTTTTGAAGCGTATGTGGCTACAAGCTTATCAATGGTAATTTGCTTTTCTTTTTCGACTTTTATCTTACGATTGTCACATTCTAGAAGGCCGATCTCCTCACTCAGGAGCTCCCATTCTCTTGTCGGAGTTCCGATATAATATATTCCTGTTAATGTGGGAGAGTATCTTCTGATGGGCTTCACGTGCGCATCCCCTTGTCTTCTTAGATGAAAATGCCAAGAAAATATAGTTCATTTATTTTTACTCCCAAATGATTCCTTGCATTCAAACTCATTATTTCTTCCTTGATTCACTTTTTAATTGGTAGTATCAGGCGTAACTTTGTGGAATCTGTTAACATTATAATGATAACACATTACTTTGTTATTCCTCATATCTTTATTTTCTACGACTCGGGTTTCGACTTCATCTTCAGAATCCCAAACTGAAGATGACGTCGAACGTCGAAATCCGGGTCGCAGAAAATTAAGATATGTGGAATGACAAAGGTAAGTGTTATTATCACTTCTTAATGTCATAACGCGTTAGGAAAAATAGTCTTGTGCGAAAGCGAAATCTGTTTAAGTTGGATTTTTATCTTTTCACGATCCTACTGCGTGTTGGAGTACATAAATCACTGTGACTACGATTAAATGTTTTGCCGTGTCCTTGTATACCTTCTTGCCTCTTCACTGCCAAGAACTCAGCTGAATTCAGACACATTTTCTTCCCATAACGAGAGTGGAAATAAATTAATCCGTCTGAATACCAGTCGAGAATTGGTTTCCATTGATTAAAACGTGGTACAGTTTCTGAAATTCCTTTCAGCTTTCATCTCCCTTACATCTCCGTCACCTCAGTAACCTTTTGAGTGATGATTTTACGCGAACGAGTCAAAGTCCTCGCCTGCTAACCCGAGAGTCGCGGGTTCGAGTCCTGCCTGGGTAGAAAATTATCTGCCCAGGACATGGGTGTGTGTGTTCGTCTATTGTTAATGTTAAAACACCCGATGTAAAAGGCCTTTGTTGTGCTGTTTTCGGGGTTGTGAGTATAAATAAATAGAAATAAAAAAAAATTATGAAGCATGTGCGTAGCTTAAAAACAGTTCCGATTATAGATTCGACACCAATTGGCCATTTCTCGGTCACGATACGGTCTTAGCCCGAGGAATTCCGTAAACCGCGTCTCTGCTACAGTTGCTATTTCGCAACAAGTCATTTAAAAGCTAGTGTGACAATGTTATTTCAGAAGTTGTTAAGTTTTAATAATAAGTCTTAAGTGACTTGCCTCTTGGTTCACTGCTTTCCTAAAGACGTCTGGTCCCTCTCGACTACAAATGACAGTTGAATCAAACTCAACACTAATTAACTCACTAAAATAAACCAAATTAACTAAAATGTTAAAAAACTACTTAAACCAACTTATTCAACAATTAATATACATCCCGGAAATCTCTTCTATTCCGTGAGTCACGTAATCAGTATCGCGAGCAAATGCTAAGTCCTACGAAAGCAAATGTTTACTTCTCTCTGAGAGCAAACTTCTCTTTCTACGAGGAAATTGGTGGGAGACCAATGGACCCTTGTCACAAGCTAAAGATAAATCAAATACATAATAGAAGTGATGAATTGAGTAAAATTTTTCTCATATTACTTTCGTTTCGTAGTTTAGAACAATGGAAAATCCTGCTAATTATGCTCGTCTCCAGAATAATTCCCGAAAATGACATCATATTCTCGGATAATTCGTGGAAATAATTGATAATTGTCTTGCCGTGAATGGATGGTCATGACTTTTTTTCTTTTTCATTGCCCCACGCTAAGATTGTAAAAATAAATAAATTGAATGGCTCTCTGGTAGTTTGAGAGAACCCACCTATGTCGGCCTATTTGCTTCCAGAGGGAAAGTAAGTACTTGAGAAAACCTTGGCGAAAACTAACCGATATTCGTTTTCGTTCCTCTGAGTTAGCTACAGGCTAACCCTTATCCTTGAGGCAAAAATGACATGCTTAAGCACCATTTTCTTCGCTGTGGGTAGATATTTTCGTTCCTTAGAGTTAGCTTCAGGTTTTGAGATAGGAAATGGTAGTGGGGGGTGGGTCGATCTCCATGTTTGGGGGATCGGGAATGGAGACAGTCGATGGTCGTGGGTGGTTTCCGCCGGACATTTTATTCGTTTTGGCTCTCATCTGCATCTGGACCGACATGTTTTCGAGGCTCGAGGGTGGAGCGATCTTAAGTGGTTTTTATATTTGAATATCTCGGCATTTATATGTACGGCGACCGTCCCCACCATTTCCTTATCTCTTCCTCCTCGCGACGTTTCCTCTCCGGGAGCCAGTTCCCTCACACTGAAAGGTTTTGTGGATTCTGAATTCCGAGATACGGATGGAAATCGTTTGCATTCGGGATCCTTTAAATCTTTTGGCGGGGTCTACTGTCGAGTCGCGAATGAAAATTCAAATAGGGAAATTCAGCAGCTGAAATAATGGAAGTCATTAATTTCGGATAGCGCTTTTACTTTAGTTTAGTTTACTTTAGTTAGCGCTTTAACCGATAGTTTTAAAAGGAAAAGGACTGCTGCATTCACAACTTTTAAAGATTTATTTTGATAATACCTGTTTATACTATGATATTTATCTATTCTATATCTGTTTGTCCTTATAAATTTACCTACTTAATTATTTTTATTTTTAAACTAATAACCCATTTTTTCTATTTCAGGTGAGTATCCTTGGCATTGGTGATAACTGTCAAAGACGTTAATCGGAGATGGACCACGTAAGAATGTTCCTTTTATGGAAGTTTTTATATGAATGTCTGTTTTTTTATGCATGCGTTCACCTTTATCATTGGGAAAAATAAGCTTCTACATTACATACTACCCTTCGAGCCGTCGCATAGGCGTGTGGAAGAGGGTGTTAGGACACCAGCCGTGTATATGTGTAAAGGTATTGGATGGTGCAATGGTGAATTGTATATGAAGAGTGTTTTGCGTGGAGGACAATTTTAAGTATTGTAACTTATATTGCGTTGGAAAAAGTTAAAAAATTGATCAGTAGTTGCACTCTGCATTGCATTATTTATATTTACATCCATTTTACATCATAAACACTGATTGAAATTATTGTTTTATACAATACCGTGGATACTTCAGTAATACTTAAAAAGTATTCACACTGTCTCTTTTCGATCGTTGTATTAATTTTCTATCGTGCCATATTTTTTGATAATACCAACTGTCTCATTTTTGTACCCACCTCCTCGGAAATGTATCTCTCTTGCTTTATGGCTGCCGTGGACCTAGAGATGTAGTGTGGCGTCAAAAGTATATTCTCTATATCACACAGAAACACATCAGTTCTGAATTTCTCAAGCAAATTCAGTCCGGGTCTAGCGGCTCCCAATCTAATCCCTTTAACAATTTTGAGGTGAGCGAGATAGTTTCCTAGTAATAACGGAGACGATATTCGAATACGTTTTTTTTTCACCAGCTGAGGGAAGCATGAATTTAGTATTGCATTTTTGATGGTGCGGTAATATACTTTTATTTGACTGAAATTCTAAGTAATTTATGAAAAATATCTGTCTTTAACTTGACTCATTTTTTTCTCGCGGAACGTTTAAAACTCCTTCATAGTAGGCTTTTTTGTGATCCTGAAAAAGTTATTGTGGTGACCTCATGATTTATTTTAAAAATATATGAGAAAACTTACAAACTACACATTGTTAATTTTTTTGACGAGATCTAGGTGTTAGAAATTCCCCATTTTATAAATAAGGTCTTTATATAGTGTATTGATGTACCATTTCCCATTTAAAAGGGATATTATTTTTCGTCAAAATCTCGGAAATTACTTCGGTAAGGGGCTGATATTTTGGTATCTTTGGAAGGGTGAGATATTTTCATTTAAAACGAGACCAAATTCATTGATTTCTAGGTGAAATAATATTTCGCTCAAATTACCTTAAAAGCTGAGAAACGCTATGTATTCGCTCGTTGCAGTTTATAGAGAAGCGCGTAGCTTTCCTTCGTATTTTATTTTTTTGGTAAAAATCTTTGTGTCCGGGGTAACAGATGCTCGCCTCATCTTTATATTTGGAATTATTCATTTTGATATTAGCATATAAGCTTGAAATGTTTCGGTATATCTGCATACCCTTTCATGCAGAGTCTCATGCAGGTAATGTGCTTATTGCGCGTGAAGGGAAGGGACTTCTCCCAGCGGAGATTTCAACGCTCGTGTCTATTGCCGCGGGTAATCTCGGAAATTCCTGTGCCTGGTCCGACCAAAAAATCGCATTGACATCATCACCTTCTTTTGGAAGTGAGTTCGCCGACTTCGTTGTTCGGCAGGGTTCAAGGCCACGAAATGTAGCATCATGGGGCAGTGCTAATGAATCTGGGGAGAAGAGAGGCGCAGAAAATGGGAAAATATTGTGAATTTTTCGTTTTCCTCGTAGTATGCTACCGTCTTCGAGTGGCTCCATGGAAACCTGACGGACGTTTATGTCCCGCACATTTCACGGCTTATTCTCCGTAAGCGATGCTCGTCCTCATCTCGGATTAGGAGGTCGTAGAATACGGTATTATTGGAAGTACGTGATGGTGAAGGAGTTGTTCCTTTAGTTCTTGAATCCTTTTTTTTCTTATCGGTGGATTCCTCGGTTCCTCATCGCGGAAAGAGTGACTCCAGCGCCGATGGTTTATGTTTTTTACGTTAGTTTTGTGCGGGCGCTTGATTTTTCTGTAGAATGTCTTACCTGTAATCTGTTTTTACCTGCATTTCTTCTATTCCAGACGATTCATTCTATCATTCGGGTTGGAGGTGGTCAGTCGTTATAAAATCGTCTTCGGAGAAAAGTGATCATTCATTCAGTGTCATGTAGCAGTCGGATATCTATGAATCAGGGCGGTTTGCCAGAGCATAATCTTCAAGAACAGAGGCTTTGGCCGATAGCAGTAATAATTTAAAGATTTTTGATATGATCTGCACTTTTATTTTTAGTTGCTCACCGTTTCTAACGCATGCCTTACGTCGAGAGTCATGCTACATCGCTGTATAAGCGACATAATGTTTAAATACGCTTAATAGAGATATTACGCTCCTGCTACCGGAGGAGTATGCGAATGTGTACTATGCTTGTCTATTTGGCCAAAATCTAGTGTTGATAGTAATATTTAAGATGATGGAAGGTGATCGTTTTTGAGGAATATTTACCTAGCTTACAGAACAATGTTTTGGTTCCCAGCGGTTTAAGGGCAACTAAGTGTGTGACAAAGGCGTTATGTTAGCCGTTCACGGAGATAGTTGCTTCTTTGTCTGTAGTTTTTTCTCCTTTTTGCCTCCTACAAGGCGACGTCTTTCGACGCCACTTCTGCCTGGGACGTTTTGATACAGTAATTCACTTCGGCAGTCACATAAATCTCACTTGTTGCTGGACGAAGTGACGGAGCGTATTTCAGTCGTTGGTGACGACCCTTTAATGGATGGCGGGAGCAGGGTGTTGTGGGCGGGAGGCAGGCCCTGGTGGCAACAAGTGAAGAGGCTCGTCGATTGAACGTGGCCGTTAAATACGGATCCTTCGCCGAGGGAATAAGGGATTCCTTCGGGTAACAATTAACAGCGGCTGCCCTAATAAATTTTGAGTCGATGTCTTCTATTGTTCCTGGGCTGGGTGTTTAAGACCGGGGACCTTAACTGGTACCCGGCTTAGGACGACGAACGGCCGCCGTCTTGAAAGTGCTTTAATTGCAACGTTTTTATTTTATAGCTATTCTGAAAGTCTTTTTTGTTCATGCTGCCACACTACCCCAGCTACTCTTCGGTGTCTTTTCAGGCATCCCATGGTAAATTATCCTTTGTTTGTCCTTTAGTGGAGAAAATTATGTCAATGTGCATTTCGTTGACTGAAAGGTGTGTTTGTATTTAGTTACGCAGACGTTTTTGCTCATTAGTGAACAGCTCGCATGAACTTCAGATGGTGTTAGACTTGTTTTGAGTAGATGGCGCGAGAATTCCAGCTTTAGCCAGTTACTATACCGTCGCCTCATTTCATCCTGTGATTTCTTGCGAGCTTTTAAACTATTTTTAAGTTTTCAGTCAGCGGTATCCTCAACGTTGGTTGGAGTACTCCTACTTCTTTGCGGTGTTTCGTTTTCTGAAGGATATCGGAGTGAGATTTAGTAATAGGGGGTTCCGAATGTGAAAATTTATCCTAGAAGTACCAATAGTGGAGTATTTGAAGTGAATAGTTTTTGATTGCATACCTACATTTTGCCGCCCAAAATATTTGTGACAGTACCTATATTTCCAAGTTTTCGTGACAGGAAATCATGCGTTTGGCAATATATTAGCATTCCATTCGGCAGTAGTTTTTTTGGAGGAATTTTAGACTCTGTAATATAAATGAACAATTTCTGGGGGTTTTTCGCATATCAGAGTCAATAAACGCAATCACGCCGTACAGTTCGCCTCAGGTTTTGCGTGGAAGAACATCATACGTTACGTTGCTCCACCTATTTGTTGGAGAAACCGAAGCTCTTTGAATCGGTTCCTATGGGAATGGAAACAAAGACGCGGGCGAATATGCGAAACCTTTTATGAAATCGATTTCTGCGTCTTCTTTCCCAGGAGACTAATATCCGAGCGGATTCTTCATTCATTTCGTCCGAGTTCATTATTTCTCATTTGTTGTGGGGGAGGAGGTGGTTTGGGTAAGGCGAGCGAATCCACCTGCCTCCGTTCTGGTGGACTCTCTACAAGTCCCACGGGACTCGGCGCTCCTCTTACCGCCGTGGAGGACTAATTACTCTCCCTCTCTCCCTTCCTTTGTTCTCTCTCAATAACGACCTGCTCGAATCTCGCCTAGATTAAGGCGTCTTCGAGCTCCCGACGGGAGCGGCCGTAAGGGCGGCGAGAGTCTGTTTTTTTTATTCCCTCTTTCTTAAAGTTCCGCTGGAAGCTCTCTTTTAGCGGTGAGCCTGCCTTTCAGTTAATGAAACAAAAGACGAATATTACGTAATTTAAGGAGGAACCTGCGTTTCGAAGCACTGTTTTCTTAAGATATATATAAAATGTACTGTATTGAATTAATGTATGCTTAGTACTGCATTGTATATGTTTTAAATTTCATGTAAATACTCCTCTGGATAAAATCTTGTAGGACGAAGCGTAAAACCGATGCTTACCTATACCCCATAACCATTTGGATAATTTAAACGTATAATTATCTTAAGGCTTAATACATTTATCAATGAATATAAAATTTCTAACGTTGCAGTAGTTTATCTAGAAATTTATTAAATAAATTTAACCGCTGAAGTTTCCCTGATTCAGGCGTAATGTAGTGGAAGTTCGTCATAATGAGAACGGCGATTGTACTTTACACAATGTTTCCACAACCAGTACGACGCCTTTCGACCCCCAGAGTCTTCATCAGTTAAAAGACGATGAGATACAGTAAACATCGCATTTATACAGTTGAAAGGAGAGGTGAGTATAGGGTAGAAGGTAGGGGGAGTTTGGAGGATTCCTTAAGGCGTATACATCTACGTCTACATACTACACAACGAGCCGCCGCATGGGCGTGTGACAGGGGGTATGAGGACACCAGCCGTGTAAAGATGTAAAGTTTTGGGAGGTGAAATGGTGACTTGTATCATGGGAATGTATCTAGTGGAGCTCAGTTTTTATTGCGATCGCTTAGTGTGCGCGGAGAGAACGAGTTTTTGTACCTATCTGTTCGGCAATGTATCTCTTATTTTATTGCTTCTATCAGACCTAGGGGTGTGGTGAGGCGTCATGATAATACTCGCTTAGTCCCTCTGAATCGTTTGCTGCAGAATGAAACATTTTCCGTATAAAATTTGCTGTAAAGAGTGGAGTAGCTAATATGGCGGATGCGCAGTGAACCGCTTGGAGACTTAATTGTTAGATAAGTGAGTTGTTTTGAGACTGATGATCAGTTTGTTTACTCTTACTAACTAATTATTATGTGCATTAGCAATTATTCATTAGCTAAACTTTCGTAAATTATATCCGGCGGAGGAAGATTAGGTCGAATATTCGAAGCTGTTGACTATTGGTTAATAAGTTCTGTACCTAGTAGATGTGTTCCTGCAACCTGAACATTTTTATGAGATCTGTATCTTTATGGATCTCAAAACTATTGATTCCATAACTAAATGTTCTCGCAACCGGCCATACATTTAAATAACCTAACGAAATAAGAAATCTTCTTGTATTACAAGGGGAAATATAAATTATCTCAGTGAAGGCAAATCACCTCTCTGTCTTCTCTGTGGTGTGTGCAGCTCTGGGAACTGAATAGAGCGCAGGGATAACATTTAGGGAGATTGCCGAAGGCTATCAATCATGTCTTACAACCTCTCTTTGAGTGACCGCACCTCAATTCCTCCCCCAACTCATACATGAGTCACACTCGGTAGAGATTTTATTTATCTAGGACCAACGGAGAAACTTCCGAAGGGGTCTTTTTTCGGCGAATTCTTTGTTTTACGGGAAACGCACAAAAAATCTCTTTCGGAGCGGTCCTTGGACCCCATCCTCTCGGCTCCGCGACGACAACACCCGCCTTCACCCACCCCATCCTCGAGGCATCTTGACTCGCCTTCTTCTTCCTCTTCTTATCTTCTGCTGGTTGACATTCTCCTTCGCCCAAACACTCGTAGCGGCACAAAAAAATTAAACATGTGTGGAGCCAATGGAAGCGCATTAAGAAAAGGGGAGTGGGTTGCTTGGGGAGGAGGGGTTTGCAGCGCGCGCCTGTTGCTCTTGGAAACGGGTGGAGTTGGAGAAAGGGTGGATGCTGGAGTAAAATCTGGACCCAATTTTTTTTCGTCCCTGTGCGGGGAGGAGGCACATGGGGCCCAAATGTTTACAGCGCGGAGCATGGCAAGGCATTGGTGGCATCTCCCCTTTATTCTCTCTCATTGCCTCTCTTTATCTCGCCAGGCGCCGGTTATTGCGAAGGAATCGATTCAAGGCGGTTGCGGCTTTTAAAACATGTACTCGACTTGTCGGTAGACGTGCTTCGCGCGTGGATGGCTGTTTTTTTTAAGGGATTTGTGAACCAAAACTTACGATTTGTATGTGGTACCTCAATGCGCAGTGTGGTACCGCATGCTCATGTTTCTAGATAACGTAACTATCCGTGTATATGTGGGTAACAGGCAGAGAACTTGAAATTTATGCCGTGAATTCCTTCGTCATTGGTCGTTCAATCCTTAGATTGGTTGACTGCAGCCCTCCACACATTCCTAACTAATGCTAGTTCCCTTACCTCCTGGTATCTCTTCCTATGTATTTTCCTCTTTATTTGGTCAGTGAACTTCTTCCTGGGTCTTCCTCTGGGGACTTTTCCCCCTATTTTATCTTCAATTATGGTTCTCACAAACCCATTGTGTCTCAAGTAAATTCCTTATGGAGCACTAAATAGCGCCACATACTACGAGTGCTACAGGACTACCTGTGAAAAACTCCTGTTGCTTTGGAAATATGCAAATGTGCGTAATTCATTGTACTTAATAAATCTTATTATTTTGATCGTTCTGTAAAATAAGTAGTAGGACAGGATACCTTAATTGATATGAGAACGAGGCTCTTCGGGAAAGCCTTAGGAGCTGGGTTCGAGTCATAGTCGTGACAGGTGAATGTTTTTACGGCGAATACATTCATTATAGCACCCGTCATGCTTCTGTAATCTATACTAGGAATCATTTAACTTATATATATAAGCTAAACGTTTCGTGGCAAGTTTATAGTTATATTTTCAATAAAATTTTTGAAATGCTTTATTAAAATTTCTAATTTTTCCATTGGGATATCAATTGTAGCACATATTTTTCGACGAAAATAAAACTAATTTTTTGTTCCTAAAATTTTTAGGGGATTGTTGAGGTGTGTTTACTGACTTTTGTGTTTTAACGCCACTTAACGCGGTGCATTTTATTGTACAAACGAATTCATGAACTCTTTCATGAGGAAAATTGTACCGTGTAAAGCGGAAAATTGTATGATTGACTGAATGACTAAACGAGAAATAGAACCTGCTCTAATTCCATTCATTTTATTGTACAATCTATGATACATTCATTTGTACAGTAAAATTTACCGTGTAAAGCGGCCATTACACGTGTGATACTTGAGAAAAAAATGGAGGATTGATGAAAAAAAACATATCTCAAGTTCCATTCAATCTGGTAAGAATAACGTCAGTCACTCTTCGGCGGTGGATCCGTTCTCATAGTCACGGCCTGACAGTCACATCTCCTCACCTCTAAATCAGCGTAGTGGCCCATCTGTGTCGAAAGAATGGTTTTTGTGAGGTATTTCGGTGCGCTAGTGAAGTGCTTCTCTTGAGCGTAGTGTAGTCTTTGTAGCGATGCGGCTGTTCTCTTGGAAAAAAAACATAACAACCTTCGTGGGAGCCGGCGGCTTTTCACGGGAGCGTCCTGAATTATGCGCCGAGAGCTGCTCGTCAGCCATTCGACAATTGACCTTTTAACCCATCGCTCGCAGCCGCCGCGTATGGCGGGCCAGTTCCGTCACGTTGAAAAAGACTTGGCCTCCGCCGCCGCCGCCTGTGTTTCTTCGCGACGCAAGGGGTAAGGACACAAGACGTCCCATCACTCACACCATCGCCAAGGGATCTCTCCCTCTCTCTTCCCCGTCTCCTGAAAGCCACTCGGGAGAGATGTATATATTTTTTGTGGATGCGAAAGGGACGCGGATAGAGGGAAGAAAAATGTTTTCCGGGCCTCGTATATGAGTGAGTGTTCCAGGCGCCTTTATGGAATTCGGAAACCCCTCATGTGCCCCCGCGGTGTCACCTTTGAGGGCCTTGTTTCATCTTTTTTCCGGAATGCAGTCAGGACGAGGGAGGAAGAAATTGCGTGGGAGGAGAGGTTCCTGGGGGCGTAACTTCCTTGTTAATTTGCTCTCGTAGATCATTGTATGCGCTTAGCATTTCTTGAAAGCGTTCTCGAGGAAAAATATATCCGCAATTGCTGTCGGGACGATGTCGTTTGTGATCAGTGCTTGAAACCGAACGTCGATGCATTTTCCTGAATCGTTAAGAGCTCTCATATTTTATTAACCTTATTAATTTTCATCTGTTGGAAATATCATTATGTGAAGACTACACGTTGGGATTTATCTTCGACCGTACCCATGTCCTGTTGTCGTCAATGATTATTTTAATGTAATGAAGGATGCGATGGCATTTTCTAACCCAATAATTAATTGTATAAGTGTTACGAGTTTAATAGAAGAACTAGGATGGGAATTACCATCAGAACGCAGGTTAAAATTTAGGTTAAACCTTTAAAGTAAATTCGAAACCGATTTGTTCACAGATGACGATAGATATATATTGAGAACCCCTGCGTATTATGCTAGGTTTGATCATATTAACAAGATTAGAGAGATAGATTGTCGTACCGATAGATTTAAAATGTCATTTTTCCCGCGTACTATACGAGAGAAAATAGGCAGCGTAGCAAAGGGATAGGTAGGTGAAATATAGTTAGAGTAGTCTGTAGTGCATGATGCATGTAATAACAACCATTAATCCCTTTTTATTGTGTAGATAAAGAAATATTGGAAATATCACTTTTATCATTTTTCGTGACCTATACGTCAATTTTGCTCATGAATGTAATAGAGGGAAGGATGTTGGCCAAGCGGGGAAGGGGAAGAAAGAGAATAGGTTTCATGGACAGGATGAAGAAGGGCAGATCGTATGCTGAGGCGAAAGAGGATATGCTAGAGCGAGATAGGCCCTTGAAAGTGTAGACAACCCGGAGGAGGTTCTCTGACATTCAACCTACCTTGACTGGTAGAATACTTATGAAAAAATGCTTCAAATACTATTACAGTGAGTCCTCGATTTACGTCGGAGATGCGCGTTGAAGAAGAGTGACGTAAGTCGAAACGACGCATTCCGAGGACTTACTTTCTTACTATTGCCATGCATTTTCTTAGGTAATACGAGCAAACCTTGTCGTTTGAATTAATCCTTACATTTTTATTTTAAAATGTTTAATTTGGGCTGCGGGGGGATTTTTGGACTCAATTCCTGGAATTTGCAGTGGACGTTACCCCAGTGCCTGATACTTGAGCATCGGCAGTGGGTATACCCCCTACGGATGGGAATATTCATACCTCCAAGGATAGGTTGTCGTAGCGTTATTTAGTGGGATATTATGCCCGGGGGTCGTAGAAACGTTCTTGTTAGTATTCGTCGTCTCATGTTCGCTAATTGAAATTATGTTGCTTTCTCACTCGCCGCTTGATATTCCCGCCTTTTAAATATTGCGACTCGCATTAAATACCTTGTTCTCCTCTAGGCTAGTAGTTCTGTGATTATTTAGTATCGTACCCAGGAAGACTTCTCTCCAGTTCGAGTCTACATCCATTGGTCCAAAGAAGGATTTCCTCGTTTGTATTTTTTTAGAATGCATTCCGTAGTTAGTAAATGAAAGCTGGTTGTAAATCGACGCCGTATTTTTCAAATCCGAAGTTTAGCATATAAGTCGAGTAACGAAATCCATGCACGCACGTGCACCATTTGCCGACTTAAAACTGCCCACTATGAATTCTGGGAAAGATTGAGTCGTGACATGGATCGACAAAAAGGAATTTACATTCGAGGCAGTTGCACTTAGCTGCATACGTGATTTGACCTCTCGCGAGTATTGAGTTACTGGTCGGATCGCGCGGTAAATCGTCGACTTTCTTTCCATCAGAGAAAATTAACTCGGAAGAGGTTTTATGGGTCACCCGAGGGGGGGTTACATATATCTGTTTAGTTATGCGGATCGCCTTCGCCTCGTCTGTGGCAATTTTTACTCTTTCTCGAAGCTTAGAATTGGAATAATTTAGCGGAATGCGTTTGCGTATATGGGCTGGATTATTTCTCGTTTCCAAAGGTAATAACTATCTACTAGAGAGCTTTGAATCGTATGTGATGTCGAGCGTTAAAATATCATTTTAATGCTTTAGTCGGGGAGAGGGTTGGAATAAACCTACATAATTAATTGTTGATCAAGCTTTTCCGTGTTGAATTAGGTATGAAAGCGGTCTTACTGTGGTACATACGTACCATGTATTTGTTCATTCATTGGTCGTTCAATCCTAAGATTGGTTGACTCCAGCCCTCCACCCTTCCAATCTAATGCTAGCTCCCTTACCTCTTGGTACCCCTTCCTATGTACTTTTCTCTTTATTTGGTCCATGAACTTATTCCTGGGTCTGTATTTGTGGACTATTCCCTCTATTTTACCTTCAATTCATTCATTGGTCGTTCAATCCTAAGATTGGTTGACTCCAGCCCTCCACCCTTCCAATCTAATGCTAGCTCCTTTACCTCCTGGTACCTCTTCCTATGTACTTTTCTCTTTATTTGGTCCATGAACTTATTCCTGGGTCTGTATTTGTGGACTATTCCCTCTACTTTACCTTCAATTATGTTCCTCACAAACTCATTGTGTCTCAGGGTGTTTTCAATCCATCTTGTTCTTCTTTTCTGTATGGTGTTCACTATGGTCCTTTCCTCTTCTACTCTTCTGTATACTTCATCTTTCTCATTTTTGCCATCCATCTTCAGCATCCTCCTCCAGTACTAGGTTTTAATATCTTCTTGTTATTTCTGGTCAGCTTTTCCACTGGACCCATGCTTCCGATCCATAGAGTATTACGCTCCCCACGAATGTTTTCACTTCATTCATGTATTTGCTACAACAGAAAATATTTCTCGAATGAAGATGTTAGAAAATTACAAAAAAAAAGATATTTGTTTGAATGAGTACTCGAAGAGTCCTTATTTTTGGGTTAAAATTGCCATGTCGACGAATGCCTCATTCTTCAGTGTCGCTATCGTGAAAGGCATGTGATTTTAACGAATATGACTATCTTAAGCCCTCCTGTCGTGTATCTTATATGAAACGGACAGGTAAACGTTCTGATATCTCCTCGTGGAGAAATTGCACTCATTGAACACTGCCCATAATTTTTCAATTCCTTATTCTCCGTGACAGATTTTCCCCATTAATTAAGCCGGTGCTCTCGCGTGCCTTTATGTGCAGAGCCCGTGCCGACGGGCTGCTCGCATGTTTTATAAGAGAACTCCCACAGCTTGTTTAAAGCGGTAGCCATCGATTATTTAAGAGTCCTGCTCTTAATGTGTCATTCAACGTGGGCCATTCAGGCCGTCCGTATAAGGGATTCCTTGCGTCCGCGGTGCACTTGCCTAAGGGGGGGGGGAGGGAGAAAGAGAGAGACGTAGAACCGAATGTCCCGCGCGCCGTCGTAATTCGCCCGCCTGGCATCCCAGCCCACCCTTTCTGGAGCGTAATTAAGCGCCCGGGTCAAATAATCCGCTCTTTAATTGCCAGAGTTTTTCTGGGTGGGCAAACGGTAAAAATGTCTCGTGAGAAAGATTGCCGCAGAAGGAGGTACGGCGAGAGGGAGGGGGTGTTTTCGAGGCGGGCGCACCACAGCATGGCGTCGCCCCGCACCGCTCATCCTCTTCCCAGGGCGGGCAGCGGCGATTTGTAACTGGTTGTCAAGAGTCCCTTCCGGGCGACGCTCTCCGCCCAAGATCTCCTCAAGTTCCGGGAGATTTTTCGGGAACTCAGTTCGGTGCCCCAGTTGTGCGTCGCTCTCACGCCTCCTGTGGCTCCTGTCCTTTGATCCCGTTTGTGAAATCTGAATTATGGGTGTGACGCTTAATTTAGTTTTTCCCCTTAATATGCCTCTTATGCCCTTGTTTTACAACTTTTAGAGGGATTAAGATGGGAGCCCCTAGAGACTCGGAGGCAGCAGGCTAGGATTAGCTTGCTTGAGAAATTCAGAACTGGTGTGTTTCAGAGGGACAGAAAGAATATCATCATGGCCTCTCACAACATCTCTAGTTCTGACAGTTGCGATAAAATAAGAGAGATACATTGTCGAACAGATAGGTACAAAAACTCGTTCTTCCTGCGCACAATAAGTGAGCACAGTAAAATCTGAGCTCCACTTCATACACTCCCTCAATGCATGTCACCATTACACCTCTATAAACCTTATTCCTTACATCTTTACACGACTTGTGTCCTAACACTCCCTGCCACACGCCCATGCGGCGGCTCGCAGGGTAGTACGGAGATGTAGATGTTAAATGAACGCACATCGGTGAACCTTCCGGTGGCTGAATCCGCGTTAATTTCGCGGAATTCTAAGTGTCGTATGTATTTTTATTTTACGTATCGTGCAGCTGTTCCCTTTTAAGTCGCTCCGAAAATCATTTTCTAAAATTAAGCATTGCTTGGAACGGATAGGAATCTATCGGATGTTTTTGATTGCTATTGAAGCGCAAACTGAGGCTCGTTTGATCTATTTGATGTGATAGATGAACTTCGTCAGAAAGTTGGCTGAAAGTTTTTTAACCACGCCCATTTGGCGAAAACCTTGCACCATATTTTGATTTCATGTTAAGCACAAGCAAACCACTGGAAGCATCGTGCTTGTGGGCTCAGGGGCGTGAATTAAAACCGACAATGATTCATACAAATTCTTAAAAATTAATAAACACCTTAAACTAAGACCTTTTTTTACATCATTGAGTGCAGAACTATTGTGTATTTACGAAGAATTCAATCCTCTGGGAAAAATTCAATGCGAACTTTTGAGGGTTCCGCGGAGTCGTTCAGATGGCAGTGAAGGCTTTTCGGGCAGTTTCAGCTCACTTCACTTCTGACCTGAAGAAGACAGCTGTAAAGCTATCGAAACTATCGTCTACGACAGTGGAATTTACGCGGGAGAGAGCCAGAAAAGCCGTCACTGCCAAAATTCAATGCCTATTTTTTTTTCTAGATTTTAAATTTCCTCTTGTAAGGTAGTTCGAGCGAAAAAGCATTTTACTTAGAAATCAATGAATTTGGTCTCATTTTAAAGAAAAATATCTCACCTTTCCGATGACACCAAAAATTCTACCCCTTACCTCATTACTTTCCGAGATATTTGCCAAAATATACCAGCCTTTTTACATGGGAAATGGTACGTGTATTCGCTCCAGAGAGACATTATTTACAAATTGAGGTATTTCTAACACATAGATGTCGTAAAAAAACTAACAGTGTGTAGTTTGTATGTTTTCTCAACTATTTTTTAAAATTAATCATATTGTCACCTCAGTAGGTTCTTCGGTATCACAAAAAACCTTCCGTTTTGAAGGAGTTTCAAACGCTTCGCGCGAAAAAAATGAGTCAATTTCAAGACTAATATAGATATTTTCATTTAATTACTTACAATTTCTGTCATATAAAACTATATTATTCCACCATTTATAATGCAATATTTAATTGATATGTCCTACTGATGGTGAAATTAAAACGTTTTATTCGAATATGGTCTCTATTATGACTAGGGAACAATCTCGCTCGGACTACCTTAAGGGATATTCAGGGCATCAAATTTTCGGTCCTTCCGTATTGCCCGAGAATATCTGTGGTTCATTCTGTATGTTTTAAATCCCTTCTCGGGTAAACATTTTCGAGCGGGCATGACGTTCTGAGCGAACGGACTGATGAGCGGAAACGGAAACCGAGAATTGCGTTCCCGTTTGACGCTCATGCAATCTTCACAATTAAGTCACCAATCATAACGATGGTGGGAAAGTGTGTTCGGATTGAGAAACGAATAAAATGAACATAGACTGTAACTTTAAAGGTGTGGTTTTTTTGGTGTTGGTTTTAGTTACTGTGAGAAATTACGAGCCTTGAGTTTCTTGTAAGCAAGAGCTTTAATATCTTGTGTTAACGAAATATAGATTTTTTGAACTCTCTCCATCGTTAAATACAACTGCTCGTATACATTCGAAAATTTTTCTTGAGGTAGACGTCGATAAACTATAAATTTCTTCACGTTATTAATCTACATCGTGCACCCTCTAGGTTGTCATAATTTAACCATATCCTTATCATTTCTAGCTACTTATATCACTTTTCTGGATAAATGAAACAGCATACCCTATATATTTGGGAAAGTATTCACTCAAGGTAAAAAAAATGCATGTTTCAAACGCAACCCTTGGGCTTTAGTGCTTTTTTAAGACGGTAGATATAATCATATTTCCACTCTTAGAAGTATTGAATATGTTGTTCATCAACCGATGTAAGTGCGTAAACCATTCTTCATAAGATTCAAATAATCTAATTCATGTCTAATCTAATAATTCGTAGTCAATAAGCATGGCGTATAAGTTCACCTGAAAATGAAGCATTTGTGTGCGTTTGATCAACACCAATTAAAGCTGACGAGGAGAGGCCTGGAGAAAAGTTGTTCTTTTGAATGTGTAGACTAGTAATTTAAGGGCTGATTGAAGAGGGGAAAGTCTTGGAGAAGGCGGCCTTTGTCAGTCGCTGAAAAGGGAACCCTAATCAAAATTCTTGATAGACCTTCTTTGATTGACTGATAATCTCTGCGAGAAATGCGCCAATCGGCCGATGGGAACAACTGAGGGCATATCATTAGTTCAAACTTTTATCAGGAATCGATCCCTGTTAATACACCGTTAGGAATTCATCTTATGATTCAGGATCTATTTAATCAAGCTAATCTCAAACGAGGACCGCCATTCCTCCACTGATTCCTGATGCGATGTACTTTTTCTTAATTTCGTCGAGTTTATCGGCACGCCGTGAGTCTTTGAAAGGCGTCATAATTTAAACATGACGCGTGGTGTCTTCGCAGCGTGATTCTGATTTCATGGATCATGTGTTGTGCTCGGAGATGCTTTCTCTGTACACTTATCACGTGACGACCAACCTTAACAACCTCAACAGTGCACACGGCCTGCTCACGGCCATTGTCTGCTGATGCTCTTCTGGCGTGAATGACGCTCGCATATATTTTGTGGCATTGACTTGTTACGGAGGTTAATGAAAGCGTAAGTTTTCATTGCTTTTTCTCTTCGCGGGATAGTTGCTACTACATACACCACTCTCGTATTCCACCCCGTCTTGTCGCGAGAGGATTTTAATGACTGATTGTGAAAGATTTCGATGGAGTGTGCTTTAGCTATAAAAATTAGGGTATTCCATTGCGTGGTTCAAAAATTAATGTTGACATTCCGGAGGTTTAAGTCAACATTACTTTGGAAAAAAGACGATCTAAGAAAAACGATACGAAGTCGACATATCAAGGATCGAGAAAAAACAGTATTCTTCATTAAGGGCTGATTGGAAAGGAGAAATCTTGTGTTTAACATATTGTTAACCGCCTTCTATCCGACTGTGTCAGATAAAAACTGAACCTGACGATATCGGCTTTGTGATGAAACCGTTTGCTGACTAATAAACCCCTTGTGAAAATTACCTAGTTAATTAATGATTAAGCTGTGTTCTGTGTTTTATGTTATGTTCTCAAGTGTCTTTTCCACTCCGTCGTTATATCTTATAACACAATTTTCCACAGGCAATTTCTCCTTCAACTCATCACACTTCAATCCTTTCAGGCGTATCCTATTGGAAGTCCATTATTGAATAAATAATGACAATACGAACTGCTTCAATCCACAGGGTTCTTTATTGGTACTACTAGTTACAACGCTGTTGTGTGTACTTCAGGTATCAGGGAGTATTTAGTGTCGTTGCCGTATCTTCAGGTACCATAGATGGTGTTTTCATCATTTATTCATCAGACTTCTTTCCTATTTTATTCCATCTAGCAGGCCTGTGAGTTTCCCTGTCTCCTCTTTCCTTGCACTCTATCTTCAACTCCGGTCTTCAGTATGCATTTAGTATTAAGTGTGCGAAAGTGCGTGGTATATAATTATGCCGTGTTTTTACTTGTGTTACCGTTTGTTAATGTGATAACTTAGCATACAACTAGTGTTACCGTTTATTTAATGGATATTTTTTTATGTCCCCCCCCGCGCCTTTTAGATCGCGTTGTTCATGCATTGATTTCGAGTGTTCGCCTTTTTTTTTCAACACTTCCCACACGCAGTTTCGTAAAGGCGATTAATCTCTCAAATGGGAGCTCTTGTGCCTCCCGTGTAGGCTTTCGGTGGAAAGTGCGGCAAGGGTGTATGGGGGGCTGGGGAATGGGGGTTGGTGGCGTAAAAAAAGCAGCAAACGAGGCATTTCCCCGCGAGATCTTTTCCACGGTCTCTTTTTGGCGTACCGGTAAAAGGATCGGAAAAGGAAATAATATAAAAAAAAGATTCCAACACGCATTTTTTTTCTTACGAATGCTCCCTCCCGTGTTCCGCCGCTTCGCTCCGAGGCATCGGACTGGGGAAGGCGGGAGGAGGGGGGCAGGGAGGCACGGCATTCCTCTCCGGCAACCGCTCTCGTTCAAATGCCGTGAGAAGTTTCCATTTCCTCCTTCAAAGATGCTATTGCTAGGGCCACGCCTCAAGGGAGACAGCTTAATCCGGTCCTCATTCCGTCTAATACCCCCTCCTCCTTGGTAGCGGACATATCGCTAACAGCGCCCTTGCATTGTGTCTACAAGTCGGAAGTATTACGCGCGAGAGTGATAATGGTCGTATTTTGTGAGTACGTTTTTGAGAATGGAAAAATTTGTGAATAAAACTCGTTTAAAATTTCAAGAAAATGACAACGGCGCCTATTGTTATCGTCAGTTGCATATTCAATACTACTGTTACTTTTGCTTGGATCATATTGGAATGATTCATTATTTTGTTTTTGTAAAAATACCTTACAATTAGTCAATCTGTGATGAAGATTCGAGCACCGTTAATTCTTTTTGGGCGCAGATTTGGAGAATAATTGAATTAAAAAGT
Source organism: Ceriagrion tenellum (assembly GCA_963169105.1). Lineage (NCBI taxonomy): Eukaryota > Metazoa > Arthropoda > Insecta > Odonata > Coenagrionidae > Ceriagrion > Ceriagrion tenellum. The sequence goes on along the minus strand of OY720642.1, from coordinate 68,934,028 downwards.
CTTCATTGTTCTGGGCATTTTTTGTCCCGAGGAATATTGAAACATAATTACATGTCACAATAAATCTACAGCTACATAATACCCCGTGAGCCGCCGCTTGGGCGTGTGGCAAGGAGTGTTAGATCAACAGCCGTGTAAAGGTGTAAGAGCCGTGTAAAGGTGTACGTTTTTTGGAAATGAAATGGTGACATGTATTATAGGAGTGTAATTATTGGAGCTTAATTTTTATTGTGATCGCTTATTGTTCGCGGAAAGAACGAGTTTTTGTACCTATCTGTTTGGCAGAGTATTTCTCTTATTGTATCGCATCCATCAGACCTAGAGATGTTGTGAGGCGTCATAATAATATTCTCTGTGTCGCTCTGAAAAATATCAGTTCTGAATTTCTCAAGCAGCCTAAGCCTAGCGTGTAGCCTAGATTAAGGGGCTCCCACCTTAATCCCTCTACTTCAAAAAACAAACTTCTGAAACGTCATATGTTCGCTCATAGTAGTTTTTAACGAAGCGTGTTGCTTTCCTTTGTATTTCATTATTTTTTTTGGTTAAATCTATTTGACCAGGGTCACAAACACTCGCGGCGTATTCGAGGTGTGGCCTAACCAGAGCGAAGTAGCATCTCTCTTTTACTTCTTCATCCGAGGACCTTCCTATTATACGTTTAACAAAACATAGTTTCTTTGATGCTGCGCCGCATATGTTCTGTATGTGTAATCCCCACGATATATCAGATGTTAAGGTAATTCCAAGATATTTTACTGTATCTGAAGAGTTTATGTTTACTCCACCCACAGTACAGATGAGGTCAATGGTAACAGCAATACGTACTAATTTCATTAAGGAGCACCGCATATAAACCAACAATAATCAATGAATAAGATAATACATAGCATGTGAAATAGATAAAAATACTCAGATTCCAGATCAAACATTAGGGATTAAGAATGAAAACAGGCAGCATAGATAACCAATCGCATTACTTACACAATACGATGATAATAATTTATACAATAAAACATGGCGGATCTCATTCAACATTGCAATGCACAGATATGAAATCACATTCCAAGAATTGATCATATCGATTTGGTATGAGAAGATTGAGCAAAGTTACATGAATGATTAGTCGTATTTCTCTTGAACATCGAAATTGTATCGAAATCGAAATAATGGTGCGTGTAAGTTAAGTAGAAAAGTTGACTGAGGAAGAGGCATAAATTTGGCGAAGGGAGAATATTGGAGGGGGATGTACGAAGGGGGGACGAAAGTGCATTAAATCATTATTGGTGGTTACTGAGAGTGATAAAGGGTGAGAATGCTGGGTAGGAGTTTGAGAAGTTAGGTTAGAATTGGAAATTTGGGCGGTATGAACACAAACAGTCTTACATTGCCAGAATACCAATAGCGTATCGCATACTTTTGAAATTTCGTCTCCTCTCATGTTTAAACAATTTTTTGTTAACGCATGAATATTCGTCGTTACATTAACTTAACGAAGATATAGCGTAGTGCAAGTAAATGGTAACTCACCCCATGCCACACACCCTTGGGGAGGTGCGCGGGGTATTCTGTAAATGTAGATGAAATTCCTAAAACGACTCCGGGTCGAGAAAATAGTAGCTCACAATAAAACATGGGAGTGTTGCGATATTCTCATTTGGGAGTCACGGAAATACTGGGATTCCAAGAATCCGTAATTGTCCAGGAAGCAAGAAAATTGCATCACCATAATGATGGACCACTACTTTTCAAAACTAAATTCGAAATTTTGTAGAGAACCACAATTTTTAAAATAGATTAGAAAACGTTGAACACATCACAAAAGACTGCTAAATTAAAATTGTGCGAGATGGGAAACATTATAGAAACCCCCAATGACGAATCCTCCCTCCGGGAGAATGAGAACAACGGAACGGTCCAGACGAGAGGATCCGCAAATTAGTCCTAAAAGAAGAATTCTCCGTTCCACGAATGTTGGAACTGCTCGCTAAAAAAATTCTAAGGTTCCCGTGCCACGGGCAAGGTCTCCGTCATCGCAGATTAGATCGTCTGCGAAATCGGCAGGGCAAAAACCAAGTGATGGGACGTGGACCGCCGGGACAGCCCTGTTGTACCACCGGAGGGGATCAGGATTTCGAAGAGTTAGTTAGGAGGAGGAAAACACTTTAATTTGGAAAGGGCGGACAAAATGTTGCCTCCGAGGCATCATTTGCCAGAGGGCACATTGTGCTCTGACCATTGGTACAGAGTCTGCAATGTGGAATCCATTTTCTCGAGCATCATCATTGGTCATTCAACCCTAAGATCGGTTGACTGCAGCCCTCCACCCTTCCCTATTTAATGCTAGTTCCCTTACCTCCTGGTATCTCTTCCTTTGTACTTGACTCTTCATTTGGTCCATGACCTAATTCCTGGGTCTTCCTCTGGGAACTTTTCCCTCTATTTTACCTTTAATTACGTTCTTCACAAACCCATTGTGCGTCAGTGTGTCCAATCCGTCAGGTTCTTCTTTTATGTATGGTGTTCCACATGGTCCTTTCCTCTTCTACTCTTCTGTACACTTCATCATTTCATATTTTATCCGTTCATTTTATCTTCAGCATCCTTCTCCAGCACCAGGTTTCGAAGGCATCTATTCTTTTCTGGTAATTTCCTTTTCCAATGGTCCATGCTTCCGATCCATAAGGGGACAAGCATTAGGGAATAAATGAACTAACTAGCTCTACTACCTATCGAGAATACTAGTTAAAAGTTGAAATTTTATTGTTTAGTGATTTTGCTGGTTAAAACATTCAAGGACTGTGGTGGTTTTTTTGCCTTCGTTATCGACTCCAAGCCAATGTGAGTGTGATAACTTCTGCGTGATCATGATTGTTGCTGCTGTATTTAAGGTGTAATCAGTGGTGTTTCTGAAATAATCTTTACGATTTAGGTCATCCGGGAGGGAATTGTAGGAGAATTTGAATGAATACAAACTAGCTGTGGTTACATTATGGTAGGCTTACGTCGAAACCTGCGCTAAAATCGCTCGACAAACAGCTTTCCCCATCATAATAAAATGCAAATTAGTGTTTCTCTAACTTGGTAAATCCTCCTCGAAGATTTTATAACTAATCCTGTCTCGAGTTACCTTTGCATTTCCCTTGAATATTTATATCCATTTTCAAAGCCCGTCGTGTGGTGCCGTTACGTGGTACTTCTTTCGCGCAGTGCATTAATATGTTCCGTGGATTATGGAGACGAGCCCGCGTACTCGCGGCAGGGGTCCCAAGTGACGTTCCGTCTGGATAAGGACTCGCTTGACTTTGATTACGTCTCGCACCACGATAGCATGATGGCGACGAATGTGTTTATTATTGTAACCATGCGCCGTTGAAGAGTAATGCCTCTCGGCGGGATATCCATCCATTGGCACGGCGTTGAAGAGGAGCCAATTTATCGCGAGCCCTGGGGCGAACGAAAATAGTTTTGTGTTCGTTTTAAGTTGATGCATGTTCAATGGTCGCTCTCGCGTGACCTTGCCGTCGTCTTTTTATTAATTTTTCCCCTGAGAACGAAGTGTTTGTCTTTGTTTTCATCCCGCTTGTGTCAATGCTGTGGCAGAAAAAACACTCCTTAACCAGTAGTCAAGTTTTTACGCCATGCCGAGGTTGTGACGAGTTGAAAGCCGGACTAATATTATTGGTATGCCCCTTCATTAGCGCTTCGGATCTGGCTGGGAAATACAATTAATTAAAAGAGGAATCCCACCAAGTTTTTTTTGTCCCCTCTGTCCATCTTCGTTATATCTCCAAGAGCTAGGTGCTCATGGATGCTCGTATATACAACCGTGTTCCAAGGAGCTGTTTAAGCATTCGGCCGCCGTACTCGCATCTCTCATGCATCCAGATTCCCCTCCTCCCGTCGTTAATGAATACAAGCCGGGTTTGAGTGCCAGCGAGGATGCAGATTGGCTGGTGGAGATCAAGATTGGGTTTCGTTCCCCTCCCTCAAGGAGTTCGATTTAAAACGGGGAAGAGTTGACAAAGCGAGTCGGGGGTGGTAGAAACGGAAGGATGGGAATCCTTCGAAGAAGTCGCAAATGAAGATTCGACACAAGAAGACGAGAGATGGACAGTTGGCGGGAGTGAGATTAGAAGATTTTTCAGGATCGTGTTGTTTTCTGCTTCTACTTCTGCCTCTACACGAGAGAGTTTTATCTGTCATCGGCTTCGGAACTTGATTCGTTTTTACGATCGTACGCGAGTCGTTTTGTCGCTTCTTTTTTCGCAAAAGGGAAAAGATTTCGCTCCCGGATTGGAACTTTTGCTGCGAACGGTGTCCAGGAGGCGTCCGTGAATGGCAAAATAGGTCGTCCGTTCTTTTTTGTTTGCCCGCCGACTTTACTTTTTAAGGAGAGGACTCCTCGTTTCATTCTCTCAGCGGTACCTAAATCATAGTTTGCCGTTTCTCCGCCGAGATGCCCTCCCTCACTTACTATTCCCTAAGCTCTGAGCAAATCCGTTCAAATTCTTCGAATTTATTTCAGAAGTACCGTTAGGGGTTAGTATCAGGGCTGTATGTCCGTCCAATTAATGAGTAAAAATCATTTTATTGGTTTCTTTTACCTGACTCCAACATTTCAATCGAAAAAAATTAGGGCGTAATTGTTCAGAGGAGAAAAAAGTCTCAACTAGATATTTGTGCGTAAATGTAACATTTATTTAAGCTTGCTTTTTCCATTTTGATACCTTTGGCATCCATTAGAAGTCTAGTATTTGGGCTGTATGTCCGTTCAATTGATGAGTAAAAATCATTTTATTGGTTAAGTCTGACTCCCAACATTTTAATCGAAGAAAATTTATTTATTTTATTTATCTTCATTATCCCGAATACAGCCCAATGTATGTCGGGTAGATAACAGTAACAACGGACGGGACACAAGCACCCATGACCTGGGCAGAAAATATTCTACCCAGGCGGGACTCGAACCCGCGACCCTCTGGTTAGCCGGCGAGGACTTTACCCCGCCGCCACCGGAGCCGACGTATCGGCCCAATTACGCCCAAATCGGCCCTAGCCGATATCGTATCTTTATTTAAGCTGCTTTTTCCAGTATGATACATTTGGCTTCAAATCGAAGTCTCCGAACGGAAAACCCGATTACTTGCCTAGTTACATTACGAGGTGAAAGTCCTTCAGAGATATCCAGTTTTTATGTTGGGTTTGCGGTATTCGTATCTACCTAACGAATGCCGTAAGTTATATGGGGTCTTTTATCATTCGGTGTTAATAAGATCCTGTGTTCTTCATATGAGTTCTATTTGTACGTAAAAATGTCTACGGTACCGCACGGTCAACGTGAAGGAAAAAAGTCTCGACTTTTGACTTCCATTGGTTTATCTCTAGGGATTGAAAGTTCCCCATCTCTCCGGAGATGCAGAAAACAGACAAATGCCGTCGCATTGGCGCAGCTACATGAATAAAAGATGCGATACCATCATTGTTCCGTTTCCATAGGCCATGGTTATCCGCTCCCGCATCGCTAAGCAACGTGAACCTTTGGGAAGGCTAGATGTGCTGTCCACGAGTATTTTTCCTATACCTACCTCTCTGGTGCGGGGAGCACCGGGGATGATGCTTTATTTGGGCATGGTGACTCGCGGTGGTTACTCTCGTTCCACGGCAGGTGCCTCTTCTGAATTTCTAACGCACTAATGCTCTCTTCAGTCATAGTTCGCGGAATTGCCTTATAGAGTCTCACCGTGTGAATTATTTCGCGGTGCGCTACGAAGCAATGCCCTGACGCACTCGTGACTTCTCAAACCGGGCAGCGGGGTTGTGTGGAGTCGTCAATCTCTCTCACCGATGTCTCTGTCGTCACATTTAATGTCCATAAAATTGCTGGATGGATTTTACATTACCTTGCTCAGTAATTGTATATTTTTTTGGTTTCGCGAACGAAATTGTGATCTTTGTTTTTACCTGTTGATGGTGTCCTTTTGGAAGACAATAAAATACTGTTCACCCTCTATGGACGGATTTATTAAACATCAGCATGAAAAAATACTGCTACTATGTTAGTTTTTCAGTTATGCGTTGTATCAGAGCACCTCTGTCACATTGTGGATCTTGATCTGTCCGAGTGCTGGATATGATTGGGTGTCAATACGTTGATTATTGATGGGAAACCCCAGTCCGCTAGAAGCAAACTAGGCGATGGGAAACCCGGAAGAAAATGTTCCGATTACTGGAATATTCGGAATCACTCGATGATGAAGATGGAATGTCTCAAGAGGTACGAGTGAATGTAACTCAGCCTGTACAGATACATGGTTTTGATGACGGGCGTCATGCCTTAACGCCATCACATTTTTCATAGTGGGATTCAAGTTTTGATTTCAACGTTGATTGCGTCCAAGCACCTTGCGTGCTGAGATTTCCACGCTCGTCGAGAGCGTTTTGCGCTCTCCAGAAGATGTGCGAGAAACTCTTGAACGCGGGATTTCCATATATTTTCGCCCCGCGCGTACGGTTTGCGCCTTTTGTGTTGAAATTGTGCGGTAGCTCGCATTCGCCCGGAGTCCATTTGTCAAGATGCTTTGCTTTTTTCCCGTCGTTGTTCATGTCCTCGCGTGGGTCAACAGCGGTGGTGATTGGGCGACGGCCACCAGAGGGCCTTCCTTTGTGTCCGCGACGTCGTCCGCGCGTCCAGCCGGCTGCTGGTAAGAGCGCGTTAATACCTTAAGCGAGGCCACTCTCGTGTGGGGTTAGACAGAGGGTGGGCAGGGATTAGGTGTGGGTAAAGGGGATGGAGAAAGGGGGTGGGGAGAATCCCCGACTATAGTGGCAAGTGGCCGGGGTTTGTGCCGTTGAATGCGAGGGAAAGGGTTGGACAGAGGTCGGTTATTTTCGCCTTTTGTGCGTATATACATACATGGACGTCCTTCTCGCATTCTTTCTCACGTTGGAAGGGTGTTGTCCGAATATAATGGGAGAGGCAGAGTAAGATGTAATTTTACATCAGTCGGTTCTCACTTGGAATGTACGCCTTGTATTTGGGAGTCATCTTAGGAAAAGTTGGATACAGTTCATAAAAGACGAGCTAGGTCTGTAACAAGCAAACATTTCTATGAGTGAAATAATAGTATGAGTGGGTATTTGGGCTAACTAGGATTCATGAAAACATGCTGTAGGTAGCGCAGAGGTTCCGATATTACTTTTGAGGCAAACGAGACTACTTCGCTCCTCAACTACATCGATAGATTCGAACTCTCTGGTAAAATTAGGGAGATGAACACTTAGACTGATAGGTTTAACTACTCCCTTTTGCCTCCTGCAATTCGTAAACGCTACAGAACCTCCGTAAAGCACCCATACTTTAAGGTGTACCAATATTCGTGGGTGCCTCAAACAGTTTATTCGCAAAATCTCAAAAATAGTTGGTGTCCTAACCTCCCCCCCCTTGCAGTATGCCCCTGTCGCGGTTACTTGAGTAAAACTCAGATGAAGATGTTATATTTCTGCCACGCGTTCCCTCCATAATGGTATCTTCACTTACCAACTTGTGCTAATAATAGTGTAAGTTGGTAATTGGACTAACTAGGATTCTAGTCCACATGAAAACATGCTGTAGATATGTGCAGAGGTTCTGATGTTGCAACTGAATCTAACGAGACTACTTCGCTCTTCGACTACATCGATAGATTCGAACTCTCTGGTAAAATTAGGGAGGTGAGCCCCGTAAGCTGATAGGTTTAAGTAATCCTTTTTCATCCTGAAATTCGTAAATGCTACAAAACCTCAGTAAAGCACCCATACATTAAGGTGTACCGTGTTCGAGGGTGCCTCTAACAGTTTATTCGCAAAATCTCAAAATAGCTGTTGTCCTAACCCCCTTCCCCTGTAGTATGCCACTGTCGTGGTTCCCTGGGTACAACTCTGGTGAAGATGTTATATTTCTTCCACGCGGTTGGTGGGTTCCCTCCATAATGGTATCCTCACTTGCTAACTTGTGCCTCCACTTGATCCTAGCAGTCTACACCAACCCCCAACATTACGCCCACCCGTCCCAAGAACGAAGCTCATAACGCGGGGCAAAAAAAATCCAGGGACGACTTCTTCCCCCCTTGTCTCTGGTTTGGCGCGGACAAATGGGCGCAGAAATTCATTGCCCGGAGAGCCCTTGCTGTCGCCTCGACCACAATCATGTTTCATGATTAATTCACAATGGGGCCTTCACAATCCTTTTGCTTGCTTTTTCCCCATCCATTCTTCGGACATATATTTTAATGTGCATTTCGCAGCGGGCCGTGCTCGGATATATTCGCGAGTGTCGGTGCGGGAGCAAACATTTCGGCCGCCATTAGTGGTTTTTCATTTCTGCCTGCGAGTTCGTCGGCCGTTGCCGTGGAAAGCAAATTTTTTCACCTCTTTTTCATTGCGGGGTAAATCATTTATTTTAATCTTTCATGAACAAAACAAAGGAGATACTTCGTCTTTCCTAACGACTGCAAAAAACAAAGAGAACCATGGTTAGAGATACTGACTTCTTCAGTGTTATTTTTTCGTCGGTATATTCGTTGGTATTTCGTCGGTATACATTCAGAGGTACTGAGCCCTTCGGAAAATGTTCAGAAATTCTTCGGTGATTAACTTTTCTTGTCTCGGTTGTGAAGAAAAATTTGTTTTCCAAGTCTGAGAATTTCGATTTTCAAATGTTGACGTGACGTTCAAGTTCGATGATTTCGCTTCCATATCCAGCGATCCCACGATCGATAAGAGACCATAATGGCTCCGTTAAGACTTTGAAGTAGTTTAGTTGACCGGTTGTGTAGGTGATAAGTTGATTTTCTCCCTAATGCATGTTTCTTAATTTGCCGAGTAGTGATAACACCATGTTTTACATGTTCCCTTCATGATTCTTGTGTCACGTTTTCATAATTACATTATATGAGGACCCCAGAAGTCAAGGGGTCTAAGTGACAAAATCGTTGTTTTGAGAAAACTTAAGTCAAAGTTGAAAATGTTTGGTACAACCCACTTAGTAGTTAAGAGGCATTACCCTAAATAGCATCACCTATCAATAAAATCACTTGGATCCCTTTACCACCTAAAAGATTTATATTTTCACGTCCCATTCCTGTACATAACTTGTTTTTTTTAATGTCACTTAGACCCCTTGACTTCTGGGGTCCTTATATATTGTGGATGGGATAGGCTTATTCCGACCACACGATTAATTTGTTCTCTATAGAGCACAAAAATATGTGTTGTTAGCCTTTTGGGTGAATGTTGATTTTATTGATTTTTCCTTGGGAACCAAAATCCAGGAAAATAACATAACAATGGCACAAATACAAATTAATTGAATAAAAAAATGCAAACAAGAAAAATTCATTTTGAAAGAATGGAGTAAAATTTGTTTTTCCACAATGATTGGTTCATTGTGGAAAAGCAAAGTTTATTCTTTCAAAATGTTTAGTAAATTCCATCAAGTGTCGCCGGAAACCACCAACTTTAAGAAAAATTCAAATAAAATATGTGTAGAATCACTTCATATATTATTTTGGTAGTTTCTGTAGCATTTGTAGTAAACTGATAGTGTGGTGCTTGTTGGTGAAAGTAAATTTCGTCACTGTAGTTCATATTGATGATAAGTCGCCCTAGGGCAAACACCCTTGCGTTGGCTTGCAGGGTAATTGCAGATGCAGACGTTATTGATCAAATGTCTATTTGAGATATTGGCTGTAATTATTCTCTCTGCCCTGATGATAATTGCCTCGGCTCGTTCCTGGATATGTTGAGAGACAAGCAAGGTTGACGAGGTTTCCGGTTATTCTTTCTCCGCCTCCTATCTGTTTGCGGTCCTCGTCAATTGTGTATTTTCTCGTTAGAATTCCTCTAGTTAACAAGTATTTGAACGTTAGTATACTTCAGTTAAGCGTGCCTACATTTTCTCCAACTCCATGGTCACAACCCGAATCTTCTTCTTCTGCATTCGGGAGAGATGAAAATAAATGTTGACTTCGGTCAAAAAGCTCACCGCCGCCGTCACTTGCCGCATTTGGGAATGTGTTTTGCGGCGGGCGCGCCCGCCTCCCGTGTATGTTTCTTCATGCCGATTCTTAACTAATTCTGCCCGGTATGGAGTCTTCGCTACCTCCCCTCCCTCGCCCGCTGCGCCCACCCTTGGAGAGATTCGCCGGTTGCAGTGTCCATGCAGATACCGCGGGTTGCATCCTCCGCACGGTGGGGTTTTCGAGCGGTGATGGTGGCGATGCAGGTATTCCGTCGTCTTTATTGTCATTTGCGCTGCGTACGCCGTCCCTCCCCCGGCCTCTCCTCTCCGTCCTCCCTTCTTCGCTCGCGGGCCGAGGGTCGGTGTATGTTCCGCGGGATGAATTATGGAATGAGCGCTCATCCCTTGTCCACCTCGAGAACGGTTGGGTGTGGCCGGTCGAGTGTTGGGAGTGTCCTCGTCCTTTCCTTCTTCCTCAGACTCCCTTTCAAGAGGGGAAGTTGGGGCCATGAGATACACTACATCGATGGGAAAAGTTTTCGTGATAATAATTATGGATATTCGAATCCATATTGAGAACAATCCTTGTACTTTTCCACAATTAATTATTAACATCTAAACCTACTACGCGTTTCGCAGCTTGCTGCATCTTCAGTTACAACATTGATTATATTTTATTTATTGATTTTTACGTAGTAACCATCGCTAATAAGCAGGGGGGTTCGGAGAACTAACTAATTTTTGGTGGCTCTGGCTTTACTACGTGCGTGAAGACAAATACTAAATTAAACGTTTTTTTCACAAAGGAAGTGGTTCGAGGCTTGACTTTCTGGAAGTAATTCATAGTAACTTAAATAAAACTTTGTTTACTCCTCTATAGGTTTAATAACACGACCCGGGTTTCGACACTTCGTGTCATCTTCGGGTCTTCAGGTAACCCGGGTCGTGTTATTAAACCTATAGTGGAGTATACAAAGTTTCATTTAAGTTACTATTTTTTTTCAGTTGAAATTTTATTTATTTGGTTTAAAAAAATCCCGCTTTCTCTAAATAAATGGGTTACCTATTGAAGAGTAAATTTAAGGTACAAAATATGCAGACTTTCCAAGAATAATTTAAAATGACCACATTTGTCCTGTAATAGTAGCCGAATTCACTACCATTTGCATGAAACTACCACATATTGACTTCAATTACGGCAGTAATTCGCTAATAACTTAAAACGATAGGCTATGACTACATTTTAAATTTATTGTATTTGTAAGACTTTTCAGTTTTTATAATAGTTTTTATTAGAAGCTCGAGTATGCTCTCTCGAATTCATATTGAAAATAATCCTTGTGCTCTTCCACAGTTATTTATTTTCAGTTAAACGTACCACACGGTTCGCAGCTTGCTGCATCTTCAGTTACAATTGATTATATTTTATTTATTGATTGTTACGATAGTAACCACCGCTAAGAAGTGGGGGGTTTGGAGAACAAACTAATTTTTTGGTGGTAAGGTAGGGTAACATAGGTTATGGGCTTGAGAGAAGTGAAATTTTTCCGGAAAGAAGTGGGGAGGGGTGCAGAAAAAGTAATTCGTTGCAAAGGTTTCGTGACACACTGATAATTTCCATTTGCTCCAATGCATTCATCTTTAAACCTTTTCATCTACATCTACATCTACGTAATACCCTGCGAGCCACCACGAGGGTGTGTGGCAGGGGGTGAAGATCACCAAACATGCACTATTGCCATGTAAGTAGGATATATAATGTAGACATGCTAAAAAATAGGGTCATAGTTTATTAGTTACTACAGTAGATTATTAGTTATTGCAAGTAATTGCAGTAGTTATTACAATAGAATATTAGTTGCTACGGTATAGTACAGGTTTAAAATCTACATAATAAGGAAGGGATTATTGGTAGTTATTACATGCATCATGCACTACAGACTATTCTAACTATGTTTCACCTACCTATCCCTTTTGCTATGTTGCCTATTGTTCTCTCTTATGGTACGCGGGAAAAATGACATTTTAAATCTATCGGTACGACAATCTATCTCTCTAATTTTGTTAATATGGTCAAACCTAGCATAATACGCAGGGGTTCTTAATATATATCTAACGTCATCTGTGAACAAATCGGTTTCGAATTTACTTAAAAGCTTTAAAGGTTACCTTTTGGTAGAAGGTAGAATAAGTGTGGAAAATTACAAGGATTGCTTTCAATATGGATTCGAATATAAAATACTTCCGCGACGTGACGCCTGAAGGTGTAAAGTTTAACTATGGATAGGCAGATGTGCATCCTTTTTTCGAGTGACATGTTGACAGTGAGGTGCATTCTTGCATTTAACGCTTCTTCGTGAACATGAAAATATTGAGTTCCATCATTTTTACCTACATTTCCAATCACTGCACGTACAAACTTCCGAGACAACTTTTACAAACTTAAATAGCAACATATGTATTGTGCAATTTTTTCGTACGGTGCTAGGCTTTGGGATGGCCAAGCAAGATTATCCTAATCTTTACTGTTTTTCCGCGCACAATTTGCGGCCGAAACAAAAACTGAGCTCAACAAAATACACTCCCATAATTCACATAACCATTTCACCTGCCAAAACCTTACATCTTTACACGGCTGGTGTCCTAACACCTCCTGCCACACCTCTTTTACAAACCTAAATAGCAACATATTATGGAATTTGTTCATGCGGTGGTAGGCTTTGGGATGGGCGAGCAAGGTTATCGTAATCTTTGCTGTTCTTTCCGCGCACAATAAGCGGCCAAAATAAAAACAGCTCAACAAAATACACTCCCATAATTCACGTAACCATTTCACCTCCTAAAACCTTACATCTTAACACGGCTGGTGTCCTAACACCCCCTGCCACACGCGCATGAAGCGGGTCTCCGGGTAGTATGTTGATGCATAAAAAAATGAGCACTAATTCGATGTTTTTGTCCATGTTATGTATGTCCATGCCGACCCTTTCCTTCTCATCCACCTCTCGTCCTCAAATCACCTTCCTCGCAAATCTCTTTCGGTCTTTCTCTCTTTCGAGACTAAGGGACGGGAGTGAATCGTAGGTTTGTAGGAGGGGAGGGGACAGGTGCGGGCGGATTTGAAGACGCTGTGAGTCTCGGCATGCGTGCCTTTGCGACCGACTTCTTCTCCAAGTCTTTTACTCCTTCCTCCTTTCCCCTCCCCTCTCCTCTCACATTCGCTTCCTCCTCATCTGCACCTGCGCCCTCGTCGCCTCCGCTTGCGATCTTCTCTCGCGGTTTTTGGGCAACCAGATGTTTTTGCTGACCACTCTCGCTCTCGGTAAATCTTTCTTCCTCTTCCTCACGCCCCCCCCCCCACCCCAATCTCCGTCGCACCTCCCCCCACCCCTCCCGTTTTATGCGTTTCCAATCACCTGACGTTATCGGTCGTGCCGCGCAGATGCGGTTTTTTCGGCGGTGCGATGCTTCGTCGCCTTCTTTTGTTTGTCTTTCTCTCCTCGCGTAATATTTCGGGAAATTCCTTTTTGCCGCTCCTGCCGCACTGTCGTGGCAAAGAGTGTGTTTCGCGTCTTGAAGCACTGTCTTGGCTAGCCTTTGGAAAGAGCGTGTTTCGCGTCTTGAAGCACTGTCTTGGCTAGCCTTTGGAAAGAGCGTGTTTCGCGTCTTACAGTGTAGGTATTATCTGCAAGATAATACCTAGTCACAATGGAGACCATGTCGTCAATTACGTTTGAAATTCAGCATCTGTGAGAGGCATGAAGTAAAGAGTGTCGTATCAATGGTATAATTATGTACCTCAATGAATGAAATGTTTGTTAGAAGCGGAGAAAATTATCGAAGTGTTGAGTATAATTAAGAGACAACTCATCCTCTTAGGGAAACTTATAAATTGAACAGAATATAGCTAAATCGCGTGATCGCACGTTCCCCGTGTCAATGCGGGCCGACGTCTGCTGTGACCATCTGCGTCTACATCTACTTATTACCCTGCAAGACCCCACAAGGGTGTTTGACTGGGTGTGACTTATCAACAACGTGAACTGCAGTGAAGAAATTAACTTTCACCAACATGCACCACATAATGGGGATACTACAAGTGCTATAAAAACTACTAAAATAATCTATAATGTAACTACATAAACGTGACACAAGAGCCATGAAGGGAACATGCACAACATGGTGTTAGAACTACTTGGTAGATTTACAAACATGCATCAGGGGGGCATGTGACTTAATCAGCCAGACTACCTGTCAACTAACCTACTTCAAAGTCTCAACGTAACTATCATGGTCTCTTATCGATCGCGGGAAAAACGACATTTTTAACCTCTCTGTTTTACAATCTATTTCCCTTATTTTATTCTTATTATCTGATCTAATATGGTATGTTGAATTTCGTAAGATATTGTAAACTTCTTCTGAAAATAAATCGGTTTTGAATTTACTTAAAACATTTTACTTTTGTTTGTCTTTCTCTCCTCGCCTAAAGTTTCGGGAACTTCCTTTTTTCCGTTCCGGCCGCGCCTTCGCACAGTGGTCCATATACCCTGTAAAGTTGGCCATCGTTGACTTGGTTGGTCGTCCAATCTAAGCTAAATTTGGTACCAAGAGGTGTTTCTGGCCACTGATAACGAATTTGTAGTCTAAATTTGGGAAATGTGAATACGATTACGAATATTTTTGCAAATTCCAAAGACTGCGAAATTCTTATTATTTTTGCCATTTCATTCCTCTAGTAAAGGTAATGCCGTGGCTATTCACTGTATCCTCAAAGTTTGTCAGCAAATTTTCTCTCAAGAAGTATAGCTTGCTTGATGGTTGTAACGTGGTTCCGCTGGAGGCGTTCTGAGTTCTATTGTAGGAGCCTATTTATCGCCGCAAATCTCATTTTCTGGTGGTGGCGCGCAGGATTATTGGAATTAAGAGTTATGCGATGAGGAAGTATCGGGTCTTCGCTGGCAGATAACTTCGGGAAGTGGTTATCGCTCCTTTAAAAACTAATATGTAATTAATGTTAATATTGTTTCATGGTGGCGTAGGGTAACTTCTCGTGATCTACAGCTATTCTCGCAGTGGATAACGACTTCGACTCGCTCAGTACATCGTGGTATAAACCCATGAGTTGAGAGCGAGAAGAGAAGAATTCTACTAATTTTACTCTGACTGTGAACTTCATCTTCATAATCGGCAATCCTTTGCGGATGCCATTCCAGAGATGGTACTGCGTGCAATTTGTACTTCGCAATTTGACTTCCTCTTTCCCCGTTATCAAAAGAAATCAAACTTCTTGCCTTAGAATATCTGAGTCACAATAAAGATATCCATGATGCAGAAATATTCAGCAACAAAAGGGTATACGTCAGGGAAATTCCATTGTTTCCAGCAATCGTTGAATGCGTACAGATCTGCCCCTCCTCGCCGTCCGTATAAGGCCCTGTCCATTCGCCACACGAACTCTCTGTCGGTGATGAGTTCAGTTCCCATGGTTACCAAGGTTGATGTATTGCTTTTCCGCCGGCACGCCGTCGTCCTTTACGTAGAGTAAAAAAGAGTCACGCATGGCAAAAAAAACAAACGGCTGGCTCGCGGCGCAGGTAAATGCTGCTCCCCAGGACGGGTTTGCAGCATCTGCTTCGCCGTGGTCAGCGGCGCTGGTGTACCGGATATTCCTCCGTTAAAATTGGCCGCGGTCATTTCAGACGGAGTGATTAGTTTTGGTGGATTGCGAGTCCTTTATCCCTCCTCCCCGAATGTCGTCATGCGACTTCCTCGTAATATTCTCGTCCGACTCCTCGGCAGGATTAGGAAGCGAGCTCCCGTTGACCCCACGGGGGTAGCAGTCTTAAACTGATCCCAAGCGGCTTCCGAAAAAAGGAGAATAACTCCCGCTGTTCCTCCTCGGGAAGAAGTCGTTACTCTCTCGCTGAAAAATATGAGTTTTAATTAGTTCGGACTCAATTGAGGAAGTTTTTTCGTCCTCTTCGCTTTTTTCCTCCACTCGACGGAAGCTTCAGATTTCGGGGATGATGTTGGTATGAGGAGAGCGTGTACTGTTTTTCTACACATCTACTGTTCGTTGAAGTTTGAAGGGAGTTTACAGTTTATTGGCCGCATCAGACCTGTGTTCACCGACGGGATACGTGAGCATTCACATAAATAAAGCATTTTTGGTACGTTCAATGGTATCAGGCTCAACTATGTGGAAGTTGATATTCACAAATGAAAAAACGACTTCGTTTTCTTCCACTGATTTATTTTTTGGTACGACATGTTTCGACACATAGAGGTCATTTTCAAGTACAAAAAAAATAAATCAGTGGAAGAAAACGAAGTCGTTTTTTCATTTGAGAGCATTTTTGGATTGATTTTGGGGAGGCGACCGACAGCTATGGTCATTTTCGCCATAGGGGATTGGTAAGGGAGGAAGGGTGGATAGAAACCTGGCGTCGGCATTAGACTGCTCATAACGATAGGCGCCAAGGGGACCACGGTTTAACGTCTCGTCCGACAGACGGAGTACTGTACTTGATGTGCCCTCCACAAGACACTCAAGTAGGGATCGGGATTCCTCTGAAAAACATCCTCCTCTGCAGGGATTAGAACCCTGGCCGCCCGAATAGTTAGCCAGTACTCTAGCCACCACCCCAACCCGATCCCCGTGAGCATTTTTTTCCATATTAAGACAAAAATATGTGGATTTGAACCTGAGAGGATACTATCTAGCAATAGGGGGTACGAGTTTCGTGTGATACCAAAACAGCATCCTGGAGATTATGCATGATTTCTCTTAAATTTACTAAGATTCTAGATGAGGAGTATTAAAAACAAGAAAGCAGCTGTAAATTGCTCTAGTTCACATTAAGGTGGCTGGAGCGGTAATCGTAGTGACATCGTAGTCACATTTGAGTGATTTTTCTAGAACGTCGAAATAAAAGTTTTGAACCACACTCCACTCCAAGACCTTAGGTGAAGCTTGGCATTTAGCAAAAGGCTGGGTGACGATAGTCATTTCATTGATTCTTTAAAAAAATCACGTTTTGTAGGGAGTTGGCTTTTGACCTTTATTCTCAGTCAATGGGATTAAGAATTTAGCAGCACTTCATCTACATCTACGTACTACCCTGCGAGCCACCACGAGAGTGTGTGGCAGGGGATGAAGATCACCAAACATGCACTATTGACATGCCACTAGGATATTTAATGAAGGCATGCTAGATAATAGAGTCACATGGTTAGTATCTACATAATAAGAAAGGGGTTATTGGTTGTAATTACATGCATCATGCACTACAGACTACTCTAACTATATTTCACCTACCTATCCCTTTGCTACGCTGCCTATTGTTCTCTCGTATAGTACGCGGGAAAAATGACATTTTAAATCTATCGGTACGACAATCTATCTCTCTAATCTTGTTAATATGATCAAACCTAGCATAATACGCAGGGGTTCTCAATATATATCTAACGTCATCTGTGAACAAAACGATTTAGAATTTACTTAAAAGGTTTAACCTAAATTTTAACCTGCGTTCTGATAGTAATTCCCATCCTAGTTCTTCTATTAAACTCGTAACACTTATACAATTATCATAACGGCCTTTAACAAACCTAGCGGATCTCCTTTGCACGCGCTCTAATTCTTTGATCATACCTTCCTCGTACGGATCCCATATACTAGCGGCATATTCTAAATGAGGCCTGACAAGTGTAAAATAGCTTCTTTCTCGTACTCTCTCATCGCATTTGCCTAGAACCCTTGTTACGAATCCTAATCTACGGTTTGCTACACTAGTTATTTCCCTGATGTGTTTCCCCCATGGTATGTCCTCAGTGATGGTGACGCCTAAGTATTTAATAGATTCTACGTTAGATATTTTCTTTTCTTTGATGCAATAATTATTCCGGGGAAAGCCTTTCTTTTTCCAAAAGTTCGTTATCGCGCATTTCTTCAAACTTAGATGCTTCCTCATCGGTATCAGGGAAGAGTTGGTAGTATAATGGTTAAATCCCCTTACTCTCATTGTTCGTTTACCATCAGATTATTTTTTTCAAGATTTCCCTGGAATGATTAGCCAGTGCTGTTATGGAAGGTGTCATCTAACATTTCAACGTTCCTTTACCTTCTATTACCAACTTCTCAGGTGTTGACCGTTAGTTGCCAGCAAGTTAGACGGAGATCGTGAGGGAAAATTTGTAAATAGGGCGTACGTAGTGGAAAATACAGCATTTTTGTCAGCCACTAAGAAATTTGCTCGATGTTTTATGGGCAGTGAAAGAAATAATGCAACCAGAAATGCGTGGATGTGTGGAAATAACTCTGCATAGCGTGCATTCTATGGCTCACTCTCTGTCTGTCGCTAATTGTATTTCCGCCTCGCATCTGCAGAACGCTTGGGGTATCATCGGCGGTTTGGGTGATTTGACACCCGGTAGCTAAAATGCGAGGAGAAAATGTGAACCTGCGCTTCCTCTGAACGCCAACCGTGGATATTTTCGTGGTTTTGAGTAAAATACGCGGCTCTCTTTGAAATCTCCACCTTGGGGCATTATCTGACCTTTCTCTCATACCCCGGGCCGGTTGTCTGAAATTCCTCGGCAGAAACCTCGGACTAATATTTGTATTTGCATTTTCCGCAGTGTCCGAAAATAGGATGTCTTACTGCCTCAAGGACGCTCATTATAGCAACCATAATGACTACCATTACGCACATCTTCGGTGTTATCCTTTCCTAAAGTCGGTTTGAGCAAGATAATACCACGGCACAATGTAGACCATATGGTCAATTACGTTTGAAATTCAGCATCTGTGAGAGGCATGAAGTAAAGAATGTCGTATCAATGGTATAATTATGTACCTCTATGAATGAAATTCTTAGTAATTAAATGGAGATATGGTTGTCTTTAATTTTACTCATTTTTTTACCTGTTACGTTTTGACTCCCTCGTAACGAAAGGTTTTTTAATGATTCGAAAAATAGTTGCTGAGGTTAATATAATTTATTTTGAAAAATAGTTGAGAAAATGCCCTAGCAAAACACTTAATTTTTTTGACGATATCTGTGTGTTAGAAATTCCTAGTTAATTAAACAATGTCTCTCTGGAGTGCGTACCCGTTCCATTTCGTTTGTAAAATGGCTGGTGTTTTTCGTCAAAAATATCGTAAAGTAGTTTGGCTAGGGGCTGATATTTTGGTATCTTGGGAAGGGTGAGATATTTTCCTTTAAGGTAGTAAGAGCGAAATACCATTTAACGTAAAAATCGATGAATTTGGTACACAGTAGAACTTACAAACACGGTAGCCCATAATGGCATGAATTTTCGGATCTAGTTGGTTTTGTTTGTTTGTTTTTTCTTAAATTTGGTTTCATTTTTAAAAGTATTTTTTAGAGTTAGGCTTTAAAAGCTAACAAACTTTTTTAAATATTTATATTGAAAAAATCAATCTCTTTAGAAGTCTCTAACTTTAATTTCCCGTCGTACCTCGAAGAAATACAGTTTTTCTTTATGTTGCTCGTGCTGTATCAAGCTTTCTGAGTTAAATTTCTAGCTATTCTCACAGCTGCATGGCCCGTTCCTCAAAGGATGACCCATGATAAAATGCATTCTTTATAGTGTTTAGCTCAATTTGAAAGGTAGTATTTCTTTTAACTTGAATGTAGCCATTCTCCCTCTCCCTTTTTGTGGAAAATATTATTTTTTCCTCCTCCCTTAGTTTTGGTTTTTGCTCGGCAGCAATTTGTGCAGAATCTTCTTATTTTTAGGGCCGCTCAGAAGTTTCTCATAAATTCCTGAGGTTGGTCTTTAAAGGATTAAGTACGAGTGAAGTGAGGAATTTCGTAATGTGCCCGGAATTTTCTGCAAAAATCTCTCCGTTTTCCTTCCCAAGTACCCCTGCTCCAGTTTGTTAATTTTTTTCCCTTCGCCTTCGGCTCCGTGCTTTGCGGGTCGGTTCCTATCTTCTGTGGAATTTTCCGCAGTTTTTTTGGAAGTAATGAGATGCTCAAGGTCCACATTAGCCGTGGATGGTAACCGATCTGCACACTTCAAAGTGCTGACCCTCGTTCGTTCTATGGTTATCCCCGCTGACGTCAGAGTGGTCAATTGGGGTGGGGTGGGGGGGTTTAGAATGGGGGTCATTCCCCCCTCGTAGGTCGGTAATTTCCGAACCCCTCGGTCTTTCGGCTCCCCTCGGTGGTTAAAATCGGTCGTCGATTCCGCATCGGTATTGCTCTGGGAAAAGTCGGTCGCCAAATGATAGCCATCCCTCAAAAGGTTTTGATCGTGTAATGATGATGGACGTCCCCGAGGATGCGACGTCCCGGGTCTCGTCTCAGGCCTACAGCCGTCTCCAGATACCATTTTAGTTAGACCGACCCCCCATTTATCACTCTTGTACGTAAACGTCTGATCCTTAAGTTGGCCGTTTGACTATTGCTAATGATATTTGTTGCTCTCGGGAGAATGAGTTATTCCAAAGTTAAAAAATAATGTGAGGACTTCTCGGAAATTGCGGAAATCGTCATTGTGTTCTAAAGATCGGTTTTACGAAACGTAGTTAATTTTATTTATAGTCCTTACTTTGACGGACACAATGCATTTTGGAGCTGTTTGGGTGGCCGTGATCTAAAGATCGGTTGTATGCTTGAACTTTGAAACATGACTTATGTGATTTATAGTCTTTACTGTGATGGACACTGCATGATGGAACTGTTTGGGTGGCCGTAGAAGATAGTTATTTCAATCCTTGCAGTATATTCTGATCTGAAATATATCAACATCACCGTTTTTGATGGATAATTCAGTTTATCTTGTTATCAGAAATACACTGCATCTTTATTTCAGTGTTGCATTTATTCCAACCAACGTTCGGCTATGATGCTTGCTTCTCTGCGGACA
This sequence comes from Ceriagrion tenellum, assembly GCA_963169105.1. Classification (NCBI taxonomy): domain Eukaryota; kingdom Metazoa; phylum Arthropoda; class Insecta; order Odonata; family Coenagrionidae; genus Ceriagrion; species Ceriagrion tenellum. The sequence continues at coordinate 68,913,129 of OY720642.1, read as the reverse complement.
TTATGATTCTTAAAACCCGAGCAAACTTTGGAGTCTGCAAAATACCGCACTAATCGGCAGTCTTGGAAAGTTAAGAGGAAACTTCTTTAAGCCATGACAGTAATGTTAATTCAGTTCGTGATAAAATTTTGTTGGCAAAATTAACGCTTAATGAAACCTCCGGATGACATTTTTATTGAACGGTAGTCGCCAGAAAAATAAAAGAAACTTTATGTTATTTAGGAATAAATATTCATAACGAAGCACTCCCTTCTTCTCGCGTCCCTCCAACGTTTATTTGTTTGTTTGTATTATTACAATCATGTACCCTTTGTTTTGTTTGTTTTTTACGTTTACATTTCATTTTTATTGATATATGTATTGTCATTATGTTGCTGCGTCACTCTAAATTGGCAGAAATGCTATACGTGAGCAGTTACTCAAAGAAAATAAAAATAAGCTTATCTTTCAAACAAAATTTCAACTCCCGGTCGAGTTTCCAGTTTCAGCCCTGCTGTCATCAGAACACCCTAACATTGCAAAGACTCGCAAGATTTAGTTACCGTAACCAAAATTTTCGTTTAGAAGAGTCAAAATATTTCCAACTAAATTGAGTGCCTTGGAAGTTGTAATTTCGGCACTTATCTGGATATTCCACGCGAGGAATATGGGAAAATAAATAGTTCTCACCAGAGTCAGTCGAATTAAATGCTATTCTCTCTCTACCGCAGAGGAATTGAGTTTTTATCTCGTGTCCGAAGTTTCTCGCGTGCGATCGTTCATTAATCCAACTCTTTAAAGCCGTACGTAACATTCTCATTCGCCGAGGAGAAACATCCAGAGGCGCATTCTCATCCGGCAGTTAATTCCAGTGGAATCTGCTTCTGTAGTCCCTCCCTCTGTAATCTTTTTTTTTCGACGAGACTGCCGTAAAGTGTCGATCTTGTTCGGCATCACGAGATCCCAACGACATATTCGACCTGGAATTGGACCAAATGAAATGTTAGCGATGGTTGGAAGGGGATTATGTTATGACTTTTGTGTGGGAGAAATGTGTGATTTGGATTGCGAACATGCGGTCTTGCGTCTGTTTTGTTAGACTCAACTCACCAAATTCAAGTTTCAGGGGATCTCAGTGACTTGCAGGGTAATAAGTAGATGAAGTGGGTGTAGATCTCTTATTACAAGATAGGGTATCTGGTGACCGGCAGTTCAAAAGAGGTGAATGATCCTATTGGTGGTGATTAGTCGTATGTTGATGAGGGGAATTGCTATTATGTCTTTTAGCCGATTTATAATTGGTTAATTATATTGCGTTAAGCGCAAAAAATCTCTATTTTCGGATGGCTTTGGACATTTTTTTCGTTCGTTCCAGCATCTTTTCTCATAGTTTTCTTACCCGGTAGTACTTATCTCTGAGAGAGAGAGAGAGAGTATAAAAATGGACAAAAGGAGTATGGTGACTCGATTGGCCATCTCGATGGTGAGAAACCTCCTTTTATTGTACCAATATATACCTGTTTATCTGGGTCCAATCTTCACTTTTTATTGTACCGCTTTTTTTATCCTCCCAAACTTAATGGCCATCCTGTTTGAATTTTTACTGTTTCGGATCGTGGTAAAAATCCTTAGATCCAAGCCTCTACGCTCATCGATAATTATACCTCGGGAAACCCATCAAAATCGGATCTTTTCAGTATTCATTCTTCATTTTTTAGGTCGTTGTGTGGTTTAATTACGTGAGTTAAAAAGTTGACGGTGCGTTTTGAAAAAAAAGGCCGATTTCTCTCTCGCCTATGATTCCGAGGCCGCTCGTCATTACAGCTCGTTCTGCTTTTCTCTATGACTTCATGCTCCCCTTCTCAGCTTCCATTTTAGTTGAATGGGTGTATAGGTTCAGGTGCACATATTCTCGCAAATGACTCTGAATTCGTGCATCAAGTTCCCCTTGTCGCTTTATACTATTGTCAAGTCCTGCGCTTCATCAGGTGGAGAATTTTATTGCTCTTTTTTTTGCTGGCTACACATTTACAAACCATTTTATGCGCTTGGAAAAGAGGTCACTAACCTTTAATTTGAACCAGGATTTTTTGAAACTTTATTTTCCTCGTGTTTTTTTAGTCAAAATAATGGTCAAACGCTCATTCCAGTGGTCTGGGATGGCTTAAAGTCTTCATCTACATCTACTTATTACCGTGCAAGCAATCACAAGGGTGTTTGGTAGGGAGTGAGTTATCACCAACATGAACTACAGTGAAGAAATTTACTTTCATCAACAAGCGCCACATTATCGGTATGCTAAAACTGCTACAGAAACCACTAAAATAATCTATAATGTAACTATGGAAACGTCACACTCGAGTCATGCTGGGAACAGGAAAAACATGGTGTTAGTACTACTCGGCAGATTTAGAAACGTGCATTAGGGGGCATGTGAATTAATCAGCTACACTACCTGTCAACTTACCTACTTCTAAGTCTTAACGCAGCCCATATGGTCTCTAATCAATCACGGGAAAAACGACGTTTAAAACCTTTCTGTTCTAAAATCTATATCTCTCATTTTATTTTCATGATTACTCTATCGTAGTACGTTGGAGTTCGTAAGAAATTGATTACAAGGAGGGAAAATAAATCGTTGGGTTTTGGGTTGGATTAGTTAGCGTCAGAATTATCTAGTTTCTACTCTAAAAGTAAATATTAATGAAACTCGGCGATCTTTCTTGGGTTTAACAATTAGTTATTTTTGTTATTTGTGATCAGTTCGTTGTCCATACCCCTTTTTTTAAACTCATTTGGATCTGTACGGTTTTATACATACAAAAGGAGTGGTATCTTGATTGATAAGAATATATTTTACCGCATTCGCATTCAGTGGCTGATTCATAATGTATGCTTGCCTTGGTCTGCACAGACGGAGAACAGCGAAAGATTAGGCACCAAACGTTATCTAGCTTGAAGTGTTTCATGAATTGTACGGAACTCAAGGTATTAAAAAAATTATTCACCGTGAATTTTATTCGAACCAAGGGGTGATTTATGCACCGAATTTTGGGAACTTAGTCTCCCCGGTCGATGGGGGTTGGGAGATGGTCCCATTCAAGCTATCAAACTGCTCCATATTGCGTACTGACAAAATGAGAACATTACAGAAAATCGCAGGTGGTCGCGCATAAATTCTTTTCGGTCAATATCTATTTTCTTGCCAAGTCTGTTTGATTTTACATTAAAAGGAGTAATTTCGGACTCATAACAACGATGGTAAGATGGTTAAAAATTTGGGATGTGGAATACCAGAGACCTCCGTGGCTCAAGGGTAACACTCGAGTAGTTAACACTATTGTGGTTTCTGATCTAATGGAATGCTCTTGGCACGTTACACCAGTGAAAAATATTCAGGATTCTTAATCAGCAGTAGTGATTTGCTAAACGTGGCAGTGCTACGATATTTATATCGTGAATGATATGCTTCCGTCTAATCATTGGTCGTTCAATCCTAAGATTGGTTGACTACAGCCCTTCAAACTTCCCTATTTAATGCTAGTTCCTTTACCTCCTGGTATCTCTTCCTATGTACTTTCCTCTTTATTTGGTCCATGGACTTATTTCTGGGTCTTCCTCTGGGGACTTATCCCACTATTTTGCCTTCAATTATGTTTTTCACGAACCCATTGCGTATCAGGGTGTATCCATTCCACCTTGTTCTTCTTTTTTCTATGGTGTTCCATTATGCTTCTTGCATTCTTCTAAAACTGCCGCGAGGTATTATATATCTGGAGAATTTGTGGGAATATGTTGTATAAATTCCACTTTCTTAGTCGAGACGTTGTAGAACAGCATTTTCCAATGGTACATAATGGATATCGTACTGTCTACTTTATTTTCAACTCTTACTACACGTGTTTCAACTGACTAGCTGTCAACATCTGGTACAGCTGAGTCACGTACAGCATCAGGTACAACTTGTTGTACCTTATGATGACTTCTAGTCAGTTGAAACATGTTTAGCACGAGTTGAAATTGAATTAGACAGGTCCTTTGTGTATTAGTTGGATTATGTTGCATCAACATCAGCATTTAGTCCCTTTTCATTATTATAAGTGACCCAACTATTAAGATACGTTGACGCTGAAATATAAGCTCTCACTATTCTATTGTTCCTTGACAGTAATTATCCGGAGACTTGCTCGGATAGCGATGAGACATCTTTGGAATATGCCTCCTCAAGGCAATTGTCAGTGTTGAAAAAGTGACCCAACTGGTATCTGTAGTGTCTCCTCTGTTGCGGGGACGTCCTCCCGGCAAAGCGGCAAATGACTCGAGAGCATCCCCCGACAACACTCTTTTCGACGCCGCTCCTGCCACCTACCGTCGGAATCCGCACCTCCCCAACCCTCCACCACCCTCTTCATTCCCCCCGGCTCATCCGGAGGTGACCTTCGTTTACCTGCCGCCGCCCGCCTGCCTTCTCGTCCCCCCTCTTCAGCCCCCCCCCCCATTCCCCATCGTTCTCCGTCCGCTTCAGGCCGCCTCCTCCCCAACCCCTCCCCCACAGTCGTTCCCCTCCTACTCCTTCCAACCGCCCCACCTCCTCCTCCTCCCCAATTTCCATTCCTCGGGCCCGGGTGAAGGGTATGGGGGCCCAAAAAGCTGCCCTGAGGAAAGCGATCTTTGCGCCTCTCTTTTATAATTCTCGGGATGCATTGGTCATCACGTGAAAATCCATTTGGGCGTCTTCGCCAGACCCGTGTTAACTTGAGTCTCTCTCTCTCTCTTTTTCTCCCTCGGAGTTTTTTTTCCTCCTCCTCGGCCCCCCCGAAAAGCTTTAACACGAGTCCGTCGAGATGGCGCTACGAAGGGAAAAGTGAAATGAGGCTTGGATAATCAACGGGCCGCGTTGCCGAATTTCTTGCATCACTTCAAGATGTAGCGGGTGGATGGAGAGGAGTAAATTTGTGTCCAGGGGGGGCGGGGGGAAATAAACCTCGTCCCTCGTGTCCGAGGGTTGATGATTTGTCTCCGCAAAGTGTACTGAGCCCCGCGGGTGAGGGCTGGTGAACTTTTTCTTTCAAACCTTGAACTCTTGAGCCCTTGTGTGTTACGGTGACTAATGCCCACGATCACTCCCGACGAGAGTCTCCATCGTTTGGCGTGAATGGTCTGGATGTTTTGCCTGTCACCACTCACTAGGGGAAGGGGATGCAGCAAGCTTTGAATTAGAATCTCTTGGAGGTGTTATGATTTGTCATTATTGCTGCTTAAAATCATGAGTTGACCTATGGTCGTCAAGAGGTTTCATACAGGAAAGATTTTGAAATTTTTGAACCTCGCCAGTCACGATATAATGACGTCACAGCCTGAAAAATCCCATTTTCCATTGCTTCCGGTCCAACTTCGTGGGAGTTCATTTCAAAATGAAATGGAAGCTAAGTTTTATTCCACAAATTTTCATTTTTGGTGCGACTAGTTTGGACAAGTCGTTGTCATGAATGTGTCGAAACTAGTGGTGCCGAAAATAAAATTGGTCGTATCATACAATATTTTCTTTTCATTGTGAAAACATCTTACGTTGCGATAGAAAAGTTGAGGTATGACTTGGCTGCGATGTCACAACCTCGATATTGTCGAGTTGGAATTTTCAGTTCTTCCGGAACAAGGCTCCGGAATGCAATATTTAACACGCTGCAGTATGAAAACCCTTTACTATGACGGTTAGGTTTTTGTGTTTCCTTGCCGTGGATTTGATCATGCGTGGTGGACTTGTACTAGAGAGCCATGTACCTTGTATATACAATCATGTCCCTTTTCTTCGATACCAACATACTGTTTTGCCAGTATTGTAGGCAATTTCTACTTGTGAAAGTTGATGAGCAATTATTCGCATTTCAGTTGAAATTGATTGCCTGTTTTCACTCAAGCGAAAAGTTTTCTTTTGTCCAAACTAAAAAAATTGTCATCCACCGAAACCGTTCTTAATAGCGGGTAAAATGCCTACATGGATAACTATGTACATATTCATTTATACGTCTTACTGATTGCTGAGATTTCGATGATCTTAGGAGCATAAAAATGCATTCACAAATGATATCATTGTTGTATCATTTACTAAATATTATTGTTTAACATTAGGGTGGATTCGGGCAGAAACGTAGTGTCGTCCACTGCTGGAAGCGGTACACGTCCCATTGATATGGTGAAGTAAAGTACCTATCTATCCATGGTGAAGCATCTCTTTGTGTTTGCCATCGCGGTATTTGTGTGGGAGAATATTGGTCCTTTTCCATGAATTCCCTCGGGAATGAATGTTAGGTGTGGCGAAGCAGTGATGCTATCCGGCCGGGACCATTCCGGAATGAACGCCCGCCGCTAATGTGTACCTCAAAGCCCGCCGATTGTCGGATGTTGACGGCCCCAGGCGTGGCTCACGGGGGGATATTCTTTACACTCGCTAGGAAGTGGGCTTGCCCGTGTGTTCTCTCTCGACTCTTCTCTTAAGGAGTGTTTAAACGAGTTGTTTTTGGTGGGAATCCCGCGTGGGATTTGGGCATGCCGGTGTGGTATTCCTAATTTGGTTTATCATCGGTTTGTTCAAACTGATGGAACGAAAACCCGGAACCGCCATCTTCCTGTAAGGGGGAACCATTCCTCGGCAACGGGTATCACGCTGCTATTATTAGGGCTTGGTGGTGCTTCTTATGGACACTTTACGGAATATCCTAAATTTATCAGCTCCTCGAAATAGATTTTCGTTGTCTTTGAGCGGTCAATTCAGGCGTTGAAATCTCTCGGTTAGCATGGAAAATAAACTCTTTCTCCTTGTGAAGAAACAAATGAATCGGTGAAAAGCGTTCATCGAAAAAAAGCGTATCCGGTATTCATACGGAAGTTAACCCTTTTCATTCCCATGACCAGGCTGAATTGTTTGCCCTGCTATTTCCGTACCCGCTCTTCTCAAGAAATTTCTTTTCATCATGATCAGTTTCTGTAAAATTCACCATATCACCATAGTCTAAGCACGAAACGATAGTTCATGAAAAGATGATTCATTCATTGGTCGTGTATTACTAAGATTGGTTGACAGTAGCCCTACACCCTTCCCTATCTAATGCTAGGTACCTTACTTCCTGGTAGCTCTTCATATGTACTTTCGTCTTTATTTGATCCATGAATTTATTCCTGGGTCTTCCTCTGAGGACTTCCCATTATTTTACCTTCAAATATGTTCTTCACAAACGAATTGTCTCTTTGGGTGTGTCCAATCCATGTGGTTCTTCTTTTCTGAATGGTGGTCCTCTACTCTTCTGTACACTTCATCATTTTATTTTGTCTGTCCATTTTATCATCAGCATTCTCCTCCAGCACCAGATTTCGAAGGCTTCTAGTCTTTCCTAGTCATCTTTTCCAATGGTCCATGCTTCCAATCCCTAGAGCTCCACGCTCCACATGGATCGCCACATGAAAACGTATCGCTTGATAAATTAGCTCGAAATTTTATGAGGATGAAATGAAGGTACTATTGACGCGACATTCCATTCGTTAATGTACCCCATGAAAACCATGACTTTATGTACTACTTCCGGCCTGTGTGTTACTCATAACAAGTTATCCCGTGTTGACGGTGGGAATACTAAATTAGATTTAGTTGACGAATAAAATGACTCATGAAATATTGGAAGTGCTCTCGTCTTGGCAAGGAGTGATAGATCATCCAATAGACTGTTCACTGGGAAAAAAAGTTCTCTTGTATTCAGAGGAAAACAAGCTAAGCTATTTCTTTTCCCGGACGTCATTATGAAAAGAGAAAACTTTGTGAAGGGAATAATGAGGCAGCAAGCCGGAGGGAAGAAGATAATTATTGACTTCGTGATCACTCATCACCGCACATCATTAATGTGCATGGAAGTGAATAATGTTGATTCACTTCACATATCGTTATTTAATTAATGAAACATTTTCTTGGGCGATAATAAGATTTTAGTTACTCTCATATGTTTTCTGTGTCCTAGGAATTGGGTTATAAGTGGCATGAAGAAAGTAATACATTCTCGCTGTATAAACATGAATGAAGACCACATCGGATACACGTTTGGTAGTTGGAACGTCAAGGATATGGCTATCTATCGTTACATGTAATCTGGTATTAGATTCTTAGTTTGATGATGCGTTAATACGCCAGTCATCGACGTTACAACCACCGAAATCTCGGGTTTAATTCTTTAATTCGCTCTTTATGATGAGATAAACTGTTGTACGTAAGTCGATGTGAAAAAATCATTCGCCTTGACGCCTGTCAATTGTATGACTGGATAATTCAGCGATAGCTAATAATCACCTATATTTATTTATTTATTCATTTGTCTAACAGTGAATTTGATTTTGTTTTTTTATTGTTTGTTTATTAGCATGATTTCATCATTTTAGATTGATTGTCATAGTGATAGTCATAAACAAAAATAAGGGGGATTGTTACAGAGAGGACATCTTGAAAGGCCGATGTGTAAGAATCAAATTGAATTGAACTATTGAATTAGATACTGAATGCAGAAAAATAAAGTGCAAAGGGATGCAATGAATTCCATTTTAATCGCTTTGGCACAATAACCTAGACTAGGGATATGAACCCAGATCCTCATTATACTGTGCATCAATTAATCAAGCTACCAAGGTCTCCCCCCTGATTGTGCATATCTAGATTACGTAACCCCCAATGCTGGCGAATGATTAGCTACCAATACCAGTCGACGTCATCTGCATCAACTTATTATCCTGAAAGCCACCAAAACGGTGTTTGCCAGGGGGTGACTTCACCAACATGAACTACAGTGAAGAAATTTACTTTCACCAAGATGCACCACATAATGTGTATGGTATAAATGCTACAGAAACTACTAAACTAATCTAAAGTTAACTATGTAAACGTGACACAAGAGTCAGGCAGGGAACATACAAAACATGGTGTTAGCACTACTCGGCAGATTCAGAAACATCCAATAAGGTGCATATGAATTAATCAGCTACGCTACCTGTCAACTAACCTACGTCAAAGTCTTAACGCAGCCATTGTGGTCTGTTATCGATCGCGGGAAATACGAAATTTTAAACCTTACTGTTCTACAATAAATTTCCCATATTTTATTTCATTGATCGGATCTACGGTGTATGTTGGAGTTCGTAAGATGGTGATAACTTCTTCTGAAAATAAATCGGTGTTGAATTGACTTAAAAGATTCAGTCTAATTTTCAATCAACGGTCTTAAAGTGATTCCCATCTTCGTTTTTGCAAGAGGTCAGTTGCGCTAACGAGACTATCAATACGGCCTTTCGCGTATCTTGCTGATCTTCTCATCACGCGTTCTAACTCTATTTTTAAGTCTACCTCAAAACTGTAACACTGCAACGTCACACGGTGGCGTTGCAGTGTTACATGTCTTCAGATTCCTGCTCCAATCCGCGTCGCCGATAATGATGACCCAGTCGAGAAAGTCATTCGCCGGCGGGGCTCTGCTTTGCTCCTCCGCGCACCTGTCGCCGGCGCTGTTGCCGTGAGTGGCGAAAGAAGGGCGTGATTGCATTTCGGAAGTGGCGCGGTGGTGTGAGTCGCCGGTGTGTGCTTTGGAGGGCCCAGGGCGTGGGACGTTGTGTGGACGGCAGCTGCTCGGAAATCGATTCGTTCCCGCCGTGTGTCCGTGCCATATATCCCGACATTCTATTTATTCGCGGGACACGCATAGCCGAGCCCGCGGTGGAATGGTTCCACATTTCCTCGTGGCATTGTCCCGGCGTGCGTCTGTTGTTTCTTTTCGCTCGAGGGAGTGAAGCGTAGTGGGATGTCCTTTTAAATAGGAGTTCATTTTGGTCGTGTCGGTGCGAAAATCTCGTTTTATTCGCGTCCACATCGTAAGGTTTGTTTTTTCTTTAAGAGATTGGTAGGTCCTTATCACTTTCTCCGGCAAAGTGCCAATTGGTCGATTCGGTTGAGGAGCTGTGTCTGCTTGGTGCTGCCGTGCGAAGTTGCCGAGTCCAATGGAATTCGCGAAGCGACACACACATATTTCGTACCCCGAACGCATCCATAACACTTCAGGTCATGCGAGTCGATGCTCCTTGTGAAGAATAAAAGAGGGTGTCTATTGTTCTCGACTATTGTTTTAGGATGTAATTGGCCTAAATGATGACACATTCTACAATTTTCCTTTCTATATCAAGGTTGCTTTATCATTCGATGTGAATTTGGCACAATAAATTATGAGTTGGTGGGGAAACTCCTGTGCTACAATAACCTAACCTTCTGATTCAAGCCATGGAGGTACGAAAGTGGAATTAGCTCTGGCTAGATGCATGAGAATGCGTTACCTTCCGCCACATTATAGCGTCACTGTGGATTTCGTTGGATTCGTATTGAGCAGTGAATAGTTTCGCGACGTATGAATTCTGGGCGAAGTAAAATGACGCATTTGAGTATTTCAATATTAATTCTGACTTTGCATCCACTGAATATTCTAGGAAGTCAATGTACAACGTGTTCACTGTGAGTTAATTCTCAGCCTTGTGCCGTAGTAAGAAAACCAACATTACGACTTCAGACGTAAAATAGAACCAGTGATTTTTGTTACGAAATATTGACTTGCTCTTCTGAATTCAAGTCCCTTAATTTTCTGTTCAGGTCTTCTGTCGTTAGTATTTGGATCCGAGAGAAGTCGAGTTGAGTCTAATAAATGTCACGAAATTAAAATAAGATCACTGGGTGTAATAGGATATTACCTGGTATCACTGAATACAAAAGTTATTTGACACCAGCCGAGTTTGCATCATCATCAGAGTTATAATATCAACATATTTGGCGTATTGTAGCAGCGGAGATGATGCTTGAAGTATTAGCATCAAAGGCAGGTGGTGCATACTAATTATGGTATGCAATGACACGAAATACGAGTAATTGGGTGGAATATTATCATTTCATTATTAATAGGAAGGTCCTTGGATGAATAAGTCAAAGGGAGTTGCTTCTTCGCTCTGGTTAGGCAACACCTCGAATACACCGTGAGCATTTGGAACCCTAGTTATAAAGATTTAACCAAAAAGTTTAATAAAATGCAAAGAAAAGCTGCACGCTTCGTTAAAAGTGCTACCAGAGAACATAGTGTTTCACAGCATTCAGAGGAATCAAGGTGGGACCGCTAGAGACTCAGAGGCTACGCCAGGCTTAGGTTGCTGGAGAAATTCAGATCTGGTGTGTTTCAGAGTTACACAGAGGATATTATAATGTCGCCTAATTACATCTCTAGATCTGACAGGAGCGATAAAATAAGAGAGATACATTGCCGTATAGATTGGTTCAAGAACTTGTTCTATCCGCGCAAAATAAGCGACCACAATAAAAACTGACAAGGGGAGTGCCAGATAGCCGGTTCTCAGATTTTATTCAAACTTAGTAGTTGTACAGACCGCTGTATGTGGTTTATGAATCACCCCACATATTGGGTTATATAACCAACAGTTTAAACAAAAATGGCCTTTAAAAATTTCAAAATTCCCTTTTATACGGGCCACCCACATAACTGACAAGCTACGAAAAATTTGAATATTATTAAGAATTATGCTTGAAATGTAAAATATGAAGAGAATATTATAAAATAATTATAGAAAATGGAAATCATGTGCATGCAGGAATAATGGAAATACGTCGTGAAAAGATAAGGAAGTGACATAATTATAAGGCTGCCTTCGACCGAAAAAAAGAGACTAAGCCTGACGTCGTGTTTGCAAATGAAAAAGTTGCCTCACGCAAAAATAATATTTCGAGTAAAAATAAAAAAATCTTGAGCGCATTTTAGGATTCCGTAAAAGAAAAACTAAAAAAAAACAGCGGAAGAAACATACCCCGTATTGGAATCGAACCCGTGTCTGTAGACCGGAGGCGAGCACGTCAGCCACCCGTCCAGCTTGTCAGTTATGTGGGTGGCCCGTCTGAAGGGAATTTTGAAATCTTTAAAGGCCTTTTTAGTTTAAACTATGGGTTATATAACCCTATATGTGGGGTGATTCATGAACCATATACATCCATATACATCTGTGCAACTACTAAGTTTGAATAAAATCTGAGACCCGGCTATCTGACACTCCCCTTGTGAGCTCCACTCAATACTCGTCCCCATTTCGCCTCCCAAAACCTTATCCCTTACATATTTACACGGCTGTTATCCTAACACCCCCAGCCACACGCTCATGCGGCGGCTCGCAGGGTAGTATGTGGATGTACTTGTAACCTTATGTCGCAATTCCACCGTTTTATGGCGTTTGTCATCACGTTCCCTTTAGCTGGAGACGCAGGTGATGTCGGGCGCCGATTGGGTGTGACGTCACTATGGCGGTGAAGAAGGGTTGGCCGGGAGAAAGAAATGGTGGAATTGGGGATAGAGAGAGAGAGACAATCCTTGTGTATTTGCGGAAGCGTCACCGCCGTTTCTTCGATACCTTGAATGGCTCCCTTTGTCATCGACACCCGATCTCCTCCGTGATCGTTCAAAGGGCTCCCTTGTCTCGCGGGGAAGGTAGTCACGGCTTATAGAGGGAGAGAGATCCCACGGTGCCACATTCTTTTGAGTTGGCCGTCTTTTTCTTTCCTCCCTCTAACCAACCTACCCCTACCTCCTCCAGCCCCTACTCTCTTCGCCGTTCGTCTTGCTGTGTGCCAACGATATCTTTCCGCCGTCCCCCGCCGCCGCCTTGGCGCGCAATCCTAATTTATCTGTTTCCTTCTTCTTCTTCTCCAATGACCCGCTTCTTTTTTTCCCGCCTGCGCGAGGAATTCTCTCACTCCCGCGTCTGTCGGGGATGGCTGTCGGTCTCGGGAGCGTGGTGCGCGGTCTATTTGCACTCGGACGCGAATGGGGAGACCCTAGACTTTGAGGGAAGGTTGCAGCTACTCCACCCATAAAATTCCGAGAACGCTTTCCTGCTTCACAAAAGTTAGACTACGAGTGCTTGCGGCATGTTAACAAGGCAGCATGCACTTAGAAAAGAGAGTCATTTTGTATTTCCCACGATTTTCTCGGGTATCGGCGAAAGAATTGACTTCTAAGTGGATGTTACTTCCTAGGTTTGGCAAATTTGGTGTTGGGAAGTTCTAAACTGGTAAATACCTGGGTAATATCATAGATTTTGTCTCGGCTGGTTAGACAAAGCAATGTATTCCGTGGAATCTTATTTTTCTCATTATTATGCCCGTTGCCCCGAGGAATCAAGTAGGTAAATTTATTCGCGTATCTTATGTATTAAAGGAGACATTTAGTAAAAGTTTTTCCAACTAAAGCATTTCTAGCGTATTAATTATAGGAATTTAGTCTTAGACTCGTGGTTTTAACCTTGGGCATCCATTCTACCGCTGGTCAAATGGCGAAGTGTTTGCCATTTTTTTTCTTAGTTTGTTTGGAGCTCCATCCTTTATCTATTTCCATAGAGACTCCCCTTTCTTAGTTCTCCTCAGTATCTTTTTATCCCTCGTTCTTAGTATTTGCCATCTACGTTTCGTGTTGCGTTCGCCTGTATTTGTAGATTATCTTATCTCTGAAATTTGCTTTGGAGAAATGGTTGTGGCCGTCCAGTTTCCGGTTGGTACCACTCAGCCTCTTCCGCCTCTCTGGGGTTATTTATCATTTGAAAATATTGTGTCACGTTGCCGTATCACCACTGTCCATAGTGTCTACATCTACATACTACCCTGCCACACCACCTCACCAGCCGTGTAAAGATGTAAGGTTTAGGCAGGTGAAATGGTGACGTGAATTATGGGAGTGTATTTAGTGGAGATCAACTTTTATTTTGGTCGCTTATTGTGCCCGGGAAGAACGAGTTTTTGTACCTATCTGTTCGGCCGTGTATCTCTCTCATATTATCGCTTCTGTCAGATCTAGAGATGTAGTGAGGCGTCATGATAATATTCTCCTTGTCGCTCTGAAACACGCCAGTTCTGAATTTCTCAAGGAAACTAAGCGTAGCTTGTAGCCTCTAGGGGCTCCCACATCAATTCCTTTAAAAGTTGTGAAACACGATATGTTCAGTAGTAGCAGTTATTAACGAAGCGCGTTGCTTTTATTTGTTTATTATTAATTTTTTTGGTTAAATCTTTATGACCAGGATCCCAAATGCTCGCGGTGTATTCGAGATGTGGCCTAACCAGAGTGAAGTGGTATCTCTCTTTGTCTTTGTGTCGGTGATAGGTAAGAGGTTGATTCCAAGATGACGAAATGATTGCAGGAAGCGTAGTTGGAGGTCAAGTCCTGTGCAATTTTTACTTCTATAAAATAGCTTCAGGATTCCGAGCATTAAAATTTTCTTTTGTTGAATGACTATTATTCCCAAGCTTGAAACAATCTCATTACTCGAGTGACGAAAAGCAAATAATATACCATGCAATTTGGCGGTAAAATCTTTGTCTCCCACCGAGAGAAAATTGCGTGTTGGAAATTACTTCCGTAAAATATTCCTTTACGTATTACTTATCATGCATGAGTTTCAGTACGCTTGTTATTCATGCTTCACGGGGGGGAGGGGCCGTATTCTCGCCAGATGATGTAATTTCCTCGTCTCATCCCGGAGCTGTGGCGAGCGCGGGTGCCTCGCTCATTTTCCTCCGTGGATCCTTGTTTATGTTAGTCACTCCCCTTGACGAGATTTAGAGTGGGCGTTTATAAACGTGTTGACAGTGCAGAGGACACGGTTCGGTGTGGGAAACAAAAACCGCAGTCAGTCCAAGGTCTCCGCCCTTCGCATTGAAGGGGTTAAGGGCGACTGTCGCCTTTGGCGGAGGGTGGAGCAGGTGTCACCCCGCCGGGTTACCGGAGGAATGGGGGTCAGGGAGGAGAGATTAAACTCCCCCATCGCCACCCCTGACTCCGCCGCCCTACGGCAGACCCTTGGCACAGATTGTGAAACGCGACTTTCGGGTTAAAGGTCTCAATCCAGCGGACCCAAAATATTAGTAATTACAGATTTTTCTCTTTGGAGGAAATATGAATCCATAGTGGGTTTCAGAATTTAAGATAGTAGCCTTTGTTAGTTGAAAAAATTGGTATAGGCCTAATTAACAAAAATAACACTTGGTGTTTTACGGTATATTTCTAAATATTTGCAGTAGTTTTTTGGGGAGGTATGGTAGTCAACGTGTAGTGCGTCGGGTTCGTTGCCGAGGATCCGATATTTTTAATCAGGAAAGACTTATTCCGTCAGATAAACTTGATCACCGTGTATTTCTCACGATTTGATCTTTCTGGAAGACCGTTGGTGGCATTTGGGAAGGAATCCCCCCCGTGTCGAGTGAATTTCAAACGCCTTTAGGGCCCTACTTGGAGTGTTCTACCCATTCCGATCAAAGCCAAACTTCCAGCGTAATATTTCATGTTTTATTTATTTACCACTAGTTTCGATGCAATAATTTTATCTACAAGTCCCTTGTCTTTAGATACGCCTAAGCGTATGAACTAGTACAAAGTACCGAAATAGTTAACCCTTTATGGACAACAATTTTTCTACTTAAGAAAAAAATTTTTCCTTCCAAATCCCAATCAAGGGAGATAATTTAAAGCACGCCCATCCATTTTAAAAACATTTTTCTCAAAAGAGCCTAGAATTTAGGTACGAGCGTGCCGAAAACCCAATATAGTCCCAATGGGCTATAGTGGAATAACTTACATGGTTACTGAGGCACAACGATTCTGGAGGTATGTGCCCAATTCGGCACACCTGACGTTAAAGGGTTAAGAAAAATGTAGAAAGATGCTATGCTTTTCATATTTAGTGGTGGCGGTGACATTTCTTCGGGGATAGAGAATTGGTGTTGGGAAACCTAGCGTCGGCCTTAGGCCACTCATCTGAGTATACAACCGTTATAGCTCATAGAATTGAGACTTTGAGAATTAATGCCCTATTTTTTCAGAGTTTCGCTAAAATCAAAGGCTGGGTCTCCCCACGTGGAGTCTACGAAGAGGCTAACGCTGCTGGTTAAGAAATGTCGTGCTTGGGTCGCGAGATAGGTGCATCGCTGAGGGTTGGGAAGGTGAGCAGTACTGGAGAGGGAGGGGAAGGGTATGGAGATAAAGGGGTAGCCGAGGGATGGGCTTCCAAGGGATTCATTTCCAGGGAGAGATAACGGATGATGAGGGGTCTCCAGGGTGTCGGGTGTTGTACGTGCAGAATAAAGGCGCCCATTGTTATCTGCGGTGGGAAAATGGCGGGCCGGGCGCTCCCCGTGGGCGAGGGAGGTTGAAGTGAGCTGGTGGGCCAGCGCGAGTCATTCTCCGAGGGCGAATCAGTCGAGAAGACGAAATGTACGCCCGTGGAAACACTGTTTGGCTAACAGTGATTATGATAATAACGAGAAGAGCTCGCATGTTTAAAATGAAACACCAAACCGTAAATCTGTTTCGCAGCAGCCGAAGATTAATTGCTCGGCCGCGATATCCGCGTTAACGAAAAAAAAAAAGAATGTCAAGAGGTTATCTCATCTCCTTTTTAAGATAAACCGTTACATCGGATAAATCTCTCGTCCCCTTGAAACGGTATGGCAGGAAATTTGAAAGAAGTTTTATTCGACTAATGGGCTGTGTTCATTCAGTTTTGAGTGTACAGAGAGTAGTTTTGCTAATGTTTTTTGGATCTAGTCTTTTTCGATAACAAAGGTTTTGCTCCGAAATATATATCGAGACGAGTCATCTAGGCTTACTTTATCTACTAATGAAGCATGTCTGACTTGGAAAAATTGTAGTCAACTGGGGTACATTATAGAGAGAGCACTTCCAGTGTGGTATTCTCTCCGTCGTATGGGACGCTATAAACTAACCTGTCAATCCTTTTCATCTACGTAACATCTACGTAATACCCTGCCAGCCACCACGAGGGTGTGTGGCAGGGGGTGAAGATCACCAAACATGCACTATTGCCATGCAAGTAGGATACATAAGGTAGACATGCTAGAAAATATGGTCACAGTTTATTAGTTACTACAGTAGATTATTAGTTATTACAAGTAATTGCAGTAGTTATTACAATAAAATATTAGTTACGACAGTATAGTACAGGTTAAAATCTACATAATAAGGAAGGGATTATTGGTAGTTATTACATGCATCATGCACTACAGACTATTCTAACTATATTTCACCTACCTATCCCTTTTGCAACGTTGCCTATTGTTCTCTCTTATGGTACGCGGGAAAAATGACATTTTAAATCTACCGGTACGACAATCTATCTCTCTAATCTTGTGAATATGGTCAAACCTAGCATAATACGCAGGGGCTCTTAATATATATCTAACGTCATCTGTGAACAAATCGGTTTCGAATTTACTTAAAAGGTTTAACCTAAATTTTAACCTGCGTTCTGATAGTAATTCCCATTCTAGTTCTTCTATTAAACTCGTAACACTTATGCAATTATCATAACGGCCTTTAACAAACCTAGCAGATCTCCTTTGCACGCGCTCTAATTCTTTTATCATACCTTCCTCGTAGGGATCCCATATACTAGCGGCATATTCTAAATGAGGCCTGACAAGTGTAAAATAGCTTCTTTCTCGTACTCTCTCATCGCATTTGCCTAGAACCCTTTTTACGAATCATTTAATCACTAATTTTTCTGTGGTAGTAGAATTTGCCGATGGCGATTTTCTTTCCACCCTTCATATATTCTCCAAATTATTCTTTCCTCGCCTTCCCACTCACTCGTTCCAAATGGGGACTTTGGCCACAGATATTTATCGCTACCATTAGTGAAAGGCTACTGTGTAGTTTCTGTTGAATCGTGCGGTGCTCCACTTTTGGGAGTTTTAGTCTCGAAGTATTTCAGTATTTTCAGTACTGTATTGTCTCTTCAAAAATGAACAACCCAATATTTTGAAGCAATTTTTTTCCCATCAGAAATAAAAAAAGTCAAATGTAACGACTAGAATGGCTCCTGATTTTATAATCACCCCCCAACATAGAACAGCCGCTTTTCAAAGATCTTTTTCTGTTATCGGAACGCGATTATGGAACAGTATTCCCAAGGATTTTTTAAATTCCCAAATATTTTTCATTATCTACAAGCCATTGAAAGAGTGTAACTTGTAGCGTTCTTTTTTTTCTGCTCTTTTATTTTTACTTTACATAATGTATCCGCCCATCCCTGTTCATTTTTGTTTGTAAAATGTGAGCTCTAAATATTGTATAAATTCTGTATGTTCCTAATGAACGATGAAAAAGTCCAAGAACAGTATATTATATTATTATTTTAAACAATGATAGTGTTTGCACTTACTCTGAACCTTAAGTTTTCTTCGTATCAAGCCAAAAAGAGCATCGCGCACATGTGAGATATTTCGTGGTTTATTCTCAGCCCCTCCAGGGTGGCGTGAATTTTACGTTACCGCTGCCTGATTACGGCCATTCTCAGGGATCAACTTCGGAGTGAGCGGTGTTAAGTTGGCGTTTGCCGGGATAGAGAGGGGTTAATTCATCCCTTATGGCTCGCGGTCCTCCGATGATGATGATGACGATTACCTGTAATGGTATCCCCGTCTGGGCGGAGCGGTTCGGCGTGATCGAAGGGCAGAGAAGGACTCAACCCTGGGAGCGATTAAATTGGATTATCGACAGTCTGGGTCGGTCGGAGCGTCTTTCCTTAAAGGATCCGCGTTTTCCCCGCGAATGAGAGGAGACCGCGTTTAATCACGCTGTTTGCAATTTGGCTAAACGGGATTATTAGGGTGAGTAGGAGAGGAGGAACTGGTGGTGATGGGCGGAAGGAAGATTGTTAGGAGTAATTAAATTGCTGGCATCGAGGAACCGTGTGAACCATCCCCGTATGGGAGAGTTTTTTTTGTTTTAGTCCGTCAAGCGCCAAGTATTCCGCCTTCCTCGTTTTTTTTTCGGCGAGGCGAGCACTGGGCGTGCACCCGATTCTTCTCTCGAGGGAGGCAAGAACATGATGGAACCGGGTTCGCGATTCACGGCGTGGCCGTGCTCGTCTCCCCTGCAATTTTCATCCTGGTAATATACCGCCATTTAAATTTATTCACGGCCGGCGGTGCGATTAGGATTTTTCGGCAGTTTCGGGCGTTATCAGATGCCGAGATTTTTCGGAGGTGGTGGTCTTTTACTCAGAAATGCCTAGATCTTCGGCTTTAGGAGAACATAAAATTCATGTCTGCCGAGAGCTGTCGTAAGTGAGAAAATGGTGGCAACAGTGAATGAGAAAACTAAGTTTGATTCCACCAATTAATTTTAAGGTACTGATAGTTTCGTCTCAGTGGCGTCATCTTCAGGAGCTTGAAGATTTTTCGGCAGTTCCGGCGTCGAAACTAGTGGTACCTTAAGGTAGTTTGAGCGAAATATCACTTTTCCGAGAAATCAGTGATTTAAGTCTCATTTTAATGAAAAATATCTCACGGGATGATTTCAGCACGTATTTGAGTTTTTTTTTAACACCTCTCAATTTTATTTATCGTTTCCCCAGTTTTTTTATTACGCATTATCAGCTCTGACGAAGGAAAAATCAGATCATGAGTCATTTGCGGGGAGAGAGAAGTTTTTCTCATTTTTGTGACCCACCTACGAATGTGAGCTGAAATGAATTCTCTACTTGTGGTTGAGACTGAATATATTTCGTCCATGGTTATGTTAAATAGTTAAACGCAGCTTCCCACTCCGTTAGCCTTTCCGTTAAACGCTTTAATTCTTCATAAGGCACGATTTTTTCATATTTATCGAAAAATGTACCCACTTGTCAGAATACGTTTTCCAGATTCTATTGAAAGGAGAGGGAATGTTGAAGAGAATAATAGTGGGGAGACAGTGGGGAAGAGGAGAAAAGGAAGGAAGAGGAAAGTAATTCTGGACGCAATAAGAAGAAGGAGACGACATGAGGAATTTAAGAGGGATCTTATCCATAGATGAAAATGGAGTGATAAAGTGAGAAACAGAGAGTGCTAGGGTGAACGAGAAAAGGAATATTTTAAGATCAATAAGAAATAGGAAGTCAAACTGGATGAGACACGTCCTGAGGAAAGATTGCCCGCTGAAAAGAATATTATAAGGAAAGATGGAGGGAAAGAGAGGGAGAGGAAGACGAAGAAATAATATATTGACTGATATTATGAATGGAAGGAATTACCAAGAGCTGAGCGAGGCAGCACATGACAGACGAGCATGGAGGGCGCAGTTCAGTTGAAACCTGTCTGAGGACAGATTCACCTCAGAAAGAGAAGATTCCATAGGAGTCGTAACGAAACGATGTACCTACCAGTAGGATAAAAACTGTCCGAAAACCTACCTATCAGTTAAACTCGACGAAGTCCGGCGAGATGTTGTGGGACATTTTTGTTAAAGAGAATAAAACTGATTAAATGGCAATCTCGGCAGTGTCCACTGGATTTTTTATTGGTACGAAGCGTCTCGACGCTTATGCGCCATCATCAGGTACCTGTCCAATAAAAAATCCAGTGGGCATTGCAAAGTTTTAATCAGTTTTATTCTCTTTACCAATCAGTTAGTAGGATACTTAAAAAAACCCTTAGCGCCGAGTTTTCCGCTGTCGGAAGAGGGTCTTATCACCTTGAAGGGGTCCTGCCTTCCCTCGCTTGAATGTATGCGGGTAAGTTAAGAGGCTGAAAAGGCCGAGTTGTCGGTGTCTTGCTTCCGCGGGCGTCGCGTCGGGTGTCCTGCGTGGTCGGCCTCGGGATAAGGGGTCATGGGGTGTGAGGGGTTCAGGCGAGTGTATTGCACGTGCGTGTGTTTCTGATTTAATTGGAGAGGGGCGCGAAGGCCTCTTTCTTCCAGCCCCCAGGGGCGCCCTTCTCCCCCTCTCGCCCCCAAGACGCCAGGGGAGCCGCGGGGGCCCGACCGCAAGCGGAGGCGGCGTCTTGCGCCACTCCACTCGGGGGAGTCTTCGGACGTTTTCGCTCTTTCCGGAAACCCCGTCACGGAGGTGTAGCGTGTGAACGGATGTGACTCCATTATGGATATAAATATGGCTTGATGGTCCGCCATCCTTGTGCGTTCTTCCCTCTCTCCCTCCCTCCCTATCTTCCCCCCGCCGCACCACTCCTCTACTACGAAGCGTGTGGCGGGGGGTGCGAGTTCCATTAATCCCCCCACTCCTCTCCCCCGCAATTTTAGATCCGTCAAGGTGCTCATGAATACTCGGCGCGGGCAAACCTCTCTCTCTGTGAGGTGGAATCGAAAAAAAAATCGTGAAGCTAGCGATTACTTCCGTTACTTGTGAGCAGTGCGTTGGTCGGTTCTCGATTCCGCATAGGCCTCGCCCCCCGTACACAAGCGTGGAGCATTGTTCGTGGTTGCGATGGAAAAGTCAAGTTTACCTGTAATAGTTGTGTTATCTGTGTGGAAATGGTACTTAAATGATGGTGTCATGGCGACGAACAATAATAGCATGCTCTCAAATCACTCAAGTCAATAGTGAGCTCATTACATCTGTCGTTACGATTTACTTTGTGGTGAATTGTGTTGCAAATGGAAGAATTTGAACTGAAGCAAACATTACATAATCTTAACAAACCTCACTGGTTAAGAAACATTTCCTGCAGAGACCAGTAGTCAAGTCTGCAGAGACCAAAGTCACACGAGTCAGTCATCTATTGAACTGAATTTGTGCTGGTTCAACTTCTTGCATTTATCGGCCCAGGTGGCGACGGGGAAAAGTCCTCGCTTGCCAATCCCAGGGTCGCGGGTTCGAGTCCCGCCTCGGTGATTTTTCACCACTCTGGACATGGTAGTTGGTGTCTCGTCCCACGTTATAATGCTGATCACCCGGTGTAAAAGGCCTTAATGTGCTGTTTTCGGGATTGTGAAAATAAATAAATTAATAAAATAAATAAATAAACATACAAATTTTGGCGTAACTCAGTGGAAATCCGTTACGTTCTCCACAATGAAAAACGTAACTTAGTCTGATTTAACTCTTTATTTTCTCTTACCGATCCAGGATTCGGTATAATATGTCATTTTCAAGGTACATTTCAAGATTTCAAGGTCGTTCCTCGAAAGTGGCATAATATGCAGAAACTTGGCCGGTTGGAGAAAATAAAGTATGGACTCAGACTAAGTTTCCTTTTTCGTTATGAGGAATTCTGGCATTTAATTTTTTTCTTCGGTGTCGAAATGCTTCAGCTACGCAAAGTGCCCTAGCGAGAATTTCGACTGTTCTTTTAACTGTTCCGCGGTCTTTGAAGCCATTCCTTTGAATCACTTTTGGGGACGGTAACCTATCTGGAAACGGGCGAGGAAGAACGGGCCATGTGTATTTTAACTGAAAATGTTCGACTAACACCCTCGTGTCATAAATCTCGGCCTGCTGCAGGGTTACTGGTTGCACGAGTGGCTGAAGCACTCGCCGAACAATCGCTCAAAAAGTGACTGTAAAAGAACTACCTACCGTTCAACGCATTCAGACGGGTGTCTTTCGGAAAAAAGTTGTCGCCATTAGACCCATCGGGGGAAACTATTGACAATATTGGCCATTCATTTACGTGCAAGAAGTGAAGCCGAGCACTTTTGGAATGAATGGGGCTAATTTGGTGCAACTTACTAGAACTTGGCACCTGTTGGAAAAGTATGCATACTTGTGTTTCCTAATAATACCCTAATTACACTTCTTTAGGCTAAATGTTAGTGGCTCTCTCTTGGGGGCAACTGTTGTCATAGGATTGTTATTGTAATCACTGCAGCCTACTGTCTTGATATTGGTATAGTGTCTACATCTACACCTACTTACTATGCCTGTATTGTGTCTACATCTATACCTACTATCCTGCAAGGCACCACAGGGGTGTTTTGCGGGGGGTTACTTATAACCAACATGAACTAGAGTGAAGAAATTAACTTTCATCAACATTCACTACTCGGCAGATTTAGAAACATACATTAGGGGGCATATGAATAAATCAGCTACTCTAGCTGCCAACTAACCGACTTTTAATTCTAAACGCAGCCATTGTGGTCTCTTATCGCGGGAAAAACGAGAATCCATGCCAAGTGTGTTGTGTCTAAGTATTACGCTTCTAATATCTGAAATTGGTGAAAAGGGCGCTCCTTAGCATCAAACTTTGACTTCAATCCATGTCGATCTAACGACCACTTTGATGAAATTCATGCCAAACGGTTTGTGTAAATCGTTGTAAATATATTGTTATGCAAAGGGAAAAATCGTTGAACTCATGGATCGTAGTTGAGTTGGTCAACTAATGAAATACAACAATGCTCCACGTAACCAAATGGGTAAAGGAACATTTATATGCTAATGAGAGTACACCTGTCAGCGATACGTAATCGCGAGGTGTATCTACACGAAAGAAAATCAGGATGATTTTCATCTTCCTTTCGAGTGATTTTATTTATGTTAATAAATCATTGGTGCTACTTCTCATTGAAAATTTTTTGTCAGGACTGATATCGAATGCTCTTTCAAATGATGGACGTAACTAATGTCATGTTTTTCCTCTCTTTTTTTCCAGTTGCACCTCCATGTATGTGGGGAAATACTGTCAACAGCTGAACCCTTGTAGGACGGGCGCGGGGCCGAGGTGTCAGAACGGGGGCACTTGCTTTGTCGTCAACCCTTCCTCCTCCCTCTCCTCACTGCCCTCCGCCTCCTCCGGCCTCGCATCCTCCGGCCTCGCATCCTCCGTCAACCACCTCACGCCCTCCGCCATCTCTCAGGGCAAGGGCCTGCTCTCGCTGGGACCCGGGTCCTCCGGAGCCGGCTCCGGCGGTCCCGGAAGCGAGTTCGAAGCCATCGGATTCCGGTGCAAGTGTCCCATAGGTTTCTCCGCCTCGCTCTGCGAGATCCCGGAGCCGAACGCGTGCGATGCCTCGCCCTGCCAGAACGGTGGCTCGTGCACACTGCGCAGCCTCAAGAACTACACCTGCACGTGCCCGCCTGGGTACACCGGTAAGTTAAAAGCTCCTTCGATGGCCGCATTACGCGAGGTATACTTGATTTCTCAGTTTGATTGGAAGAAATTGCGAGAATAGCGGACTCGAAATAAGGGAAGGCTTCTATCATGACTTAATGCTCATGCCATTCTTGCACGACGCAATTTTCACCTAAAATCCATCCATACATTAGACTGCGCAATAAATTGCCTCTCATAAAACGGCCTTAATACTTGATCCTACGTGACGTACTCGAATTGACTGTGATGTGTGTATATTTGTATGTTTTCTCAATCATAACAATGTTACTCGCCGTAATACTAAATGTAATCGCAAAAAATATTCGGTTCTGGAGGCTTGAATCAAATAGTAAAATTTAAGCTCGTATCGTAAAGTTTGTGAATTAGCGAGAATTTCATTCATAAATAAAGAATTTTATGTCCTTTTTCGAATTTTAATGCTTCTTTGAGTTTCATACAGTACCTTGATTTTCAAAATATAATTCAATTTGTTTTTTTGAAATAACTAGGGAAAATTCTCGCTAGAACTGTCTTCATATGAAACGTTTTTGCTTTTCCGAGCTAAGAACCAAGTTCCGAGTGTTGAAATTGGCCGGGTATGTATATTTATTCATACTGTCTAGGTGGCACGTGATTGGCTGGCGTCATTTTCATTTTTCACTCCCTTTATATCAATCACTGATCTCTTGAGTTTGCCTACTGTGTGGCCAGTATCCTTGTTCATGGTTTTTTCCTCCAGACTTATCTCAATGGATTCCTAGACCAGGCGATCCCGGTATCCATTAAACTTAGGATTTTGGCTCCGTCGAACTTTATGTGGTGAGCATTGTCAAGGCTATGTTCCACTATGGCTGATTTCTCAGGGTAGATAGAGCCAGATGTGTATTTATTCTTTTACTCCGGTCTCTACGGTGCGCTAGTCTTTCCAGTGTAGGCGTGGCCGCATTCGCAAGAGATGCGATAGACTCCGGGCGTCATGGGGCCAACCTTAGCTTTTACAAGGTGATCCCAGAGTTTCTCTTGTGGTCTGTGGATGACTTCAATGCTGTGTTTCTTTAATATCCGCCACATTATAATTAAATTAGCTATCATAATATGTTACTTTATTGATTCAGGCTTCACTTATTGGAAGTTTATAGTATCCATACTTAAAGAATGCAATTTTGTACTTTTCCACAGAATTTTATTTTGGATGCTACGACGCGTTTCACCGACTTTCGGATCATCAGCTACAAAGTTCAGGCAATATCACTACAGATCATATTGGGGAAAATTACCAAATATAATTAACTGATTAAAGTTAAAGTTAATCTATCTAAAACTTAACGTGTTAAAGTTAAAAAAATAACTTCTGAAAGTAACGGTTAAGGTAAATGGTTAACTTCATTTTTAACGATTAGTTTTAATCGTCAATCCCAACTACGATGCGATGTGGTATCCAAAATTGGAAAAGTTACCAAAAAAATGAACTGATTTAAGTTTTCAGTTAATCTCTGTAAAAAGTTACTAGTTAAAATTAAAAGTTAACTCTTCTGAAAAGTTATGTTTAAGTTAATTAGTTAACTACATTTTAACGATTAATTTTAATCGTTAATGTTTTTATCGTCAATGTTTTTTATCGTTAATCCCAAATATGGTACAGACGTGTATACAAAATCAAAACCAGTGAAAATATATATACCTTATGCCTTTTTGTATATTTATCTACACTGATATTGCCTGCATTTTGTACCTGATAATGCCGCAAGTCGGCGAAACGCGTCGTACCATCCAAAATAAAATTATGTGGAAAAGTACAAAATTGAATTCTTTAAGTATGGATGTTACTTTAGTAATCGTTCATTGGGGGATTTAGGTTTATATTTATGTTGTGTTGGTATGGATCGCATCGATCGTTGGAGTCTCCCAGTGTTTCACCCCGTCACTAATCATTTGCCGTCCTTTTTCTCCCCCTTTCGCGGTCGCAGGGACTCACTGTGATCGGGAGGACCACTGCGCTTCGACACCGTGTAAGAACGGAGCGGCGTGCACGTCTTTGGCGGAAACCTTCGAGTGCACTTGCGCCAGCGGATTCGTGGGCACCGCGTGCGAGAAGGACATCGACGAATGCCGGGCCACCAAGCCGTGCAAGCGCGGGGAGTGCATCAACACGCACGGATCATATTCGTGAGTATCACCCCTCACTCTCTCATTCCTTTTACCCCCCTCTGTCATTAGGCTGTTGTTAAACTATTGGGTTTACAGCCTCGGGTTACTTGACCCTCTCGTCGGACATTTTATAAGGTAGTTGGAGCGAGTTTTGTTTATGCAAAGTTGTGTGTTAAACTTAGCATACGCCTTCTCATTAGTGATATCTATAGACAAAACCAAATGAGTGCATGACACCGGTTTTTTTCTTTGCAATTCTATGATATTTTAACCCAGAGCCTTATGGCCTCTGACATTCATTACGTAACTATTCTAATACACATGTACAGATTTTCTTCTGAACGCAAAATTATGTTTCTTAGAGCTGTTGCTAAGAAATATCAAGGTGTCACGCCGAATATAGTATTCGAAAAAAATTAGAATAACTTCACCAACATTGTGAATAATTTGTCGAAAACTCTTGTGATAACATGCTTTAATTAAGGAAGAGAAAATAAAATTGTAAACCGCGTATGCGATCCTTCGCTTTAACGCATAAACAGATGCTTTAAAATGAATTACCGTCCGTTAATGAATTTATCTCAGACGGGGCTCGAACCCGCAACCCTGGGTTAAGCAATAAGGACTTTACCCCGCTGCCATCATAGCCTACATCTACAGTTGCGATGCATATAACGATGACGATTACAGCTGCTGTAGGGGTGGCGGCAATTTTTTCAAGGGCTGTGTAAATTGTGGTAAGTAGTGCATTGAAAGGATTATTTAGGATCGTAATTGCGAGGATGAGTGCTTTGTATTATTGCTGGGTCTCATTTCCGTGTATCGATTAATGCGTTCGTGCAGTCTGGAAAGCAATTTTATGCATTGTTAGATGCGATTTTGATCACATTTACTCCGTGCATTTACTCCAAGTGCGCAAGGGAATGCATCATGAAAAACTTACGTTACTATTAACTTCTCGACAACTCTCTCGATAGGAGCCCTCTTACAGATTTTCCCGTTCCTCAGCGCGAAGACCGTTTAGACTCCTCAATAGCTATCGGTTCGCTTGAAACGACAAACGGCTGGATCATCAATTGCTCTGATGATGATTCGCACTATTCCTCATGAATCGACTCGAACGGGTTGGTGTGAAGATGATGTTTTGACTTCAAGGTGGCGAATGATATAGCCGTGGAGAACTGAAATCAAGACTGCGAAATCTCTCGGCGTTCTTTCACTTTTTAAATGGTTGTTGATCGTGACTGCTCGTACCTTCTGCAACCGATATTTATGATGTGAAAAACTATTACGATCTTTAATTTATGCTCCTACTGTATGTCAGCGGAGGAATGCAGTATATGTCGTCACAAGTTCCCGACCGTATTATTTCTAATGGAGAGAGATCCTATTCGATCCAGAAGCTCTTTTTTATATTAGGTTCTCTTAACAACTCTCTTGCTGTAGTGCTCAGGTGACTATTTTTCCGGCTGTTCCCCGCAGCGCATGAATATGCGAATATTCTTTGTGGTAAATACCTTCTTTGATTTTCGAGTTTGGGATAGTTTTTTACGCTGATAGTGGCTGTATCCTTCAGAGAACCTATTCCAGTCGTCGCAAAATTGAGGCCCGGTTTTATAAACTCTGGTTAAATATTTAATTGGAATATAAAGCGAAGTTAATACGCTGATAGTGGCTGTATCCTTCAGAGAACCTATTCCAGTCGTCGCAAAATTGAGGCCCGGTTTTATAAACTCTGGTTAAATATTTAATTGGAATATAAAGCGAAGTTAATACGTCATACGATGGATAACACTCTGGTCAACTAACCTTCAGCCTAAAGTTAATTAAAAACTCAAACGCTTAGATCACGAAAAGGTGACATACTCTCAAAGTAAACGTTTATCAGACAAGACTGGACCTTGATGAAAAATTGCAGTGCAATAGCAAAGTAA
This sequence comes from Ceriagrion tenellum, assembly GCA_963169105.1. NCBI lineage: Eukaryota > Metazoa > Arthropoda > Insecta > Odonata > Coenagrionidae > Ceriagrion > Ceriagrion tenellum. The sequence continues at coordinate 68,885,121 of OY720642.1, read as the reverse complement.
ATTGCAGTTTTTCAATCGTATTGTCATGTTTTTGTATCTGTCATTGCATTATTTTGCTAAGGTTTTTCGTTGTCATTTTTTTCTCTTTGGACTTGTGCACCTTTCAGGCTCATTTTAAGTTGAGAGAGATTATTTTTTCACACATCGTGTTGGCTGAGAATTGAAAGGTCGTGGAACCGTATGGTACGATGTGTAATCTTAAGGAAAAAAGTAAAGTTTTTGTTCTAATTGCAAAACACGTGCGTGCGTGGGTTAACTAGGGGGGTGCAGGGGAAGTATAATGTTACCACCTGTAAGAAAAACGAGGGAGGTCACATAGGCTCGCATGTTCTTGACCACAATCGATTAGTATGATATGTATTCTTTCAGAAGAGAGCAGTGTGGCGGTGAAGCGGAACGGTAATTTTCTCCAACGATTGTTGCCCCGCGCAATTGTTGAGGAAAAACGCTTGCTGCCATTTGAGCTGGAGGATTTTTTTTTGTTCGTTGCCCTTACTTTATGGCGTATGTTGCGAACATCCACTAAGATTCCTGTGGCTGTGGAAGGGTAATTTAAACTAAAGTTAATGCCACTGCGTTATATCTACTGCCAGACATGGAGAATTAAAGCTTTTTATTCGGAATTCTTGCTCAAGTTCGCTCCAGCATCATAACGCGCTCAAGTTATAGGTGGAAAAACTCTTCTTATTTAGGACCCTTCATTCTCCAGCTCGTATTCCCTTGCGTGCTAACTAAATTTCTTCCTCGGGAGTCGTCATTGGTGGCTTGACAGCTCGGGAACTTACACTACCTCCGATTATAATTCATCGGGAAATTTGAGAAAAACCGTGCCGATCCAGTGGACAGTTCTTCCTGTAATAATTCGTACCTTGCTCTTCTGCTCAAAGGCCCGAAGTTCCTTTTTTTTGTCATTTTGCCCGAGCCGTGTATACAATTCATGGCAGGAGCATATTTTAATTTTTTCCCCCTTTAAAGCATTCCGAGTTTTTGAGTTGAAATCTCGAAGAGAGGGACTTTCATTTCGTTTCACGCACGGCCTGTCTTAATCTCAGTCGTGTAATAGACAGTTCTCCATTAACTCCATCTACTCTTCGCCTCCAGCGGCGCGGAACTAAAGAATCCCGCCCCGTTATCGATAATTGATAAATGGGCCATTCTGGTGTCGTTCGGCGCTCCAGTGGGCCGTGCCCGGAAGATTTTATGCGCGAATACCTGATTGGACTGAGGTTCAGGGAAGAAGGAAAGGGAACGGAGAAGTCTTTTTTTTGCCATTTCGGAGTGATTTTTTTTAGATTCGAGTTTGGTAATCTTGACGGGCTTCCAGAGTGGATTTGAGTTTCCACTTCCGTCGGAACGTAATATCTACATCTACATCTACGTGACACCCTGCGAGCCACCACGAGGGTGTGTGGCAGGGGGTTAAGATCACCAAACATGCACTCTTGACATGCAAGTAGGATATTTAAGGGAGATATGCTAGATAATAGGGTCACATGGAGCTAGATGGTTAGTATCTACATAATAAGGAAGGAATTATTGGTTGTTATTACATGCATCATGCACTACAGACTACTCTAACTATATTTCACCTACCTATCCCTTTGTTACGCTGCCTATTGTTCTCTCTTATAGTTCGAGGGAAAAATTACATTTTAAATCTATCGGTACGACAATCTATCTCTGTAATCTTGTTAATATGATCAAACCTAGCATAATACGCAGGGGTTCTTAACATATATCTAACGTCATCTTTGAACAAATCGGTTTCGAATTTACTTAAAAGGTTTAACCTAAATTTTAACCTGCGTTCTGATAGTAATTCCCATCCTAGTTCATCTATTAAACTCGTAACACTCATACAAGTATACAGCAGCAAGTATACCGCTCATATCTCAGTACACTAGATACAAGTTTTAAACTATTAATGTGAAATAGAAGTAGTGGGATACTATGGTAGCCCACTATTTCTACTTCACTCACGCTACCAATAAGAGCGCTAGTAGTCTAGTGTTAATCTTAAGGCAAACGAAATATGCGTGACTCGGGCGATAGCCGAATACACGACCTCTCTGCAGCCAGGTCTCTGCGTTACCTACGTGGCTCCTGCGGGCGGCATCAACTCTTCCGTCGCACCCAATCCTGTCTCTGTAGCCTCGGAGACCCTCCATGCCTCAATCTCCGCAGACTTTTTTTTATATGATTGAATGGGTTGGTAGGGCCAGTGGAACTTTTTTGTCCCTGGCTCTTTTCCCAGTTTCCCCATTATGTCTCTTCCTCTCATGTTTCCACTCATCATTCTCCCTCCTTTCTCATCTCTCCTCTTGCGCCCGCTCAGGCGGAACACACACCCTAGTGCCACTACCCTCGCGTCCGCCGCACCGTACTATCCCAAATGGAGGGCTTTCATTTTTTTTTAGATCCTCCCGGCCCCGTCTCATCTCTTCCATTCGTTTCTTATTTCGTGCGGCCCCAATCTACTTCGTCCTCCTCCTCCGCTTTCATTCCGGCACCAGAGCTTTTTTCGTCTCCGATCGAATTTCTCCTTCAGGGTTCAACCCCCAATTCTCCCCCCCCCCTCCCAACGTCCCGCCCACCACTCCGGAATATCACCCTCCCATCCTCTCCTTCCATTGATACCTTCCTCTTCGGACGCTCCTGTTCCCATTCAGGTGTTCTTATACCCGCCTTGCGCAAAATCACTACAGGTTCGGGTTCGGCCGTATTGTCGTAGCTTTGTGCGGCGAATCACAGGTGCCGCGAGATGTATTGATACGTAGGATTGGAGATTTTACTTTTTGAGAGCGTGAATCTTCACGGCGCTCGGGAAATATTGCTCGGGGCGGCTTTGCGTTGTCAGAAGACGTGGTAACTGATGTGAAACGGGCGCCTTTTAAGTACGCATACAAATTTAATCGTGTTTCAAACAGTGCCCTATATTTTTCTCTTCTGAGCTTCCGATGACAACCGAGAGCATGAGTGATGAGTCTAAGTAAATGGAGTTTTATTTCGAGAAAAGATATGATTTATATTTTACAAAACAGACAAAACTTTTCACTACTTCGTTGAATTGGATTTGATTTTTGGGGAGGCGACTGCTAGGGTCATTTGCGCCATAGGGGATAGGTAAGGGAAGAAGGGTGGATGGAAACCCGGCGTCGGCACTAGCCTGCTCTTGATAAGAGGCGCCAAGGGGACCACGGTTTAATGTCTCATCCGACAGACGGAGTACTGCACTTGAAGTGCCCTCCACAAGACACTCAAGTGGGCATCGAGTTCCTCTGAAAAACATCCTCCTCTGCAGGGATTAGAACCCTGGCCGCCCATATGGTTATTCAGTACTCTAGCCTCCACACCGACCCGATCCCCCGTTGAATTCTTCTGTGGCAAAAGGATAGTAAGCTTTTTCACTCATTGAGTTTTATGCATCGTATAGAAATATTTTGAAAAGGTTCCCCTGAAAAATGGTCGTTGAGACGAAACAACGGTCGTTCGACAGGGGTTCAATTTCTAGGAGTATATATTATGCAAATGAACGGGTGACTGTTTTGCAAAAAAATGGGAAAACTCTTGAAGCGACGGTTTAGTTAAAACCCATACAGATACATCTACATCTACGAAATACCATGCAAGCCACTACTAGAGTGTGTGGCACGGGGTGATTCAACACCAGGCATGAAGCCCTCATCCCAACTGAAATCCGAGCCCTGCACGTTCCATCTAAATGCCAGGCGCAGACAAGACGCAGTCAGGATAACAGTTCACGGTCAGATCAGAAACCAGGTGAGTGCTACGAGGACGAACATGGCACCATGCAATACATTACCTAAGATACGAATACTGGTCACAACTACTGCGACAGATAAATGGGTCTACCACGCACAAAATCCTGCAAGAGCCATACCATGCCGGAAACCGCATGAGAGGCTAGTAGCTAATAATGACGTTAAGATATCTAGCACAAGTGCAAAAAGTGATAGTGTTTAATTGTTCATAATTTAGTTGCTCCTGGGAAATGATGTACCTACTCGTTCAGTGAAACCTGAATTAAGCGACCACCGACGGTTATGCTTAAAAATGGTCCTTAAGAGGGGTGGTCGCTTGATAGGAGTGGTCGTTAAGAGGCGTTTCACTGTAGTAATTTCGAATATTAATTTCACTTTTCAATGCAATAGCATCTTTGCCTGCGACGTCAATAAACTTAATATAATAGTGGAATATTCAGTGTTGTTTCGCCCTGTGACTCCCTAATTAAGAGGGATATCCAGATATTTAAGCGGGATTCCGTTACCTAAATTCACGATGTTTCTCCTGAATGCAGAGCGTCGAAATTTCTCTTGTGCTTTGACACTTACTACGCCAACAATACTGTCTTTTCCTATTATCTCTTGCACAGGCAATGTAATAAATACAGAACCATTCACAGGTTAGCTCAATTTAGTCAGAATAACATATTTTATTCATGCTTCCTACAGCTGCAAACATTTAAACGTGAAATTCGAATATGGTCTCCATAATTAGCGGGAAACATCTCGGTCAAACCACCTTAATTGCTCTCGTATGTGATAATTCTCGTTCACGGTAGTATTGTACGCGATTACTTTCTTGTCCGCATGGTTTATTAGTATCTATTTCAATCTTTTCGTCTGGTATTTCAATTTCTGTCGAGAAAAATGTGGGATGGAAATGGTTTCTCTATTTCGTGGCATTCGTGATGGAGTTCGCATGCGAGATTTGGCGCACCCTCCTTATCGCGTCCGATCTGCCTACATCTGTTTCTCCTCCGCAGCCATCTCCTCATATCTCGCGTTCAAACTTTCCGCATCTTCCCCCCTCTTTTCCATTCTCCTCCTCCGTTTCTTTTCCTTTCCTCGAGGGCTCCTCTTTCCTTTGGGACTGTCGGTAAGACTCTCGCCCTCCGTGGCCCTCGACAATTCCTCGACTCTCACCGTTTTTTCCTCCGTCCTACTCACTCCTTGTATCACGGTCCCGTTTCCCGCTCCATTTCCTCGGCTGCTGAAGACGGTCCTGGTCCAAATTGCCACGGTTCCCAACTTGGTTGGTCTTTGGTTCGAAGAAATCTGAAGAGAAAATGTTCAATGAATAAGGCCAAATTTAAACATCCTTTGTTTGTATGGATCCATAAGTAATATAATAATAAGAAACATTGTAAAATTCAAAGAAGTGTGGCATGCTTCGTTAAAAGCTGCTACGAGCGAACATAAAGTATCTCACAACTTTTAGAGGGATTAAGGTGGGAGCACCTAGACACTCGGAGGCTACACACTAGGATTAGCTTGCTTGAGAAATTCAGAACTGGCGTTTTTCAGAGCGACACAGAGAATATTACCATGACTCCTCACTACATCTCTAGGTCTGACGGAAGCGATATAATAAGAGAGAGGGATGCACTGCCGAACAGATTGGTACAAAAACTCGTTCTTTCCGCGAACAATAAGCGACCAATTTGAGCTACACTAAATACACTCCCAAAATACACGTCCCTATTTCACTTCCCAAAACCTTATGTCTTTACACAGCTGGTGTCCTGATACCCATTGACACACGCCCATGCAGCGGCTCCCAGGATAGTATTTTGATGTAGATGAAAAATTTATAATATGTTGCCTAATGCTATAAAAAAATACGAAAAGTGGTAAGTACGCCAAGTTTTGGATATTGGATGAGGAAGATATAGTTAGATTTTTATGAAGTATTATATGTGGACCCCAGAAGTGACTTTAAAAAAATAAGTTAGGTACAGGAATGGGGTATGAAAATATAAATCTTTGAGGTGGTAAATGGATCCAAGTAATGTTCTTGACAGGTGATGCTATCTAGGGTAATGCCTCTTAACTATTTAGTGGGTTGTACCAAACATTTTCAACTTTGACTTAAGTTTTCTCAAAACAACGATTTTGTTACTTAGACCCTTGACTTCTGGGGTCCTCATATATTATCCTCTTGTTAAACTTAGTGCTACTTTGAAAACTTAATGGCTCTATCTTTATTGTGTCATGAATTCCATTCTTTTTTTATGATGTATCAGATGATTATGTTGAATAATATGTACCTTAATTATGTTTTATGTTGGCAATGTATATTCTTTTGATGAGGATTGCCTCAGCACAGGTATTCCTTAGAGGCAACCTAGCTTTCACGTGGATGAAATGTAAATTCAACGTTTCAAGTTATTTTAATTGAAAGCAATAAATTTAATTTACTTTACAAGCGGCTGTAAACGCATCCAGCATTTTACATTTACTTTACATCCTGTATTTTGCATTTATGCCCAGCGTTTTGTAAAATGCTCTCATTTTTAAGTATACTAAGAGTAGAGTGTACGGAATTAGGGATAAGTTATCATGATATCGCGGAAAATATTTCGATCAGTCTTCGGCGAAATATATATGTTTCTAATCCACTTAACCATTGACAACTTCATATTCGTTACTTGGGTGTTTTCCTGTTCCGCATCCTCGTGCGGGTCTTTATGTATTATAATTTCACAGTGAAAAATGTATATCTACGTCGACGAAATACCGTGCTATCCACCACTAGTGTTTGGGGCACGGTAATCGAATTCATTCAGTATAGGATAAGATAAAAAACGGAAGCTTTTTGTCGCGAAGTAATTAAAAACTGCAGTATTCATATTTGACTTTATTACGAAAATCAACATAAAAACAACAATCGTGGGTGGGAATCTTAAAGTTAAATTGTTGTTTAGCGTACGTCATCTCTGTTCGGTGTGTAATGATTTTTTTACATTAACCGATTAACACACATTAACCGATAATCGCCATTTGCTTGATGGCACCTCTTGCAGTCCATTTCCTGTTGTGTATCATGTACTGATATATTCCAGGCATTAAGCCCTGATCCCAGCTGAAATTAGAATCGCGCACGTTCCCCCGTATGGGTTGACGGTGTTCTCTTGGCTAAAAACACGGCTAATTCAATATTATTTTTAGATATTTTAACAATATTTATTTGGAAATATGTCCTCTTAAAATGCTACTTGATATTATATTGAAATTTGCTATTTCTTGCGACAAACCTTCGGTGGCTAGTCGCCGGAAACGCTCTCTCAGCGTCGTCCCACCTGTTCGCCGTGATCCTCCATTCAAGTGGCGGGGTGGCATTCCAGGAAAATGCGTCACGCGCCGAACAGCACAAACGATTTTTGACTCGTGGTTTTTCGGCTTCATAAACTATATGGAAATCCGAGAATGGTCTGAAATCTTCGTGGGTCCGTCCGCATTGGATGGTTTTCTATTTATTTCTATATATATATTTTCTGTTTTTCTATTTATGGTTTTTTAAGTGTTATGAGCTCAGGAGTTCGTGCTGAACTTGAAAGAAAGCGGGTGTACTAAGTACACGGATCGAGATATTGCTACTCTAGGGACTTACTCGGAAATCGAATTCGTGATGTAAAGTAGAGAGTTGTGGCTGCAAATTTCGCTTGTAGGCATCACATATTGTGTAAAGGATGCGGTTTTGGGTTTTGAAATGGTAAAGCGTAATGTGAGTGGCGTGCAGTTTTTACTATGGTCACTAGTTTTACTTGGAAAGAACAAATTTTTGTACCGATCTGTTTGTCAATGTATCTCTCTTATTTTATCGCTTCTGTCGGAACTAGAGATGCAGTGTGGCGTCAAAATGATATTCTCTGTGTCGCTCTGAAACACATATTCTGAATTTCTCAAGCACAATAGTATAACGCGCAGCCTCCGAGTCTTAAGCGGCTCTCAACCTAGTCCCTCTGAAAGCTGAGAAACACTATGTGTTCGCTCGCAGCAGTTTTTAACGAAGCGCGCAGATTTGCTTTGTTTTTTATTTTATTTATTTGGTTAAATCCTTCTGTCCAGGGTCCCAAATGCTCGCGGCCTATTCGAGGTGTGGCCTAATCAGAGCTAAGTAGCATCTCTCTTTTAGTATTGTAGTAGATACTTGGTCATATCTTCCATCCCTTGAGCGTCTTGTTTACGTTGAATCAAGTTACGCGAATGATCGTTGGTTGTTTCGGTGGGGTATGTCGTCATTCTTTTTTCCTGCGGCCTAATCGACTCTCAACTCTTTTATTTTTCATTATTTTCTCTTTCTCCTCCCTTCCCCTCGAGTCACTTTCGAAGCAGGCGTTCTTTTCCTTGCCTACTCTCCTCGGAGAGGTGTTTTCTCGTCTCTTCTCTTCCATTTTTCGCCCGCCCAGCCTTTTCAACGCTCTTCCTCCCTTCAGCCCTCCCATCGTAGACTCCCTCTTTTGGTATTCATCGCAATTTTGCCTCCTCTGATTCCTCCTCAGTCCCTCTTTCTACCCCTCTTTCACTCCTTTTCCTCTATCCCTTTTCCGAAATTCTCTCCGTCCTCTCGCTCAACAGACTTCCACCTCATGTTGATCTCTTGAAGTGGTGACTCCTCATCTCCTTCGGTAATTTCTCGTCTTCCATCTACTACTTTCCGTATACTACCGTATGATAAGGCTGGAGAAAATCGGGCAATTGATTATTCAAGTAATTGTTAAACACTCGGGAGTAAGTAATAATATTTGGGTATTTGCACGTCCAAAAATAATTGAGCTAATAAATAACTTGGAAACTTTTTATGCTCAAGGGCAAATCCGACGCATTGGAACATGAGAGGTATACTCGAGTACTCTGGTAAAATATGTGAATATATTTTTTAATCACTCTTGAATAGTACTGTGTCATCCCTGAATCCATCGTAATCACATCTACAGATAAGTTTTGCGAATTTTCCGGAGGGCAGAATCAAGAATTTTCCGGAGCACGAGAATATTTTGGACGAAACACCATGTTTCTCCCTGAAAAAATAATAGCAAAACGTAAAATAATGCACAACTTACCCGATAATGGCACTCTATAATGTGGAGCACTCAATATTATTTGCGTCCTGTCACGGTCGACACCATTTCTCCGCGACCGAATCTTGTAATAACTTTTCGAGCCTGGTGATTCCACACCAAGCTTGAAGTCCTCAACCCAGCTGAAATCCGAACCGCGCCCGTTCCTCTGAAATGCGCTGGCCAAAAGAAAGCAGTGTGGTCAGACCAGAAACTAGTAGTGCTACATGGACGAGCATGCTACCATGCAGCACGCTACTTAAGATACGACTACTGGTTATAATTACTGCAACAGATAGATAGTTCTACTAGGTACTAAATCATGCAAGAGCATATCATGCCGGAAATTGCATGAGAGGTTAGTATCTAATAATGATGCTAAGTATTTAGCACATGTGCAAAAACCTATTTAACGTAGCCAGCATCCTAGAACTGATCTATCGCAACTATTATGGTCCCTTATTGTGCGTGGAAAAAATGACATTTTTAATCTATCGTTTTCTGCAGTCTATTTCCATAACCTTATGCCCCTGATCGTTTCTACCATAATATCTTGGCCCTAGCAAAATATGTTGAACGTCCGGGCTTTTCTCATTCCAATTCACTTCCTTCCTATCCATCTAACTTTTTTTTGTTCCCAGCTCCGTCTTGCCGGCCAAACACGTGAACTCATCGCGTGGGGGTGACGTCACCCCCCACTCCCCAATTTTCTGTCTCCTCCCCCCCCACCTCTATTGGGGGAGTGAAGGGCAGGGGGGGGAGGTACGCGTGCCCGACCGCGTGGAGAGTTTTGAGTTATTCGCGGCCGTGTTGACTCTCGCTTTTCATTGATGAGTTTTTTTGAGGAGGCCGTTAATGTAAGAGGTGATGAATGCCCGGGCCGGAAAGGGGCTCTGCAGATCGGACGGCGGAGTAGTGGACCACGTGTTTGTAGTGTCGCTAGAACTCGGTAGGCGGTAGAACTTAGGGGTAGTTTCGGCGAGGTAGTTCCCTTTGTCATGATGTGGATCATATTCGAGTTAAACGTTTTAATTTCACCAGCTGTAGGGCACACGAATTAAATGTTACATTATTAATGGCGCAGTCATCTAGTTTTAAATGGAAGAAATTCTTAGTAATTATATGAAAATCTTTAAATTAGTCTTTAATTTGACTCATTTTTTGTGCGATACGTTTGAAACTCCTTCAAAACGGAAGGATTTTTGTGATCCCGAAGAATTAACTTCGATGGCAGTATGATTAATTTTCAAAAATATATGAGAAGACATACAATCTACACACTGCTAATTTTTTTACGAGATTTAAGTGTTACAAATTCCTCATTTTCTAAATAAGTCATCTCTGGAGTGCATAACACGTACCATTTCCCATGTCTGTAATAATGCATTAACACAGAAAAATATTTTGGGAGATATTTTGAAATTTCTTGCCAAGAAAGAGTCCGCGAATTCGACCGTTGCACGGAACACAAAATCAGTCAACATTTGACAGATTTTTGTTGGGAAATTTTGAAGTGGAAACAAATTCGAGTGGAGTTAAGTGCAAAATGCTTTGACGCTGAAATAAAGCGTCTTATTTTATTTGGAAGTATGTGGTGTTAGGGTAAAGTAAAAAAAGTAAAGTATAAAAACTTAGAGTGAGCCTACTTCTGGTCTGGTCTTCTTAAAACCAATAACAAACTCGCTACCGATAAAACTACATATTTTATTACTTTATTTTAAAACTTTTCTTATTAAATTATTTATAATTATTTTACCACTTTATTATTTGGTTGGGGTTCTTTATTCTTACATGTGGATTTAGCTAGAAAAATTCATATTCTACATAAAACTTGAAAAACATCACTCTGGCTCATATTAGAATCGCGATGTTATAAGCTGGAATTTAACATAAATTTAGCCTTGAAAACTTGGGATTATTCTTGAATTTTATATTTTGACTTTTGTAGACACCCTGGCCATGTATTGCGTGGTATTCCATTTTTTTAAATAATAATACATTTATTTATCCATTAAATAAACTATACAAACACAACTATAAGGCATAAAAAAGGATAAATTATGGATCCCTTTAGGCTTTGCCTGTATTTGGGATATCTCAAAGAAACAATGTATCTGTAAGAGTAAACTGGAAATGAAATAGAATATGCTGAGACAAAATATGTAATATTGGTATACAATGAAAAGATAACAATTTTTAAATCTCAACCTGTCGTGCAAACATATTATAAGGATTGTTAACAGTTTTTGACAAAAAACATATAAGGATTTTCTGTATCGAATTGCCATCTTTTAACCCTGTAAAGAAATGATGATGAACTAATTGTACCTCTTATATTTTCCGACAATATTTGAAATAATTTTGGCCCCATGTAGATAAATTATCGCTGGAATAACGCCATTATAATTTATTTTATGGAATAATTTCATTCGCGTGTTATGGCAAACTGATTATTTCCACTTGGAAATAAAACCGAGACTGAGAAACTGAAATGGTATACCATGTCGTATTATAAAACAACAAACCATGCGTTAAATGTTTTAAAAAGGAACATGAGGCACTTCACGGAACTTGTCGGCCGCTAGAGGAACAGAAGGGAAAGCGCTGTACGTCCGGGAAAGTGGTGTTCTACCCTGGTTTTAAAATAAGGCGAGTTTGTGCGTCGTAACGGGCGGGAAGTAGCAGCGTACACCAGTGAGGTCTTTCGTTCCGTCGTCGACGACAATAGGAAAGTTTCAGACGGTCCATTAAAGAAAATTACCAGTTGCTTTGGCGCTTGTACTCAGCGGTCGGCGTCTCGCGAAACCGCCGTGAATTACGACATCGCCTAGCCGCGGCGTGTATTGATTTGCCGCGTCGTTCGTGGCGCAAAACATTGGGAAGTGCTTGTTCTCCTGCGGAAGGGACTTTTTATTAGCTTCTGTGATATGCCATTGCCACTTTTTTTTTTACTGTTTGTGATTAACATTTCTCTCTTTCTCCCTCTCCCCAATAGGTGCGTGTGCCACCCTGGTTACACGGGGCGTAACTGCGAGCTGCAGTACATACCCTGCGACCCTTCGCCGTGTCTCAACGGAGGATCCTGCCGCCAGGTGGACAGCCTGAGCTTCAAGTGCGATTGTCCCGTCGGTGAGTACACAGTCGCCCTCCTCCCAACCTCCTCTCTCACTCTGTTAGTCACTTTCTCCCTCCCTCCCTCCTCTTTCGTCTGCGAAGCGTGTCTGGGGATCGGGTCTGGGGAGTGGGGGGTTGATGAGTCGCAAACACCCCAAGCCGGTTGGCTTGCGAAGAGATTTCAACGCTCGGGATTCTTCCCTCAAGCCTTTCCACCCACGCCCTCATATTCCCTGCCGGCTATTTCAACCACTCACGGAGCTATTGAAGTAATAAAGTTCATTGAAGTAGATGGAGAGGGCGCTTGTTATTGTGGCCAATGCTGGAAGATGTTACGCCTGTCCGCCACCTTAATTAACCCCGATTTTCCCTGTGCGCCTATGGGCTGACGCGCTAATGTAGCAATATCACGATGTTTTCCATCGATAACTCTGTAGAAATCAGCATGCATGTGTATTACATTATGTGTATTGTCCTTAAATTAAGTTTTTATCAATGTAAATATAATGATAATCCGCATTCCCGGTGAAATCTATGGTTAAAACGAGTAGAATCCATAGCACTAAGTAACCGTAGTATGTTTCAAGAGTTACTTGTCTCAGATTTCGAAAAGATGGTGGATATTCTTTCTTTGCATCCTCTAATTCGTCCATTCCGTCTTGATATCCTAAGGAATGTATGGGAAGAGCAGGGATAACCAATGTGTTCATTTTGGTTGTGAGGCTACAGTTTGATGACGTAATGCCCTCTCCATCTACCTCAATGGTTAAGCCCATGTATCATTGAATTGTTGTGGTTCCTCGACAGCTGCGGTGATATTTCTCCCTGCTTTGACCTTTTTTTGGTTTGTAATTTTTTTTCCGAGGGACCTATATTATATATTATCCCAATATAGTCCCCTTGGTCTTTTCTTATTAGTACGTGTAAAAAAGAGAGCGTGTTAGATTTTTAACGTAATTGTTGTAGCCATAACCCGGTGGAAAAGAACTATATTCATAAATAAAGGATTGCTTAGTTTTCTTCGACAAATTTGTGAAAGAATGCTTAATACCCTCTTTTGTAGTGCCTAATTAACGCTAACCGCTTGATTGCTTTACGTTTCAACCGCTAGATGACGTAAATTATGCATCTATGTTGTTTTAACGGAATGTTCGAGCTTTGAAAATCAAATCTAACCGCCGGCTAGTTAACGAGAGCAACCGATGAATAGATATATTAATGTCGATTATGCCCTGGAAATAATATTTATTAACTCTAAGCCGGGTCTGAGGCTTTACAAGTTTTTTTGTTCATAGTATATTTTAGATTTGTGTGTATTAAATTATTAGAAAATCAGAAACCAAATACCAAGATAAAGATGTCTATTGCTCCTTAGAAGGGTTATTGCCGTCTAAAAGTTTAAACGCGAATGACGAACACCTTCCAGGTCTCGAGTGTTTATTGTGCCGATATTAATCCCCAGTTTACTTGCACTTATTTAGGAACGATGCGTGCGAGAGTTGAAAAGTTCTCGAGTCAAGTGGAGAGCATTTTCAACGCATTTTGAGCACATGATTTAACGCTTGGAACTTTTGGAACTTGGAATTCCATTTTACATGGAATGTAATTTAGGGGCAACACATGCGACTGTTGAAAAGTTCGCAAGTCAAATGGTGGGCATTCTCAACGTATTTTGAGAATACGACTTAGCGCTTAAGAAGGCTCTAGTTCAAGTATTGAGTAGTGATGGGGTAAATACAGGATGTATGTTGTGGTTCGTGTCGGAATTGGCTTAGTAAGGACCGCTAATTTGGGCTCCGGGGGTTATTGAGGATCTTAGAAAGACCTTATCAATATTGGCAGAACTCTTGTGATGATTGTGGTCGCCGTTGGTATTTCATTTCGTTCATGTCATCGCTTGTGATCTGTATGAATGAGCATTCTCACTCAGCCTCTATACTTCCGTACACATTTGGCTGGAATGTCGTATTTGCTTAAGGACATAATCCGAATGAGCTTACTCATCCCAGCTGAAGTAATATCCACTCCCAGACTCTCATCGGGCTGCAATTACTATTGTGCATATCGGTGCACGGACCTCGGGATCGTTTCCGAGAGAGAACCGTGTTTATTTTTGAATTTCAATCATTTCCATTTCTAATTTGGCCCTTTTTCGTCGGAGAGAGGACATTGTACTCGAGCTCAGAGGGGATCTGCTGGAGGGAAGAGCTGGTGGGGGGGGATCTTCTTCTTCGTCTGTGTTTGTTGGGGTTCGTGGCATATGTCAAGGTCTGGGCGGGTGCGGCAAACATGAGAGAATGAGTGGGTAAGGAGGGGTGGCGGGAGAGGGAGATGAGGATGGGCTCTCTGCTGCGTGTGGTGACGGTGAAGGGAGTGGAGGGGGGAAGAGAGGGGAAGAGGCGAAGGGTATGAGCACTGGGAGTTGCGTGGGTGTTCGGGCTTCAAAGGTGTTCTTTGGGGGCGCCCGGCTTTCATGGTCGAGGTCACTCGGTGTCATACGCGCTCTGCCAAGTCCGCCAACGTGCCGAATTGGGAGAATCTTCACAAAGCGAATCATCTACATCTACTTATTACCCTGCAAGCCACCACAAGGGTGTTAGACAGGAAAGTAAGATATGTCAACATTAGGGATGAGTCGATTCCACTTTTTTTCGATTCCGATTCCAATTCTTTCAAATCGATTCTCGATTCCGATTCCATCGATTCTTATTCTTAATAATAGGTGGGATATTGATATACCAGTGGCGTACGGATATTATATAAATTTAAGTATTGGCTGGAATAAAATAACAGAGACAATTAAGTCGCTCAAAAAGTATATTTATTAACAAATAGCAAATATATCCTCAGCTTATTGAGGTAGATAAAAAGTACAAATTGATAGCCTACACCCAAAGTTACTGAGACAAACATGATGCGATAAATAAAACTTGATTTGAACATTTATCTATCTGGAATCGATGGAATCGGAATCGACTTTAGATTCTCGATACCGATTCTAATCCTGAGAATCGGTGGAATCGAGAATCGACATTTGGATTCGACTCATCCTTAATTAACATATCAGTGTTTATAACAAAACGAACAATGTCAGGGGTAACTTTGTGAAATTTCTCCATGATGGAAAAAGAACAGACTTTGAAATTTCCACTAGTAAGTTTTATTCACGACCCGGGTTTCGACAGTTTATGAAGTTCACCTGAATATGACATAAACTGTCGAAACCCGGGTCGTGAATAAAACTTAATAGAAAAATTTGCAAAGGTTGTTCTTTTTCCATCATATCAGTGTTTGTTGACTGGAGGAATTTTAATGTGAAAATACACAATTTACGAAGACCGCAAACAAATTGGGAGGCCGAGACCGAATAACCGGAAACCTCGTCCACCATGCTTGTCCGTTAACAAACCCAGGAACGATCCAAGGCAATTTCCATCAAGGCAGACAATACTTACGGCCAATATCTCAAATGGACATTTGATCAATAACGTTTACATCTACTTCTTACCCTACAAGCCACCACAAGGATGTTTGGAGGGGGTGATCCCAAGTGGCTTCCGAAAAAAACGACAATAACTCCCGCTGTTCCTCCTCGGGAAGAAGTCGTTACTCTCTTTCCTGAAAAAATGAGTTTTAATTAGTTCGGACTCATTTGAGTAAGTTATTTCGCCCTCTCCGATTTTTTCCTCCTCTTGACGGAAGCTTTAGATTTCGGGGATGATGTTGGTATGAGGAGAGCGTGTACTGTTCGTCTGCTCCTCCATCGAAGTTTGGAGAGATTTTACAGTTTACGGGCCGTCGCAGAAATCTGTATCTACTTATTACCCCGCAAGCCACGCAAACCTAGCTCTCCTTTGCTGTACGCGTTCTGGAGCGGTCATGTTCTGTTCCTCCTCATGAAATCTCTATTTCAACTTCCCAACGCCAGCGGCTTGCAGAATCTTGTGAAGACGTTAGAGTTAGGTGACTAGGGAATTTTTTTGGCATAAGCTGAATTAAAATCCCTTAGTCACGGATTCCGAGGTATGAGTATGATGCTGGAAAGGTGCTTTGCGCTGTCATTGGGATGACACCCTGTGCGTTCCTTTTTTTTCTCTTCCGATCCGACAAAATGAGGGACATCCACGGTGACATACAGCCCCGCCGTAGCTCATCAATTCCAAGTCTCATCTTAACTCTGGTGTCTGGTTGAATGAGGAAAAAATCCCCCCGTGTGAGGAATTAGTCATAATGTAAGGGTGGCGTTATGCTCGGACGTAAGTAAATAATGACATTTCTTTTTATTTATTTACTCTCTTTCCCCGAATTTTTTTTTATTTTCCATAAAAATTTAACATTTTTCATAGGTAAGACTCGTTCTCTGTCCGTTAGCGTATCTAATCGGTTGGACTTATATATAACATTTCCTCAAAAGTGTAAGTCAGAGTGAGATACTCGTGCCTACCATCTTACACCGCTTGGTGCATTCCGTTTTGCTATCCATAGGAAAGTAAGGAAATGGCAGGGTTGAACAATATGTTCGTTATTTAGGTTGCCAGGCTTCAGTTTGATGACGTAGTGCCCTCTCCATAACCCCAGTGGTTTCGACAAAGATATTTACCAAGGTACGTCGGTGTTGTCCATTGTCTTGATGATGACTTCGTGCCTCTTACGTATGGTCGGTTACAGTAATATAGTATGGACAGTACCAAGGTCATTCAATATCGTTTCTTTTCTTCCTTCGATACTGGTCTTTGCAACGCAAACAAGTCCGCCATTAATGTGCTAATTTCAGTGTATCTTCTATAAGCATAGAACAGAATGTTCGACGTTTTTGATGATTTTTTAGTGCATTTGTGTTCGAAATGATGGCTAGCGCCGCATATTCGCAGATTTCCTTGGGTGTGCAATGGTGAGAAATGCTCATTAAACATTTATGGCGGGCGTGTAGTGGAAATGATTGCTAAGACCCATATCGATGGAGCTATTGATGTATCGAATCGAACGGCCCTGGATAGTACAAAGCGAGAATTTGTATCATTCGCAGAAAGTGTATGGCGTCGTCTAACCAGATTGGTCACCTAACTCGCAACTTACTTGGGTCTTCACTTTTTAGATCGCCCGAATATTTAATACAAGTTTCATTCACTGCGGCTGACTCCCAACTCGACAAATGTCTGAGGGAATGCAGCGTGGGTAAATTAATGTTCGCAGTCACTGGTGAGCTTTCTAAAGCGGAAATCTTTTTATAGACCTTCTAGTCATTTGTGCCTTATCTTCGCATATTTCATTTACTTTCCAAAGGGATGAGAGAACTATATACCCTTGCTTTCGAGTACAATTACCTGTCGCGAGGGTATTCCTATAGAGGTGACGGCCCTTGTCCCTCAATGCATTCGTCCCGGACGTCATTACGAGGAACAGCGTCGGGATTTCCCGTGTTACACCAATCACCGCTTGATTGTCGTGTTTGGAATGGTGCTTCCAGCCAGGGGCGCTTTCTTTGACGTGGTGAACTATGTCGGCGCAGTTTCTGGGCGAATCAAATCACTCAGGTGGCGCATTTTCTAACTCATCTTCCTTCTTCCTCTCTTCCCTCTTTCTTCAGCCGACATTGCTCTTTAGGTGAAATGAATAAGTGTTTTGCTCTTACGTATTCCATGACTGTGAAAGATTTTTCTAATGTGTGAAATTCAAGATGAAAAAGTGTATTCACCTAGGATGGGATTCAGATCCCCGTAATTCGCTTGGAATAGGTGCTTCAGCTAATTAAGATATACGGACGCATAGACTTGAAGGCGCCTTTGTGGAGGCAGAAGTTCACGCGAAGTGCTGTGCATATTTTATCGCTGTGTGTTATGCTCTTTTGGGTTTTTATCTTTAGCTGGTGACTCCCATTTTTTTAAGTTGAATGTTGCGACCAGCACAATGGTACGTAGAGCGTCTAAAGTTTTTTTCCGAATGACTTTTTCCTAATAAGGTTCTTCATTTATTGAAATTCGCTATTTGTGCCTGTTCTGGTCGTTGTTTGATGTTCGTGATTATTCTCAAAAATTATTTTCTCGAACTTAAGATTTGACTTCCTACTTTCTTTTATTCCCAGCTTACCCATTAATGTTTAATGTATCAGGCGATATTTTGTGGAAATGGAGTGCAGAAGCCATGCGATCACAATAAAAGTTGTTCACATTCGACAGAATTTTATTCACCGACCAAGGTTTCGACATAAGCTATGTCGAAAATTATCTTTTCTATCTACCTTTCACCTTCTATCACGATATATCACCTAAAATATGACAGAGCTTCCGTCGAAACCTTGGTCGGGGAATAAAATTAAGTAAAAATTGAATAGCTTTTATTGTGAGATCATAGCACCCGGCTTATATTTCTTTTGGGTTTATGCGAGAAAATTTAAGAAAGTGATGCTCAATACTACCTATCCAGTCTAGTAGTTCATTGAACGAGTTCGATTGGGTTGCCCATTGCCTTTGGTGTGCATACTCGGGTGCCGTTATCCGTGGGAATTTGGCGAATGGTAAATGTCTCTATGACGATACGGGTTTGCGGAATTCCCCGATGAAAAAAATGTTATGAACGCTTTCTTTGGTCTGTTTAAAATGCCCACATTTTTTTTAGATCCTGTTCTTGCGCAAGGTAGTTGCTGCAAGAACACTTACGATCAAGGAGAATCGATGACTGATTCCGGAATGAAGTCGTAATGAGCCTGTCATGCGATCTTTTATCCGGGTAATTATACAATCTCGACCTCCTATTATGGATCCGGGAAATCGCTGAGATATGTGTACCAAAGACTTCGACATATTTCTCCTCCCCCGACTTAATGCACCATTGATGGCCGTGTTACAATTTGGTACGAAATGTCAAATAGTTTTGTGCCATTCCTGGAATAAAAATTCATAATTTTCCGGTGACTGAGCTTTCTGCTGGTTTTGTCGACAGCTCGCGGAATATTCCGGCTTTTCTCGTCATTTTTTTATGTATTCGTCTGAGGAAAAGGAATCGTAAGGGAGAAATAAGTCCATTATTTTCTCAGAAGAAGGATAATACCATTTAATTATGATTGATATGGTGGACTCTCGGGCTCAGGTAGCTATCCCTCGGTAATAAATACTTTCCTTGAGTTATGGATTCATTCATCATCGGTTGCAGTGTTGCCTAGTCACCATGCTCACATGCTCGGGGTAAACTTGCCGTGGTGGGCTTTCCTTGCTCTCCCGGTTCTCCTCCTCCACTCACCTCCTACACCACTATGGTTCATCTCCTCCTCCCCCTAGTGAACAAATTGGAATCGGCCGGTGCCTTTAAGGTAGTTTGAGCGAAATAACATTTCTCCTAGAAATCAATGAATTTGGTCTCATTTTAAAGAAAAATATCTCACCCTTCCAATGGAACCAAAAAATCAATCCCTTACTGCACTAATTTTTGAGATAATTGACGAAAAATACCTGCTCCTTTTCATAAGAAATGGTATGTGTATGCACTCCAGAGAGACCTTATTTAACAAATGAGGAATTTCTAACACTTGGATCTCGTCAAAATATTGAAAGTGTTTAGTTTGTATGTTTCCTCGTCTATTTTTGAAAATTATTCGTATTGTCACCGCAGTAAGTTCTTCGGGATCACAAAAAACTAAGGATGAGTCGGTTCCTAAATTTTTCCGGTTCTCGATACCGGTCCGGTCCTTACCTGTCGGTTCCCGGTTCTCGGTTCCAACAATGGACTCTTATTTTCTGAATGAATGGAAAGTTTCGACAAACAACCAAGAACTGAAGGACAATAATTTCACTTAAATCTACATCTACGTAATACCCTGCGAGCCACCACGAGGGTGTGTGGCAGGGGGTGAAGATCACGAAACATGCACTATTGACTTGCAACTAGGAATATAAATTTAAGAGGCAAATAAACCAGAAAGCTCAGTAAATTAAACAAGATCTTCTCCATAATTTTATTAGCCAAGTATAAGAAAACTAGTCCAAGTTTAAAAAGTCAAACTAACATGATCGGCCTATATATGACATTACATCAGGCTTTACTTCAGGTGCTTTCTTCAGGTTTTGCTTTAGGGGGTTTGGGGATTTTGAGGGATTTGGGAGCATAATTCAAATCCTTGCCACCGTTCCGTGCCGGTTCCTTTACCGTACCGACTTTATGCGATCGGTTCTCGATACCGGTTCTAAGGGCCAAGAACCGGCAGTACCGAGAACCGGGTACCGGAACCGACCCATCTCTACAAAAAACCATCCGTTTTGAAGGGGTTTCAAATGTACCGCCCCAGAAAATGAATCAGGTTAATGACCTATTTAGATATTTTCATTCAATTACTTACAATTTCTGTCATAATAACTATATTATTGTACCATTAATAATGCAATATTTAATTTATGTGTCCTATAGCTGGTGAAATTAAAACATATGATTCGAATATGGTCTCTATTATGACTTGGGAGCTATCTCGCTCAAGCTACCTTAAATGCATAAGTGCTGGGAAAGAAATGTTCCTTCTAGCCATTACTGCGTCCACTTTGGGCCAAATTAGATCGCGGTAGTTAAAGTGTGGAAGGATCCAGTCACCATGGTTAATGACTCCCATCTCCGACCCTCATCTCCAATGGACCTGGAACTCTCGTCGTAAGTCGGTGTTTAAGGTTTCTTGAATGACCCGAGACATTTCACCGTAAACAAAGCACTCCTTTGTGATGCTCGGTGTTGGAAGAAAAAGTATTCTTGAATTACGGTTGTCTCTCACGTCGAAGAAAGCCTATTTGGTGTGATGCCATCTAATGGTTGTACAAGTACATTAAAAATATTCAGTTGTCTCCCCCTCACTTGTCACTCACGGCTTTTGATTAGCTCTGGTGGTAGGGAAGCAGCTGACAATTTGTGTTATTTCCCCGTCAAGAATGGCAAGGTCGCTTAGGGTAGTAAGGTTGTTAAGGTTTATTTGGATGGATCGAGTTAAAATCGTCTTCGGTATTAGCTTATTCTTTACGACAGGCGCCAAGAGGTACTCTGTTTCTGTCCCCTTTGATGGCACTTAATTTGCTCTGTGTATAGTCCTCAAGTAGGGCTCAGGATTTCATTGAAAAAATCTCCCACATTTTCCAGGTTCTTACTTTTCCCCTCAGGATGGCAAGCCGGTTCTCAAGTCATCACGTCAATCCAATCCCCTGGAATATTATTCTTAGTTTCGAGTCTCATCAGTAACTGAATTCCTAGGAGCCAATTGAGTGTGTCAATTTAGGAAATGTTAACAAAATATCGTCGGATAGCTTTCAGTAGCATGTCGAACGTCAATGAAAATCGGATTCCATTTGTTACTAAGGCTTATTTATGTTATTATCGTCGAAATTCACTTAAGTGCTCCTTCGTCGGTCGCTTAAAGTCGCTTGGAGTTGCGAACGGGTTCCTTTCCACACGGCTGGGGTCGCTCATTTGTTTCCAAGTCGCCGATGATCATTAGCTAAGTATTTCATGGCCAAGCGGTGGGCTCAAGTGTGCGAGGTTTCCTACTTCTCCGCTCGTCCTTTCGTTTTTAACATCGGGACAAGGAAGTTAGCCACCTGTTTATGGCCTGCTACTTGTCGTTCCGTGGCCGAATAAAGCTACAAACTTTTGGAACAAAGGATCCCAAAACGAAAACTTTTATCTTGCTCGTTGAAATCTCTCTCGGTCGTTGAAATCTCTGTCGCTCTCAGCCGTGAGAATTGCCCGCCGGAGTAAGTCATGGGCATGTCCTCAACCCGGATAAGGTAGCAATGCAGTCTTCATAATCGAGTACGGATAATTGGTTTGTCCCCAAAAACGAGCGACGACAACGACGATTTTTTTGTCGCTTCGAGTTCCACACGTGACACGCCGGCTTGAACGCTCCTGGCACGTTTTCTCCGGCCGACTCTGGTACTCGGTGCTCGAGTCTTATTTCTATTGTCCACGTTGCATCCAGCTCCCATTTCTTTCTTAGGTGTATGTCTTCGCTCTGATTTAGTAGCCGGGGCGGCTGAGATTCGCGTTGAATCTTACAGTGGACGCTTTTCGGGAATGGAGAATTAACCGCAGGAACATTACGAGGAGTTTGCGTTTCAAGCAGTTTACGGCGTTGTTATAATGCGTTTGAATTAATTCAGTACGTACAAATAAAATTTTTCTGTGCGAGCGACACGTAGTTAATTCTCTATAAGCAGATATGTTAGTTCAAGTCTGTTGTGATGTCATGATGCTTTCTTTTAGCTCGCGAAAGGTAATGTTTGGTAACAATTTTTTATATACCATTACTGGGCGTATTTCGCGCTTCCCATGATTGCAAGCGAAATAAGCTTTTCATTCGTGCGCCAATATGTCGGCGATTTACCTTACTCTTCGTGTCTTATAATCGCAAAGTGTCGTGCTAAATTGCGAATACCAAATCCCTCGACAACTTAGGGCCTTCGAGTATATTTCAATACCCTCTGTGAAATCAAGTTAAGTACGTAGGCCTAAAACATCCTGTGTTTTGTGCCAAGGGCGACTTATTTGCTGTTGGCAAAGATCTTCGTATGTACATAAAAATGAAACGTTTTATTCGTTCTGCAGTCAACCATTTTCACGGTTTATATTTTCACCATCAGCTTGCCACATCGTGACTTTCCGTTGCATTTTGCTTGTGTCATCCGAAGCATGTTTTTTTCTCATGGTTGGATTATCTAGGTATCGTGCCATGGATTTTATTATTGGGGCAAAATTGCGCTGTTTCAGCGCTCGAAATTGAAGAAAATTACGTATGAGCAAACTGTGATTCCGAAGAAACGTGAATTTTTCTTACTGTTTGGTGGCCGAGTGCCTTATTGTGAAACCAATTCGATGTGTATCCTTTTGGAGATTATTTTTGGAATCTCTTATTTCGAAATTACCTGTTGAGTCTAGTATTGCACATCGTTTTTGTTGTTTTATAAATGACGAAAAAATATCATAGTATATTCCACCCGTAAAAGTTTATTGCCGAGCATGGCGAGAAAATTGTTGGAATATACTAAGATATTTTTTCGTCATGTCTGTGACAAATTTCCACCAAGTTACGCCTTCAACCATTAATTTTATTTGTTGTTTTCACTCTTATTTTGGTCATATTGTGGTGCGTAGTTCCTTTGAAGAGAATCCTTTGTATTGTGTGGTTTAATCTGATTATCAGTAAATGTCTGGTTCATTTAAAAAATGAGGAGCTATTGACAATCAATATATATGATGAATTCCATGTGCCTCTCTCCCTTCAATGCGAACCATAACAATGTCATAGTAATTCAGGCAACTTCGCTTGATGGAATTATTTAGTTTTATTATTTTAACTTATTAACTCGACTCACAGACGCAGATTAATGTAAAAAGAGATTTAATTTATATCACTAACAAATCTTGTTGGTGTCTGTTTTAAGTTAGAATACCAAGTGTTGTGTAAACAAACTTGCCCTCTCTGACAGCTAAATTGTTTTTCTTTTCTCGAGTAAAATTAACGTTTTGATAATTAATTTAATCCTTCAACGGAAATTACTCCCGTTATGCACTTAGTGATGCAATTTGAGAGTTATTGTTTGTTTTGCTCAGTGTTGTATATGAGGCCAGTGTATTTCACTCTCTGGAAACACGTCGCTCAGTTATAGATTCGCGATGAAACCGGTTCCGATGCGTCATTAATACTCGTGGTCGCGTTAAGTTTACAGATGCACTTTTAAGTGCCTGCTTGCACGTTGAGTACGGAGTCCCACAGCATCTTGGTATGCAGTACGTGGCTCTTGTCCAGTTTTTCGTTCCACTCCTTTGTGTTCTTCGCGGTATCTGATTCCAGTACAGTTCCTGTGGGTACAGGTGGCGTTCCTCATCATCCATGCCGCAGTCAGCTTTAATATCTAGTTTTTCCGACTTAAGTCGGTGTGGCTAAGTGAACAAAAAAGTGCTGTCATCCATCAAGCCGGAAAATTGATTGAGTCAAGTCTGACTTATGGGTGGAAGCGATGGATATCGATTGGGAAAGATCTCACTGTGAAACTAATAGTTTTTTTCTGGTTTTAAGGATGTTATGTAGACAGTCATGGTGCCCAATGGTGCTTTCCTAGTAACTTAATTTACTTCATTACCTTGTGAAGATCGTGAATGCTAGGATTTTCTGAGAGAATGAGGTTGAGATCAATTGATTGCTACTTCATAATGGTTTTAAATTCATCGTAACTTTTAAATAAGAGCCATTTGCACTCTGGAACCCTGTATTTACACCTCTTCTTACATTTCTCTATGCATTCATTAGGATGAACGAGCTTTATTTTGTTTCGAGCGATATCTTCACACAAGCGAGCGGGACCATGGGCTTTGTTTAGTTTCGACCGAGGACCTGCCCGGATGCTGGCGTTGCTACAGGCGACGAGGCATGTTTAGATTGGCGAATTCCTTAGGTTTAGATTAATCAATTTCCTCATTCAAAATAGTAGTACATTGTACTCTCTGTTTGTGGAGTCTTCCCTGATCTTAAGTTTGAAATTAATATTTTTTTGGAATCTCGCAATACATTGGAAATGGTCCTCATTCAAGGTAGACCAAGTATACTTACCAACGCAAGCAAAACTTCTGGCGGTTAAATGTATTTCATTCAGCGAGTTTCTGTGAAGTAGATCCGTTACTTGCCCGTATCTGAGGGTACTTATTGGTACTGGACAGCATTATTCAGGAGCCTTCTCTTATTTCCGAGGTTGAATTTGCAACTTTTTGTTGTGCTTTCGCGAAAACTTACGCGATATCTTTCTTTTGTCGTAGGGAACCGGCATTTTGGGAGAGACTGCGTTGGCGTTCGCCTCTCCCTTTGCCTTCCTACTCGTTCCTCCCGTCCTTTTCCCTCGCCGCCTTTCTCTGTCCTTCCCACAATTCCCTTTCTCGAGTGCCGTCCCTCTTTTTTACCTTTTCCCCTCCGCGAGGCCTCGCCGCTTATCAGTCTCCCCATCTCGCCCTCTTCATTCGTCTCTCTTTTTCTATTTTTGCCATCTCCTCCTCCTCCTCCCCCCCACTGGCCCGCACTTTATTTGAATATCCCCCATTTATCTCTCTCCCTTTTCTTCCTCTATCTCTGCCCGACTAGCCATTATTTACCTTTTATGACGTCTTGTGCGTCCTCCATTTTTTTTATCTCTCGTCACCTCTTTCTTCCTCCTTCGCCTCGCCTGTGCCTCTCGTCTACGACATCCACGCAGCATCCTGCAGCCCACCCCAATGGGTGTGTCGTATGGGGTGAATTTTTACCTCGTATCTTATTATGTCGTAAAATTATCGTTCGCCGAATGCTATTCGCATGGTGTACGGGACTGTAACATGAATGATTTAGCGGAACGTGTGGTGTACTGGACTGTAATATGAATGGTTTCGCGGAACGTTCGTGACGTCCTCTAAACAGACAAGTTCTGATTCGAACTTATGGTTTTCCCTCGTGGTAGTTAGCGGAGGTGACCGTTAACTCAATCCATTTGCGTAACTTAGGATCGTTGTATGAATTAGTGAACGATTATTTTAAGATCAAAGGATGGGTGGAGACAAATTCGGCGTCGACGTTAGTCATGTTTTAGCAGCGGAAGGTGTCTATGAGTCCACAGTTTCATGTCCCTTCCGGAAGAGGGAAATCTGCGGTTGAAATACTCTTCACAAGCCTTCGGTATTCATCGTAAAAATCTCTTCCCGTACAAGTATTCGGACAGGGACCTTCGGAATGAACATACTATCTGTATAAACTCGAGGCACCACAAGGCTCTGTTGATCTCCTTACTATATTAAATGTATCTGTGATTTATTGGTAACATAATGTACAGTTTAAGGTATCCGGCGATATTATGTGAAAATTTAGTGTCGATAAATCATCTCGCTGTAACAGATACATTTTTAAATTTCTTCGCAATTTTATTTCTACTCCGAGACCTAAGTTTCGACACAACTCATGTCATTCTCGAGATACCGAAGTACAATTTTTGTGAGCTTTTTATGTTTTAAAAAGGAAATGAAAGGTTTTAAAACATATAAAACATAAAAAAACGTTAGAATTGTAATTGTGTACGTTGAGAATGACATGAGTTTGTCGAAACCTATGTCGGTGGGTGGGAATAAAACCTTGTGGAAATGTAAAAAGGTATCTGTTAACGTGATATCATGTTATCTGTTACAAAAAGTGCTCTTGATGATGCTTCCGATTCTGGAACACTCGGATATGCGTGTGGCATTAAGTTAGCTTGATCGAAATGTCATTTAGCATGGAAATCAGTGAATTTGGTCTCATTTTAAAGGAAAATATCTCACTCTTCCAAAGATACCAAAATATCAGCCCCGCACCGAACAAATTTCCGAGATTTTTAACAAAAAATTCTAGCCCTTTCAGATGGGAAATGGTACGCGAATGCACTTATGAGAGACCTTATTTGAAAAAAATGTGGAATTTCTCACGCAAGGAATCATAAAAATAACAACAGTGTATACTCTGTGTGTTTTCTCTACTTATTTTGATAAAATATCGTACTGTCACCGCAGTAATATTTTCCAGAATCGCTAAAAACCTTCCGTTTTGAATAAGTTTTAAGCGCACCGCGTGAAAAAGTGAGTCAAGTTAAAGACCTATGTAGAGATTTTTAATCAATTTCGTAGTTTTACTATTTCATATATGAGTATATTATTGCACCATTAGTAATTGTGATGTTTTATTTTTGCTTCCTACAGCTGCTGAAATAAAAAATTTTATTCGAATATGTTCTCCATTATGATGACGCCTTTCTCGCTCAAACTACCTTTAAGGCCGCTTTACACGGTACATTTTATTGTACAAACGAATGTTTCTTGTACATTATATGATACATTCGTTTGTACATCAAATGTACCGTGTAAAGCGACCTTTTGAATATATGGATCGAAATGATTTTTTTTTGCTATTACTATTTTGCATTTCACCGGTCTTCTGTGCACGCGATATATCTTTTCCTAAAGGTACGTGAATACACTCCTGACAGAGACCATATTTGAGATATGAAAATCTAACATCTAGATATTGTCAAAAATTAACTCTGTGTACTCTGTGCGTTTTCTCAACTTATTTTGAAAAATAATCATGTTGTCACTGCAGTAATATTTTCAGGATCGCTAAAAACCTTCAGTTGTGAATGAGCTTTAAACGTGCTGCGTTAAAAAATGAGTCAAACTGAAGATTTATTTAGAGATTTTTATTTAATTACATAGAATTTCAGTCATTTAAAAGTATATTTATATTGTATATATACAAAAGTATATATTCTATCGTTAAAAGTATGTATAAGTACGATACCGTATTTAATCCATGTTTCCCACAGCTGCTGAATTTAAAAAATGAGTCTGACTACAGACTTATGTAGAGATTTTTATTTAATTACTTTGAATTTCAGTCGTATATAAGTATGTTCACATTGTATTTATAAAAGTATATTTTCTACACATAAAAGTATGTGTAACCATGGTACAGTATTTAATTCATGCTTCCTACAGCTGCTGAAATTAAAACGTACAATCCGAGTATGTTCTCCGTTATGACGAGGGAACTATCTCGCTCAAACTACCTTTAGAAGATGTGGATTGAGATGATTTTTTTTGCAATAACCGTGCATCTCACCGGTCTTCTTTGCACGCGATATATCCTTTCCTAATGCCTCTCTCTGGTTCGCTCTTCTAGCACTCTATCCCGCGAGTGTGTGTAAGTCCGCCCTCGCCTCTACACCCACACCCCCGTCTCTTCCGGCCCCATTCTACATCAACCCCCCCCCCCCCCCATTCCTCCCCCCTCGTCTTCGTCGTCGACTGCATGAGAAACTTCCCACAGTCGCTCTCCGCTAAGGCGACCGGGCAAGACGAGGTCTCCTCTGGAGAGCACTGTGTGTGTGTGTGCGCGCTAGCTCCCCCCACCTACCTCCCTCCAACCTTCCCCTATCCACTCCTCCCACTCCCCCTCCGCCCCCCCAATCCCCACCCCCAACGGACTCCACCCTCCCTCCCTCCCCGTCTAAAGTATCTCCTTCCTCATCAGCCAGACTCTCCCGGCAACCCCTCTCTCTCTCTCTCTCTCTCCCTCTACCCGGTTCGCTTATATTTTATTTCTTTTTTATTCGTTCTCTCTCTCTCTCCTGCTCTTTTTTGTCTTCTTATTTATCGTTTGCCTTCCCGCGTGCGTCCCTTGCATGGCATTATTGCGTATCTCTCCTGCCTTTTATTGCCTTCCTTCCTTCCCCTCGTTCCCTCTCCCCATTCTGCCTCCTCCTCCGTCTCGTCTCACTCTTTCTGTCTCTCGTCCTTCATTCTTCTCCGCCTCTTATCCCTCATTCCCTCTTCTTCATCCGTTGCTTGTTTCGTTAAGTGGTCTCTTATGGAAGTCCTCCTCCTCCCCCCCCGCTCTTTTCCCTCCTTCGTGCCGTGTGGTTTTTCAGAGATTTTTCTCAGTCTCGTCCCCCGAGGTGTCGCTTTCCTTTTTTTTGTTTTATATTTCCGAGTCTGGGGACGAAGAAGTTGGTAATGGACGACGGCTGAATCGTTGGGCACTTGTTTCGCTATCGTTTGTACTCGAATGTCCGTTTGTTTTTCAGTGTGTCTGCTTGTTTAATTGTCGACCGACTTCTCAGGATCTGTTGAAGTAATTACTTCTCCTCGAGGCTGCCGCGGTAGCCAGGATGGTAACGCTCCGGGCTGGTTACCCTGAGGATCGCGGGTTGTGACCATCGCTACACGCTTCGGTTTTGTTTCTCTTTAGTTGTGGAGCTTAAGTAAGATTCTACTGTGTAAGGATAGGTAGTAAACTCTAGTCTACTGCTTCTCCTCTTATCTAAGGTCGGAGCGATATTTAAACAACAGTTAAAAGTCCTAATATTCGGATTTACTCTGGTTTATTTTGTTATTTTGGATTCATTGAGACCTCATACACGAAAGCACCTCTATAAAAACTCAAGACTTTTGTGTCTCTCCTTACCTAAGGTCGGAGCGATGTTTTAATGACGGTTTGAAGTCCAAATATTCGGATATACTCCGGTTTATTTCGTTAATCTGTATGGATTGAGGCCTCATCCCTCAAAGTCGCCGGTGGAATGGATTTACTTTGAAGATAACCTCGCATATTTTCTGGGTATCTGAGAAATGGATGTTACGTATTGATATGATATAATATGTAATTCCTATTGACTTAGTATGAATTGATGTGTGTAGGCGTATTTTTATCGCTCAGTTATGTTGAAAATCTTACACGAATAATACATACTGCAAAGTTGTGACAATCCTTATTCTTTCGTTAATTCCTGTCACTACATTTACCAATCGAACTCAGATCGATTTGGCCTGTTCAGCTCGGTATAGTAAACGCAAAGGGCTAGTAGCTAGTGGGATCGACTTGAGAAACGGAATGACTCGGCCCGCTTTATCTGCCAGTCTGAGATTACAAATCGTTATGAACCGATTGAAATCGATTTCGCATTGGTAAACCAGGCGATCCGAGTCGGCTTGCTTAGAATGTTCAGATCGGTCCGAGTTTATATCGATCTGAGTTCGATTGGTAAAGGTAGTGTATAAGGCTGAGGTAGCTTCGAAGGAAATTCTGAGTCCTGAGACATCTCAGGTGTTTTATGAGTATCTATCTTACTAAGGTCCGGTTTTTACTCTGTTTACTCTTACCGCAGGATGACGTAGGCTTTACGCTTACGTGATGTGAACTGAAATGTGGAATTTGTGTGCAACGTGTATCAGACTCTTGGTTAATTGATGCGAGCATTATCGATTAGAAAGCGCATTAACTTCGATTTTCATACCGAGGAAATGTTCAGCCAGAGATCATAAGTATCCCGCTATAAATATGGCTACAGGGTGTCCACTGATCAGGAAAATTGGGAATTATTCGTGAATTTTCAGCACCGGGAAATGCTCGTGGATTATTCGTGAATTTCTGCTTTGAGTTGTGAATTTTAAAAATTATCATTTCCAGGCAAAAAAATCCTTATTTTATACATTAAATCAACGACGATGAATTTGATATATCTGTTATTTGATAACTGTACATAATGTAATGGATTTACCGTTAGTGTGAATAAATAAATCAAAGACGAAAACTTGGTATAGAAAGTAAAGTAAAAACAAAGTAAAGTAGAAAAACTTGGGGTAAGCCTACTTCTGTTATAGTCTTCTTGTAAGCAATATAATACGTACTACCAATAAAACTACATATTTGATTACTTCAGTTTAGCACTTCCTTTTTAATTATTAATTATTATTCAATTACGTTATTCTTGGGTTGGGGTTCTATATTCTTACTTGTGTGTTTTGCTATACAAATCCATATTCTACATAAATCTTGAAAAACATCACTTCGGCTCATTTAAAAACCTTGATATTATAATCTGGAATTTTGTATTAATTTATCCTTGAAAACCTGGAATTATGTTTGCTTGATTTTAATATTTTGGTGTTAGTGGACGCCCTGCGGCTAATAGTATTTTCGATGCGCCTTTGATTTGGCCCATCGGCGTGTCGAGATTGCTGACCCGTATGCATCCTATTCTCCTTCCATGCGGCCTGAACTCTCGAGCGGCCGAGGAGGAGGCCATTTGATTCAGAGATGCTGCCCGTCCGCGCGCACATACCCATTTTTCCTAGCGGATGTCCCGCGTAATGAAGCGATGTACGGAGGGATTTAATCGGCGTTGTATGCGCCGGTCGGACCAGAGAGGGTGGTGGCCGCGCATAATTGGAAATCCCTCCACCCCTTTGCTATTGAAGGGAATCGGGAACTCTTGGCCCCCCCCCCCCGCCCCCACCTTTTATGTAATAGCGGCCCGAACGAAGCCGCCGATTGTGTGGCAATAACAGGTTCCGCGGGTGGGTGCAGGGTGTGGGGGGGAGGGTCGTCTTCCCCCCCCCCCAAGCCACCCAGCCCCCTACCCCGCCCGACCAACCCGATGGAATGCACATACGTACGTATGTACTACACCGGTACGCTCATACGCATATGGAGTGAGCGGTGGTATGTCTCTCGCGTGTGCAGGCCGGCCATCGCCGCGCCTTCGGACGCCCACGCCGTCGGGCCGCGGGAAACCTCGCTCCTCGGGAGCCCCACCCACTACAACAACACACTCTCGGGGTCGCCATCTTTGTGTGCCTCCTCTTCTTTCGAGGGAGAGCGCCATTGTTCCGCGGGTGGGTCGGCCTCGCGAACCGCTGCCTTTCGTCTCTCTGAAATCGCCCAGACGCGAGTTCGGTTTATCGATGGGGCCGGAGTAGCGGAGCCGATACCAATACCGACAGCGTTTTGCGAATTTTTTTTACCTTTCATTTCAATATTCTACCAAATGATTTTCATTACATTTATTTGTCAACAATTTAACATCGATGTTCCGTCAGGCACATGCCTGTCGACGGGACATATGTTAAATTAAACAAAATAATATATTTTTGTCTTCTTTCACCAACAAACTATAGCAGCTCATGCTCGTATACTTGAGAAAACATCAACAGAAATGCACCATTATAAAGAAGTAACGGCAAAAATTGGTAGGAATTGTAGAAGGATTCGTAGGAATATGGATAATACTTATTCTTACGTCCTAATTTCTGGCATATCCTTCTGCTTTCTCTCCTATACGGGATTAGGGCTGGGCGGTTTGCCAATATATTGCTCCCAATGTCACTATTTTTCAATATTGGGATTCCAAAATCACAATTTGCCAATACCAATATCCTATATTGGATATTGGTGGTCGGAAAACCAATATTTGTAATTGGAATATTGTATATTGAAGAACCAATATTTGGAATATTGAATATTGAATTACCGGCGTTGAAATTTCAAGTATTGAATATTGGAACCCGGCGAGGATGGTGGTCGGAGAGCGCTCTTAATCTTTGTAAACAGACGTGGCACTCAGTGCAGCGCTTTCCTTTCCATCATTATTCGTAGCAATAACTGGGGAAAAGAAGCATACATTTGTTTTCTTGTTTAATTGACAGACTTGTACATAGTTAATAAAGGCCCTTTTTCGAAGTAACCCCCCTCGGTACTAATACACTTCTGCCACCGTTTTTTTTTACCTGTTAATTTTACCTGATAATATTGCTATGTAGCGCAGTTGGTCATATTGAATGAGTTGAAGATTCTTGATAGAGATTAAGCATACTTTTGCTTCTCGCATAAGGATAGATTTTCATTACAGAATGTTGATGTTCAAAAGGCTGAGCCTGGTCGCTGGCGTTGTTTCAATTCGTCTCTCTTTGCAGCCGTTATTGTCACTTCGTTTTAGGAGTTGTACTACATGGCCGACATCGCACTATTAAGCTAGGTCATTCTCATTCGTCTCCTCGTAATTTTCCTCTATTCCCTTCCCTAAAATATGTTTTTGAGGAACTTTCTATGTCTGAGTGTATGTCCAATGCATTTGATTTTTTTGGAGTGCATTGATTCGAGAAGTGTTCTTCTATCACTTGTTTCTACCAAAACTTTTGTTTTCGCCATTTTTCTGCCTACAGTTTGCCACAGCTCGGCTGCCAGGAGCCTATCTTTTTACTGTTTATCCAAGATCCATGTTTCCCAACCGGGAGTGAGCACGCCACACGCGAAAGTCTATGAAAAGAATAAATAAAACCAAAAAAGAATACTTGTTGAAAACCTGGTTTTTGCATGAAGTCCCAACTTTGAAGCTGCTGTCCTAAAAAAATCTTGCGAATTGGGTTGACGACGTTTTCCTAGTGGAGTGCAAAATGATTTCTCCTCATTTCTTCTGTGCGGCTGTTATTTTAGCAAGTTTATGAGTGGTCGAAGGACTTCGCGATAGAACTCGAGTTTGGAGATTCTAATTCGTAGGTTTACGGCGCCGGACTTCAGGGGGATCCTTCGTAAATCTTCGGATGATAGTCTACAAAAAAAATGAAACTCCGCTCGTCCTGACAGCTTCTCATTATCTCGCACGCTCAGTTCAGCAACCGGTCTCTCCGTCCGCTCTTAAAACCGTCTGTAAGTTCATATGCTGCGAAGGATAGCCTGAAGATAGGTAAATTATTGTATCCCTGCTCTTATTTCAATGTCTTGAGTCGTGGCGCAGAGCTATGGAGGAGGATAGCACGAAATACTGTGGTATGCTTGATATTACTCATGAAGTATATATACCAACTACATTTACATCTATAAACTACCCTACGAGCCGCCGCATAGGTATATGACAGGGGGTGTTAGGACACCAGCCGTGTAAGGATGTAAGAGATAAGGTTTTGGAAGGAGAAATGGTGGTGTGAATTATGGGAGTGTATTTAGTGGAGCTCAGTTTTTTCGTGGTCGCATATTGTGCTCGGAAAGTACGAGTTTTTGCACCAATCTGCTCGGCAATGTATCTCTCTTATTTTATAACCACAAATACAAGTTTTGATTTAAGCGCTCTGGGTACATGCCCTTAAGGGCAAAAATATGATTAACCATAAATTTAATGATAGATATAAAAAAAATAATACAACTTATGTGATAAGTAATATTACATACGTATATGAGATAATGTATATGAAAGGTACAAACTTTTTCATAAAAAGTGAATGCATTTTGGAATTGAATTCATAGATTCAGAACAAATTGTTGCAATTCAAGGAAACAATCACGTGTTTTAGATTTTAAATTCTCAATCGAATTTAACTTTTTGGCATTGGATGGTAACGAGTTTCACCGTTTACAAGTGGTGACTCTTTATCTAATTTTAGGTTTTAAATTTATTCAATTTAGGTTTTCAGTATCTAACGCCCACCATTAGCGAAATCATTATGTTCAAAACCATGTTAAAAATGTTGGAATTTAGTATTTCTTCTGACTTACACGATCGCGGTGAAACCTCGTTCATGCCATCTGTTATTTTAATATCGAATGTCAACGTTAAAATTACTCTTCGGTCCACTTTCTCTTGGCGAACGTTTGTTAGCGAAATCGTTATTATGGTGACAAGTATTAGCCATAATCCAATGTTACCTTCTCATGGAAAAATTATAGGTCCTAGAACTGATAACGTGAGCACAAACTGCTCTTGATTATTATCGGTGAACCATTTTTTATGGTGTATTTATGAAGTTAGCCGCAATCCAGCGTTATTGTTGATGGACATTTTTTAAGCATATCGGAGATTTCCGATATTTTTTGTCGTCGATGATGAGTTGATATGTCAAGGAAATTTACTTTCCTCGAATTTTATCTACGGGGCTCATTATTTTGGATTTTTTACCCATCGAAAAAGCTTTTTTTCCTTACATTTGGGCCAAGAAGGTCCAAGAAAAAAAAAGGTTGCGGCATCTCTGTCCTGTCGGCCTTATGGAATGTTCTGCGGAGAGGCACCGGAAGTCCGTTGGCTTCTTGGCCAGCGAGACAGAAGAGTAGCCCGTGTGTTCTTCCATTGTTTCTGCGAGCGAATTAAAGTCGAAGAATGGGGAGTAAAAAGCGCTAAACTTACCTCAATGGAGGGTCCTTTCTCTCGTGACACATCCACAGTTTAATCTAAGGCTTTAATTTTACAGATTTTTTTATAAGGAGGGTTTAGAAAACGGAAATATCTCTTAAGGAATTCGCGAAGGGCCTTGAGAAGGGCCTAACGCAGTATCCCCTTTCAGCTGTTTTCTATCAAGCGTGGCTCAGCTAGCTGCGTGTGAATCGCATTACTCCTTCCGGAAGGCTTCCTGGAATACACACGCAGTGTCTTTGCTGTTGAAGTTTAACGTAATGTGACGCGGTTCCACGAATCGCGGCGGGTGTAGGGAAGGGAGGGTGCTGTTCCATCTTCACCTCCCTTTAAAAAATCTCTGCAAACTTATTTATGGTCGGTTACAAGAACGTTTAGCTATGGAATCAATAGTTATGAGATCCATGAAGTTATGGATCCCATACATCCGTGAAGTTATGGATCTCATACAAATATTCGGGTTGGAGAATAGTTTCATAACTTATCAACCAATAGTTTATTGCTTCGAAATTTGATCTAATATTCTTTTGCTGGATAAATTTTATAGTGATTTACCCTATGTACAATTGCTAATGCATATAATAATTACTCTGCCAGAGTAAACAAACTGATCATTGGTCTCGAATCAACAATTTTAAGAACTAATTAAAACCCCAAGTGGTTCTTCGCGCTTCCTTCATCTTGGCTATTTATGAACCTTTACTTTTTCTTGCTGGGGTAATAATTCATATGTTACCTGAAGTTATTACTAAAATAAGTATTTAAATTTGAATTTTGAAATTAAAAAAGCTCGATTGTTAAAACAATTTTTAAACATTTTTAAACAAGTTTAAAACTATTTTTCTAACGCAAACCTTATTTTAGAATAAAAAAGATATCTTTTTGGAACAATTTCGACAAATAAAATGAATCAGAGGAGGGGTTTAATTACAAAGAAAAACAGTTCTCTTTGTTTAAAACTGCTAATAGGCCCTAGAAATTTCAACTCAGAATGTGGAGGATGGGTTGGGAGCATCTAGATACTGAGAGGTTATGAGAAAAGCTAAGTTTAGCGAAGATATTCAGAATAACCTTGTTTCAGGTTGTCACGAAGGATATCAAGTGTGAGACCAGCGCAGGGTCGCATCGGTAGGACTAGCGAAATCGGCCGAACGACAGATTTATGGTGGAACAGAGAGATATAATAGTTCCTTCTTACCATGCACCATTCATGACTACGGCAGAAACTGGGAGAGATTCTTAACAGCCAAAGCCGACCTAATTTTTTATCCTTTTCCTAACAAAACTCCTTTTTTCTAATTCCGTGGCAGGTTTTCTAATGACCTCTGCCACACGCCTTAACGGCGGCTCGTGGATGTAGATGGAACCTGTAGCAGAAAAAGTAGTGCAAGTTCTATTGCCACGATAGTCGACGGATAGTACTCGTTGAACGGCGGTGAAAGGGAGTTGGGTGCCCAACGACTGTATTAGGACGTGCCCTAATGCCACCGTCACGCAACTTCCCGCCGGGTAATTTTTCATCGGCTTTCCGACGTGAGAAACGCCGGGGATCATCTGAGCTAGCGCGAAAGTAGTTTGTTCCCGCACTTGCCCTTCCGTTAAATGATTATAAGGTGTCATGCCTTACCTTGGGCCACCTGGCTTTCCGTGTGTGAGATTGACAATGCCTTCGCTAGCTTAACTTTTGGTGCGAGTTGACCTTAATCCACTGCCAGCTCCCACAATGGCGATTCCCACCATTTACAACTCTTCCCCGGATCATCTTGATTTGGGAACCCGAGCCTTCAGATGCCACCGCTTTTCTGCTAATCCCAAACTGCGATTTGAAAGTGCAGCTTAGAGCGGATTGTGTTTTGCGCTTGTACGAGAAACGGATTGGCGCCCATGTTTTTGGAAACTCCAAGTGTTATTATAGCGACGCTAAGTCGCAAAAATAACACACTTGAGCTACTAAGTCTCCAAAAATTGCATGGTTCTATGTTTCTTCGATTATTATTAATATTTCAAGGGTTGAAATTCGCCGTGAAAGAATCATTTTGCTTGACCAGGATTCGAACCCGGATCTCCCAATTGGAACCCCGGTCAGGTCAAATGATTTTTTCATGGCAAATTTCAACCCATGTTGTGTATATACCCTTGCGAGTGACTTCATACCATATCATTTGCCAATGCAATGGTTGGAAATCAATAATATAATTCCAGGGAATAAATTTAACCGGTTCAGTCAGGGTATGGTGATAGTTGTCAATATAAATGATGATTAATAAGCACATAGTAATCTTCCACAGAGTTATTTACTGGCCTCGGCGCGTTTCGCCACGCTGTGGCATATTCTCGTGCCATGTCATGTTTTTATTCATCGTGAATATATTGACAACTTCCACCAATTCCGCCCTGATGCGGTTAAATTTATTCTATATTTGCCTGGATAAATACATAACTACATGCTTTTAAATTTTGAAAGTTTGAGCCTTTGGAAATTAAGATAAATAAGCGACCCATGAAAATATACAACTCTTCTAAATGATACCTTTATCTATTTTCTGTAAATATCTTACTTAGGGAAATGGCCTGTAGACCCGTTTCGTTTCTTTTATAGGAAACGCTAAATCTTGTTTACTGAAATCAATTGTCGTGCTTTCAAAAAAGCATTATTTTCACCTTCAGTTCTTAGTCTTACACCATATGGTGTAACTCTCATTAATCTCCCCGGGATGACATTTTTGTATCGCATCAAGGTAAGCGTTCCTGGTAGTAAAGTGGCTTTACAATCTCGCTTCTTTCTCGGTTCGCATTCCATTTGTAATAATCTCAATTTTCGCAGATTGTTTTGGGCGATGGAGGCTGCGCTTAGAGTGTAATTTCATTGAAGGACAGTTAAAAGGTTCGAGATGAGCACATATTTGTGGTCTCTCATCTCTTATCTCGTCATTCTCTCCGTGATATAATTGCTTTTAATCGCGACTCTGGATTCAATCTCGTGTTTATTTCTCCTTCGCACGCGTAATATCCTTCCCATACAAAAAAGTGGTAAGAGCTGGCCCTAAGCCTGGTCCAGTCATGCCAAATAATTCTTTTCATACTTGAATCAAGGTTATTTGTTGCCAAGACCTTTTTTGGAGTGCGTCAAAATCTGGCCCCAAAGTAATATCCCGTCTTCTTAAGTGAAAATTTTATGTTTGCGATGGCATCCAGAGTGGTTTTGGTTATTGCGGACGAAGGTGTATTACAAACAATGTTCGACGCAAGTCAAAGAATTTCCGTTGACTTGCGTTGAACGTTAACTAGGCGTTATATGGCGAGGACTAAGAGCTGTGTCGATGTGCCTAGAAGTTTATGAAATTCTATTTGAAATTATTGGTCTCTTAATCGAAATTTGCACTCAATTTTTGTAATTTAATTTTTATCGTCCTTTGTTTCTAACGTCTGGTAAGATTTAAATGATTTTTTTCTGTTAGCAATGCGTTATGGGTCAACTCGAGAGCAACGCCCTTTTAATTTATTTTACCTCAAAGTGTCTTCTTGAATAGTATTTCATGTTTTTATTCGTTCGAAGGCTGTTACCCGTCACGTCATATTTAACAACATCCGCTAGTCGTTTGCTAACCATTTTCGGTCAAAGGTCTCCCCTTCAAAGTTTTCTGACTTTCAAATTTTAACGGACTATTAAGTTATTCCTCCAAATAACACGTGTTGTCGATCCCACTGCCATCTCTCTTCTTCCACGCTTTTTCTCTTCCTCCATCTGGAAGCCCATAATGATTGTTAAGAATAGGCGTTGCCACATGACGTGTTTGACGCGGTGGTGACTTTTTGTCGGACGTTCGAGAGAACCTTGGAAGACAAAGAAGTGACTCCCGTTCCCTCTGCGCGTCCGTGCATAAGCAGCCGTCCTTCTTTATCCCCACCACATGTGTTCACATCAAATGTTTTAATTAACCCGACGTACACTCTTAGATCCTTTCTCACGGCTTCTCTGTCGAGTGCGGTGAATGCGTCTCATTCCATCGATATGATTTAAGAGAATGCGCTGCGACTACTGTCATAAAAAAGTAGATGTTCATCGAATGGAATGAGCCAACACTTGGGAGACCGCGGCATTCTCTCGTCTCTTTCAAGTTTAGATTTAAGTCCCGGGAAATGAACGTGAGTTGCTCGGGGAAAGGAATCGACTTTGAGTGGTAGCTACTATCTATTTAGATGGTATCTCTAATACTGAAGTGATGGAAACAATTCCGAGGAGCGTTATTTCCTCATCGAATGGAGCGATGTATTCTATTCTGAAAAACATTTTCTCTTTTTGCGGCTTGTCTATAATTCAGCGTTACGGAGTAGAATATGAACACGTCTCTATGTTATATATGTGAGATGCGAAGATGTTACTTATTTCGTGATTTGACTGCTGGGAAATTATCAGTAGTGTCCTCACCATCGTACAGGTATTGTATAAGTTTTATCGTTTCTGGTTTCGTCGGATTTCTAAATAATTTCAGGAAATGTGAACATTAATGAGCTTATCCAAAGTAGAATTGAGGTTTGCGTTCTGGTTTGACGTATTCGTGAAGGTGGAGAGTTCTTTTTTGCCTTATCCCTTGCGTTTTCTGGATCCTGCTTCGATAACATATGAGGACCCCAGAAGTCAAGGTGTCTAAGTAACAAAATCGTTGTTTTGAGAAAACTTAAGTCAAAGTTGAAAATGTTTGGTTCAACCCACTAAATAGTTAAGAGGCATTACCCTAGATAGCATCACCTGTCAATAAAATCACTTGGATCCCTTTACCACCTAAAATATTTATATTTTCACGTCCCATTCCCGTACATAACTCTTTTTTTTAATGTCACTTTGACCCCTTGACTTCTGAGGTCCACATATAACATATATCTCGTCCATCGTTTCGGACACCCTCATACGTCTGAGGTTCTGCCAGTCATTTTGTTACCATATCAGTGTCCATGGAACTTGATGTGCCTACCTTGTGATAGAAATTCTCTCGAAGAAGAATCATCCGCCTTCATATCACTCATAGCATGAGTTGATTCCGGACAAGTTACTATTGCAGGTATTACCGTCGTCGCACTTTAAATTGATGCACGGAAAATATCTGTGCTTAAACAAGGCTTTTAACCTAATGAACTGTGACGCTCGAAAAATAGTACTTCGGCTCTCTGTACGCCTTGTGCTTATCAAGAACATCTCGTTCGAGAAGTCTTCACGAAATTCTCATTAGAGGAGTTATTAAAACTCATAAATGTTCACGTATTCTTTGCCTGCTCGTTTTGCGTCCAAGCGTCTATATGTGCTAGTCCAGCCATCGCAAGAACAGCTCTTAAAGATGGGTGAAGGTGAAGAGCATTAGTGATGATTTCAGGCGTATCTTTTTGGAATAACTTCATGATTATAGATTGAAGTACATCGTCAAAATGTGGCACAGTGACGAAACCTAGGTCGTGAAAATAAATTCTCTTTTGGAAATTACTAAGTGTTTCGATCCATAATAATGCAGAACGTACCTGGTAGATGGCTTACATCATCTCGGTAAAGGCCTGGGGGTCTATTTTGTATATCGTCGGAATTTCCGAGTCTCGACGGTGACGAAATTTTTACGTCAGAGCCACGTAAAATTCAAAGGGGAGCATTCGAAAGTTAAGATTTGTCGGGGAATTCGACGTCACATCCACGGATTTATCGAGGTTCGACCGCGTCGATTTCTTACTGAATAACGTCGATTGGTCGAGGTTCGCGGCGCCTCTTGGAACATGTTGCGTTGGCATGATGCCGAAATTATGGTGAAAATAAAGCAGGTGCTGCGAGTCAGTGGGGAATCAGCTCGGTTTTCCGGGAAGTTGGAAGAGTTTCAGTCATAGTCGGTTTTCCGGGTCTCGTGTCCGGCGAGACCGATTCAGTTGGACGATTCTTAATTTTTGAGACGTCTACCGGTTTACAAGAGCCTCCCCCCCGCCTTCCTCTCCGCCCCTTTTCCCTTCCTATCCTCCCTTCGCCCTCCCCCCTCCCAACCCTCCCCCCACACAGTGGCGGCTGTAAATCTCAATGGAGAGAGGGAGGGAGAAATTGTCCCGGCTACGTGAGTCACATTGTCCGGTCATCTCTCAGATGATCCAACTGGAGGTTGGCAATCCTTTGTTTGGGGTGTTGTCGGCCTTGACTCTGCCCCCTCCCCCTCCTTCTCCCTCTTCCCCTGCCTCGTCCAATGCACTCCACCTCTCTTTCCTCCCTTCCACCCTCCCCCACCCGTCCATTTCCCCCCCCCCTCACCCTCCCGCGACTCAAATCCTCTTTTGCCCAAGCTCGCTTCTCTCGTTCTCTCCGGCTTCGCTGTCGCCGCTGCACACCCGCTCGCTTTCCATCCTATCGCATCATCTCTCTCCATCCTCTGCCCCGGGTGGAGAGAGCAGTGCGCGACCGTCGCTCGTTCAACCCCCTCCAACCCCCGCCACCTCTTTCGTGCGCGGGTGTCCTGTTGCTTTTATGACGCGATGGACTCGAGGCGAGTTCTATAAAGGTAGTATGAGCGAGATAGTTCCCTAGTCATAATGGAGACCATATGCGAATTACTTGTTTTAATTTTAGCGGCTGTAGGAAGCATGAGTCAAATAATACCATATTAATAAGTGCAATAATATACTTGTATATGACTGTAATTCTAGCCAATCAATTAAAAATATGGGATCGGGTTGGTGTAATATCATATATTGCATAATATCTACTCCTAGAAATTGAGCCCCTGTCGAACGACCGTTTTTTCGTCTCAAAGACCATTTTTCGGCGGAAACTTTTCAAAATATTTTTATACGATGCATAAAACAATGAGTGAAAAACCTTACTATCCTTTTGCCACAGAAGAATTCAACGGGGGATCGGGTCGGTGTGGAGGCTAGAGTACTGAATAACCATACGGGCGGCCAGGGTTCTAATCCCTGCAGAGGAGGATGTTTTTCAGAGGAACTCGATGCCTACTTGAGTGTCTTGTGGAGGGAACTTCAAGTGCAGTACTCCGTCTGTCGGATGAGACATTAAACCGTGGTCCCCTTGGCGCCTCTTATCAAGAACAGGCTAGTGCCGACGCCGGGTTTCCATCCACCCTTCTTCCCTTACCTATCCCCTATGGCGCAAATGACCTTGGCAGTCGCCTCCCCAAAAATCAAATCCAATTCAACGAAGTAGTGAAAAGTTTTGTCTGTTTTGTAAAATATAAATCATATCTTTTCTCGAAATAAAACTCCATTTACTTAGACTCATCACTCATGCTCTCGGTTGTCATCGGAAGCTCAGAAGAGAAAAATATAGGGCACTGTTTGAAACACGATTAAATTTGTATGCGTACTTAAAAGGCGCCCGTTTCACATCAGTAACCACGTCTTCTGACAACGCAAAGCCGTGTCTTGTGGAGGGCACTTCAAGTACAGTACTCCATCTGTCGGATGAGACGTTAAACCGTGGTCCCATTGGCGCCTTTCGTTAAGGGCAGGATAATGCCGACGCCGGGTTTCTATCCACCCTTCCTCTCTTACCTATCCCCTATGGCGCAAATGACCTTAGCTCTGTCGGTCGCCTCCTCCAAATATCCAATCCAATCCATTAAAAATATCCACATAAATCTTCGATGGGTGTCCGGTTTAGACAAGTGGTGGAGTGTTCGACTCCCAATCCGAGGTTCGTAGGTTCGAGATCAAGCTACGGAAAAAAGAATAATTAAACAAAATTAAAAGAAAAATATTTTCCTGGCTTGCCAACTAAGCTTTTGCACGCTACCCGTGTTTGATCCCACTACTGAGAGGCAGCAGTCTCAGCAGAAGGCATTGATAGCGCAGATCAAGAAGATCGGACCGGCATTAGCAGCCACATCTTTGGGCGAGAGTGGAGTTCAAGGAAGCGGCCCGGGTATTGTAATGTAGAAGGCAACGAGGAAACCACCAAATTAGTCTCCCTAGAAAATGCAACCCTGAATTCTAACTATATATGACAAGATGGCACTCATACCAGTAAAATATTCCGGAGGTAAAATAGTCCCCAATCGGATCTCCGGGTGGGGATTACTGGGGGGGGGGTACAGTGAGTACAAGTCTTGGATTTGACTCGTTTTTTTCCCGCGTTACGTTCAAAACTCCATCACAGCGGAAGTTTTTTTGCTATTATGAAATAATTACTGCGGTAAAAATATGATTTATTTTCAAAAATAGTCTAGAAAAAACACAAACTATACACTGTCAATTTTATGACGAGATCTAAGTGTAGGGAATGCTTCATTGTTTAAATAAGGTCTCTCTGGAGTGCATATACGTGCCATTTCCCATGTGAAATGGCTCTTATTATTTGCCAAAAGTCTCGGAAAGTATTTATGTAAGGGGCTGATATTTTGGTATCTTCGGAAGAGTAAGATATTTTTCGCGTTTATGAGAAAATTTGTTCCCAAGTCATTGAATTATTTCGAAATAGATGTCAAGTGCCATAAGACTATGTGTTGAAATAACTTTAAATTGCTAAGAATCATAATCGGTAACATGCAATTTTTTCATTCATCTATATATAGCATCGCATTTATGAACACGTCTCTATGTTATATGAACACGTCTCTATGTTAATATGTGAGATGCGAAGATAGCTACTTAGTTTGTGATTTGACTGCTGTGAAATTATCAGTAGTGTCCTCATCATCGTACAGGTGTTGTGTAAGTTTTATCGTTTCTGATTTCGTTGGAATTCTAAGTCATGTCAGGAAATGTGAGCATTAATGAGCTTATCCAAAGTAGAATTGAAGTTTGCGTTCTGGTTTGACGTATTCGTGAAGGTGGAGAGTTCTTTTTTGCCGTATCCCTTGCGTTTTCCGGATCCTGTGTCGAACCCTGCTCCGGCCGAGAGTTTGATAACATATATCTCGTCCATCGTTTCGGACACCCTCATACGTCTGAGGTTCTGCCAGTCATTTTGTTACTTTATCAGTGTTCTTGGAACTTGATGTGCCTACCTTGTGATAGAAATTCTCTCGAAGAAGAATCATCCGCCTATTCATATCACTCATCGCATCGCATTTATCTATATATGTGTATTGCTAACAAGCACACGTTTGCAAAGTTTCACGCAACTCTGTATATAAATGGAAATAGCTCCAAGTACCTCAAACCCGGGGGAAACTCCAGGAAATTGTGCTTTCTGAGAAACCGGAACATTATTTTTTTTTCAAATATATTCGTATCTTTACATATTTATGTGCTCTTTCAGACGGTGAGCTTCCAATTACGCGTATCGGAAGCGAACCGGTAACCATTTGATGAGAACTTTTATGACGCCGAGATCATTAAGCATGAAACGAGTCGTTGTGTGGAATTTCCTTAGCTAATCATCTGTCTTCATTTTAAATCGGCTCTGCCAGCGTGACGAGATTTTCAATTATGCCATTGGGATTTCAAAGTATGCATTTCTTGTTCTTTCTCATGAAGCTCCCCCAGTATTATCTCGTATATTTTTGAGTTTTGGAACCTTCGAGATTCCGATTAATGAATCAATGGCTACGTAGTAAGATTTAATTGCTAAAATCATGAATATACATTATGGATTGTTGACTCGTCGCCAAAAACTGTTGTCTAGAATTCCGTAAACAAACAATTTTTTGGATTGTGGCGCCGCGTAGTGATGAAAGACGGCAGTTCAAATGTAAATACAGTCGACAGATTGTAAATGATCACGTATTACCGGTTTTACTCACCAGTAGTCATAATGCATTGGATAAAAATGTAGTATCATACGTGGGATGTAATTACACACTTTCTCACGTTGACAAAAATCAACAACGGCCATTTACGATTCAACTGAAAAGACTTTTTTCTGAGTAGCAGCA
Source organism: Ceriagrion tenellum (assembly GCA_963169105.1). Taxonomy (NCBI): domain Eukaryota; kingdom Metazoa; phylum Arthropoda; class Insecta; order Odonata; family Coenagrionidae; genus Ceriagrion; species Ceriagrion tenellum. The sequence goes on along the minus strand of OY720642.1, from coordinate 68,840,821 downwards.
AGGACAGGGTGAACTAAATGTGGAAATTTAGGCAACACGTAGCCTAGGCAACAGTTCCAAACATTTAAATCCAGTATGTATTCATGGCTAAAATATTTCACTTTTTTGATTATGTGGAGTATTTGTTTCATTGGATTCCATGGTGATGTTTGCTTAGGCTATCCCATGGTATGTAGTCACCAGTTTATTTACCCCCGCGTTTGGATACGACTATACTTATTACACTGTGCCACCAGACCTCGTGTCCACTTATCGTATTTTTGTAAGAAGTAGAGTTAATCAAAATAATCCTTAAGTCCTAATGAGTGTGTTCAATCTTACATAAATTTGGTATCAATACTCTGGATTGGTTTTATTTAGTTTTCACCGATTGAGTTCAATAGAGAGGGCGCTCGCTATTCTGACAAATGCTTTTATGGTATGACGTGGGCGTGGCCTGTCCGCCATATTTGTTAACTCCAATTTTCCTTAAGCGCTTTCTGGCTGACGCACAAATTTTACCAATCGCAATGTTTTCCATCGGTAACTTAATAGATATCGCTGTGCATTTACTTCTTTAATGTACTTTCTTCTTGCATATATTTGTTTATTTATCAAAATTAATGATGATCCGAATTATCTAGGCGAAAACTAAAATATATAATTCGAGTAGAATCCGTAGTACTTAGTATCCAATATATGTTTCTAGACTGACCTGCCTTAAATTTCAAAGAGATGGTGGATTTTCTTGCTCTTCATCAGTTAATTTGTCCGATCCGTCTTGCTGTGTAAAGGAGAGTAGCCGAAGAGGAGGGATAAACAGTGTGATTGCTATTTCGGTCGTCAGGATACAGTTTGATCTCTTAAGGCGACGCATCACACCCGCTCGCCCGGTCGAATTTGTGATGATTTCTGACCCCAGATTTTTTGTTAAAGTCTTACGTCATCAAGTTGAAATTTTTATAGTATAAAGAATAGACCTTTGACAATGGAGACTCGTATCTGAAATATGATAAATGTATCCCGAAGCATAATTAAACCATCGGGAAAACGGCAAGATGTAGGGTATATTTTTACAAAAACTATTATTATTAATATTGACATATCTTAAACTAATGGAGATGTATCAATCCATCTTCTGTCAGAATGCTAAGTAGCAGTCATCACGGTTGTAAGATGAAATCTGTAATTGGTTTTTTTCGACAAGCTACCTGAATGTTTTTCGGCCATGATGTGCTCGGACGGTGACGCAAGTAGTCCAGTCTTCTCTCACAGATCTAATGTCAGTGCTGACTCTACTTACGCGCCGGAGACTTAACTACAACTGACCGAGAACTGTTGCCTTGTGCGAGAGTTATCCTGTAGTAAGAGACTCCTGACACCAAAACGCCTCGATTGGGTGCGAGTAACGCCATCTTGTGGATTTTTGACAACTAATCCTTACCGCAGGGTATGATGCGTCCTCTTAATACCCTCTCTGTCTACCTCGATGTTTGCACCATTTCGTGTGGATAAAAGTTATTAGTCCTTTTCGCGCTAACTAAACAGAGTGTTTTGTTTTATTCCTAAAAATAACTGATGTTCGTTCAGTTTTGTCGCGTTTACGGGGGGTAATAAAACTGCGCCTCGGCTATAAATGAAAATTATCTGAAATGCGTGTGGAGGAAGGGCAAAAAAAATTGGCTAAGGGACAAAACCGTGACAAATGAGGGGAACCGGTCACTCTCCTGTCTTCGTGCTCGCTTCCAATTTGCTCCTGTGTGCACCCCCCCGCCGTACACACTCCCCCCCCCCCCCGCGCCTCTACTCTATTGCCTGAGGGGTAGTCGAGTGTGGGAGGGAGACCAACGGAACAAGGGGAGGAAGTGAAAGCACCGTGGAAGAAATTGCAACGCTTTGTTCGGAGCTTGTATCTGTTTTTTGCCCCCCCTCGATTTTTTATCCCTCCATTGCAACTGCACCGCCGCAAGTGCATGGTTCTGCTGGCTAGTGTGTTTTCGTCGAGTCACATATCAGGCGCGTGTATTCCTAGAGCCGTCGCCGTTGTATTTTTTTCGGCATCCTAGGCAGCGTTTTTCTAGGAATCGTCCCGCTGCGCAGACCCGTTTACAATTGCGGTTGCGCATTAAGGATCTCGAAAGAAAGCATATTGCTGCGTATATGTCATGCGAACGTTTGTATCGCCAAGATTGTCGAGCAGAAAAAAATGCGTGAACGTGTTTATTTTGCTCGGCTAATCGACAGGCCTGAAAGTGGAGGAAGCTGGTGTATCACGAGACGAAGATACTAGCTTGGATTGAGGTGTAGCGGAATAATCATAGTGTGGCAGACATTTTCATTCGTTCGTTTAACTTTCCTTCAAAACTTTATTTTCAGCATTTATTTTCAAATAATAATGTGGACGCAAATCGTAAGGTTGGCTGCGAGTTGACTGGACAATCTCCAAAATGCTCTTTTCCATTGATTTAACGAATATGATAGCAATGGTGAAGTATGAAAATTGGGAAAATGCAATAGTAAGTTTCCTGCCCGTAAGTGGGTACCTGATTTTCGAATCATGTCTCTACGGGGGACTGCGGCAGGGTGGAGATATTCCCCGCATTCACTACGGTCCATGTATAGAAATGTTCAGAATTCTTATTTTAATTGCCGTTTGTGCTGTGATCAAAATCTCAACTTTCACACGTAGAGATATTATTAGTTCGAAAATTGAAGCATACTTGGGAGAGGTGTTGTTGGTGGTGATAAGTTTGATAAGAAAACGCTTTATTCAGTTACCTACTCAACTAAATAGGCTACTTGCCCAGCAACCTTTTTCCCCTGTCTTATGACAACCTGATGAACAATTGTGCTCGTGGAATACATGTCTATTGGCGGAAGAGGTTTAAGTCATTTTTTTCGGAAAATATGGTCAATTTTTTGTAGCCACCCGAGGCTTGATGTCAGCTTTGGTATCAAGGAATACTTAGGCAAACTATGGAAGTTTTGGGTACATGGTGCGTGCAAAAATACTCTTCAGTTTCAAATCGCGAAGTCCAAAGAGAGAGAAAAAGTAATGCGCTTTTGCGTTTTGGACTCGGCTCGTCCCAAAGTACAATTTTATCGAAAGTAACAGTTATCAAATTGTCATAATTTGCTTCGAAAAATGTTAAATTTATAGAAAAATAACTGTTACTAAACCCCTTTTAACTTTTAAATCCCTCCCATCTTAGGCTGTATCCCTTCCTTCCTAAAAAAACTCTTAGAAAGTATTGCCAAGTATCCTCATCCTACGGTAACGTTCTGGCGACGCACTTTCTACCCTTGCTCGGGCACCTCCTGTGTTCTTCTCGTGCGGAGAGGACCAAGAAAAGGTACAAGAGCTTGGAAGGAGTGGGGTCTAAAGTCTTAGGAATCCGGTTGCGCGGAGGCTGGGAGGACAAGATGGGCTCCAGTTACTGGGCCCCCCTTGGAAAAGTGAGTGTGGTGGTAGTTCTTTGAAAACAAAGGGGAGTCTGGGATAAGGATAGGGACGCGGAGGCTGGAGACGAGGTGCGGGGGGCAGAATAGATAAATGGCGGGTTATTCGAGGGCGGACAAGGGTCCTCGACTCTCTTTTCCCTTACGTCCTCTCTCTGTCTCTCGGGGGTGATTGAAAGATTAGGGGAAGAGACCAGCGCATCTCTAAGAGGGCCCCTGCCGTGAAGAGGAATATGTATACGCAGGCGCACACAGACAGGCAAAACGAGCTCCACCTTTCGTGGAGTAGAATTGGACGAGGAATTGGTTGTGAGAGGTTGGAAGCGGCGGTCGCTCGCGCGCGACGTCGTGGTCCCCGGTCGATATCCTGGCACATCTCCATTTCCACGCTTTGCATGCCCTGCCCGCGGGACAAACGCAGTCATCAATCCAGTGGTGGGTGCGTCAGATAAAGCGCGGGCAGGAGCGCATCCTTATGACTTTAGAAAAGCAGTCCTGCGATGGAATGTTTATAAGTTATCTCTCGTTTTCCTAAGAACATGTTCAAATTGTTGCCAGGTTGAGGTATTAATAAGGGCCCATTCAAGTATTACGTAAGACGTTTTTTGGGGGCAGGGGGGTTGGGATCATCTTACTTAGTCGTGTGAAGAGGGGAGCAGGGGATCTAGAACCAATTTACGTAAGATTTTTGTCCGTCTTGAAACATGGTATCGTTTGCTAATATCCTGTGATTGTTCACTACTTTATCAGCTATGGTACTGTTTCGCTCTTAATGTTGGTGAATGTGGTACTCCAACACTGCATATATGTGGACCCCAGAAGTCAAGGGGCCTAAGTGACATTTTTGAAAAAAATAAGTTAGGTACAGGAATGGAATGTGAAAATGTTAATCTTTTAGGTGGTAAAGGGATCCAAGTGATTTTCTTGACAGGTGCTGCTATCTAGGGTAATGCCTCTTAACTACTTAATGGGTTGTACCAAACATTTTCAACTTTGACTTAAGTTTTCTCTAAACAATGGTTTTGTTACTTAGACCCCTTGACTTCTGGGGTCCTCATATAGATACGATATCCAGTGCTCAAAGCTGTACGGTGGCTTCTATGGAGAAATAAAACTGCAGAAAGCGAGCATTTTACAATGAATTATCATACATTTAAGCCCTCCCGCTTGCAAACAGCAAGTGCGCATTTACTTGTTAACTTATTATTCTTAGAGTAATAGAAGTTGCTATTCCCAACGCAAATACGTCTCAGTCTGGATTATCCGGGTCTCTGTCTACGGAGATTCTGATTTTTTCAAGTTGCGGATACTTCTATTGTGGCTGTCCGTATTCTCCGAGGGTAATTTGATTGGGATAATACTCGACGTAAATGGGCTCCTCTTCGCAAAAAAAACACAACTCTTTCCATGTCCGACGTCACACAATGCTCTCGCGCTGGTCCCATTTGCTACACCAAGGAGTATAAAACATTCTCTAATATCCGTGGTAACGCGCGCGACCTCGCCCAATTTGTCGAAGAGAAGAGCCCCGCTTGGCCTTAGGGTTCCCTGACAATGTGAATGTACTGTGAATCTCTTTTCCCGGCATAAGATCGTGATTTTGTCGGTTCGAGCGATGTGTTCACATTTTCGAACCTTTTACGAGCACCGGATATGTTTATTGATCTTTCACATAGCATAGTTTTATCTTAATTTGCTTATAATTGCGATAGTGATTGGAGATTTTCTTCGCCTACTTCATCGGGCGAAGTTTGTGGGCGAAATTGTTCTCCTGTCATTATGTAGACGCCACATTTTAATTTAGTCAGGTGAAACAAGTTACAGTTAACATATTGACGAAAAGTCAGTAATTTTGTTTGTTAAGTTTAAACTCAGCACTCTGTTAATTATAAATACACATTTTTTTGAAGCTTTTACTTGACATGTTTTTTTTCACACCATTTGCTGAGCATCTTTATGTTCGTCGTATGGTTTTAAGGTAGTTTGAGCGAAATATCATTTCACCTATATGCCAATGAATTTGGTCTCATTTTAAAGAGAAACATTTCACCCATCCTAAAATACCAAAATATCAGCCCCTTATCTAACTACTTTCCGAAAATTTCGGTGAAAAATACCGGCCCTTTTACATGGGAAACTGTGCGTGGATGCTCTCCAGAGAGACATTATTTAAAAACTAAGGAATTTCTAACTCCTAATTCTTGTCAAAAAATTAGCAGTGAGTAGTTTGTATGTTTTCTCAACTATGTCTGAAAATAAATGACATAGTTACGCATTAATTTTTCAGGACCGTTAAAAAACCTTCCGTTTTAAGGAGTTTTAAACACACCGCGTTGAAAAATTGAGTCAATATTCAATATAGTCAATATCAATTGAGTGTGTGTGTGTGTGTATATATATATATATATACACACAATTAAAGAGGAAACTTACAGGGGGTAAAAAGACGAAAGTAAAGAGAGAGTCTTACTTAGAGACGTTTCGGTTGTTATCCCTTCTTCAGTCACACAGAGAGTCACACACACACACACACATATATATATGTATATATACATGTGTGTGTGTGTGTGTGTGTATATATATATATATATATATAGATATATAGATTCTATCACTGATGAAGGTGCGGGCGACCCACCGAAAATTTTAAACTCGTGAGTTTCCATTTTATATGTTTTATGTTTAGTGTCACCCTGTGACGAAGCTTTATATTTTATATATATATATATATATATATATATATATATATATATATATATATATATATATATATATATATATATATATATATATATATATATATATATATATATATATATATATATATATATATAAATTTAATTACTAAGAATTTCAGTCAGATAAAAGTATACTATTGCATCATAAATTGTGCAATATTTTATTTATGCTTCTTACAGCTGCTAAAATAAAAAAAATGTTTTTGAATATGGCCTCCATTATGGCTAGGGAACTATCTCACTCAAACTACCTTAAATCGTGTCAAATATGCAGAATGTAGTACAGGCGTATTTTAACATGCAATGTATTTTCTCTTTTCAGGCTTTGAAGGAAAGCGCTGCGAGATCAACATTGATGACTGCCCTGGTGCTCTCTGCCAGAATGGTGGGGAATGTGTGGATGGTGTGAATTCATATTCTTGCTCCTGCCCGCCCACCTACACTGGAGAATTTTGTGAGGTAGATGTCGACGAGTGTATGCAGAGGCCGTCACTTTGTCGGAATGGTGCCACCTGCACCAACACCATTGGAGGGTTCTCTTGCATTTGCGTGAATGGTTGGGCAGGACCTGATTGTTCCCAGAACATAGACGACTGCGCAGGGGCAGCCTGTTTCAACGGAGCCACATGTGTTGATCGTGTTGGGTCATTCTACTGTCGATGCACACCAGGAAAGACAGGTCAGTGTTCATTCTGTTTATAACCGAACCCTATGGTTTTGACTTCAATATTTGACTCTCGGTAGCTATCAACATTTTATTGATTTAATTAATTTGTATTCTTTCATATTTTTGAGTTCATTTGTTTTTTCCCTGTTAAAGTTACTCAGGACAAAATCAATAGCTAAAAGTCTTGCTTGGGAGTCTGAGAAACAGAGATTCATTTTTCTGCCAATTCCATGCTGGAAATCATTCTATTTAAGTCACTTTGTCTAAACGTGAATGACTGATTATGGTGCTTCTTATTCTCCAGGGTTGCTCTGCCATTTGGATGACGCCTGTACTTCCAACCCATGTCATGCAGATGCCATCTGTGATACCAGTCCCATCAATGGTTCATATACTTGCTCCTGTGCCTCTGGATACAAGGGTGTCGACTGTAGTGAAGATATAAATGAATGTGAACAAGGTATGTCAATTTTTATTTAGTCATCTCTTGCATTTCATAGCCAGGTGGTTTTTTCTCAAATGGCGCGACTTAGACCTTATATTTGAGTCTCTCTGAGGGTGTATAGTTGGGAATTTTTCTGTATGGTTATGCCATCTTGTCATGGAAACACAGTAAGAAGCAGAACATTTTAGATGTCCTCTGTTTTAATCTTAATGAAATGGTTATTCACAGTTGATCATAATAAATTGTTGCCCTTAAATTATAGCATTGACTAGCTTTTATAGCTGGGTTATTGTGAGGGGTAGAATTGTAATATTCAGATCCAAATTTTTTAAATGTTTTGGAATGTTACTGGGGAATGATAGGGGTGAATAAATGTCTATTAACAGTTCTGGGCAAACAAATACTTATTATAGGCAAAGGAGCAAATGCTTATTGAAACACCATAGGCATGTGTATCCTTTAGTTACTCTGAAAACAAACAACTATGATCACCTACTGGCAGTGTGCTTTTTTTTGAAGACATGTTTAATGAATTGTTTCCTCTCCTTCTAGGGTCTCCATGCGAACATGAAGGAATCTGTGTGAACACTCCTGGCTCATTTGCTTGCAACTGCACACAAGGTTTTACTGGCCCCAGGTGTGAAACCAATGTGAATGAGTGTGAATCCCATCCTTGCCACAATGATGGCTCCTGTTTAGATGATCCAGGCACATTTAGATGTGTTTGTATGCCAGGTAATACATTTTGTCCCCCCTTTCACTTCAAATAATAATTGCCTTTTGTTGGCACAGTTTGTGTAACTTATCATTGTACACTCTGTTATGGTAAATCTTTGGTTTTTATTTCTTAGGTTTCACGGGAACTCAGTGTGAGATTGACATAGATGAATGCCAACTTAATCCTTGTCTAAATGGAGGCACGTGTAATGATCTCATCAATGCCTTTAAGTGCACTTGTGCTCCAGGATTTACTGGCAATCGTTGCCAGACCAATATTGACGACTGTGCATCCAACCCCTGCCGCTATGATGGAATATGCATTGATGCCATCAACTCATATTCCTGCAAGTGTCCACCTGGGTTTACTGGTAAGTTTTGGCAAAAATTGATGTTCTGAGTCATGCCAATTCCAAGCTGTTTTTCATATTGATACTGTCTGCAAATGAATAGCCTTAATTGATCTATTAATTGACATGTAGTTAAGCCCTATTGTTGAAGTATCACCAATTTAATTAGTAGTAGACGTTCAGAAATTTCTTTTTTACGTGATTGCAGCATTATCTTTCTGTAAACTTTCCTGTTAAATAAAAGAGTGGAATATTGAATGAAATATTGTACTTAAATGAGATAATTCATCATTTGATAATTTTATGCCTCTTTTATTCTGATCCAGGAACGAACTGTGAAGTGAACATCAACGACTGCCAGAGCTCTCCTTGCCACAGAGGCGAGTGCATTGATGGCGAGAACTCATTCACATGCTCTTGCCATCCAGGATTCACTGGTAGACTCTGTCAAACCCAGGTATGTACAATTATATGAGCTTGTTTTTCTGATTCAATTTCATTTGATTCACAACTCAGAAAATATATGTTACATATTGCTGATAAAAGAACCCATGCTGACCATATTTAGTGATTCATATATCTTTTTAGATTCATTCATTGATTCAGTAAGTGCTCTGCTGTATCTTTCGTATAAATTTTTTATTACATTTCTGCTGTCCATTTTTCTGCTGGTGATTTGTATTTTGATCGCATTGAAATTTTAGTACATGCAGAAAATCATTTTCTTATCGTTCTGGAGGATTGATCTCTTGTGTAAATGAATTCAAACGCCTCTTTCTACCAATGTTTTGAGGATGTATTTCTGCATCCTCCAGGCTTGAGATGAATATTAGGCTGAGTACACTATGATAAATGGATGGTAACAGTTTTAATTCCAGAACAATTGCGTTTTTGTATAAATTGGTCCAAATCGACTTTCATTCAAATCTTTTTTATAGAAGGCGTACATTTTTCTACTAGCACATCTCTAAATAATGTGTCGAAATCGTTAGCATTAATGGCAGAGTGAATTGTGGTAGACTTACTGATTTCTCTCTGTACAATTCTTGTTTCCTGGAATTTTATGCATTTTTGTCGGAAGCATTCATAATTTTAACTTTTGTGCTCAGCTGATCATATCTCTCTTCCATACAGATTGATGAATGTGCATCCAATCCTTGCCAATATGGGGGTCACTGTGAGGATCTCATAAATGGTTATCAATGTCGGTGCAAACCAGGAACTTCAGGCCATAACTGCGAAGTCAATGTGAATGAATGTTATAGTAATCCATGTAGAAATGGAGCCACTTGTGTGGATGGCATTAACAGGTGAGAATGAAGATGCTGTAATAATCCTTTACCAATTATTTTGCGTCTATGTATTGTCATATTTCTCAGGACATGGTATTATTCAGCGAAGTGTAGTAAGTAACATGTTTTATTTCCCTCTCTCAGGTACACATGTGAGTGTGTTAGTGGCTTCACGGGATCTCATTGCGAGACGAACATAAATGAGTGCGCATCATCCCCCTGTGCCAATGGCGGTAACTGCATTGACTTGGTCAATGGGTTCAAGTGTGACTGCCCACGTGGTTACTTTGACGATCGCTGCCTCTCGGATGTGAATGAATGCGCGTCACACCCCTGCGTCAACGGAGGGACTTGTCGGGATGGCGTCGGACGATTCACGTGCATCTGCCCACCAGGCTATGGAGGTGCCAGATGCGATGTCGACATCGATGAATGCGCATCGAACCCATGCCAGCATGGCGGGAAATGCCAAGAGAAAGGAATTGGAATGTGAGTGCATTACTTGAGGAATTGAATTTGAGTAAATCTTGTGTAGGTGATAGTATTTCATGTGAAATAAGTATGTCATGTGAAACTGTATCAAAGGCATTAGTTAGGTCTCATGTAACCATGGCCCCCTGTTGATTTTTTTTGAAAGCTTCATTAATAATATTAATAACTAGGTGTTGCCTTGGAAGTAGAGGTCCCTGATTTGTCACCGTACTAATTAGTGGCTAAAATTTTGACAAACTGGTTACTTGAAATTTTAATTATGTTAGTGTATTTTTATACAATTGACGAGATCTATGCCACATGATGTTGGCTGAAAAATCAATAAAAATTATTATTATTATTTCTAGAAAGTGTAACTCTTCTGTTGGTTAATTTTGACTTTTCAATTTCGCGCAATATAGGCTCACACTCTTGTTGTGTGTGCCTTTAAGTATCTTGTAGGGGGTTCATATTGTAGGATTTTATGTAATAAAGGAAATGGGTGAAATATTTTTCCCTTTCTGAAAACTAGCTTTGAAAATATTCAAATCTAGCTTTCAGTCTTAGTCTTGATGGGTTTAATTTTGTTTTTGATAAAGGGTTTTACTCATAGCAGGTCTGTGATTTACATTCTTACCATGAAAACCTTCAAAATGTCCCGAATCTTTAATTAGAAGCAAATTTTAATATTTTCATTTCTTCCTTAGGTATGCCTGCATTTGCCCACCTGGCTACACAGGGACACGATGTGAAACTAACATCGATGATTGTGCATCGGCTCCTTGCAAGCATGGTGGGAACTGCATTGACCTGGTGGCTGGTTACCGCTGCATTTGCGATGCTCCATTTACAGGTGTGTAAAAATGAGTCCCTGGTGCAAAATTTATATTATTGCATGTGGTGTCACACATAGTGTGTCAAATCTTAATATAGTGGAAAATCGATGATCAGGAATTATTAACTACTGAAATATCTAAATAATTGAAGGTTTTCAAGAATTTGCCAACCGTAATTTTTGATACTGTGCCATGTTGATGATGGCTGGTTTGCCGGTATAAACGTCAACTGAAAGCACTGGGTGGCTTTGGGTCAGCCCCATGGATTTTAGCAGAGGAAATAATGCTTTCAATCTAAAGAAAAATATTTTATATCTTTTTGTGAATACATTTATTAGTGATGGTTTACATATCTTTGTGTTAAAAACATTTATGTCAGTATAAATGTTTGTTTTTCCAATTACTTAACTCCTCTTGGATCATAGCATCTTAAACAATGACTTACTACAGCTTTTTCAGTCTTACTGCCTACCAAAATGAAAGTAATCTTATTGGATTTATTTCTTCTCTTGCTCCATAAATAACTATTAGACACAGTATTAACGTAAATAATGATCTTATTAATCTTTAATTATACACGTTGTTGTTGTCTCTTTGACTGATCGTTTTTCTCTGGTAACTAATCAACAACTCTTAACCCTTGACAACCCTTTTGCTTTTTTCTTTTAATTTAAATTAGCAGTCGATTAATTCATAAACTTCAACACTTTCCCTTGTTGATTTAAATTAACATTTCGTTAAAACAATTACTCAAACTCTTTCCCTTGTTAATTAATCAATAATACAACTCTTGGATTCATTAATTTAGAAAAGACCCATTTTAGAGTTCAATATCTTCAATCGAAATCTAAACACTGGTGGTATCATAATTCTCTGACGCATGTGGTCTTGCATATTCTGGAGTATCGATCCTCTACTATAGTTTCAATCATACTTTTTTCATCACAATTCCTCCTTAATTTCACAAGGTAATGATTCTTCTTATATTTATTGCAGGTGAAGACTGTTCTCAGAGGTTGGACCCGTGCAATCCCAACAGATGTCGCAACGGTGCTCGGTGCTCGCCATCTCAAGATTTCCTGGACTATGCATGTGCCTGTCCACTGGGATATGTCGGGAGATTGTGTGATGAGGACGTCAATGAGTGCCTGGCCAATGCACCGTGCCGCAACGGGGCCACTTGTATCAACACCAATGGATCTTATAGATGCGAGTGTGCCAGGGGTTATGAGGGAAGAGATTGCTTGACCAACACAGATGACTGTGCCAGCTGTAAGTAATCGTATTTTCAAATGACAATTGCCCTCTTGAAATGAATTATCATGAAAGGGAGAACTTGGCTCAATAATTACCTAAGATTTTGTAGATTTTTTCTAATACTTTATTCTTGATCTTACATATAAGTAGAGATAGTAATTTTGGTACATTACCATGGTATATTTCAAAATTACCTTAACCTCTGGTAATCATGATAATTTTCAGGAAAATTCACCCAAGTTTCAGATATTTCTCATATACTGATATGCTTCAAACTTTTTTTTCAAACCATATCTTTATTTATATTTCACACAGGCTTCATTGTTAAGTAAGGCACATGCAACTCATTTTTGGACATTTTTACGTGTGGAGTATTTGTGGGGCTATCATTTGAACAGTTTGAACAAAATTTCTCTTGATGTGACAAAAGAAAGCCAAATTGCATGTATGCTGCCATGTTGGTTTTTACATTTTCTTTAGTTTTGAGTACATAAATGTAGCAAAAGTAATGATTTAAGTGTCATTAATCCTTTACTATTGCTATTGCCTTTCCTATTTAATCCTTCATTAGCTATAATTTTCCCGTAAATTTAAAGTTACTGAAAAATTATGGTAATTTACCCATCTTTACATACATAATTTACCCTTAAATGGTCAGTTTAGATGTATTTACGTGGCATACTTAAGCAAAGTGTTCGTTTAAATATTCCTTTAAGTGATCAGTTTAGACACGTTAACACAGTTTACCAAAGCAAAGGATTCATTTAAATGTAACCTTAAATGGTCAGTTTAGACACGGCATTGTTCACCATGAGAGAAACTTTTTACACTTTAAATCTGAACCCTGAAAGTTTTACCTGAAATGACTCTTCCTCCGCCCTAGGTAAATAGTCAGAAATAACACTGTGTGATAACGATTTAATGCTAATACTTTATTAGAACCCTTGTCAGTTTGGTTGTCGTTATTTCAGTAACTAGCTCGGAGGCTGCTTCATCTTCTACCTCTCTCAAATGCTTTGATGCAGCAAATGTGTGGGGCTGCTGAGTAATAAGATCAAAGACCCTTGGTTTTTCTTGTCTTAAATGTCTCACTGGAGAAATTAAATGGTTTTCTGGGCATTCTGCTGTAACCACGGAGAATTAATGTAATTTTCAGGGAAATATTTACATGTGAAATCTTAGTCATTTAAAATTATAAGATGAATGCTCATTAGCAATTGGTGTTGATGAGAGTGAGGCTCATTTGTGACCCTTGTTCTTGCAGTCCCTTGTCAGAATGGTGGAACATGCCTCGATGGAATTGGTAGGTACAACTGCCTTTGTGCTGATGGGTTTGGTGGAGCTCACTGTGAAACTGACATCAATGAGTGTGAGTCCGACCCGTGCCACAATGGAGCTGAGTGCACACAGTATGTGAATTCATTCACCTGCAGCTGTCCTCCGGGATTTTCTGGATCCACCTGCATGACCAACGATGACGATTGTACTGAGAGCAGCTGCATGAACAATGGACAGTGTATCGATGGAATCAACAACTACACCTGTGTTTGTGAGCCTGGGTAAGTATAATTAGTTAAGACAGTTCCTTCAGTATTTGATTCATTAGGCTTTTTCCCAGTGATCTGCTGTAAACAGTTTTTGTGGCATGTGTGTCTGGGACATACTTATAAATATGTATATATAAATAATAATATATATATAAATATATATATAAATAATAAAAAAAATATAAAATATGAAATGGGACATACTTAAATGTATGCTACTTTATGCATTTTACATTATATGTCCATTTGTGCATTGTATATTGCTCCATTTATTAAACTATTTTATGTGAAAATTTGTGAGATAATGGCTATGGCCAAATCTCCAAGCCTTCTTGGTAGGAGTATGCTTGAGCATGATACATTAGCGATGTAAATAAAGCACCCAAGCCCACCCAGCAAGTCTGCTTAGTATCATTTTGTATGCTTGCACTGAGGATGGATGCTCTGAGCTACTGGCTTCGATATTCGGACTGGCTTAGGTTCTCTTTGGAAAAGAGAAAGTTTGCTCAAGGTCAACTGCGCTCAGTTAAAGCATGCTGTCACTGAAAAGCATCAATTTCTGCCATAGCTATCATCTTTACCTGAGCCTTTACTGTAAATATGCTTTTCCAGCATTTTTATCTATTCATCCCATTTTATCTTGCCACTAGCATATTTTTTTCGGCTTCACATATCATTTCAGTTGTACATTTTGGTTCCCTACAACTTTTTCTTTACTCTATATATCTTTACATATTAGCATTTAGTGCTTGTAATTTGTCGTGACTCAGTTATTCATGGCAAGCATTATTCTGAACTTTCTACAGTTTCACTGGGTCCAACTGCCAGTACAGAATCAATCAGTGTGACAGTGCCCCGTGCAAGAATGGTGGTTTGTGCCAAGACCATGGAGGTCGCTTCTTCAAGTGTCGCTGCCCATATGGATATGAAGGAGAGCTTTGTGAACGAACGGTTGATTGGTGCTCTGCAAATCCATGTGCCAATGATGCCACTTGCAACCAGGTGGACAACACCTTCAGCTGCGTCTGTGGTCCAGGCTGGACCGGAGGTCTTTGTGACGTGGCTATGATCTCGTGCCGGGATGCGGCAAACCGTAAAGGTAAAGTTTCTCTCAGTTGTTAGAAAATGGGTCACTTGTGACCTCAATCTAGCATCATTGTAATTGGCTGTCAGATGTCCTTATGTTTTAGAGTTTATTTTGCAAAAGAATAATTTATGTGCTTATAAACACTATAAACAAGTGACCTCATGTTTTGTGTCTTATTCTTTGATGCTATGGTAAGAAAATGACTCAAATTTTAAATGAATAGTATGAAAAATAATTAAAATCTAAGTAGCAACAGTTTGGTATTACCTACACTGCCACAAATACTCTGGATTAAACTTTTTCTTGCCTCAATGGCTCTGGATTAAAATACAAATGTACTTGCCTTTCTCTCTCTGCCTTTCCTCTTGTATTTAGCAGTGTTTAAAAATTTTTCTATTTGCCTTATGTTGTTTGTCATTATTTTTTGTCCTTTAATTGAATGGGTGTGAATGAATTTGTCCTTTGCAGGTGTCTCTGTGGAAAGGCTATGTAACAATGGAACTTGCGAGGATGTGGGCACTAGTCATCGCTGTCGTTGTCTTGATGGATACAGTGGCTCTTACTGCCAAAAGGAAACAGATGAGTGTGCATCATCTCCATGCCAGAATGGTGCGACCTGCAAGGATTTGGTTGCATCTTACTCCTGCATCTGTCCCAAGGGTTTCCAGGTATACTTCATTTGATTCTGTTAATGCCAAGTCATGAATTCATTACTTACTTGAAAGCCTAGTTTGCAGCTTCATTGATCTGCAGCCTGCATCTGAAATCATTTTCCTCATTTTTCACTGTGTGTTTTCAATATTATAATAAAGTACTTACTTCTTTTGCTTCCTCTGTAAATATATTTAAATTCCCTTCTTTCGTGTGATCATTATACTAAGTCTGTCTTCATATCATGGTTGCGCAACAGCATAATTTTGTTTTTTTTCTAAATCTAAGTACTTTCATTTCTATTACAGGGGCGTAACTGTGAGATGGATGTGGACGAGTGTCGTCCAAATCCTTGTCAGAATGGAGGAACCTGTCATGACCTTCCAGCTGCGTATTCATGCTCTTGTCCCCCTGGTACCCTTGGAATGATTTGTGAGATCAATGTGGATGACTGTGCACCAGGCAGGCCAGGACATGGGGCTTGCCACAACAATGGCACATGCCGGGACCGAGTGGGAGGATTTGAGTGTGATTGCCCTCCTGGCTTTGTTGGACCTCGTTGTGAAGGAGACATAAACGAATGTCTCTCCCAGCCTTGCTCACCACAGGTCAGTTGAGATTTTGTTAAAATATAAGTTTGCAATTTGAACTTTAATCCTGAATCTCTTATTCTTGAATGAAATTCTTAATTAGTGTTGATGGTATTAATCTTTCAGTTGCCACCTTTCAAAAAAATACCTCTTGTTTTCTCGGGCATTAAAGCTTTACATGGAAATATTTTACAAGTTGACAGTTATAGGTGCATGTTTATAGTGCTTTAATGCTCGGTGTTCATTGGTGAAATTCTGAATAGTGCAGTAAAAATATCTCTTGATAAGTGAACAATCATGATAATGACTACTCAGTACTTGCTGTGTGGATAAATTTTTAAAGTTTTTTCTTTCATCTCATTAGGTTGTATCTCATTAATTGAGAGAAGTTGCATTTTCTTTGCATGTCCTATATGTTCATAGCATGATTTACTCAAGTAATTCATTTTTTTGCTCCTTAGGGTACACTGGATTGTGTCCAGCTTGTCAATGACTTCCTCTGCAATTGCCGACCTGGATACATGGGAAGGAGGTGTGAATCTCGCATTGACATCTGCGAGCGGTCACCTTGCCAGAATGGAGGCGTTTGTAGTCCACTTGACGTTCGCCGGTACCAACTCCCGGGCACGCACAGGCGGCACCCATTCCCTCCTCCCACTCATTCTTGCATTTGTCCTGAGGGATACCATGGAAAGAACTGTGAATTCCACGGTCAAGGATGTGAATCAGCACCATGTAGATCAGGTGGAACCTGCATGCCAGACACGGTGGGCTCTGGAGGCAGGGGCTACGTTTGTCTTTGTCCGACCGGCACAACTGGAAGTCTCTGTGAAATTGATTCATTAAACGAATGTGATTCCAATCCATGCCGTCAAGGAGGTGTTTGCCAAGATGGAGTTGGGGACTACATCTGCTTGTGTCCACCAAAGTGGGCAGGGAAAGACTGTGATGTGTATGACCAGAACTTTGTAGGCGGCGTCGGTTGGCCTGTGAAGAAAAGAATTGGCCACGAAGAGATTGCTGGAGGGGGAGGAAGGCATACGACGACACCAGCTCCTGTCCTAAGGTTTGACTTTGATGCGGCTCTTG
The DNA here is from genome assembly GCA_963169105.1 of Ceriagrion tenellum. Classification (NCBI taxonomy): domain Eukaryota; kingdom Metazoa; phylum Arthropoda; class Insecta; order Odonata; family Coenagrionidae; genus Ceriagrion; species Ceriagrion tenellum. Next base: position 68,823,646 of record OY720642.1, on the reverse strand, counting down.
AAAGGGAGAGGCAGAAGTGCTATGAGATGGGTTGCAGGGAGAAAGCAGGTGACCTTCGCTGCAATGAGGAATGCAACAAGTACGCCTGTGACTTTGATGGTGGGGATTGCTCCCTTGGAAGGAACCCGTGGAGGAATTGCACTGCACCGATTAAATGCTGGGATGTGTTCATGAATGGCGTGTGCAACCCAGTTTGCAATAACCCTGCCTGTCTGTATGATGGAAGGGACTGCGAGAACTCTCTCCATCCTTGCAAGTAAGTTATAGAAATTTTGTTACCTGTTTTTAATGTTATACATGTATAGTGCTTCAATCAACATGTAGAAATTTTGCTAACTGCTTAACCCACATGAAAGAATAGTCAAACAATCAAAGAAAAGAAATATAATATTAATTACTGGGTTATTTCAACATGAGATATGCATTATAAGGTATCAGTTAAAGGTTTTATTGGATAATTATAATAAATTAACGTAAACATATTTATTTCACTGCAAAAAGTATACACCAAAATACATACTAAAACAGTGAAATTAGGCATCCCAGAAGATATATTCTTGTGTAGGCGTTGCCATTCAATGAAAGTATGGCATTGCTGGGCGTACATTTTCTAGCATCAGAGTAGAACAAAAATAGCTCTTTTATGAATCATCAAAATGACATGTGTCCATATATTTTGAGTAAAAGTAGATGTACAACCTTAGTAAACAGATACAAAATGAAATAAGAGTACAATAATTATTATTGCAGTTGTAAATGGGTTTTCTCTAAATAGTTATATATGTTCAAGCAAATTGCATTAAAGTATGTCAGCCCTGCCATTGTAGCTACTTGGAAGTGTTTCATAAGTAAATAATATGAAAAATAAAACTATTGTCCAGAAGAAATTTGAGGTAATGAATTTTCAAGGTCCATTACATATTACAATGTTAGTAATCTTTGATATAATATCATTTCCTTATGTGCATTATCTAGAGCATTTTATTAAAACAGTTGTGGTATTCCATGGTAGCTAATTTTTCCTTCTCTTCTACTAGTCCAAATTACGATGCATACTGCCAACAACACTTTGCCAATGGCCATTGTGATTATGGCTGTAACAACGCAGAATGTAACTGGGACGGATTGGATTGTGAAGCTACTCAACTTCCTGACCTGGCTGAGGGTGTTATTTCCATGGTAATGCTGATGGATACCGGCTCCTTCCTTAAAAACAGGGTGCCATTCTTGCGGGAGGTTGGTCATACACTAAGGACTAATTTAAGGTACGGTTCATTTTCTATATTTTATTGATTAAAATTGTCCTTTGTGGTGTTGCTTCAGTGTGATGTTTAACCATCACTTAGTGAAGTGATTCTTTTAGTAATAAATGTTGATCATTTTGTGTAGGTTGAAAAAAGATGACCAGGGCAGGGATATGGTGTATCCATGGACTTACAAACCAACTGATAGCCGCCAACCTCCAGAGTATGATGTTGGAACGAAAGGAGTTATTGTGTATTTGGAGATTGATAACCGAAGATGTGTTCTCATTGAAGGTTATACATGTTTCAACACGGCTAAAGAGGTGAGTATATTGTCTCAGGACTACTGTGGAAAAAATTAAAATGTGCTTAAATGCAACATATGTATTTTTAAACTCATAAATGCATTGCTCATGGTATTCAATTCTTTCTTGATAGGCGGCCGACTTCTTGGCGGCCACAGCAGCAACTCATACTCTCTCAACGAGCTTCCCTATTGTGCAAGTCCGTGGTGAAATGGGCCATGGCGATGGGCCGGGGGAAGATGAAGCACGGCCGAATGTGAAGTTGATTGTGCTAGGAGTTGTGGCAGTCCTCTTCCTTGCCTTCATTGTGGGTATACTTGCTAAGTCACAGAGGAAAAGAGCCCATGGCGTCACTTGGTTTCCTGAAGGTTTTCTACGTAACAATAGGTAAGTGCTTTTGGCATCAAAATGTCATGAAATATTTTTGGAACATTGTCTTCATTCATTTTAGTAAAAAAAGTTTATCTTGTGTACTGATTTAACTCTCTTAGTGTGGTGGGCCGATATAGTGGCTCATGAGTAAATATTGTTCAACTTTAGTACACTAACATAATTTCAATTATTTTGAGATCTAATAAAAGTCTTGAATGATTATTTCCAAATTCATTTAATACACAAAAAAATAAACTGCATATGGATATCTTAAACATTAACTTCATAATATTTTTTTCCTGAGATGATACATTCATGAAATTACCTACCCTACTCATTTCTTGCTAGTACTGCTGGCAGGAAGCAGCACTAACAAGGGGAGTGTCAGATAGCCGGTCCTCAGATTTTATTCAAAGTTTGTAGTTGTACAGACTGCTGTATGTGGTTCATGAATCACCCCACATATAGGGTTATATAACCAATAGTTTAAATGAAAAAGGCCTTTAAAAATTTCAAAATTCCCTTTAGATGGGCCACCCACATAACTGACAAGCTACGAACAATTTGAATATTATTAAGAATTATGCTTGAATAGTAAAAATATGAAGAGAATATTATAAAATAATTATAGAAAATGGAAATCATGTGTATGAAGGAATGATGAAAATACGTTGTGAAAAGATAAGGAAGTGACATAATAAGAAGGCTGCCTTCGATCGAAAAAAGATACTAAGCCTGATGTCGTGTATGCAAATGAAAAATTTGCCCCGCGAAAAAATAATATTTTGAGTAAAAATAAAAAAATCTCGAGTGCATTTTAGGATGCCGTAAAAGAAAAACTAAAAAAACGGCGGAAGAAACATACCCCGTATTGGAATCGAACCCGTGTCTCTAGACCAGAGACGAGCACGTCAACCACCCGTCCGTGTCTGGCCCGTGTAAAGGGAATTTTGAAATTTTTAAAGGCCTTTTTTGTTTAAACTATTGGTTATATAACCCTATATGTGGGGTGATTCATGAACCACATACAGCAGTCTGTACAACTACTAAATTTGAATAAAATTTGAGAACCGGCTATCTGACACTCCCCTTGTAAGAGGATTAATACAGAGTTGATGCAATACGTAATAATTATGAGTATGCTTTCGCTACTTAAATTATCATATTTCTTTTTTAACCTCACTCATGGAATTCCTTTGGGATGGTTTTGATAATCATTAATCCCATGATACTTGGGAAATTAGTTTTGAAACAATCACTATGAAATTTTGTTATTTATCCCAAGGATAACCTTTAAGCCTATCACTGATATAACTGTGCTATTGTTGTTGCATCATGATTTTCATCCACAGATATGTCTCTCATTTTATTTTACATCAACAAAATTTCTCAACACGTTCAACTGCAGGGCTGATCAAAGCCCTACCCCTCACAGCATGGCGTGGCCAACCGGTGGGTCACACTCAGCCTTTTGCTTGGGCGGCGTGGCCCACCAGTGGCTCACAGTCCTTCTTGATACCTACTCTCACAATATTCCACACAAGTTAGGATAATTCAATGAATTTTATGGCAGCGTCAATAGTTGGGTTTGCGTGGCCCACCAGTTGGCCACGCCATAGTGAACGTGTTAATTTCTCTCAGCTGTTGTTGGGTAGAGCTCAAGTCACCCAGTGTGACTTGATGTAGAATTGCCTTAAGCAAATGGTGCAAAAAGAGTGGAATTTTTGTTTGCTAAGGCTAGCAGTGAATAACAAGCATTTTCTTTTGCCCATGCAGTGGCCAGAGGAGACGTTCACGTCGACGGGGACCAGATGGGCAAGAGATGCGAAACTTGAACAAGCAGCCGTCATGCATTGATGTTGGCATTGATGGGATGGGTGGCGTTGTGGGTGGAATGGGTCACCTCGGTGGACCCCAGCCTCATCTTCACCCCCACCTACACCCTGGTCTCCCGCCCCCTCCCATGCACGGAGCTAACCCAGATGGTGGACCCATGACTCACTGGTCAGATGAAGGGGAAGATGAGGATGAAGATGGTGACTCAGACCATCTTCACCTGGCACCCCCAAAGAGGCCGAGAGCTGCCGAGTCCCATGGTCCTGTGGGTGCCGGTTATGCCAGCGATCATACTGTTATCACCGAATATGAAGACTCCGAGCCCCGAATTGGTTGGGGAATGGGTGACCCTGGAACTGTTCTCACTCCACCAAGCTTGGTTAGTTCTTTTTCTACAAGTTGTTGCTCCTTTGCTCTAAATAAATTCCTATTATACATTGCTAGATCATTTTGGTCTTTAACACTTTCGCTGCTAATCCCGTCATTTGACGTGTTTTGACGTGTTTCCTTAGCTGCTGAGAAACATATTCCAACCAACTTACAATTAAAAAAGGTAGAAGAATCAAGCTTTAAAGCAATATAAACAGCATTTTTCTAAACAATACAGTTTTTTTTCTGTGATAGCATGAATAAAGCTTAAAATACGCAGCATTCTACCGTAGAAATATATTTAAATGCCCTGCAGCGAGAGTGATAAACAAAAAGAGGTGATTGGGAAATATATTTCTCAGAAGTGTTCAAAATATTTCCTTCTCTCCCTGTTATTTGTGACGTGCTTTACGGTAGTAACAATGGTAAAGTTTTTTATTCTATGCTTTTTTAATTGGACATAAATATGAAATTTTAAAGAAATGTTAAATCCTAATGGTGTTGGTTTTGAATAAAATGTATGTGATGAACTAGGTTGCATGTAGTTTGTGAATATTATGTAATTGAGCTAAAGACTTGAAAGTAATTATAGAATGAATCAGTGGTTTGTTGCCTCTAAAATTCTGTTACATGGAAACCAGCGATAAGTGAATTGGAAAGTATATATAGTTCTCCATTTTAAGGTATTGGTGTATTTGAGGATAGGTTTAATCAATATGCCATTTGAATGTTTTGCAGGAGGGTTCACATCAAGACATGGAAAACCGTGTGCCGCCTGGAATGACCCCTCTCATGGTTGCTGCAATCCGTGGTGGTGTTGGTTTGGATACCGGAGAGGAAGGTGAAGAAGGCGATGGTAGCAGTGGAGGTGGAGAGGCTGCAGCTGCCATTGCGGAATTGGTAGCCCAGGGAGCAGAGTTGAACGCAACAATGGAGAAAACTGGTGAGACCTCTTTGCACCTTGCTGCGAGGTATGCTCGTGCTGATGCTGCCAAACGGTTGCTGGATGCCGGTGCCGATGCCAACGCCCAGGATCACACTGGCAGAACTCCACTTCATGCCGCAGTTGCATCTGATGCAATGGGTGTATTCCAGGTATGTTTAGTAGATGTATTGTTTTTGGGAATTTTAGTTACCTCTTGTCCACAGTGAAGTTCTCCACTGTTTTGAAACAATTCATGTCACTGAGATTCAGACCTTATTCAGCTATGTTTAAACCATTATATTTCAACTTGATCCTTTGAATTTTGTAAATCTATTGTGGAAAGAGTGAACTTCCTTGAAGATAGTTCAAGCGAAATGGTTGCCTAGTCATAACGGAGACCATATTCGAATTATATGTTTTCATTTCTGCTGCTGTAGGAAGCATGAATTAAATATTGCATTATTGAAGGTTGTGGATTTGTTGGAGAAATGATTTTTTGCTCTATCTTCCTGAAAATTAAGAAATGCCATGCTGGGTGAACCCCTCACTCATTCCCCTGAATTACTCCATAATTGATGAAAATAACAGCCGTATCTCAATCTTTGTTTTGGGGAATTTCAGAATAACTTTTGCTCTTGTTGTGATTTTTTAAAGGTAAAAAATCATTAGATGAGGGTTGTTGTCTGAAAAACCAATTCAATGGACTTCTAGCACTTTTATTTTATTAAATGAGCACATTCTGTGAATTTTAAGAGGATTATGAGGGTAACCATATTATTCAATCTTTCAATAGATCCTGTTACGCAATCGTGCCACAAACCTAAATGCCAGGATGCTGGATGGTACTACTCCTTTGGTTTTGGCCGCACGTCTAGCCATTGAGGGCATGGTTGAAGATCTCATTAATGCAGATGCTGACATAAATGCTGCTGACAATGGAGGAAAGACAGCTTTGCATTGGGCAGCTGCTGTTAACAATGTGGATGCAGTTAATACATTGCTAGCTCATGGTGCTAATAGGGATGCCCAAGATGATAAGGTAAATTGGTTATCATAAGATATTGCATTTTCTTTCTTAAATGATGTTTTATGTATTAGTAGACCCTTTTTCAAGGCAATAATACTGATGACATTTGCTTGTAAACAGTGAACTGTGCTCCCAATGTCCGTAGCAGTTTCAAATTTTAAGCTATTCGTTTACTTCATTGAAATTCTCTTATTTTTTGTAAAAGGGATAACATAGACTCATTGGGATGATTTTCTATTCATTACTACCTCTGGTACTTCAATTTTTGATAGGAAATGACAATTTTTCTATGGGTACAATACTAAAGCTTTAATTGCATCTGGAAAATTAAGCTTCATATGTACTGAAAATGTTCCTAGATTACATACTTAATTGCTTCATGGTGATGTAAAGTAATATTTTAAATAAGTACATTGTTGAGTGAATTCAGTGAAAACTATTCATCTTGCCAACTTTAAAAGATGATATCTCATCTAGTGTTATTGGGTAAAATAATTTGTTATAAACTTTGTGCTGTAAAACTGAATACCTATGTCAACACTTAACTCTTTTTGCCCATTTTGTGAAAAAAATGAGTTATTATAAACTAGCTTGACAAGTTGTGTACATCTTTTAAATTAATCTTAAGAGGACCCTGCATTTGTGGATTTTTTTTGGTGCAGCAGTGCTCATATTCAGAATATTTTCTGATAATCATTTATCATTTCTGTCATAGGATGAAACACCTCTCTTCCTTGCTGCAAGGGAAGGCAGTTACGAAGCATGTCGTGCTCTCCTTGATCATCTTGCCAACCGTGAAATCACTGACCACATGGACCGCCTGCCGAGGGATGTCGCTCAGGAGCGCCTCCATCATGACATGGTTCGGCTGCTCGATGAGCATGTACCTCGCCCTCCAACTCACCATCACCACCACCACACACATTCCCAGGCTCATGCTGTGGCTGGCAATGGGTCTATTCTTCCTGCGACATCAGTTGCCAATTCCACAGGAGCACCATCTCGTCCAACTGTTGTTGGGGGAAGGATTGGTGGTGCAGGTGGAGGATCCAAGTCCAAAAAGAGGCCAAAAGCCACTGCGTCACCATCCAGTCCTGGAGAAGGAGATGCAGGCATCCCTGGTGGAGCTTCTGCCCCATCTGGTGCTGTTGTCAGACGGAAGCCGAGCACCAAGAAGAAGAGGCCAAGTGCATCAGAGGCTCAGAGAGCGGCAGAGACTGCTGCAGCAGCATCACTGTCATCTGGGTCACCATCATCATCAGGTGCATCTCCAGCTCATTCGCTTGAGTCGCCACCTTCTCTATGCTCTCCACGCACTGTTGGAAGCCTTCCAGATGCTACGGCAGCAACCCCTGGTCCATTCGATGGAGCAGCTGGTGCATATGCCGTGGCCGTGTCCAGTGTTGGCAATGGCATTGGCAATACTGGTGTGCCAGGGATGACTGTCCCAGCAAAACAGCCTCCCTCTTACGAGGACTGCATGAAGGCTGTTGCAGCTGCAAACGCAGCTCAGGAGGGTCAGTACTATGGCGCTTACCAAGCCGTTGGTGGGGCCCCACCTCCCCCTCCTCCACCACCGCAGCAACAGCACCTGCGCGTGACATCTCCAACTGGAGGACAAGTGGGATCTTACCTTGGATCGCCACCTCCAGCTCAGCAGGTACCAAGACAGCCATCTCCAGCCAAGGCACGTCCAACTGGTCATGTTGCCCTTCTCAGGGCTGCCACTCACCAGCAGGCGATGGCATCCATGGCTGCAGGCACGTCAGTTGGACCCTTCGGGGACTTCCCGACAGAAGCAGCAGCTATGCAACAGCAACAGCAGCAGCAACAACAACAACAGCAACAACAGCAACAACAGCAAGCGTACAATCTTCCCCAGCAGCAATCTCAACAGCAGACGATACTGCAGCCCGGTCAGCCACATGCAGTGTCCAACGGAGGGTTGCAGGCTAATCCCCGTCAGCAGCAACACCATCTATACTATCCTCACTTCCTGACTCCCCCATCACAACATTCTCAAGGCGAGGGTTCCAACGGCGTGGCTGGTAGTCCTGGTACTCCCACCCATCCGGCACAGTACAGCCACCACAGTTTATTGCACCCTCCCGAGAACTTCCCCACACCCTCACCAGAGTCCCCTGGGCATTGGTCGTCATCATCTCCTAGATCAAACTCTGATTGGTCGGAAGGTGTGTCCAGCCCTGTTTATGCATCTCATCCACCCCCCCAGGCTACACATCAGAAACAACAAGAGGCCATATATATATAGAAAAGGTGTAAATTGCATTGCTGTTGATTGCAGCATGGATTCTCAAGTGACACGGCCCGGACAATTTTATGGGCTGACTAATGAGTTGTTTTCTGTTTGTAAGGTGCCTTATCCTTGCCAGGAAGTTGATTCATTTGTAAAATAGTATGACTGTTGCCATGAACTCTTTTGATAAGTCTGCAACATAATGCTGATGATGAGAGAGAGAACTGTGATGAAGCTCTTGATTATTTTTGTATTGAAAAAGTAACTCTAACTCTCCCCCACCTATTTGTCTGAATCTCATTAGTGAATGGAATATTCCAGTTCCATTAATCGAGTGCTCAAGTCTGTGTCATCGATTTGTATGCGAGTGTTTGTGCGTGCTTGTGTTTGTTACAATCTTAAGTAGTTCATCTGAGTGAGAGTAAAGTGTGAAAGTTCATGGTTTTTCATTACATGACATAAATTTATTTTCATAAGAGATATAGCTGATTCAGAGACAGTGTATCACCACTGCCAAATAGCAGGTGTGGAGCGAGTGCTGGTGTAGGAAATGTGCCTTTGCGTCGTGCCTTCAAGATTAAAGAGAAATAGAAAGGTGCACACCTTTCATTGACTTGTTTTTATTTCAGAGGAGATACCTATTTGTTATTATATAAGAAAAAAGTATATGAGACAAAGGTACAATATGTCAAGAGTATTCCTTGATAGTGTTCTGACTTTGAATTACTTTAGGAATTTCTTTGTAAATACTTATTTTTTATGCTGTACAAATAGTGTGTAGATGTGTTTAGACCATCATTCCCAAAAAATAGCCTATGTAAGGTTTGTACTTATTAGGATATGGGCTAAATACTCTTTTTTTTAAAGTTGCATGTATATCACGATTTTTACTTCTTCTACTCCTCCAAATTTTAGATCAAACTTGTGACTGCAGTTCTTTTAAAAAAAGCACCATCTTTTAGGCATCGAAATTTATCAGACTTAAAATGTTCTGGGGCATATTTTAAGTGGCGTTTGTTTAAAGTCTGTTGTGTAAATATTTATTTTTGCAGTTTATTCATTTCTCAGTATAATTGTGTTTATTTTCATGTTGAAGACGTTTGGAATGTAACCATTCACAAAGGCTTCTGTTGTGTGGACAGTCTGTGTGTGGTGCCCTCAAATTTTAGTTTTTGTTTCGAGACATTCTCTTTAATCCAATGAAGAGTGAAATAGCAAAAGTATGGAATTGTTATAGTTTCTTTTTCAATGTCAAGTGGCAAAAAGGCTAATGTGATATCAGAATTTTTTAAAAATTGTCCACATTGCAAGAATGTAAAGTTGTATTTGTAAATTTCATGCTTCTTTCATATGCTCTTATATATAGTGTTGGTTAAAATTTTAAGATCATTAATATTTCCGTCTTTGCCAAAAGAAATTGTTTTCTTTTATAACTCTTAAAAAGTGCTCTGCAATGTTAATCCATGAAATGAGAGGATAAGTTAATGATGGCCCTGCCAGGCATATTCATGGTGATCAGTTTGTATTTTAGAATACGAAAATAAAATGTATTTGTATTAGAACTGTTTTTCTTTATTTGGAATCCGTAACCTGTCGGGGAGACTAGCAACTTATGAAATAATTGTATGCCCCTGTATGTGATGAACATTTGTTCTTAGGATCTTGGCGAGGAGGCTGTGTATGAACTTCCTACCTAGATATATTTAATTGTATCCAGTGAGATATTGTGGAACATCATCTTGAATTTAAAAGAAAGAAACGTTAAGAAAAAAGTCATCAGGTACAATTTTGTGCCTGATGATGTTGCTATAAGCATAGAAACACATTTTATATACAAATACAACAACTGCAACTAAATTTGGCATACAATATTGTATAACAAATGAATAACAGAGTGAACATTTCAAAGTTTCTTTCTTTTAAATTTCAGCCTTGAATTTGGCATTGCATTTTTAGAGATTGTACTGCCTTTTGGGCAAATATAGTAGCCTTGTTGAAAAAATGGTATAGATTTCAAAAGCTCACTCATCCAAATTATCATTGAGACTTTAAATGCCAGCTTTTTAAGGTTGAGTATGCGAGAGTGTCGAATCCAGAGTGTGGTGCATAGATAACAGAGTGCTAGGGTCAGTACCTACTCCTTACGAGGAGTGTATCATTCAAATACCACTTATCACCTTCATGTTTGTGCATTGCCTCCATATCAGAACAGATAGTCACTGCTGAAAGAACTCAAAACTACTGATTTGTCATGAAGCTTAAGGGTTGACTTTCACTTTCAGTCTGGTGAGTGAGCTAGAAATTGTTACCTGGCATTTACCCAAATAGGTTCACTGCATAAATTTAAGGGGGGCTAAGCCATTTTGGTTCTCTATCTGAAGCCTCTTTCAGGTCAAGTATTTTGCATAATTACATGATTCTGGGTCCAATGCAATAATGACCTACGGTGATCATGATACATTTCGGAAGAAACTTGCTCCTGCAAGAAATATTCTCTCAGAACCTCGAAATTGTCGAGCTTGACTGTAAGCACTAATTATAAGAATAATAAGATTTGTTATTAATCCAAATATTCAAATTGGTATATTTTTCCAAACATAGCATTTAGCAAATGATGTGGAACGAAGTCACTCGCACGGGTGCATATACACCAGGGTTGAAATTCGCTATGAAAAAATCATTTGACTTGACTGGGATTCGAACCGATTTTTCATAGCGAATTTCAACCCTGGTGTACATGCACCCGTGCGAGTGACTTCGTACCACATCATTCGTTAAATGCAATGTGTGGAAATTTGTCAATTTCGTCGTTTTAATTACGACAATGTTGGGTTTATCCACCGCGACAGTGGCGTTGTAAGCACGACTTCGTCTCATGTGCTACAATGTAGACTTGAGGCCTGAACATCTAGTTCGCATAAATCCCTCTCGAAATTCGCATTGAAGGAAGATGGCTTGGTGGTGTAACTGGCTAACACGCCTGACCGGCAATTGGGAGCAATTGGGAGAACCGGGTTCGAATCCCAGTCAAGTCGAATGATTTTTTCATAGCGAATTTCAACCCCGGTATACTTTTATTTAGTAATTATAGTAAACAAATACTGGCTCATAAAATGATTATTCATTTCACTGGCACAAAATATTCCTTCATTGCAACCCGAAAAGAGTGACAACTCTAGGACTTCCCATTTCGAAAGCTTCGACCGAAATTTCGACCGCGTAAAAAGCTTCCACCTATATTATTATTGGCAAACCTCAGTTCAAAGCCGAATGTAATCAGTCTGATAAGTGTAAAACTATAGAGACACCGAGAAAAGATTTCTACGGAATTTTCGAGAACTACATGGCTTCCCGAGCTCGACGCTACTGTCGGTAGAACGGCCTGCGAGAAAATGAGCGAAATGCAGGCCGAATGGCCCCTCTAGGAGAGAAATTACTTTCCTAATTACAGCCATGTTTCTCTATCATCCTCGGAGATGAGCCAGGCTACATGTTTAATTCATTCAGTTTTCTTAGTGTGACCCTTTCAGGGTGGCTGTTCTGGTTATGTTATCACAGTAGTGTTGTGTTAAAATGTTGAAAGTTAAGTTATGAATAGTAGAAATAGGCATCAAATCGAAATATTTTGTTTATTATGCCATTTTCTGAGTTTATCAACCGATGTTGATTTACGAAATGAAAATTATTATATTTTACTGGCAAATGTGTACTCATCCCTAATTTCCTTTTGTAATTTCGTATTATTATTGCAATTAGGAGCTGCCCTTGTGTTAAAATGTTAATATACATATATTTGCTTGCGTTGATATGCACCCGAAAGAAAAGACCTTGGCCAGGAGCAACTTTCTATTTCGTCCCTACTCCGGCCGCGCGCGACTCTCCACTCCGAGCAGGCTGACTCAAATGAAAAGAAATATCCATGCGCAATTATTTAAGAAGCAAAACATTAATTTCTCATCTATGGGGCACCACGTGAATGCCTATTGTTGACAGGAAAAATGAGAATTTTTAATCTCTCAAACGCGGGGTGTCACTTCTCGCTACGGCCCCTAGTTGCGGAGAAATATCGTTTTCAATGTACTTATTGAAGCATTCTATTTATGCTTTTGTTTTTATTTCTCCGGTATAATAGGATAAAACCCAGGCCCACTTGACTCTCAACCAGTGTCCTTCACCTGCTTTGGAGTGACCTTGAGCGTCTCCTTGCGTCCGCCGATTCCCCACACCCCAGCCACTTTTGACCTTGAACAGCCGATTTTCGCGAGTTTTTCGGCGACAAGAAATTTTGAGTTTTCTAACTTTTCGGACGAAGGGTTAAAAGTACCCGAAGAGTTAAGGTTTCGCGGGGAAATTGGGGCCGATTTCCGCCACCGGATGGGACTCGCCATTGGCTTTTTGATGGCGCTGCGCTTGCGAGGAAGTCCGGCGGTATCTTCGAAACGGGAAGTCCTAAGGATACCGTTCTTTCGCCGAAGACGATGGTCCAGACGAATGCCTCTCTGTTTTTATGAATTATATCTCATAATATATTCACTTTATACCATATTTTACGTTTGAACTTTGCTAAATGCAATAAAAAATGTTTTTTGTTTCACTTATGTTCCTCTTAGATGTCGTTCCTTTTGTAATTTTCTATGTCTCTCAAAGTGAGCTGATATGGGGAAAGAATCAAGCGAATTTATACCTATTGTATCTTACCCTATTCATAATTTATAGAAAATTTCAATTAATATAAAGCAGTCGATAATATTTATTCACAATATCAGCCTTCTGTGGTCATGCGGCTCAATATTTTGAATTTTTAGTAACGTTATTGAGTTGTACGAATTTTTCAATTTTGCAGCTCAAGAAGTTTTCCATCATTTCAATTTTAAAGCAGTTAGGCTTGTGGAAATGATCGCGATTTAGATTGTCATGCATCATTGAATGTAATCATTAACATGTTCCAATAAACTGGTAATAAAATTGCATAGCATGGATGAAGATTTGCCTTCTCATAGCAGTAATATCATATAAAATAAACAAAAATTAAGTGCAGAGTAAATGCATGAAAATCTACTCATAACTAACAGTATTCATTTACTGAAATCAATGGGGTGAAGGGATTATAGATAAATCATCATATGAAGACACAACATTATTTATAAGGTTTATTTATTTTGTGACAAACATTTACATAAATATAATAAATGACCATTTTGATTAGAGAATGTGAACAGATTTGGGGCTGAAGTGCTCATTGACTCCAATGATGAACCCTATCAGTGAATCAGTGTCATATTACCTGAATGCAGGATCCAATTGCCTAAAAAGTGCCTCTTTCTGTGATTTCTCAGAAAGGATGCATCCTAGGCAATTTTTTACAGTAGTTCAGCATTCTATGGGGTCAAACTTTCACCAAGGTAACAAATGGACTGGGTCCAGACATGATCTGAGCACCCAAAAAATTTTGCAGCTCCTTTCATCTCCAAATATACCAAATTTTCGGGTGAGAATCAAATGAAATGAACATGTGCTGAAAATTTTCTGAAAATGAGGGCTGCATGCAAAACTATTGATCCTCTCTTTTAACTTTTCTAGGAGGTGTGTAGCAATAAAAGTTTATAACTTTTAAGGTAATGTAAGCCTTTATTTGTTTTACAATCATAAATATACATATTTATAGGAATGAACTCTTTCTCGTCATTTTTTGTTGAATCTATCACCAATTTGATGATACTGGAACTTAAGCCTCACCTTGGATTAAATCCAATCAATTTGTTTCTCACTTATCATCTTTATAGCTATCACAGAAGTGAGCCATTAAATTTTTCCCAATTTTTTCAAGCAAAATTCAACTACATACTCAAAATAGACCAGCCTTCTTTTTTAAATTAGCTTTTTTCCAAGCCGGGAAAGAGTTAAATTCAGAGAAACTCATGTTGAATGTATTCTTGAAATCCTCTTCTGAAAGATGTAACTGCAACAAAAAAGTTATCATGCTCATTTAGCTCAAAAGCTGTTAGAATCGCAATTGGAGAACAAATCATGATAATCTCACATTCATAATATGGTAATTTTGAACACTGGATAGGCATGGCATCCTGTTTATCAATTCTGAATGCTAAAAATTTGATTGAAATGTACAAAAACCATAGAGCAAAGAAGAAAGTGTATTGATGCAAGGGAGAGAAACCGGTTTTTTTCAAGTAAAATGATCCACCATGGCTATTGCATGCAATTGATTAGTTGATTTTCAATGTTTAATGCACTACTTTTTTGGAAATCATTTCCATTTTAAAATCACTCTACCTGGATCATTATGGATGGCACTACAACAATTCTACAACTAATGTCAATGTTTTCAGCATATTATCTGCACAACTGATCCAATCATTGTGGCCAATTCAGAATTTTAATGGCTAGCATATCCATTTGTACTTGTGTACCATATGGCTCCATCTATTCTCTTCTTTAATCAATTTAACAAAAACCATTTCATTGCCTTACCTCTTTGCATGTTGGATCAACGTTCTCAGGTAACTTATCTGGATCTTTCTCCAAAAGCACACTCAGAGGATATTTTGGAAGATCTACTGCTGATGTTCCCCCATTAGTTACTTCAGATGTGATAACTATGGCTGGATTTGCATCTTGAACTTCCTGTCTCAGTTCTTCAAATGTCTTATGATTCTGGAAAGTGAAAATACACATAAAATAAGAGGTGTTTCTCACCATTATGTATGAGGCTTATGTCTGCCTTATCTGCACTAAAGAAGAACATCAAAACAAAACGACATAGGAATTTACCTAAAAACAACAAATAATTAGCTTTAGGATTGCTTCAGGAAAGGAGGAAGGTTGAAGAAAAGCCTGACTTCAGCACAAGTCTACTCTTTATGTAACATACAAAGGGATCCCCTGAATTGTGTCCCAACTGGTACATGAATTGTTGCTTTTTAGGTACTTTCCATTCAAGCTGGGATTGGGATTCTACAGAAAAATTACTGTCTTTCCAAGGATTATAACCTGGACCCTCACTATGAGGAGCAAGTGCTCCAGCCACCACAAAAACCTAGCTCCCTTGCCAAAACTTCTTCTTCTTCACTTCACAGATAAGGCAATATTGGCTGTTTACTGATCAATCTTAACCTATGAAGCCCATTGCTTTGTTGCCCTCTAGGCTTGGACTCCAAGGCAATTCAGGGGAGGAAGTCCTCTTGTTTCTCCCTACATGTTCACACCATTTGATTTTGTGTTTATTCATCTTCTAATTTGAAAATGTTAAAATCTTGTCTGATGTTTTCATTTTGGATTCTATTCTGTAAAGCTCAACCTTTCACTGATCTCAGAAATTTCATTTCAGCTGATTCAATTTTACTAGCATGTCTCTTTGAGAGAATCCACGTCTCACTCCCATTCAATGTCATTGGAACTGCCATTGTTTTATGAATTTTTATTTAGTTTCTTTTCTTGTTTTATATTTTAGAGTTCCATAGATTCTTCTGGATGAAGGTGGCAGCCCCATCACTAATTCATCCCTGTACTGTACTCGTAACACAGCCAGGGGAGATGTTAACTACCGACAGATACCAAAATAGCGTCAGAATAACTGGATTTCAGAAAAATTGATTTTAGGATCATGAAATGTTAGATCAATAACAAGTAAAGAAAATGAACCCAGTACATATAATATAAAAAATTGATTGAAATCATTATAATTGGTTATTAAAGTCAAACAAGAGGTATAAATGAGAAGTGTAAAATTCTACAGAGATAAAAATCATTCACCTTGACCTGAACTTAAACCTGAATCCTTCAATATCACACAAAAATTTTTAGGCAGTTGAACTGCTGAGGCATCCTTGACCCTTGGCAATTTTTGTGGGCTTTAGAAGAACAAGGTGTCCACAAATATCTACAGGAGAGGAGTATGTCTAAAAAGCGTAACTCCCTAAAGCACTCAGTACAATTCAAGGGATCTGAGCTCAAGTTTCTATCAAGGCAAATGATTTTTCCTCTGTGGAATTTCGCACTTATGTGCACTTGTGGGTGGCTCCATAAAGGTAATACATTGACTTACACCAGTATCCTCAAAAACTTGTACAAATGAAAAGGAAAGCTTAAAAAGCACTCCCTGCAGATAAAAAAACTGACCGCCTTGGTGATGGCATAGAAAATCCTCACCAGTCGACCCAAAGTTTTTGGATTAGAATCTCAATTGGATGATTTTTCAGTATGAAGGGGTTGATTTTAGGTGTGCGCACCAATATATTAGAATATATTGAATCAATCATAATAGCAAAAGCCCTGATCAACAAGAACACCATCATTGACCCTTTTGCAGACAAGATGGCTTTAGCCATCATTGAGATTTAGCCTACTTGGGGTAATGGCCACAGCCATAGAGGAAGGCAGCTGCCCTCCTGAATGCGATATTGCATTCCAAATCTGCTATTCAGAGCCAGACAGGATGATGCCCCACTCCCCCTAGAATAAATCTATGGCTAAAGATGGGTGTCCAGCCACCCTAACATAAATCCTGGCTACACACATTACTTGGGTTCATGAAACCCAACGCTGTCAAAATTTGAGAGCCTTAATGATGCATGATGGTTCCTGCCTTTGACGAGCATGCTGACTTGGTATAGGAGGAAAGTTTGGTGCCCCAGGCAGGTGAAAGATATTATGGAAAATGTTCGCGGACAAGACACCTGTAGCTATTCTGTCTCTGAAGGGGTTCTTTCCTCAAGGAGCAATTCTTTTACATAACAAAAATCATCCACCTGAATTGGGATTTGAATTTTGATTATGAGTTGAAAATTTGATTTTATTTGAATTATTTGACAGAGTTTATGTGAATTATGACCTAAACTTTATCACAGTAATTTTCTCATTCTAGTAGTTTTCCTCATTTGGGTGAATATTCTAATGTTACAGTCATGTTTTGGAACAGAACCCTCTTATTTCCATAAGACTAATGATTCCCTCACTATATTTTCATGAAATGTGGCATAGTTGCAAACTGTAACTCTTGCTTTATGCTAAATTTCTCTGCATATGCACATTACACTGATAGCCTGTTTGTATGGCTTCATGTGAATGCTTCTTAAGAGTAGCTGGGTATTACTGATCTTCTGAATGAGAAAATAGGGAATAATTGTCAAATTATTGAACAAGATGATGAATAAATGGGGAAAATTAAAGAAGGTATTATGTGAAGCAATAACTTACATTCCAAAGGCCTGTATCCCATGCTCCAAAAAATCCAGTAAAATATGGAGGCTCAAACCCTTGTTTGACCTGGATTATAGGAGTATTTAGGTCTCTTCCAGCTGGATCTGAAAGATAAAAATGATAAGAAAGTATAAGTATTTGTGGGAACAAAATTATCCACCTATGAAATGGGCTCACATATAGCCACACCTACCTACTTGTGTCTTTGATACATTTTTGGTTGTTTCCTTTTCCAAGCGTACAATTAATTGATATTAATTTTTCTGTGTTTAGTGAGCAATATGTAAAGCTCACAGGCTCTTGATTCTTTAATAAATTGGTGAGCAGCCTTTTTCATAAATTAATCAATCCTAAACCTATAATAATTATTTACGTAAAACATGGCAAGAAAGTGAGTGGAATAAAAACAAGTTGGGAATTATGAGTTAGATTGAGGGCTTCTCACAGTTTGATTAAAAAATTTCGCTCCTTTAAACAAACTCCTTTAAACACATACATACTTTAAACAGCAAGAAAGGATCAATAAAGTTTCTTGATCCCCCCCTCCCCACTCCAACAATCCATATCTCTACCAATTGGTTGTCTTCTCTAGCAGTTTATACAAAGCTAAACCCATTTAGATATCCAGTATTTTTTATTGGTTGAACCATGGCGAAAGGGAATCACAGGTCAACAATGCTTTAACCAGTAACCCATTATTGCAGGATGTTTTATCAATAGACCTTCCCCTGGAGCAGGGAAGTGATACTCAAGTTGAAAAAAATTGTACAAATCAGCACACTCATGCAGAGGATGGATCTGAATGATCTGTGTTCATAGATGCATTCGCTGAGAAGAGAAATATCTTTTTGTAATGGACATCTAGAGGTGCTCTCCTTCATTCATGGCTGGTGGCAGAGCACATTAAAAGATGCAACCCCATAAAAGGGGCTGAGCTAACCAGAAATCCTCTTCGGCTTGTATAATTTAATTGAAGCTTTTTAAGAACAAGATCTAAAACAAATTGATGTGGATGCAAAGTGAAACAAACAATTTTTACCCAAATTAAATTGATTAAGATAATGGAAAATTGAAATAAATTCCTAAAAGTAAAGTAACACTCAACTAGTAAGTTATTTTAATGAGGCTGACAGGAATGAGGGAGACACCAATTGAGAATTTGGAAAATAAGTAAGACGAAATAGATGTTAGAACCAGTTTTAAATTTATCATAAATTAAGGCATGCTGAATGATCTTTTGTGTTTTGAGCAAAATTCTGTGTAATCGTACTCTACCTGTCTTTAGATATTCCATGGCTGTTTCAACAGCCAACTTCCTTTCTTCCTTATTTGAGTCCTTTCCAATCCAGAGGAATATACTATCCCCAGCATCCAGTAGCATGACATCTTCTTGCACCAAATCAACTTGGGCAAAGCAAACAACTTCTTCCGCTGTAAAATATGATGAACTCACATTAATTTATTGATACATAATTATATCAATGGAAGATATTACTTTATACAGTAAATTAATGAGAGCAAGCCCTTCATTTAAATGATGGAAACCAAATCATATCCAAAGGTGTAATCTAATGCTATCCCAAGGCATAAAAAAGTTTGACTATGATTAAAATCAAATAAAAATGCCCCAATCAATTCAGAAAAAATTTTCTGAAGCTCATTTTTTATTTAAACTGGATATTTCAATCAGACATTGGAGAACATTTCAAATCATTTAAATAGTTTTTGAACCATTAAGGGTTTACAGAAGGGCACCCCAAGGTGTGACAGTGAAATTTACATTCATCAAAAAAAGCAGTCACAAGTTATTACTTGCAAGGAATATACTAGGTTAGGTGATGTTGGAGGATGTGCCACTACAAAATTCATGGCTTCATTACTCCAGTGTCAGTACAGCTTTCTCTCACTAATTCTCTCAGCACTTCTACTAGCTATCAACTGGTGGTTCTTGTAACTTTGAACAAAATACAAGCAGGTCATAGAATCATATAACAGCATATTCACTTGCTTTTAACTCCTCTGGAAATTTTAAGGCATTTCAAACCAGATTCAAGAGCGATGTAAAATCACTGCAAGTAATTTTCAACGTACACCAAAGAGAATGTGTTAAAAGTTACCAATCCCCAACCTTCCACACAAAGGCATGGGAAAGTGATTTAACTCACAGCCTAGGCTACAAGACTTCTGTTGTTACCATTGGTGTTAGATATCCCTTGGTCCATGCATGGATAAATCATGACTAATGGGTATGATGGGAATTCCTCACCTTTAAAGCAACCTGATGCGTTTGAACACTGGAAGAGACGAGCTGCAATGGCTTGCTTGGCCTCTGATAACACTTTGGAGTCTGCATAAGGCTCTTTGCCACCGATGGCCTCCCAAAAGTCAGTCTTTTCTTGGCCTAAGAGCACATTCAACAAGAAAAATCATTATGTCAAAAGAAGGGTTTGATATCTTTTATGGATTTTTGGAAGATTCAATACAGATGTTTTACAGGGTAAACCAAGCAAAGGTACACAGTTGCTCAAAGTACACAAATTCAAACTTCTGGAAGTACCTTCTGAAACTACATTTAAGTCCAATCCCTTTCCTAGTCGCTCTGCTATTTTCTTGGCCATTTCTCTTTCATCCCCAGTGGACCCTTTCCCACTCCATAGGAACATATGTTCTTTAGTGCGAAGTACAAACACATCATTTGTATTCAGAGAAGCTCCCCTACAGTCAACCTATATTGAAATTATTAATAAAAATCATTAGTTTAATAATTAATTTCTACTCTTAACTCAACATGGAGAGTTTAATAATCAATTTATGCTTATGACTCAACATGGCAGTATCATAAATGCTTCCAGTGATAAAGTAGTTCCATAATTTAAGCCTTACCTCAGTTGCTCGAGTGTTATAATCTTCATTGCCATGAACCTGGAGTAAAAACTTATCAGGAATGCCTGTTTGGTCAGCAGCATCTTCACCTGAAGAGAGTAAATTTTCATTTATCAGTAACTGGGTGAAATGTTACACTTCTATGACATACCAACAACATAAACATTTGACATAAACTCTCATTGCATTGGAATAACGAAGAAAATTATAAATTCTGGAGTTTATCGTTTGCTGGAATGGTTGGTTGGTGAATATGGCATCAGGTTATGTACCATAGATCCTATTGCTTGATGCCTTAGATGAATGTAAACATTCAGATATGATTGGTACAGAGGCTTCTGCGGTGATTTATTGAGTTCAGTTTATTCAGGATTTTTCCGCATTGAACCAACGCGGGAAAACCCCGAATAAACGGAATTCATTCAGATATGATATCAGCTCTATGAAACTTTGTTTTTCTAATGGAGGGAAAAAAGAGGGAGGGCATTTTCCAGGGTTATTAAGGAATTTGATGAAGGTTCCACTGGGAGCAGGATGATAGGATGAGATAATTGGCCATTAAGAATTTTAGAATAATATAGTCAGGGTACTGTAAAAAGGGCATAAAATGCATTACGATTCTCATGAAAAAAATTTAAGGAAAATCAAAAGGAGTAGTCATTAAGGAAGGCCAAGGGTGGAATACATCAGGCAGATGGTGGCAGATACACCAGCCAAGTGGTACCATTTTCCCCAGCCTATAGGATGCACTTTTTTGGATCGAAAATGTGATCTAAAATCAGCCTGGGTCTCAATTATTATTTTTTCTAAAATATATCCTGAATAACAACAATGTATTAAATGGGACATGAATTATGGTAATAAAATAACTGATCATGAAGAAATAAAATTGTTAGCTGAAGCAGGAATGAGTTTAGGGCTGCTGCACAGGCCCGATTCTGTAACTGGGCAAAATGGGCACTTGCCCAGGGGCGCAAGGGTTTTGGGGTGTAAAGGGGGTGCAAGAGAAGATTGGTCTCAAACAAGTTAATTACCAGATGACAAAAGTGAGGTAGAAAAAATATTAAACGCCGATAAGAGGTTAACACACTGCAAACCAAAGTGTATTATTTTCGTTATGGTTGTACTGTAGAGCGACATCAACAGAGTTGCCACCACTACAGAGTTTGACCTTGGAGCTGTTGAGAGGGCGCGCTCGTACTACTGTAATCGCCTCTATCGCCACTCCGCCCCGGGGGCACACCTGTTTAATTGCCCATAGCGCCACGAGGGTTAAGAACGGGCCTGCTGCAACAAATCAGCAGATGACTGCTGATGATGGTAGGCTCATGTTAGCCTAAGAGCCAAACAACCAGGCAATTTATATTTATGCCATACTAGAATGAATAGTTAACTAGATAGTTAACAGTGGATAGTGCTGTGGACAGTATCGAGGGGGCAAGGTGTTTGTACCACAAAATGAACTGGCATTAGGCACTATTCTCACATTCTGAGTACCCAACTCAAAGATCGACAACATAAATTGAGATGGAATTAAATTCCATTTCTGAAATAATTGCGAGAAAGGAATTGGAAGGGAATTCTCTCGGCAACTCACAAATTTTCAGTTTTACTGCCACCACTTTAACTAAGGATCTGAGAGGAGACTGGCAGTTTGCAACAAAATGCATCACTAATAGAGAGGTGGCTTAGGGGGTCCCATTTTGCATCAATGTTTGTTAGTCATGGGTCTTTGGGTCTCAGATGGTGAGAAAATGAGGTGTGCGAAAAATCTCTGAAATCGGTTTATATTTAGAGGTCAGGCACGCAGCTTTTCGTTTAACATGGTGGCTCCCATAACCTCGCGCCACCCGTTTGAAAAGCCCACACTTACGGGCCTCCATGCTTCCCCCACCATTTCTTTCCCCACTAATCAAAGGTTCTGATGTATTGGCTTAAATTGGTTTCCACTTTGGGAGGAGGGTCATTAACAACCTTACCAAGTGTGGCATTGCTCTCATCAAGGAGTATTCTGCGGCTGGATTGACCAAGGATGAGGAGCAAATGCTCTACTCCAGGCACTGAAAATTTACGCCAAAGATGACTAAAAAGTAACTCACAGTCTACAATGCAAATATTTTAGAGCAAAATGTAATGAAAATTCTCCAAAAGAGTGAAAACAGAATTTAGTTCTCGTCCTGACTATGGAGCTTCTTATTTCCATCATCCATTTTGTCGACCCTGGTGGCAGCGGGGTAAAGTCCTCACCTGCTAACCCGAGGGTCGCGGGTTCGAGTCCCGCCTGGGTAGAATATTATCTGTCCAGGACATGGGTGTTTGTGTCACGTCCGTTGTTACTGTTATTCACCCGATGTAAATTGGCACATTGGGCTGTATTCGGGATAGCGAAGATAAATAAAATAAATAAAATAAATAAATATTAGTAAATGTTCTAAATGCAAGGCTTCGCTCTTTACATACCAGTCTCACCCCCCTCCCAAAGTGGTAACCAATTTGAGTCTACATATCAGAACCTTTGATAGGTGGGGGAAGAAACGGTGGGGGGGCGGCTTGGAGGCCTATGAGCACGGGCTTATCAAACGGGCGGAACGCGCTTATGGAAGCCCCCATGTTAAATGAAAAGCTGCGAGTGCAACCCCTAAAAATAATCCGATTTCACAAAAAAATTTTTGTATACCTCATTTTCTCATGAAATGTCACTATCTGAGACTCTAAGATCCATGACTTTCATACATTGATGAGAAAGGGACACCCTAAGATGGCTACGCGGTGGATTGATCATGCTCCTGGAGGGGAAGCAAGGAGCCAAGGCATACAGTCTCTTGGGTAGATTCTGCTCATACATTTACTATCAGTATCACACAATGCAGGCCAGGATACTCATATGTTCACAATCAGAGTGCCTTTGACTTCAAGGAATCAAAATAGGTAGAAGAGGACTGCCTAAAGCTGTGTAGATTAGAGCAACTTGCATTTCCTCTCCAAGCCTCTCCTCTCTGCTCTGGAGCAATCTAATGCTCCATTTTACTCTCCAGTTCTGAGTTCCTGCTTGACTTCATTGAGCATTCTGATATTTGCACTAAAAAAATCTGATCTTATATGCTTATCAGTTATGGGGTTAAAATGCTTCTCGTAGAACCAATCAACGACATATGGCAATGTACGCCAGTAGTAGCACCAATAAGATCAGAGAGTTTTTTTGGGACATTTTCCTTATATCTCTCATAGCTGATCATGATTTTCATTGAGTTTGACCATTATCATTAAAAAATTTATGAACTGAGTATATCAGTGAAAAATGCCACAAGTCTCACCACTTAAAACCCTGATCATAAAATGTTTTCAACTACTTAACTCTTGTGCTTACCATCAAACTTAGATGCCTTTCCTCCATGCAGTACAATTGTGCACCCAGAAAATAAGACAAGAAAGTGAGGAGGCTCTTTCCCCTGCACGACACGCACTTGGACAGCTGCACCATCAAACTCATCATTGTCTTTCTGCACAGTCAAAACTGCTGCTGCACCAGCTTCATCTTGTGCACAATGAAGACCCTGTCAATATGTCCAGAGCAAGAAATCATTGGTAATGCATCCAGCACATGAGTTGAACCACTATATAAAATGGAGTTTTGGTAGCATGACTATATATTGTAAAAGTGTATATAATTTAGTATAATAATTTTTTTCTCCTATAAAGTTTAGGTAAGAATATATTATCATTCATTAAATGAATCATTCATCATCAGGTCATTAAAGAATCATCCAAGAAATTTAAAATTTCGTTTTTATTTTCAAGCCAATAGTGATATCATTTAGTTTACTATTTTATGACTAAGATGGTATGTTATCCTATTAAAATCTCTATTGGGTTAAAACGCTGCCAATTTATCATGTGCCATTATACAAAAAATGAAATATGTACTTATCATAAATATTAACAGCCACTTTCAATTTTTTCACAAAACATATCTGCATAGGTTAATATACACTAGTACATTTACAGATGGTCCTTCTAATACAATACCATACAATCAATTTTTCACAGGAGACGATGTTGAAGATAGTACACACTACTTATAAAATTTTTGAGCACTTACTGAAGAGGTCATGTGGCACACTTTCAATTTTCTGGTGATCACCATTATAGATGTACTTAGGTAAAAATAATGGTTAAAAAGAAGTGTAAGTGAAATTTGGCCTGTAAACTGGTGTATACTATATCTCATATTGTAACCAAGAATTAAATATGTATGTATGAATAGCCAAATTAAGGATTAACCCTTCAGCTGCGTGGAGCGTACTTGTACGTGTATACGCGCAACTGCGGGAAAAACATACTTGTATGTTCGACCCTCCCTTCCTACCTGCTCCCCGAGCCCCTCACTCCTAAGTGGTCGCATTCCATTGCCATGAGCTACTAACCTTTCTTCCTATTATCCTCTAAATGCGCTCTGGTAGTCCTACCACTGGTTACCAGAGCACAATGCAAGTAAAAATCAATGGATTTCCTTAGTGTCTGGTATCAAATTAAACAGTAAATTACGAACAAACTTCATATGATACTTATTTCGTAGATTTTTGCCGATTAAAAAATTTGACCAAATTAACTGATGTTCCACAAATCCGTCCCTTATTGGGTGAGGCCCTTTCTGCGGAACCTCGGGAAAAGGGTCGGGAGGGGATTGTAAGGGTCTTCTACCTGCTCTGCCCCTTGCGGTGGAAAAGAGGGTCTGGCCTCCTTCGAATATTTCCCACACACAGTGGAAGACTTGCCATCTAGCTGCCGCAGCTGAAGGGTTAAGACGCAATGGGAGAGATTAAGAGTAAAATGTAACAAACAACTTTTGTATCATAATGGAAATGGCCATGCGCTTCATAATAAATTCTTCTCGGGTTACACACCAGGTTTGGTCTGCCATCTCCAGCTGTACTTCGATTCATGACTCACTCATCATCTTCAGGGCTCTTGGAGCATAAGCACCTAATCCTAAAGATGATGTGTGAGTCATGCATTGAAACATTGGCAGGGATAGAGGATTTGACTCAGTGTGCACCCTGAAAAAGATTGATCTATAACACTCGCTGGGAAAGAATTAGTTCATGCATTAAGCTTTCTGTAATTAGAGATGGGCCATTCTGAAAATTACTGTGTTAATTTTCAAAAATTACCATGGTATTTTATGTAATTTACATCAGCTCATGAAAATTACAGAAATTTTCGGTTATTTTCACTTCCCTCTCTGATATTTTTCATACCAATATAATACAAACATTATTTTAAGTCAAGCCTATGCACATTTTATACAATCTTAATCTATAGATATATATAAAAAAGAATGTTTGTCTGTGTGTCTGTCTATTATACACATCTGCAGTTTTATTCCCATCGTCCTGCAATTTTGCAGACTAATAGTTCAAGGCATGAGGAAAATTGTAGAATATTTAAAAAAGATCTCAGAGCCCCAAAAGGTCCCAACGTCACGTCCAACAAAGGCACGTCCAACTCTTTTGTGGAATATTTTTACTTATGGAATATTTGTGGGGATATCAATTTTCAATGGTTTGAACAAAAATTTCTCATACCAAAAAAAGAACGCTGAATTGCAAGTGGGCTGCTGTGTTTGTTTCTAAATTTTCTTTATTTATAATATATTAACATAGCAATGGCAATGGTTTAAATGCCTTTAACCCATTGCAATTGCTATTAACTTTCTTATTAAATCCTCTATTAGCTATTAATTGCAAAAAATTAAAAATTACCGTAATTACCATGGTAATTTACCTCAAATGGAAAATTATGGTAATTTGCCCATCTGTAATCCATAATTTGAATATATCACCACCACTTACCAGCCAATAGTAGAGGATATGTCTCTCTGCGCTTGTCCCTGGAGGTGAGTAGCTATATTGAACAACATATGCATCTCCATCATAAAATATTCCATGGCTCTCCTCAGGAACTGGTACCAAAGCCATCTCTTCGACTCGCCAAACTTGCTTCCTTCCAGTAGTGCCATCGTCAACCATTTGCATCTGAGCTGCAATTGATGTTTGTTCATGCATTGTCATTGCATCAAACTTCTGTGTCACTGAATGTGTCCTTGCTATCCTCCCTGGTGAAATAGAAAGAAATGTAAAATATTAATTTATTGACAAATGCAAAGCAGAGTTTCATTCATACAGAAATACTCTTAACGCACTATTAAAAATTCCAGGCATGGATCGTTAGAGAATGATAAGTGTTCACTGCAATAGAATAAATTGTGTTCACACTGCTTGAGTATTTGTGTTATTATGCATTCATGTATGCTTCCTAATTACACATGCAGCCAAAATAATGTTGAGAGTTTTGAACAGGAGATTAATAAGAATAAGGGAAGAAAATGTAGGGGAGAAGCAATTTGGTTTCCGGAAAGGGAAAGGAACAAAGGACACCATTGGCCTGTTAAGAATAACTGGAGAAAGGTATATAGAGAGAGGAAAAGGAATGGCACTTTGTTTTATTGATCTGGAAAAGGCTTTTGATCGGGTTGAATGGAATAAAATGTTCGAAATTCTAAAAGAGAAGGGGTTGGTATGGAAGGAGAGAAAACTCATTAGAGAATTATATATGAGGCAAAAAGCTGCATTAAAAATAAATGAGGATATGACAGAATGGGTGGATCTTGGTAGAGGAGTAAGGCAGGGATGCTGTCTGTCGCCAAACTTGTTCAATATATATGTTGAGGACATGATCCATAAATCTTTTGATGGGATAGAGGAAGGTGTCAGCATTGGAGGTAGGAAGATAAGATGTATAAGATTTGCAGATGACATGGTAATATTAGCAGATGATATGCAAACACTTCAAAGGTTGATAAAGGTTTTGGAAGAAGGGATGAAGGAATATGGGATGAAGATAAACCTAGGAAAGACAAAGGTGATGTCAGTAAACTGTGAAAATTATATGAGTGTGAAAATAAATGAAGGTGTAATAGAAAAAGTGAAAAGCTACCGGTACCTAGGAATGATGGTGACAGACGACTGGGGAAGTATTGCAGAAATGAAAGCAAGGATAGCATTGGCAAAAGAGGCCTTCAGCTAGAAGAAAAACTTGCTATGCAATAAAAGCCTGGATCTGGAGCTGAGAAAGAGACTAGCTAAGTGTTATTCATGGAGCGTTTTCATGTATGGATGTGAAGCGTGGACATTAGGTAAGAGGAAAAGGAATAGAATAGAAGTTTATGAAATGTGGATGTGGAGAAGGATGGAAAAAGTAAGATGGGTAGATAAGATGAGAAATGAAGAGGTTTTGAGCAAAGTAAAAGAAGGAAGATCGCTCCTAAAGGAAATAAGGAAAAGGAAAGGAAACTGGTTAGGCCATGTGATGAGAGGGAAAAGTATAATAACAGTGGCACTTGAGGGTTCAATTGAAGGAAAGAAAAAGAGAGGAAGGAGAAGAATTAAATTGGTGGATCAGGTGAAGAACATCAGCTATGATGAAGCAAAGAAAGAAGCTCAGGACAGAAGCGGATGGAGACAGCAGTGGTGTACGGGACCTGCCATCAGGCAGAACACCAGATGATGATGTATGGAAAGGGGTATTAGTCAGAGTATGATACATGTAAATGAGTATCATGAGAGATTGAGAGGATAAGTAATAGGGCAAGGGGGATGAGTGGTGCTGAATGTGGAACAGACCACCATTAGGTGGTCTCTTGAGTGAATGTTCTGTTGGTTTGGTGGGATTGAATCAATGAATGAGAGATAGATAATGAAATAGGTACATGGTTGTAAAGTAAATGGTATGAAAGGAAGGTGTAGATGAACAAAGTGGTTGTCAAATGTGGTGGAAGAAACAGTATAAGAATGGGCTACTTATTCCATGAAAAAGCATGACTCTAGTGTGAATTTAAGTCATGCAGTGCTATGAAAGAAATCATAAAACTAAGAATTTTTTATCAAGAGGATTCTTAGAAATAGTAATTTGTTGAAAAAAATATATGTCAATGAACTAATGGCATTACAAGAAAATTTTCAGATTAGGATCCCGTGTACCCAAAAAGTATACCTCCCTCATTGAAATGCTTAAATGATTGATCTCATGAGATGACTAATGATACTATCTTCATCATGTATTCATTTTCATGTATCACTGGTGTTTCATTATAAAAATGCACAACTGGTTACTTTCAGTGGTCTCTTGTCAGGTACCATAAAACTCATGCCATCGACTGATTTTCCCCAATATCTATGCTACAATCATGTTGCAGCCTGTTCAACTTGCATAATCCCATAAAGATACAAAGAATTCTGATGCACACAATCCAACTGTGTCATACATGGGATCATGGGATATGCATTATGTAGTAGTAGAGTAGTAGACACATAGTCTCTAAAAAATAAACTTACATGAAAGAAGGGCACCTTACCTGTCGGTGATTTAAAAAGTGAGCCAGCTGATGCTAAGTGGGGAAGTTTCCACTTTGAAAACAAACAGCGGAATTCAAGTGGCTCTGCTCCATCAATGACCCTTGTGACTGGAGTGTGAGACGGATATTCTTTTTTACGGACAAACCCGTGAGCATTCCTCATTGCCTCAACCCTTTCCTTTGTGCTAGCTCCTTGGCCTACCCACACCCAAATTCCTCGTGTCGGGCCACTGTCCACTATGTATGAGTCCTATGACAAGATTAAACAAAATGAAATTTTAAATTCATACCTATTGAAGTCAACGATCCTTCAGATATCCATAACTGAAGTTCAATTACATGACATTAAAGCTCTCCTCCTCTTTGTAAAAACCCCTTTGTGCTAAAGCTTAGCAATGGAAAATTCTTTCCCTTTCACAAGTACTAAGAGCATTTTACTCTGCTTCTCCGTATGGAATTCTCTTGTTTAAGAAGGTCTCAACATCACTTGGTGGAAATGACTTGCTTCAAGCATGGTTAAGAAGTAAAATACTTAGTTTTTTCCAAAAATCGAAATTATTAATAAATGTGTGGAATTAACCAAGTGTTTTACTTCTTGAACATGTTTGAATTCTCTGGTGTTGATGAATACTTGTCTGTTTTCACACCCAAATTCTCGGATCGCTGAACCCTTTCCTAGGCCTGTGGGCAAAGGTACACTTGATCCTTTACCTCAATAGTAGCCCCACTTGCAGCCTGTGATCATTGCCACCATTCTTTTATCCAGTGCATTGAATACACATATAATTGTTCCATATCCATAGTAAAAAGCTCATATGTCTAATCCTCATGTTTTGCTGCTCATTCGAGCATCTTAAATGGTATTCTAAAGCAATTATTAACAAAGATCTTTTTATAAAGGATATTTTCGATAACATGGTTAAACATAATGATAGAGTTGAGTTAAAACATTGCAAATGTTAGTGGAACATGAAATTCTGAATTAGTATTTTCCATGTAAAAATTGAACGAATAATTTTTATATTTTATATTTTTATAAACTAATAGTTAACTGTGTGCATGGACCCCAAGAGGGCCTGTCACTGAGAGGAATTGTTCAAGATAATATCTGCCCTCACGCCAAAGGAAGGGTCTGCTGTCCTGTCCCTTATGAAACCTAGGGTCATTTTTTCTTCTAGCATAAACATTAACATATCAACACAGGCTTTTTAGCAAAAGGGTGTAATATAAAAATAATATAAATTCTGGAAGATAATTCATGTTGATTGCTTAGCACTGCTTCATTACAAGAAAATTATATGGGAATATCTAAAAGCTCATATTACACTCACAACTTTAACCCTCTGAGTGCGGCATGGCATGGTATCATAACATGGTTGTCTTTACGCAGGTGCTGATGACGTGACATCACGTCAAGGGTACTGTGAGTGTTCCAGCATTCACAAGAGAACTGTCACTTGGCCCCCTAGTGAAAGCTGGAACACTCACGGTACCCAAGGCACCACCATAAGCACCAGCATAAAAAGAACCATGATGTGATATCAAGTCATGCCGCACTCAAAGGGTTAACCATGTAGCCAAGGTATGCATCCTACAGAAAAGTAAGTGAGAATGTAATAATATTGACTTATACATTGTCCAATGAATAAATAGTGTATTCAGTAATCTATGCATTCATATTAGATGATTTTGAAAGAACTAATAAAAAATTAACTGGAAGAATAAATGGCAAGCTAGGGCAAGCTATAAATTACTAATACCCACAATTCCACCTACCTCAGAGGAGTTGAGGGAAAAATGAGCACTGAATGAAGTATATACTTACATACTTATTACTCACTGTGTGAAGTATATATGTACATGCTTTCACTATGGTTGAAAGCATGATTTCTGACCACCGGAATCACTTCATAAAAACTACATACTTATTTAATCTTATAAAAATTTAAACACACTTTCTGACTTTTTGACAAAAGAGCAACAAGTATTTATGTTGCTCCATTCTTATTACTCATATGAGTCAATCATGAACCTATACCGATCAAAGTTTCCATCTCAAAGATGATTGATATTAACTAATCGAAATTACTTACTTTTGAATTCAAGTCATCTTGAAATAAGGGCCCATCTTTCACTTCTGTGACTTTAAGAGTTCCTCCATCATCTGAGCAATGGTACAGTTTAAGAGCTTCCTTTACTACTTCACCATTCTCTCCATCCACCTGATCCTCATCGACTATTTCCTCAGCTGCTTTGAGAAGTGTTCGCTTTTTGGTTGGAAGATGACTATCCAATACTTTCCTTTCTAATTCTGGCAGCTTGTTTTCTGTTCCCTCTTCCACAAAAACAATAGGAACACCTTCACAAGTCGTATCTCCACTTGTTGGGTCCACTCCTTTGGCAGGCCTCTCTTCCCGGAGCTGTTGTGCCACCTAGTGAAGATAGAGTCACTTTTTCATGGATGCTTGAAATAAGAAGCTATACTCTCCTTTCACTGTATGCATATGAATGTGGATAGATTTTTGGAAGTATGCTTAATTTACTATGTATGTACTGCACCAGGGACTATAGAACAGCAGAAAATTCTTTTTTCTATCAATTGAAGCCTTACAATATCTTTCACTGTCCGTTTGATCAAGATGAGGTGTGTTAGTCTATTTCTTAAAAACCATCCAATATGATTAAGAAATATTGATTATTTTTTATTTTACCTGAGCATTTTATTATTGGAAAATTGTTAATTCCAAATTTTCACACTTGTGGAGCCATGATAATGTTATTACTCACAACCAAAATTGACAATATTTTGTAATTCAGCAAATTTAACATAAAGTACACCAGTATAACTTTGATTGGCACTCAGACACCCAGACATTACTGAATAAAGATTTAAAAGAGTACCTTAGCAGCCTGTACTTTTTCCATGTGGCTGGCACTTCTGCCAGTCCAAACAAATATAGCTGGCCAGGTCTCTATGACAAAGGCATCTCCACTATTCATGTGCTCCCATGAAACTGCTGGCATTTGGAACACTGAAGTATTTGACCATCTTCTTCCACGTATTCTGAAGAGCCGAGATCGGAATGAAGAAGCATCCTGGAGTGATCTTCGCATGCCAGAGGCAACTCCACCATGAAGCAGCCTTAATACAAAAGAAGACATTTTGTGATGGATTTGAATCAATGAATAGAGCTCATGGAACTTTAGTAGAGATCCTAATTCTATTTTTTCAGTTACTGAGCATTTATCAATGCTGAATAAGTTTAAAAAATTGTCAAAATGAGTAAAACATAGATACTGGTGCATTAAATCATCCATTTCACTATTACGTCTGTTTATTGACACCATGTCTTATTCTCAGTTCAGCCCAAGAGAAATCAGAGACAAAGTTTCTTTGCTTCGGGGAGAGATGTCTGGTAAAGAGCAATCATTCCATGTGGGTGCAAGGGTGCTGGAAATGTGATATTGTTCCGTTGCTGGGATATTGCTCCTTTGGAGTGTGAAATCATTGAAAATAGTTGAAGTTTGAAATGCATGCATAGATGGGTGGCACTTATTTTTCAAAAATTGAGAAAAGTAACACTTTTGGATGATTACCCAATATGAGACAGCTTATCAGAGTTTGAGAGGCTGTATATCGACAATCACTCCTCTGGATGCAGGATGAGGGGGTGTGGGTACCCAGTGCCAGTGCAGAGAGGGAATACATTTGATGCAACGGCCAACATTGGAACGAAGAATTGAGGCCATACCTCGGTGGTGCTTTGGCCAACTGCTTTATGGCAAGCCGGACATGGGCCACAACAGGGCCATAATGTGGTGAGCCGTAGCCATAACTGCCACAGGCAAACGAAACCTCGGCCAAATACTGGCCGTATTTTCTGTGTTGACTGGGTATTTTAAGTGAAGTCCACATACATGTAATACAATCTTAATTTTAAATAAAGGCACGTCCAACTCATTTGTGGAATATTTTTACTTATGGAATATTTGCAGGGATATCATTTTCAATGGTTTGAATGAAAATTTATCATGCCAAAAAAAGAACTTCTAATTGTATGTAGTCTGTGGTGATTGTTTTTAAAATTTCTTTATTTCCAGTGCATTAACACAGCAGTAACAATGGTTTAAATGCCTTTACCCCTTTGCTATAGCTATTGGCTTTCCTATTAATTCCTCCAATTGTTATCAATTGCAGAAAATTAAAAATTACTGGAAAATTACGGCAATTTTAGATAGATAGATACCTACATAGATATTTATTGCTCATACGCCTTTGATACAGATAAAATACAATTACAAAAAATATATACTTCAATTTTAAATTTTGCATGTAAGCTTTAGGTAGCTCTAAAGGTTTCCCTGTTTGGAGCTACCATCAAAAAACATTGGTGCACGAATGTGATGCAAAATATTTGACAATACATTTAGTTTTTGAGAAAAATTATTTAGTAATTGTAATAAGATTTATGAAAAATAAATTTAAAAATTTTTTTTGTGCCAATAGCAATATTATGTATGTAAATATTGTATATTGTCAATGGCGAATACAAAATAATTCTTATTACATCAAAAGTAGTTCCACTCTTTCAAAAGAAAGAGAAAAGCCATACCTTCACTTTTTGCAAGAAAATGAATACATCATTGAGATCCTTTACATTAGGTGGTAAGTTTTCAAAAATTACCCTACATTACCCTGGTAATTTACCTCAAATGAAAATTACAGTAATTTACCCATCTTTATCAGTAACTGGACTGAACTGATCTGGACTTCAATGGTGGTTCAAGATGCTTCAATCGAGACCAATAACAGACCACTTCCAGATCAGTTTAGTTATTATTTTTTTTTCTTTATTATTAGTTTTTCAGTCTTTCTTTTTTTTCAGTCAAATTAGTCTTTCAGAGCAGTAACAGCCCAGTTTCAGAATAGTTACAGACCGAATATCATTACCTGGGGGTGGTATCACCTCATTCAACCAAGAATAAATTAACTCAAGTCAAGCCACAAAATTTACTCACTGATTTCCTACCTCATCCGACTCTTGTCACTTATCAAAGACAAATCATGACAATGAATGGAGAGAAATAGGCCCATGAAATTAATGTCCTGAGGAAATGAGTTACGTTTCATCACACATAACAATCTCTTTGATACTTCATCACGTTTTAAAAAAACTCACATGATTCCATTCTTGAAGTATGAGCGAAACCTTGGTGATTCTTTACCCTGCACCTCTCGGTGTTGTGTTGGTCCCCCTCCAAGGTACTCATCAAGCTCCACCGTCTTGTAAGCAGCAACACCAGCCTCATCTTGAGAAGTCTCTAGTCCAAGCCAGAAGTGAATATGAACCTCCAGACTGGCATTTTTCACTTCAGCCACCTGAGAACAAAATTATAGGATATGAAAGCATGGGGTTATGTATTTATGAAAGAAATTATGACACTGAATGCACTTATCACATGAGAACTTATAATTTGGCTATGGCCTGAGAATCATGTATGAATGAAGGCTTGAAGCATAAGTAAACTGTACCAAATAGATTATTCTTTCCATCCATTCACTTCATTTGGCCTTGTAAGAGTAAATCATTTTGCCATAACTTGGAGGACTAGGATAGCTTAGTAACCATATTCCATCACTGTTAGTTTAAAGACCATGTGGACATGAGTTCAATTTCAGGCAAATACCTTTAGAAAATACCCACTTAATATAGCACTGGAGTGATTTTTGGCACTTCAGAAATACTAAAAGAATACCAGGTCCTAAGGGAAAAAATCCTTCCCATCCCAATAATTTTATCAGGGATATTGAAATTTTTAAATACAAGGCCACCGAAATTTTTGAAAACAAAGGATGTTTCTCTGTACCAACCAATAATTTGACTTATTTGAAAAATTAGCCCACTGAATGAATGACATAAAAGGGCCTTGAACATTGCGTACTGTTAACAATGAGGATGGAAAGACTTGACTTCCTATTAACCTTTTTGTTCGTGAGCGGGCACTGAATTGTAAGCCACCATTTCATGGCTCTCTCAGGCGTCTCATAAAGAATGCCATTCAAAACAACGAGAGTACATCGCCAAACTTTAAATTTGTACCTAATGTTCATGTTGTGTATTGATGCTCCTGTGTCATCCCTCTTTTTTGCATTGTATTCATAGATAAAATTGGCTGTACGGTGTGGTTCTTGGATACACTGTCCATATTTACTCCTATTTTGACTATGTATAATTATAACAATAATTTATTTATTTCACCATTGGCAAGAATACAATTCAAATAAATTTATTAATATTATTATAAGTAGGGATGGGCAGATCCAGGTTTTTTTTCGGATCCAAATCCGGATCCTTCATTTCGGATCCCGGATCTCAGTTCTTATTTTCGGATCCTTGGATGTATTCAAGGGTATATACAATTCACAAATGATAATAGAATTTAAGCCTTGTAGACTTTATTGAAAATACAAAAACATCAAGTTTAAAAAAAAAACTGAAATAATAAAATAAAGGCAATGTCGATGCCACAATAATACTAATCCTTGATTGTTGTCACGTTTATGCAATGACTGATGTCATACCACATCTTGAGATTTGATTCTTGAGAATAATGAGATGGATAATAAAGGGTGAATTTGATTTACATTCCGCAAAAGCCAGTTGTCGAATGAAGTACATCAACAGTATTCTATTTGTTCAGCAGAAAGCCACCAATAGCCGGCACTTCAATCGCTTAAAACTCTCTGATGCATATCTGATTTACTGTAGTATTTGGATCCGATATCAGTATCTCATCCCATGTAAAGATCTGCAGATCTTTGGATCCGCAGATCCGATCCAACCATCCCTAATTATAAGTCATCAAAATAGGAGTAAAAATAGACAACATTTCCAATAACCACACCAACAGTCGTTTTTATATATAAACGTAACAGTCATTTTTATATATAAATACAATACAAGGGAGAATGTTTTGTTTGCACTGTATTCGTTGCATTTTATTCTTATACAAAAATAACTGCTGCAGTGTGGATCTTTGATACACTGTCTATATTTACTAGTATTTTGACAACTTTGACTTTGTATGCACTTCTGCTGATCCACACAATATTTACAGTGAGGAAAGGACTCATCTTTGCAATGCGGGATGATGGCTTCTCAAATAAAAATATTTGGTCTGTAACTGCCCTGAAACTGTTTTGTAACTGCTCTGATAGACTAATATTTGATCTGGAAACGGTCTGTTACAGGGCTGAACTGCTCTGGATTTTAAAGATTTTTCAAATCCAGACTATTCTAAGTCCGTGATCCAGACCAATAATAGACTACTTACAGATCTAATATTAGTCTATCACAGCAGTTACATTTCAGTTTCTGAGCAGTTCCATACCAGTTGCAGAGCAGTTATATACCAGTTTCAGAGCAGTTACAGATCCGTTTCACAGGAGTTACAGATCAAATCTTTATCCTAGGTTTGCCTTTGGATTCAAAGAGGTAATTGTCTGCGGCAGATAAACAAAGTACTGTAACTCAGTTGCGCTGTCAATATGGGTAAACTAAGAAACCCACAGAAGAGGAGAGTAAATACGAGCAAACAATGCCTTATAAAATACTCTCCAGGATGATTTAGCTCACGCACTCGAATTGTGATTCCGCCATGTCCGCAGCGTGTGAATTTGGGCAAAAATTTAGCAGTTTCACGCGCCCGTGTATTTAATTCCGCACGCAACATCCACGTAGAGATAAAAGATACAGACTTGATAAAAGAGTCTCTCTGAAACAACTTAATGATTCTAAATTTTCGTGAAAAAACGACCAAAATGAAAGATCGCCGATTTAAAGAAGGTTAAGAGGTTTGAAACGCGGAAAAAAGTTTCTGTCCCGCAGAACCCCGGGAAATCTACTACTTCCGAAGAAAATATAAACGGGTAACGAAGAATTACTACGCTTTCATGCTAAAAATCACTCTCTGATACCGTGCCCATGAGAAAATGAAAGTAAACGATATA
Organism: Ceriagrion tenellum; assembly: GCA_963169105.1. NCBI lineage: Eukaryota > Metazoa > Arthropoda > Insecta > Odonata > Coenagrionidae > Ceriagrion > Ceriagrion tenellum. The sequence continues at coordinate 68,786,788 of OY720642.1, read as the reverse complement.
TTTTGAGCCATGAAACTGCTGAATCATAATATAGATAAAATTTTTTACAGCTTCGTCTGGGCATACTGAGGTGTCGAACGGGTTGCGTGTGAACCAAAATTGTTTAAATTACATGACGGCGGACATTTTTATGCAGCAAATCCTCCTGTTTAGATATTAATTGAAAGGAGGGATTAGCGAAACATCCGCTACCCAGTGAGACATCAAAACTCGACCAACAACCGAATTTATCGGAGCATATTCTCGCATTAGGAAGGGAGGCGAGGAAGACAAACGAGGAGGTATTGGAGAGGATTCGGAGGAGGCAGAAGATATGTGTGGAGAACGCTCGGAACGGAGCGAGCATGTTGAAGAGGATAATTAATTTGACAGCAGTGGGGAAGCACGGAAAAGGAAGGAGCTGGATGGGAATGAGATCGAAATATCAAATATCAATCAATATCAAATTAGAGGAGGGAATTTCACAGGGATCAAATTGTGTTGAATGTGTTGTATATAGTTATTAAATTTTATAAAAAGAATGTGAATGTTGTAAAACAATTTTTTATTCGGTTGTTATTGATTTTAAGTTGTATTTTTAACAAAATGGTAGAAATAAAATGCTGAAAGTGACCAGTGACTAGAAAAATTGGCTCGGAAAGTTGTTAGACAAGATTCTCTCGCGAAGAAAAATAGCGATCCATCTACAGGAGGGGAAGGGAGATGATGTACTAGGATTTGGATGTCAGAATATGGACTGTCCAATAGCCTATCAATCAGCCAGTAAAATGCACAAATGGATTATCGAATTACACTTGATTTACGGCAAATATTCAACATTCGATCGCATGTAGGCAGGGTATGGCATACGTACTTTGAATTTGCTTAAATTTGGCGAGAACAATTAGCTTCCCAAGAGGCAAATTTTCCACCCGCAGGTGTCAGGGAAATAAAATAGTGGAAATAGATACACGATAATTCGCAGTACAGTAAAGTAAGTTCGTGGGGTGAGACGTTAGGATGAAGACCGATTGGCGTCATTTGTAATGATAAAGTTAATGCCGGGTCCGGAACTCCCTCCACGCTTCCTATTTTTTTCAAAATAACTTTTACCACGCCAACCACCAAGCATTTAACAATAGAGGCGCAAATAATTTTACAGCCGGCCACTTGCAAGAATAATAACGTCACAGGAAGTCCTCCTTGACAGTGACGTAGCCAGGAACTTTTTCGGTGGGAAAGGGGGAGGGTCTATGTTCAGTGTAAGCAAGGCTTGGGGATTTAAAATTAGGTGCGAGGTTGTGGGCAATTTTCAGTGTAACTTGCCCACATAACAGAAATTTTCCCTGAAAAAAATCTTTGAAGGGACAAAATATCCACGGGTTTTATGCTTGAAAACTACAAATGAAAACAAACAGTTGTTCGGGATAAAGAGTACATTAAGTCTACATCTTTGTTAAAAATCGACAAAACCTTTTTCTTGGGCGCCGTTTATTTAACTAAATCCTAGGGAGATCTGAACTCCATAGAGCTGGCTAAGTCACCGTAATTGGGGTATTGAAACTGGGTCTACCCCCATCCTGATCGATTTCATGCAATACTTCTCAAGAGACCTGGCTCCATCGGAGCTAATACATCGACGATTTAATAACGATATTAAGACTTCAAGGGAGGTAGGAGAGATGCATCCATTATTCGAATATCGACGTATTCATTTATTGCATGTTATACCCAGAGCCAAAGTTTCCGAGCGGTACGGCTCTTAAATACCAATTATACATAGACCATGACATTCATGGCACAGCCCGACTAGCCGCGTCTGTAAGTGTAACAGAGTCATTAACTGAGGAAATAACGCAAATGTGTGACATTTAAATCGAAAAAAAAAACATTCGCTTGGATTTGAGTGCCAAACCGTGCAAATGATGTTGTCGTTGAGAACTTCGCACTTTTGTAAACACCAACGCGAGACAACTGCCAAATTCATACCCACGGATGGCGTCATAATTATATCGCTTTCTCATGGAGGTCGTCAACCAGGGACGTTTTTTTTTGTCCTCCCCTCTTCCTCGGATCGTGGTTGCACAATCCTTCGCCTCCAAAATGCACCTAATTGTACCTTCTATTTTTTCCTTCAAAAAAGGTACATCGCGTTTCCCATGCACGAAACCTTTTTCCCCCATTCCCATTCCACCTGCTATGCCTCTCCCTTGCACCTCACCCGCATTTCCCATCATCCACCTCCTCGACTGCAGCGCCGCATAATGTTCCTCGTCCGGGCGATTGTTGGCAGCGACGCGAGTCAACGGCCGCGAAGAGTGATTCACTTCGTTAGCGTCGCCGAAATGAGCGTTGCCATTACAACGCTAAAGTTTGAAGCGTTTCACGAGGGCACGTCAGCGTTCTACAGTGGCTCACAAAGGCGAAGAATGCTTGTGTTGGATGCTAGCTGGGCTCAACGTCGGTAGGACATGGAAACATCCTGATCGCTCAATTCACGCGAGCTAAGTTCTATCGGGATGAAGAATGAAGTCATTATAAACTTTGAACTGTGTTCCCATTCGACAAAGTACATCCTGGAACCGTGGGATAAAATCTCTAACAATGCTCAGGCAGGAAATATTTCCTTTTCAACAAGCGTTACTGGTAATTTGATCGGAAAGTATTCCGCGAATATTACCCCTCCTTTTCATGACTGTTTCTGGATGAAAAATCTTGATTGTTACCTATTTTATCAACCAACACATTGATTGGCCAATATAAAATTAGGCGTTTTCACCTTTTAATGGATACACGTAAGCCTTTGATTTAAATCACCGTCCATTTCTACCTTTTCATTGATAGTTAATATCCGACTAGCAAAAGAAAACTCGAGATGACATGTAGTCAAATTCCCGCACGGTTTCCATTAAAAAGATTTCCATTTCCGTCTCTACACAACACAAGTTATGTTTTCAATTCACCCGCCAAGTATTAATGAACACTGAACTGCGTCAACTGATGCTCTGCCAAACAGATCCAATTCAACTGCGGGAAGAATCGGAATTACAAACGGCGCAACCATAAATGATAGGAATTGCTCAGAAGTTACCAATTTTACACTTGTGCGTCCAAACCAACCTGTATGGAATGTTTCCAGGCACAACGGATTTAACAGGAGGAAGTATAAGAAGCGCCAAGCTGAGGAATATCTCTCAAACAATAATTTCCAATCATTGCATTGACAAAAGATGCGGCACGCAGTCACTCGCACGGGTGCATATACACCTAGGGTTGAAACTCTCCATGAAAAAATAATTTTGGAGATCCAGGCTCGAATCCCAGTCAAATCAAATGATTTTTTCATGACGAATTTCAACATTTGGTCTCAAACAATAATTCCAATAGTAAGTGCAGTTTAATTCAAGGAATAAAATCTTAAGAAGCCAGGCTCAAAGAAGGATGAGATCAGCGTCAGCATATTTTTCATAGTCACTTTTCCGCCAATTACTACAATTTGAATGATTTCACATCGTCTTTTATATCAACTGACACCTAGAATTCTCTCTAGAAGTACTAAGTAATCGACCAAGTTATGCAAGAACCTCAGTGTCTGAAAACCTTCGGAGTTTCATAAACTTGAAAAATGAAAGTCAACGCTAAAAGAGCATTTCTAGCAGTATTCTCTCCCTCTTTTTTATCGCGCGCTATTTTCAACCATCTACTGACAAGCAGAGTTACTGACTTTTTATGATTAGTTACCGTTATAAGAAGAGATGAAAAAGTTCACGGAGGCGCATTAATCAGAAACACAACATTTTTTCCGTACCGATCAAGAGCGTCAAGACGGCAGTTGTTAGAAACTCGCTAGGAAGCAGAGTATAGCTTGCCGTCCGTGTTAAAAGTAAAAATATCAAAAATTGTATAAAAAAGAACGTTGTGAATATTCCCGTCATTTGTTATGTGAATATTCTCCCCATCAATTTTTTCGGCGAGTAAAGTTCCGCTAAAGTGGTTAAAATGACAAAATTGAGCCCTAATTTAAAACGTATCTAGTTCTTCTTTAAAAAAAGAAGATTTCGAACCTCATGCTAACGATTGATATATTATAATTTCTAAATCACGTGATCACATATTTTATGCTGACTTCACTCGCAAAATTATGATTTTAAAAATGAAGAAATGATATCTTCTCTGGGGCATAACTGCTTTCAATTTCACTAAAGGGAAATATGTTGTTCAGTAATATTCCCTCGGGAATAATCCCGTTGAAGGTTAAGATTTTCCGTCATCGTATGCTCCCTTGTACTCTGAGGTTTCCTCTCGTCGAGTGAGTCGGGAAGATAGTTCCTCTTTCTCACGTTCCAATCATTCAGTGCTTACCCGCGCCGAGGCTTACCCGGCTAACCCGAGTGCTTACCCGGCGATTTCGATCGCGTCCTCACATCGTCGTCCACTTGGGAAATTTTTCGGTTCGGAGGTGGTAAGATTATTTTTAAGGGTGTATGGAGCGCAAATCGTGAGTCATTCACTACATTTACCAATCGAACTCAGACCGATATGAACTGTGACCGATCTGAACGTTATACGCCATCCAACTCGGATCACCTGGTTCGCCAATGCGAAATCGATTGAAATATCGATTTCAATCGGTTCACATCGATTTGAAACCTCTGATTGGCAGAGAAAACGGGCTAGGTTAGCCCGCTCCTCATGTCGATCCCACTAGCCCGTGGCGTTTACCATACTGAGCTGAACCGGCCAAATTGATCTGATTTCGATTGGTAAACACAGTGATTGAGTGCATTATGTAAAAAGTTTTCAGTTAAGTCGGGAAAAATCCATGTTCCTCACGTCACTTGAGTGCATCAATTTACACGTCTGAAATAACCATGCTAGTTTTAATATCAATGCTGCGATAATTATAATTTCAAATTTTCGTCTCAATAAAAGCATTGTTAAGACTTGATTTTACGATGTGTAGTTCGGAATTTAAGCGAAAACCGTGTATAAATACGTGTTATTTACTAGGCATGATACCTTTATACTTGTTAGGAACCATTTAAATAACATAAAAAGTGTGTTTTCGCCTGCAGGAGAAGATCTGTACATGTGTCATCGAATAATTTCGAAATATATGTCAAGTGCCATAAGGCCACGAGTTAAATTAGCATTGAACTTTCAAGAAACCAAATCGGTAAAATGCATTTTTTCTATAAATATTACTAAGACAATCACTATTAAGTTCACGCATGCAAGTTTAGCGCAAATATGCACATAACAAAAATCGCTCCAACCATCTAAACTGGACTATACCTCAGAGAGATAGAAAATTAACCTGGTGCTAACCATGAGCCCCAACGTAATCTCAACGCAAAGAAATCAAGTATATTCGATTAGTTGGTTTAGTATGCTTGAGGTTCAATTGGAAAGAGATCATTTCACATGGATGCATTTCATTCGCGCGATAATGTATCGGTGGTAGGTAATTCATTCCCGGTGTTCCGGAAATAAAAAAAAAACTGGCCAATTCGTAATGGTCTCCAAGACATTGCTACCAACGGTTTGTTAAAATTATCCAAAGGCGTGAGGGAACAAAGGAAATCCACTGAAGGGACATGCCAACCTAGACATGATTGAAATAACGATTCGAAACGGTATGAATTGTATGTTATCTTAGTAAATCACCAAATGGGTGAGGATTCGTCTGCAATGCATGGTCGTAAATGTACATGTAAAAATATTCGTAATTGACATTTAAAAATATAATGCAAATATCTTTACTTAAATTTAACTAATAAATAGTTAACATATTTGTAATTTGTGTACAATCTCTTACATTCGTAACACCTAAAGCTCTCGGGGAAGTTGCTCCATCAGATGCAAATATTAGTACAGTCATGTAGGACTAAAGAGAAACTATTTTCCGACACTTCATTTGATCAGAGCGACCCACGACTGGAGCGGAGCGTATTATCCAAGAGAGCCAACACTTTGTCCCAGTTTATCGGGTCAGAAACCTGGTCACGTTACACATGCATCATATGAGTAAGGATATTTCCCATTTTGTACAAGCTTAAAGTTGAAAGTCAAAGCGCGTCGTCGACGGCCGTTGAAGTCTCTTATCCGATTGGCGCTTGGTGTCGTCAGCGCAGCACTTACCCTGATATCGGGACCGGCTGGTTTTCCCCGCTCCGACGCCGCGTACACGATATAGGAATCGCCGTCGTAGAATTTCCCGTACTCCTCCTTGGGAAGTGGGACGACCGTCATGTTCTGAAAAAAAAGTGAGGAAAGCGTAAGAATATTATCGCTCGTGAAGAAAGGGGAATGTATTTCATTTTTTCAAAGCCATTTAAATAGGCCAAGCGACCTCGATTGGGGCATATCTAACAGTGAGCCCGATCAGCTGGGTTGGCATCGAAAAATGACACGAAAATGAAAAGAAAATAGTAATTTTTCTCACAAAACCTCGTGCCTAGTTGAGATTACCATCGTGCGGACCGACGTACGTACGATTGTAAGTGGATGGGGCACATTGTTACCGCGTAATCCTCCCCCCACCCTGGCATCGTGACAAAAAAGTACAGAACAAATGAACGAAAATAGGAATAACATATTTCTGTGGTGTTTTGGGGCTTTAGAAATATTTTTTCTGGCAAATGACACATTTATATGCTTATTCATTGAAGTAACATCTCCTGCTTCACCTTAATCTCTTGACCATTATCTCCGAGCCCAAATAATATGTACCAATATTTACTTAAAATATTTAACTCAAAAATATGGATTTTTTCCACGAAAATATTGATATCTGGTATTACAATATTGTTATCTTGCAATTAATCCACAGATATGCTATCTTATGGTGTATTACAGTATTATTTTATTATCGTACGGTAGTAGTCTGAACGAGTCATTATTCAATTCAGTACAGTTCTATTTTTAACGCATTAGCTTCAGGTAAAATATGCATGCTATGGTTTAAAGTAGGTACTTGTATAAGTTTTGGATCGACCAAGAAAGTGGAGGGCTTGGGTAGAAGAATCGGATGAGGTCGCAATACGCCGTAGGTCACATTTATTTAAAAATAACAAGGGATAAAGGTAAGGGAGAAAAATCGCAAGCTTGTCACAAGGTGTTCTCGTTATCATCAGCAGTCATGAGCCCGAGGATTGATTTTATCCCACTCGATTCCCTTTTACAGTGATCTGATTTACACCTTTACACATTGTTCAACTAAGAATAGAATAGCATAAAGTAAACCATTATCATACTCTGGGACAGATCCCCTAGAACAACAATAGGATACAATGAAATAACAGCGAGGTAATTGACAAATGAATGTGTTTAAATCAGCAAATAAATGAAGCTTAATAACAAAGAAAAACAAAATCAACTACCCTCAGTGAAATAAAATAGCAGCATATTTGTACAATTGAATTCAACGATTGGTATAATTATAATAGAAGATAATCAAAGTCGTATAGCTTATGGAAATCTCACCGCGACGACAAAAGTCGAAAGAAATACAAAATTCTACCCGATGGTTTGTTTTCTTAAAAAAAAGTCTGATTTCAATGACTCAGCTATTATCATATACAATTATGATGCATTTAATGCATGTATTTTATTTAGCTTTTAAAAGACAAAATTGCGATACATTATATCTTCTATATAAGGAGAATATATTTTTAATTACCACTTTCCATTTCCACAATTACACTAATCACGTCGGCCCCGGTGGCGGCGGGGTAAAGTCCCCGCATGCTAACCCGAGGGTCGCGAGTTCGAGTCCCGCCTGGGTAGAAAGTTACCTGCCCAGGACATGGGTGTTTGTGAAATGAGTTATATGGAAGAGAGGACTGTATTGGCCTAATATCGCTCAAATAAATAAAGACGACATTATTATTATTATTATTTCTTACAACCACAGGTGTCGATTGTAATGCCGCTTCCATTTGAATTTCGAATTTTAACTTTACCTATAGATTATTTGATAATTACTAAAAAATAAGATGGCGTGGTGCCAACATTTTAATTTCTTTCGATTCCCTTAGGGTTTTAGCTTCTTGTAGACAGTTTTTCGCGGAAATGGAATTTACAATGATATGAAAATCTTAACTATTTTCTCCGGTAGGTAGGTGGGTTTGTTTTTTGAAGGATGCGTCGACGATGTGGTCATTTTGTGCCACTACTCGTCATATTTATGGAAAACGTAAAGAGTTACGGAACTCTGAAACGCGATAAAACTACTAAAATTAATCCTTAGGTCAAAGCTAAAATGTTTTTACATCCTTAAAGTACTATTAAAAAGCCCAGTTCATTGCAAAATACTAAAACGCGGCCAAGGGCATTTTATTCATCGCCTAGGATGGACTCCAGGGGCCTTATTCTGTAAGGAATAGACGCGGTCGAACCTCGGAAAATTCGTGGATGTGACGTCGGATTCCCCGAAAAATTTCAACTTTCGAATGCTCCCTTTTGAATTTCACGCGGCTCTGACGTCAAAATGTCGTCACTGTCGAGACGCGGAAAGTCCGAGGATATACAGAATAGACCCCCAGGTCTCCACTTAGCCGCAGCCTGCCACGCACGCACGGCTATTTGTCACACTCCGTCAGGATACGTTGTATGCTGAGAGGGCAGTCGCAGTCATCTCACCAAGGTGGTGTTTTCTTGCCGGATCCATCTTTTCTCGCATTTCACTCTAAGTCAATACAAGTTCGTTTTGAGAATAAACCAGAGTGGAAAGGTAAGATTTTTATGTTCACATGAAATAATGGACCAAGTTCTCCGATAATACAAAATGGAAATAAATAAGACGAAGACTGAAATCTTAGTATTTGAAGGGAAAACCTGAATGTAGAAGTCACCCTGAGAGGAGAGAAATTAGAGCAAGTGGATTCCTTCTCCTATCTCGGAAGTACCATCACTTGGGACGGAAGCAGTACAACGGACATCAAGTGGAGAATAGCCCATGCTAAGATGATGTTCATGGGAAAAAGACAACTGCTGTGCTCAAAGAAGATTGGACTACAAACCAGGAGATATTATGTGAAAACATTCGTGTGGAAGATAAAAGATTTAAGTTTCTCCTGGTGAATAGTATTAATAAACTCTTCTCGGGCTCTGCACCAGGTGATTGGCTTCATGTTTGCCGACGTTTCGGAAAACGACTTGTTTTCCATTTTCAAGGCGTGTTACTCTGTCCGTGTCAGATTGTAAACTGAATTGAATTGACCGTTGGTCGGGCCCAACAATTGAGCTCAGGTGCCATCTGATTGGCTGATGTTTGGATTTTGCCCTTGAATTATTTTCTAATTTTTTCTTATATTTTTAATGCAATTTATTACAGGTGTCCATGTATTGCTCAGATGAAAGCCAGAGTCACGATTGAAATTTATTGGATTAAGGCGTATTTCAATGGCTTCCTTAATTATGCGGTCCCAGTAGCGCGCTGAGCCGCGATTGAGACGAGGCTGAAAGAACACCGAAGGCACTTTAGATTAGAGCAACCACAGCAGTCGGCAGTGGCGGAACACAGCACCAATGAAGATCATGCCATTCAATGGGGAGATGCAAAAATTCTTTGCAAAAATTCAATCAGATGGCACCTGAGCTCAATTGTTGGGCCCGACTGTTTACAATCTGACACGGACAGAGTAACACGCCTTGAAAATGGAAAACAAGTCGTTTTCCGAAACGTCGGCAAACATGAAGCCAATCACCTGGTGCAGAGCCCGAGAAGAGTTTATTAATTCGTGTGGAACTTAGCACTCTATTGATCGGAAGCAGGGACCGTTGGAAAAGCTGACCAGAAAAGACTAGGAAGCCTTCGAAACCTGGTGCTGGAGGAGGATGCTGATGATAAAATGGACGCGCAAAATAAGAAATGATGAAGTGAACAGAAGAATAGAAGAGGAAGGACCGGGGGATAAGGTTGGTGTGGTGGCTAGAGTACTGGCTGAACACATTGACGGCCAGGGTTCAAATCCTTGCAGTGGAGGATGTTATTCAGAGGAAACCCAATCCCTACATGAGTGTCTTGTGGAGGACTCTTCAAGTACAGTACTCCGTCTTTCGGATGAGACGTTAAACCGTGGTCCTCTTGGCGCCATTCGTTAAGAGCAGGCTAATGCCGACGCCGGGTTTCTATCCACCCTTCCTCCCTTACCTATCCCCTATGGCGCAAATGACCTTAGCAGTCGGTCGCCTCCCCCAAATATCCAATCCAATCCGAGGAAAGGGCCGTATGGAACACCATACAGGAAAGAAAAACAAGATGGATTGGACACACCCTGAGACACAACGAGTTCGTGAAGAACATATTTGAAAACAAAAAAGAGGGAAAAGTCCCCAGAGGAAGACCCAGAAATAAGTTCATGGACCAAATAAAGAGGAAAGTATATAGGAAGAGATACCAGAAGGTAAGGGAACTAGTATTAGATAAGGAAGGGTGGAGGGCTGCAGTCAACCAATCTTAGGATTGAACAACCAATTGACATGATTTTCTAAGAGTAGGTTCAATCCGAGTTTTATTGAGTAATTAAATCATCTAAGAAAGTAAATTAAGAATGATATGCCAATAGTCAAGCCTCCTTTCATAATTTTACTCAGCGAAAACCACCAACCTCTAAGAACAGTACTGAAACTCTCATTAGGCGAGGTTAGGCTGACAAAGGCCGCAGACACGAGAGCATAATTAACTAGTCTCCGTTGTTTGGTTTCCTAGCAACCTTGCTTTGACTTGACTAAAAAGAGAGAACTCTTAGTATTTTCCACACTTGAAACTTTAATTCCCGACCCAGGTTTCGACTGCCTTGCAATCATTTTCAAGACCTTGAAAATGATTGCAAGGCAGTCAAAACCTGGGTCGGGAATTAAAGTTTCAAGTGTGGAAAATACTAAGAGTTCTCTCTTTTTAGTCATGTCAGTAGATACATTCCACAAAGTTAAGCCTTCAACCATTAAGTTTAACCTTGCTTTGTTTTCAAGCGTGAGGATTTATCCTTTTAATCAAATAAATTATCATGGCAAATCAAATTGGCAATTGTGACTATTGTTCCATACAGAAAGCCGAAAATGGACAAAATGGTCGCAAAATGTTTTACCGGCAACGTTTTTTGTTTAAATCCGCAATTCAGACAACATCTTCCTTTGGTATTTTATCGATGCCAATTCCTTAACGATCTGAGATACCATTGATATGCAAAACATATTGAACCCATTAAAGGATACGTGGGATGGGAAAGTCCGTCATAAAAATGCAAACAGAAATACGGTTGAATGTTTCGCAACGATGTGTGGACGACCTCTCAGCGGTCACAGCAAATGTAGAGTCAGAGTCGAGGAAGCTCTTCTTTCTGTCCTGAGCTTCAAGGTGAATGTCTCACGGAGAAAATAATAACTCATTATGCTAGAGAAAGCGTGTATTATTTCTCTCCCGTGAGAGAGTATGAGGAAGCTCTTCCGTTCTCGGGTGAACATGTACCTACACATCCGATCAAGATCATGCCCATGAACTAATAAGGGGTAAGATATTTATTTTTTCCCTTACGACGGTTACTAAGGAGGATAGTAAGTATCCTCTGTTAGCGAATTCAGACAAATCCCAGAGCCACTTTCTCGAATATAAAACTCAATAATTGCAAAATGCGGCAAGAAATGGAGGGACAGTAAAACTTCAGTGACAAATATCGTTCAGTAATAGAAAGTGGATTTCAAAATGAACACATTTTTATAATGTCAGCAGCGAAAAGAGCCATATAGATATACCGTATATTCAGCGAGGTTTGTTGTTCGTTATTGCCAATTTTTTTTTAAAAGTCATAGAATATATGGCTTGATGAAGTTTCCATATTCATTCATCCCACCCATGGTTTCACTTCGATTGCCTTTTTCACTTGTGTTAAGCCCCTTTTACAGGGGGCGCGTAATTGCACAAGCTGATGGACGTACGAACATGTATGTCTAATAGCATCTCGTAAAGCGGTGAATTGCAAGAATGCATGCGCGAATAGATGATAGCGAGATGGAAAAATGACCCATGCTTTGTTCAATTCAATTGTTATTGCATGCCAGATTGAGAAAAAAATGCAGTTTAAAATTAAGCAAGTTCGTGCCCCGGGTAAAACGGGCTTTATAGTTGAAAACTACTTCTCTCACTCAATATCGTTCTAATTATGTTTCCAGCGTCGCCTTGTAAAACAATTTGACCGCCGCTCCAATGAAAGAATTTCAGATCAATTTTCACTCTCGATTATATAAAAGTCGACCTTCCTAAAAATATGTGTAAAAAATAGATATTGATTATGACCTGGAGTCTTAATTTTTAGTGATAGTTTTCATTTCATCGACGTTTCTCCATTTTCAAACAAAGAATATTAAAATTTAACAATAATAACATCCACTGTTTAATACTTTTCGTCGCATTATGAGTATTTCTGGCATTCCAAATTGAGACTGATGATGCAGTATAATTTTAATATTTTCTCCAAAACTCACCCATTATTCAGAGGCCGGCATCTCTCAGATTTCCATTCTTTTAAAACATTTTCGCCGATAACTCATTACACACTAAACATTTAGTCTAATGAGTTTATTCTGCTTCTTCAAATCATATGGGGGTTAAATAATTATCCTGCCTAATTCAACGATCTTTTGATAACTGTGAATGAAATATTTTCCAACGGACAAGCCGAACATTAAAAAGAAACTTACGCGTTCACATCTCACTGCCTGTTAAATCACTTTAGAACACTAGAATAGAATTTCCAGCAGTTTCTCAGTCCGCCAAAACTCTTCCATTATTAAATTTATGTTTCCTACAGCTCTTCACACCTATTCACTCCATACTCTTACATTTCCTTATTAAAACGTACCCTATGGCAGAAAAATAGCAGCATTGGTTACTGGTGATCTCCCCCCGAGGTCCCATTGTTTCATGAGCTATCTTCTATAGCAGAAGAATCTCCTATATTATTTCTACTGTATAGATACCTTTTTCTCAACTTATACGCAACCAAACTCTACAAATGAGGTACCAAAATGCACAGAATTTATCAGAGAACATGCGACGGCATATCTTACTTCCTAAATATTGCTATTGTTTCCTAAAATTGGTTTTAAAAAATGGCCCTTGATATTTCTCTTAGGGGATGAGGCGATCCGCCATCTTGACGTCACGCACTTGCTCCATGGTGCAGAGCAAACCTTTATTTCAGGATATTTAATTGATACCAATTTAGTTTCAGATACATATTATTATATTTTTTGCAATATAACGCGCTTTCAACATATTATTTCAAGTTAACACAGAAAAGTCTTGGACTCAACACGTACTCAGTCTATGGCGAACCATTTTCTGTCTCTCTTTCTCTGGCACCCTCTTTTCTTTGTTTTCGTGTCTTGGTTATGGTGGAATGTTCGAGAGGTAAACCGGTAAATATTCCTGACGTTAACGGCGCAAAAACTGATACATTTGTTCATTTGCAACAATATCTCGCATTCTTTAAATAACTTTTATCAAAATGCGGCTGATTCCACATTCAAGTCTCCTGTTGATGCGTAAGTATGAGTCATCATGTGCGTCTAACCTTGGTGTTTACAAGTATTAACAGAGGATAGTGTAATTACTTCCAATGTTGTGTTTAAAGAGGTCCTCTGACCTCCATTTGTACATGAACATTCCAATTAAATTTGTACATAAGACCCTGCCTTTTTTTTCTACATTTTAAAATTAGAAACGCGCCTATCCCTCTGTGGACCTGCATTGAAAAGAGCGGGGGAAGCCCGCTGGGAGCGGGCGCATCACGCTCGTATACCCTATAGCCATCTCATACTCTATTCTATCCTTCCGAAACCAGCGGTTTCTGACAGCTTCTACATCAAGATAAGAAGTGACATTAACTTATGGATAATTTCACCGATATTTGTCATTCCTTGACCCGGTTTGTGCCTCTCTTTGTCACAGTCACACTTCGTTGTCTTCGTCTTTAAACACGTGGGTGGATAAGGTTTTGTTATCGTGAAGGTCACTCATTTCATAGTTTTCTGAAACCTGTGGCGTTGCTTTGGCAAAGTAAATATTCGATATAATCCTATTCTCCAGCTTACCTTCAGAGAACAATGCATCAAGTAATTTATTAGATAGCAGAAACGAATGTCATGACATGCAAAAAAGGAGATCCCTTCGCTCGATTATTTATATTAAATGCTTTCCATACTTTATGATGGAAAAATAATAATAATAATTATATTCTGACGCACTAATTTTCCTTTTTCTTTCAAAAATACACAATTCCGTCATGCACACAATATTATTTAAACAGAAAAATTTCTTTCCGAATTTTATTCTTAGAAGAACAATAAATATATTAGACATTCATAGATATAATAAATAATGACAAATGAATTTAAATATTTACCTTCAAACAAAAAATTACTTTTTATATTATAATATAGTAATAATTTAATTCCTTTTCAGGAATAACAGAGTGGTATTACAATAGATAATCCCTAAGGAATTAGGCTTGCGTAAATAAATAGTATTTCTTTCTCGCAAGGTCAGGACTTGAGTCCTGGGTAACCGATTTGCTTCGTCGCCACTTCTTAGATAGAAATTCTTTAACACTTTATAAAAATACATATACCTGATAGGCAATATGTTCAGTTCTAAGAAGAGTGGGAATGCATGAGAGAAACGGTTTTTGTGCATTGTCACACGTACTATCCTCTTTTGCAGAAATAGTACGGGGTTTATTGTATTTCTGCAAGCTCCTCCCCAGCAAATTAAACCATAACTTAATTTTGGCTGAACCAGTGCCAAGTAGATAACTTTTAGAAAAATTCAATGGACATTTGTTTTGTAAGAAGTATAAATTTGAGATACAATGCCGTAGCGTTTTAGTTAGGCAATTTACATGGTGTTTCCATTTTAATTTATTGTCCAGGATTACCCCCAAATATTGAAATTCAGTTACATTTCCAATCGTGATGCAATTTAAACAGTTTCCTACTGAACAGTCCGGAGAATGATATATCACTTCCCAGTCAATTTTATACCTGTTACATAAATCTTACACCATGTATTTGGTCTTGGAACTTAAAGAAAGATTGTTAAAGAGTAACCATTGCCTAATAACTAATAAATCTTCTTCCATCTTTCTTTTAACAATGTCCCAGGATGCATTTGCATAGTTTAGTGCAACATCATCAGCGTAAGCTGTGATATGTCCATTTAAATTATGATTACAAAGATCGTTTATATAAACCAGAAAAAGTATCGGTCCCAGTACTGACAAGGGGAGTGTCAGATAGCCGGGTCTCAGATTTTATCCAAACTTAGTAGTTGTATAGACCGCTGTACGTGTTTCATGAATCATCCCACATATAGGGTTATATAACCAATAGTTTAAACAAAAAAGGCCTTTAAAAATTTCAAAATTCCCTTCAGACGGGCCACCCACATAACTGACAAGCTGGACGGGTGGCTGACGTGCTCGTCTCCGGTCTAGAGACACGGGTTCGATTCCAATACGGGGTATGTTTCTTCCGTTGTTTTTTTAGATTTTCTTTTACGGCATCCTACAATGCGCTCAAGATTTTTTTATTTTTACTCGAAATATTATTTTTACGCGAGACAACTTTTTCATTTGCATACACGACGTCAGGCTTAGTCTCTTTTTTTCGGTCGAAGGCATCCTTATAATTATGTCACTTGTTTATCTTTTCACGACGTATTTCCATGATTCCTTCATGTACATTATTTCCATTTTCTATAATTATTGTATAATATTGTCTTCATATTTTTACAATTCAAGTATAATTCTTAATAATATTAACATTTTTCGTAGCTTGTCAGTTATGTGGGTGGTCCGTATAAAGGGAATTTTGAAATTTTTAAAGGCCATTTTCGTTTAAACTGTTGGTTATATAACCATATATGTGGGGTGATTCATGAACCACATACAGCGGTCTGTACAACTACTAAGTTTGAATAAAATCTGAGACCCGGCTATCTGACACTCCCCTTGTGAGCCATATGGAATGCCAGCCTTTATTTCTTTATAATTACTATAACAGCCATATAATTTTTAACATTTATCATATTACTATAACACATTTAATATAATTACTACAACAGTCATATAATTACGTATATATAATTACTATAACATTTAACAATATTATAGAGATACATGGATTTGATACGATTAAAAAGAATCAAAACTTTTATAAAAGAATAGAAAGAAGAAGTGTTTTACTAGGATAAACGTTGCCTAATCCTATAATTTTATTCATGGGCACATGAACATAATAGCACTAGAATAGGCGTTAAATAATACTTTTCTCTTATCAGTCACTAAACATGGTACCTTGAAATTAATCTTACTCAGTACACCATCCCAGTCAACCTTATTGTTCATTAGACCTTACAAAAACAAAACAGATACATTGTCCTCTGTTATCCATGTTATCTGACCATTGTATGTTGTCCATT
This sequence comes from Ceriagrion tenellum, assembly GCA_963169105.1. Taxonomy (NCBI): domain Eukaryota; kingdom Metazoa; phylum Arthropoda; class Insecta; order Odonata; family Coenagrionidae; genus Ceriagrion; species Ceriagrion tenellum. The sequence continues at coordinate 68,770,326 of OY720642.1, read as the reverse complement.
GTTATCTGACAATTTTTCCTATTTCCTATTTTCCGTATTTCTTTTTCGCACATCTTCAATTCCCACAATCTTACGGGCAGAATAGAAAAATATCATATTGCATATACCGTGGGGAACTCACATACAAAACATATGCGGCACAGCATTAAAGGCACTAGGTATCGACTTGCTTTCTCGATTCACCTGATTTTAGGAAGTCATGAAGGAAGGGCGCCAGCTGTGTTTCGCAGGACCTGCCTGTTTCGCAGAAAGCTATGCTGACTGCTATTTAAGAAGTTACGATTATCCAGGAATGTCATAATATTGCAAACAACAATGTGTTCGAGGATCTTGCATTAAAGTGATGTTAACGATATAGGCCGGTACTTTTCTGGTTCATTCCTATTTCCTATTATTTTGTAGTCATTTAAAAATGAATACGTTAATTAGAGTGAAATTGCATAAGTTCAATATATATAAGAGACCTCAGTTTCCGACTCCTTGGGCTGGAAAAAGTAATTAGTAAAAATTTTTTAGTCTAATTGTGTGAATATTAAGAATCTAACTATTGCTTTCTAGCAAGATACTTAAGCAAGACAATTAAGAGAAAGTAGAATACCAATGGATGAAGCATACTTCATACGCCTCAGATGAAAAATTGAGATTTCACATTTTTATTGACTCGGGCAGACGTTTAGAGCATCATATCGCAAATTTTCCTTGTTCTGACGACAATCGTTGGACTTCATGTGGAAGCTATTCTAGGAAGACTTATCCACAGGATGATTCGAGCCATCAACGACAGTGTGGAAACTTAGGTCACGAGATTTAAGGAATGTGTCGCAATGGGAAACGTGGGTTAATTGTTTTCATTGATACCGTTGTACCGTCGCGAAGTTTTGCGAAATTTGAATGTCGCATGGATGGGCGTCGTGATAGTGACAGAAGGCTTATCTACTTGCCGAGTGCCCGTGAGCAGTACTCATCTGATAAAGCATGTTGCATAAATTCCTGCTATCCGGACTCTAGTGCTCTCACCGTCCAATGAGATCAAAATAATCTTGATCTTTGATCTTCGCTAAATGTCACGGGTCCGAATCATACGAGTAACGCGACGGGCCTACGGTAGTGATGGAAATCGAACTGCCGCAAGTCAATTTTGTTTACTGGCAGTTCTTGGGTCAAAGAATCATGTAACCAATACTTATTTAATAAAAAAATTGTCACTTTTATTTATAAATGAGTAAAAAAAATTGTTAGCCGATTTTCATACATTTTTTTCCACCTAGCGATGTGTTTAAAAAAAGAGCGTTGTTACTTGAGGAGACATATTGGAGCACGATGGTTATGAGCCAGTAGTCGTAGGTTCGAGAGAAGAATAAAGAAATTAAGACGAACTTTCACCAAATGAATATATGTTGTCTGTGATTGATGCCTAAAATCCATTACTGGACGATGTCAGAACCAGTTATCATATGATATGAATGCAGAGCTAAACTTTCTTAACGTTACGATGTACATTCAATACAATAACCTGGTCATATCGATGATAAATCATACAAATATGAGTGACGTAAAACAAATGACAAAAATATCGATGTTCCGCAACAAATCGCGCTCTACTAAGGTTTTGTGGATTGGTCCTTGAATATATACCGAAGGAAAACAAAAATGGGTGCTTTCATTTTCTACACGCAATATTTCGACATGAGACGATAATAAAATGATTAAGTGGACTCAAAAAAACCACCTCGATATTGTTTATTTCCAAACTATTTCACATGAATTCGCACATGATCCTTTATGAAAGATCTCAAAGAATCTCAATGACTGATTCTTTCGGTTAATGTGCGCTTAAGTTGCTCACAAACTTTTCACTCCAGTGGCATTGTTCACAGATATTAGCTTTAGCTGAAAGAATTATGAAAGCTGGCAAATATCTTTTAAGGCAAATATCTCAAAAACTTATGGTCTTGCGGGAAATATTTTGGAATACAAATGATGCCGCAGATTTAACAAATATAACAGTACACGAGCAAACATGCATAATTCTTTATAATAGACTTGACTTTCAGTTGCTCTTTGGCAAAGTTATATTGTACTGTCAAACCTATCACACATTTTTGCACCAGACAAGCACAACAGCCACAGCTAGTTGCGAGTCGAACCCGCGGCCTCTTGGTTGCCATGCCAGCTCGAAACCAACCTGGCTTCATGGCGTCCTAGTGAATCGCTTTCGGTTGGTAAGAGCGGACGGTATTC